>CANSGD010000502.1:1998125-2713750 GCA_947645195.1 Patellifolia procumbens | reverse complement strand
CATGTTCAACTATTATTTTCCAATTATATAGTCATCCCCAAAATCTTTTATTTCGAAAACAAGTTAGTTTAAAAAAAACAGTTAGATTAGAATTTGTTATCAAACTTATTAATAGGTATTCCTTAGGAAATTAAGAGGTGATGACATCCTAAATATGCAAATAAATCCTAAAACTATTGCAAACAAAAACACCTTTTGTTTAATTTTTAACATGAAAGAAAATGGCTAACACTAAAGTAACATAATTGAGATGCAAATGGACTTGGTAATTTATGGTGATTCCAGTAGAAATTTTTACAACTTAGGGTCGTGCATATGAGACATACTAAACTCCAAGCAAACCAACCATATTCCAGCAGCTCAAATACAATAGCAGTATACTCTCCTCCACACTTAAATTTTGCATTGTCCTCAATGTATTATGATAATAAAGAAAAGAGGGTAAAAGAGAGTGAAGGGATACTGCCCTGAAAAATGCAATCGAACAATGGAAAAGGGATGGGCAACAATGTGCAGTACGTAGCGATATGTAGCAGCAAACAAAGCAGTAGAAGCTCCAGATGGCAGAAGGTCAGAAGAGCAAAATAGAACAACCTTCACACCACAAACAGCAAATAGAATGGAATAGATCCTTGGGTTGCCTCCCAAGCAGCGCCGTTGTTTCTCGTCGTTGGCTCGACATATCGCAGCGCTTCATTCCTGCAAATTACTTTCATTAAGAGCATCTATAAAAAGTTGTTCGAGGCCTATATTGCTGACCATCTCATCTAATAAAGTCTCAAAATTTTCTGCTCCAAACTGTGCAAGGCAATAAGCAGAATTGTTAGTAGCATCTGCCTCTCTATTAAAATCATGTTCCTGAAATATATTCAACTTTATTCTCTCCCCATTGCTCTCTAGAATGACACTATCGTCAACAACCTCAATTAGTGCTCTTGCGGTCTTTAGGAATGGTCTTCCTAACAAAATTTCAGATTTATACTTTGTATCGAGAACAATAAAATCAACTATAAAGAACATATGTCTAATATGAATGACAATATTGTCAAGCAATCCAACTGAGTTAACAAAGCTCCTATTAGCCATAGTGAGTATCACAGTATATGGTCTTAAAGGTCCCATCTTATACTCGTCATAATAAGAAACCGGCAAAATATTAACTGCAGAACCTAAATCTAGCTATTTTGAGCAACAACATATGATAGGCGGAGTTAGGAGAAATATATGCTAAGTTGCAGAGCTCTAAGACCGCACTCCATAGGGTTATAGGCATCCTTTGTTCGAAGTTATGGCTCTAAGAGCCAAAGACGTGAAACTACAGATCACCCGACACCATCGGGCAGATTCGCCCGATCGGGCGAACTCATGCTGCTGGAAAGATCGTCAAAACGCACGATCGGGCGACCTATCCCGACGCCATCGGGCGGATTTTTAGCATGCCCAGTTGCTCCTTCTGTGTTCACTATTTGAGTATTGAAAGGACGTAAGAACCGCCAGATTGGGCGGATTTGCACGGACCCATCGGGCGGTTTGTAAAATGCCGTTAGGCCAATATTTGAAGAAGGATATTTTGCCCGATCTGATCGGGCGGTGCTGCCCGATCGGGCTGATGCTATTTTTGGTTAATGACGCGTGTTTTGTCACCCATTTTTAATCCTTTTTCTAACGCCGAGGTATTGGTTTCCCTTGGGCGTCAATTAGAGGGTATGCCCCTTGTCCGGCTGCCTTACTAATTTGGTATTGACCTTCTCAAGTAAGGGCTAATTATCATTGTTTGAGAAGACTTTCCTCATAATCTAGTCACCCTGTTGAAAAGTCGTGAATTTGACGTTTTGTTTATAGCTTCTAGCCATACTTTGTTGGTAGGATGTCATTCTCACCTAGTTAGATTCTTTATTCACATCTTAAAATCATTCTTTTCTACAATTCTACTATACCATTACGATCCTATATACGATTATATTGATATCTTGTAACTAGCGAGGACTTAACAAATTTAAGTTGGACTAGATCATACTAACAAAGGTATTAATAAATGTAGTTTTACTTATAATATAATATGAGTACATTTGAATGAAATTTGAGTTTAATGACTTTATTAAGCATGTTCATAGATCGTACAATTCTATGATCCGATTTTTCGATTCGATTCTAAGGGTCGTTTTGATTAAAAATAAAATCCCGATTCTGCTAATATCTGGGCCATGTCGCTCACTTCATCGATGGTGAAAAGGTCGTGGCCCAATATAGGTATCATGAGGCTGTACCAGACAGTAGGGACGTTTGCCTCTGGTGGTATCACTGCTTCACATCCATAGATCACTTAGAAGGGTGTTTGACTAGTGGAACTTTTTGGTTGTTATTCTGTCGGACCATAAGATGAGGAGTAGTCATTAAACCCACTTTGGCTTGGCTTTGTTAATACATTTCTTTAGGTTACTGATGACGGATTTGTTGCTGGCTTCTTCTTGTTTGATAGATTATATTGGGGGTACTTGGGGGTGGACTTGTATAATTTGATGTTCCATTGGTTAGAGAATCTTTGGGTCTTCATAGTTATGAATTGGCATCTACTGTCGTAAACAATTTTGTTTTCTTCTCACCTTTTTATTTTGGAGATGCTTATTTTCTCATTTTTTACAGGTTTGATGACAAGATAAATTATAGATAGAGGTACCACGTTTAAATTCTCGTATCAAGGCCGTTTGATGATACGATTTTTTTTTCAATTCTTCACCTTTCATTTTCTTTCTTTGCATATATAGTTTTAGGGGGTAGATCAGAATTGAGATGATTGTTCAAAGTTGTTTGAACTGGATTAGTTGTTGATCATGGTTTGGTTTTTGATTGGTGGTTTGATTGCCCATTGAGGTTGATTGTAGTAGCCTTGTGCCATGATTTGGAGGACGTTATGAGGGGACAAACGAGAACTTGAATGATCATGTATGGTTTTATTCTATGCTTGTATGTAGTTGGTTTTCTTTTGTTTTTCTTATTCTTGTATATATGTGGCATGATTTTTGAGTTTGTTTTTCTTTTATTTAGTCGATTACTTAAAAGTACAAAAAGATTTTTAGTTTATGGTTTATGACTCATTTGAACTTGTGAATATTTTGTAAATAGAGTTTTGATTTGCATTCTTTTGGCCTTGGGATGATTTTCAATGATTGAGAATTTTGTAGATTCCCCTATCATGGGTGCTTATGCGATTAGTAGAGGGGGTATGTTTTCAAGCAAGGTAAGTTTAGAAGAAGCTAGTTTCAAATGCCCAAGCCTATCCCACCTTTTGCTCTTGATGAGAAATGATTAGTATGCCTCCTAGATGAAAGTTTGCCTTTTGATCGAGTGAACTCCTAAAGTGCTAATAAGTCTCTCCTTTGCGAATGTCATTTGGAGTTGAGTCAATATGCGGCAATGCCCACAAGGGTAGTAGCCTACCCCTTTGTTACTTTCAAGAAAATGAAAAAAAGAAGTCATGAAAAGAAAAAAATAT
Organism: Patellifolia procumbens; assembly: GCA_947645195.1. Taxonomy (NCBI): domain Eukaryota; kingdom Viridiplantae; phylum Streptophyta; class Magnoliopsida; order Caryophyllales; family Amaranthaceae; genus Patellifolia; species Patellifolia procumbens. Next base: position 2,710,257 of record CANSGD010000502.1, on the reverse strand, counting down.
GAAAAAGTATAAAAAAATAGGAAAAAAAAGTCAATAAGTACAGATTTTCACAAGTCCTATTGCATGCAAGCGCTTAGTAACCCAGTAGCTTGGGGAGGTGATGTGGACTATAGGGGGGATCGAGTGAATTTGCAAAAGGACTAAGAAGACACATTTGAAAAGAGTATTCTTGAGGCAATGTTGGTGAACGAGAGGGGTTTTACATTTCTTATTAGCTAATTCTGGCCCCTTGGCTTGATTTTCTACCTTATACCTTGTGTGGTCTCCTCGGCAATTGTCTAGGTCACCTAAGGTTTTGTGCATCATATTCGAGGAATGACATCGTGCATAAGAACTTCGAATAAGTGATTTTCACATCAAAATTTAAAGAAAATCCAAAAGAAAGTGCAAATTGTTATATCATGAGAATAGTTGTTTGAGTTATGAGTGTAGAGAAAATCCAAAAAGGAAAACGTCACGAGAGCTTACTCGTCCTCATTGGCGACTTTGGGGTTTAAAGGGATTGTCACTTAGGCTAAAAGTGAATGTGATTCCTACAAAAGTGAGTTTGTGTATATACTTGTTTTATTTTTTGGCCTTTGGTTTTCTTAGTTGAAGAAACTCTTCCCTTAGCTTTTGTTTTTTGTTTTTTTTGTGATTTGCTCGAGGACGAGCAAAGGTTAAGCTTAGGGGAATTTGATGAGTTATATTTATGTAACACCCCTGAAATTCCTCTACTTTAAAACATAGTATAATAAATAATTTAAGGAAATTCCAAAGGTACAACGCCGCGATAATTAATAATAATCACCGCAAGGCTAAAGGTTCTATCTGAAATAAATAATCAACAAGGTTTAATTAATTAAACTAACTAGAATCTAAATAATTATTACTGACTGAAATAACAATACTAAAGTCAAAAGAATAACAGCGGAAGTCTTAATAAACCTACTAACGTATAACTAAATCCATCGCACTCGTTAACCCAACCTTGAGCTAACCACCTTCAAGTCCTTGCACATTGAACACTATAGTATCAGCCAAAAGGCTGAGCAAGATTTCATACTGTACTAAAACAAATATCCAATGTGCAGGTAAGATATATAGGAATATCTTACAAATTCATTTCCAACCTGTACAAATTAGATATATAAAATAAAACAACCTTCCAATAAATCTCAACTTTCAACTTTCTTTCTTTCTAAAACAATCCTGTAAATACATTTAAAATGTAACTGTTTTAAAACCTGTGAGTAGGAAGTATTAAAGTCCAATGAGCTAGCTAGGCTCACGAGACAGGTAAACACCAAAGCCCCTAGTATGCATACCCCTAACTTGATAACGAACCAAGAAGGAAGACAAATGGCAAGTGTATTGATCAACATACACCCAACTACTAAATTATGGTTGAGACAAAACTCAACCTACTTCCAAACCCGAGGAATACCGCTTACCGGCAACCCCACAAAAACATTCTTATAAAATATGATAAATCATAATTAAGTAAACTTAGAAACATTCTAGTTTACTCAAAACCTGTAGCAATGAGGAACATACTCCTTTTAAATCTCAACTTGGCATATGAGGAACTTCCTCCCTTTTGAATCTCATAAATAATCTCATTTTTCTTTCACAATAAATATCGTCAAAACGATTTAAATCTCATTATATAAACATTGTAAAACCTTTTAAATCTCAATATATAAATAACGTAAAACTCTTTTTAAAATCTCAATATATAACCACACAAAACCTTTTTAAAACTCAATATAAACTTTAAACCAATATCATCCAATTCTCAAAATAATCTGTAAAAGTCTTAGTAAGAAACTTACCTTATCAGCAACCGTACCACAATCAACCAAACACTATCTCACGTCAATAAGGTTCTTCTACGAACCCACAATCTACAATATAATAAAGTATAGTATAAGTCACTTGACTATACTTCACATAATTCACATACAAATAACCTAACCTAGTTAATGAGCTTTGACTAATTTTAAAAACGACTCAATGTCAATAGGACACAAAAGTCAATAAAAGTCAAACTGGTAAATAAAAGTCAAACTAACTTTGACCAGAAAATCCCTCGTACTATTTTTCCGATAGTTGACTCCTTCACCTACACTACTCTACTAACAACTAGTGAGCACAACAACAATATTAAACCACGGCGACGTCACTAACAAACCACAATACGACTACATTAGCAACAACCTACAATGACAGCTTATAATACTCCATATAACATCTACCAACATAAACTATACAATACCACTACAACCAACAACGCACATATACAATACTAACACTTGACAAAAGTCTAAACTTAAGCATATAATCTCTAATAATTCTGCTAATCAGACAACTAAAAGTCTACAATATTAGACAAATCATTCGACTAATAATTTAAACTATGAAACTAACATGAACCCAATATAACAAGAATTCAGAGTAAGTTTTGAAAGTAATAAATTTTTCAATCTAAATTCGAAAACATAGTAGACAACTCGAATTAAAGATCACACTATAACTAATTAAACAAATTTCACATGACATAAATTTTCCCCAATTCAATTTATCTCAAGAACCCTAATTTAAGAAAACGCCCAATTTGAAAATCAACATAGAAACTGAAATTAAAGCATGGATATAAAACTTACTTGATAAATTAGAGTGATAGAAGGTAGATTAATGAATAAAGACCTGGAATTTCGTCTCTTTGACCCGAAATTCTACCCGAAAAACACAAGCCACAAAATCACTTTTTCTTTACTCTTCGAAATGGACAAAAACCAAGTTAGAGTGATGATGATGGCAAACGGTTGCAAGTTATAGATGTGTGGTGATGGATAAATAATCTTTGTAAGGTTTGTGGTGTTGGGAATTAAGAATAGCAGAGTAAGATGAAAAGGAATTGGGAGGAGATGATAATGACGGGAGGCGTGGCTCACATAGGTAAGTTGCTTCTAATTTATTTTCTTATTTTTTTCCGTTTTTTTTCCTCTCCTCCTTTATTTATAGTTTAGTTAACCTAATGGGTATAAGTATTACACCTAATCCAACTACATATAGGTTTTGTGCTATTTCTAAGATAAAGTCAAAGTGGGAAAGAAAAATAATTTAATAAAAGACATTTAAAATATTTTTTTTATAAAATAATTTAATATAGATATTTACTAACAATATATAAAAAGTACGGGGTGTTACAATCTACCCCCCTTAAAATAAGTTTCGTCCCGAAACTTAAAGTATAAATTCACACAATCAAACAATGCAAACTTAGACTCTAATTTTTCAAAATAGCTCATTAACTCTATAGGTTACACAACTACTAGACAATTGAAATATAAAACTTCAAATCTTACCATCCTAATGTAACAAGTAGGAAATAAACACATAACAAAATTAACAACCAAACTTGAATTATAAAAACTTTCAACACTAACGACGCGAAATAAGTACGCATTCTACCCCCTTAAAAAGGGAGTTACGTCCTCGTAACTAAAAGTTTACCTCAGCAAAGAGATGGGGATACTTAAGACGCATGGCATCCTCGGCTTCCCAAGTACACTCCTCCGAATTGTGATTTGACCATAACACCTTTATGATCTTTGTCTCACCTTTGCGAGTTTTTCGAACCTTTTGATCTAAAATCTGAACTGGAAACTCTTCATAAGTCATGTTATCATCTAACTGTAGAGACTCGGGCTGTAGCACATGTGAAGGGTCACTAATGTATCGACGTAACTGAGAAATATGGAAAACGTTATGCGCACGATCCACGCCTGGTGGCAACGCTAATCTATAAGCAACCTCTCCTATTCTCTCCAAAATCTCATAAGGGCCAATGAACTTAGGGCTTAACTTGCCCTTCTTACCAAATCGCATCAGACCCCTCATAGGAGAAACTCTAAGCAATATCTTTTCTCCTACCTCAAACTCCTCATGACGACGATGCTTATCACCATAGCTCTTTTGTCTATCTTGTGCCTCCTTCATTTTCTGCTGGATGAGCTTTACTTGCTCAACGGTCTCTTGAATCATCTCTGGTCCAATCACAACGGATTCACCAATATCACTCCAACACAAAGGAGTACGACATCGACGGCCATACAAAGCTTCATAAGGAGCCATTTGAATGGTAGAATGGTAACTATTATTATACGAGAACTCTATCAAATCAAGCTTATCCTCCCAAGAACCCTGAAATTCTAAGGCACAAGCTCTCAACATATCCTCCAAGGTTTGAATAGTGCGCTCTGTTTGACCATCTGTAGCAGGGTGAAAAGCTGTACTCATCTTCAACTTAGTCCCTAGAGCTTCCTGAAGCTTCTGCCAAAAGTTAGACAAAAATCTACGATCCGTATCTGAAACAATATCACTCGGAACACCATGAAGTCTAATCACGTGCTCTCTGTAAGCAGCGGCCAATCGCTCATGCTTCGAAGTATCTTTCATGGGAACAAAATGAGCATACTTGGTAAGACGATCCACAATCACCCAAATCATATTATTCCCCTTTGGTGTCCTCGGAAGTCCACAAACGAAGTCCATAGAGATCGAATCCCATTTCCATTGTGGAACCTCTAAAGGCTGAATCATTCCATGAGGCCTCTTATGCTCACTCTTCACCTTCTGACAAGTCAAGCATCTCGAGACGTACTTAGCGGTGTCTGTCTTCATATGAGGCCACCAAAAAGTCCGCTTGAGATCCTTGTACATTTTATCCCCTCCAGGATGTACAGAGTACTGCGCTGTATGAGCTTCCTCTAAAATCTTCTCCTTCAACTCGGGAACATTAGGAACACACCATCTCCCTTTGAAACTCACACTACCATCCTCGGCCAGTGTGAAATTTACAGGCTCATTAACTTGCTTGTCCTTCAAAAACTGGTCATTTACTTGTGCTTCCTTGATCTCGTCAAACAAAGTCGACTGAATAGTTAGAGCATTAAGCTGAGCTCCTATTTGGACTATCTCCACCTCGAGACTCTGAAACTCCTCTCTAAGACGATTTCTGGAACGTAAGGTCTGCAAATAATGAGAAGTTTTTCTACTAAGTGCATCTGCAACAACATTGGCCTTACCCTCATGGTACTGAATATCCATATCATAATCTTTGATCAGTTCCAACGACCTTCTCTGCCTCATGTTTAGCTCTCTTTGAGTGAAGATGTATTTTAAACTCTTGTGGTCCGAAAATATCTTAAATGATGTGCCAAGCAGATAATGACGCCAAATCTTAAGTGCAAAAACAACAACTGCCAACTCTAAATCATGGGTCGGATAATTCACCTCATGGTTCTTCAATTGCCTAGAAGCGTAGGCAACAACCTTTCTGTTCTGCATAAGCACACAACCAAGACCATTCTTTGAAGCATTTGTAAACACTTCGTACTCTAGATTTTCATCAGGCAGGGTCAACACAGGAGCTGTAGTGAGACGCTCCTTCAAAATCTGGAATGCCTTCTCACAATCACCATCCCAATGATACTTAGTATCCTTCCTCATTAATGCAGTCAAAGGCCGAGCTATCTTTGAGAAGTCTTTCACGAACCTCCTATAATAACCCGCCAAACCTAGAAAACTGCGAATTTCAGTCACACTCTTTGGAGTAGGCCACTCCGAAACAGCTTGGATCTTTGAAGGATCAACTGAAACGCCTTCTTTAGAAATAATATGGCCAAGAAATGCAACTTTCTCCAACCAAAATTCACACTTGGAGAACTTAGCATACAACTTATTCTCCCTTAGAACTTGCAAAGTAGTGTGAAGATGCTCTTCATGCTCACTAGGATCCTTAGAATAGATAAGAATATCATCAATGAACACAACTACGAACTTATCAAGATACGGCCTGAAAACCCGATTCATCAAGTCCATGAACACCGCTGGAGCATTAGTCAACCCAAAGGGCATAACAGTAAACTCATAGTGCCCATAGCGAGTTCGGAAAGCCGTTTTAGGAATATCATTCTCTGCAATACGAAGCTGATGGTATCCAGATCTCAAATCAATCTTAGAGAAAACTCCAGCTCCCGTCAACTGATCGAACAAGTCATCTATTCTCGGCAAGGGGTACTTATTCTTCACTGTGACATTGTTGAGTTCCCTATAATCTATACACAGTCGAAGACTCTCATCCTTTTTCACAAACAGAACAGGAGCACCCCATGGAGACACACTAGGACGAATATAGCCTTTATCAAGCAATTCTTCTAACTGAGCCTTAAGCTCTTTCATCTCAGCAGGAGCCATTCTATAAGGAGGTTTAGAAATAGGTCCAGTTCCAGGCTTCAAGTCAACGCTGAACTCAACATCACGCCTAGGAGGCATGCCAGGAATATCATCAGGAAAGACATCTAAGAACTCATTGGCAATTTGAACATCCTCAACTCGTGGCTCCTCTTTGCTAGTATCATGAACATGGCATAGGTATATAGGACATCCCTTCCTCATGTATGACTTCAAAGTCAAGGTAGAAATAATTTTCAAAGAAGATCCTCTACAAAACTCATGGACTCCACTAGGACCGACTATAGACACTTTTTGTTTCTCACAATCTATCTTGGCTTTATGCTTACTAAGCCAATCCATCCCTAGAATTACATCAAAATCATGTAAAGGAAAAGTAATCAAATCAGCTACTAAGGTGGTACTACCACATATAATAAGGACATCTCCTTAATCGTCTCAGCATGCTAGCACGGGTGTACACCTCCTTCACTATAGTGTATTCCCCAGCTCCCATCTTAGAATGAAGCTTAGGGTTCAACTTCTCTTTAGATTTGATTGCCCCACAGGGGTTGGGCGGAGATAAAATGGCCCCTACTAACCACTTAGGAAAGAAAAAAAACGAGCCAATTCCCGAAACTACAATTAAAACTCATGGACACTCATATCCCCTACTCTTACCTCTTTCTCTTCCTCATCTACAGTCACCTTTGTAGTCAAATTAAACTAGCAAACTTGTTGTGTGCCTACCATATATTGCATCCTTAACCAGGTAGTATGGAACACCATCAACTCTCATCTGGTCAGGGACTTGGAGAGTGGTAAGGATCTTGTCAAACACTCTAATCCAATTCTCCATCTTGGTGGGATCACCTTTACCACCAACCATAGACGGTTTCTTCTGGTTAATCCCTTTCGAAATCATAGCATAAGAGCTAGCATTACTAGAAATAGGAGCAACGGGAGTAGCAAGAGCAGCAGCCTGGGCCGTGGCAATCTTCTCCATAGCTTCAGTCAAGGCTCGGTTGGATTGAGCCATCTCGCATATCATACGACTCGAACATGAGCTTCTACTACGCAGGCGTCGATTCATCGTTCTAGCATCGCAATAAAAAAAAACCAAAGCTAAACAAATGTTGATTCACCCTTACTAATTAATAATTAACAATTAATAAAACAAACTCAAATAGTTCACAACTGTTATGTTTAAAACTCCATCAAATCAAACAATAGAATGAAAAGAGAAGCATAAACATTAACACATAAAATAAAAATTCCTTGCCTCCCAAAGTCTCATCCTCGCAACGGCTTTTTAGTTTTTAACAAATTTATTAACCTACTCTTGTTTAAGGTCATTTTAGGAGTCTTAATAACCTATGGCTCTGATACCAACTGTAACACCCCTGAAATTCCTCTACTTTGAAAATGTAATATAATAAATAATTTAAGGAAACTCCAAAGGTGCAACGCCGCGATAATTAATAATAATCACTGCAAGGCTAAACGTTCTAACTGAAATAAATAGTCAATAAGGTTTAACTAATCAAACTAACTAGAATCTAAATAATTATTACAGACTAAAATAAAAATACTAAAGTCAAAAGAATAACAGCGGAAGTCTTATTAAACCTACTAACGTATAACTAAATCCATCGCACTCGTTAACCCAACCTTGAGCTAACCACCTTCAAGTCCCTGCACATTGAACACTATAGTATCAGCCAAAAGGCTGAGCAAGATTTCATACTGTACTAAAACAAAACTATCCAATGTGCAGGTAAGATATATAGGAATATCTTACAAATTCATTTCCAACCTGTACAAATTAGATATATAAAATAAAACAACCTTCCAATAAATCTCAACTTTCAACTTTCTTTCTTTCTCAAACAATCCTGTAAATACATTTAAAATGTAACTGTTTTGAAACCTGTGAGTAGGAAGTATTAAAGTCCAATGAGCTAGCTAGGCTCACGAGACAGGTAAACACCAAAGCCCCTAGTATGCATACCCCTAACTTGATAACGAACCAAGAAGGAAGACAAATGGCAAGTGTATTGATCAACATACACCCAACTACTAAATTATGGTTGAGACAAAACTCAACCTACTTCCAAACCCGAGGAATACCGCTTACCGGCAACCCCACAAAAACATTCTTATAAAACATGATAAATCATAATTAAGTAAACATAGAAACATTCTAGTTTACACAAAACCTGTAGCAATGAGGAACATCCTCCTTTTAAATCTCAACTTGGCATATGAGGAACTTCCTCCCTTTTGAATCTCATAAATAATCTCATTTTTCTTTCACAATAAATATCGTCAAAACGATTTAAATCTCATTATATAAACATTGTAAAACCTTTTAAATCTCAATATATAAATAACGTAAAACTCTTTTTAAAATCTCAATATATAACCACACAAAACCTTTTTAAAACTCAATATAAACTTTAAACCAATATCATCCAATTCTCAAAATAATCTGTACAAGTCTTAGTAAGAAACTTACCTTATCAGCAACCGTACCACAATCAACCAAACACTATCTCACGTCAATAAGGTTCTTCTACGAACCCACAATCTACAATATAATAAAGTATAGTATAAGTCACTTGACTATACTTCACATAATTCACATACAAATAACCTAACCTAGTTAATGAGCATTGACTAATTTTAAAAACGACTCAATGTCAATAGGACACAAAAGTCAACAAAAGTCCAACTGGTAAATAAAAGTCAAACTAACTTTGACCAGAAAATCCCTCGTACTATTTTTCCGATAGTTGACTCCTTCACCTACACTACTCTACTAACAACTAGTGAGCACAACAACAATATTAAACCACAGCGACGTCACTAACAAACCACAATACGACTACATTAGCAACAACCTACAATGACAGCTTATAATACTCCATATAACATCTACCAACATAAACTATACAATACCACTACAACCAACAACGCACATATACAATACTAACACTTGACAAAAGTCTAAACTTAAGCATATAATCTCTAATAATTCTGCTAATCAGACAACTACAAGTCTACAATATTAGACAAATCATTCGACTAATAATTTAAACTATGAAACTAACATGAACCCAATATAACAAGAATTCAGAGTAAGTTTTGAAACTAATAAATTTTTCAATCTAAATTCGAAAACATAGTAGACAACTCGAATTAAAGATCACACTATAACTAATTAAACAAATTTCACATGACATAAATTTTCCCCAATTCAATCTATCTCAAGAACCCTAATTTAAGAAAACGCCCAATTTGAAAATCAACATAGAAACTGAAATTAAAGCACGGATATAAAACTTACTTGATAAATTAGAGTGATAGAAGGTAGATTAATGAATAAAGACCTGGATTTTCGTCTCTTTGACCCGAAATTCTACCCGAAAAACACAAGCCATAAAATCACTTTTTCTTTACTCTTCGAAATTGACAAAAACCAAGTTAGAGTGATGATGATGGAAAACGGTTGCAAGTTATAGATGTGTGGTGATGGATAAATAATCTTTGTGAGGTTTGTGGTGTTGGGAATTAAGAATAGCAGAGTAAGATGAAAAGGAATTGAGAGGAGATGATAATGACGGGAGGCGTGGCTCACATAGGTAAGTTGCTTCTAATTGTTTTCTTTTTTTTTTCCGTTTTTTTTTCCTCTCCTCCTTTATTTATAGTTTAGTTAACCTAATGGGTATGGGTATTACACCTAATCCAACTACATATATGTTTTGTGCTATTTCTAAGATAAAGTCAAAGTGGGAAAGAAAAATAATTTAATAAAAGACATTAAAATTTTTTTTTTATAAAATAATTTAATATAGATATTTACTGACAATATATAAAAAGTACGCGGTGTTACAATTTATACCAATCTAAACCCCCTATTTCTCCCTTGTTTAGAGTTTTTTATCATTCACCTTTTGCCTCTTCTAGCTTATTTTGCTTATTTTAGAATAATTGCGTAAATTATAGCTCCTTTTTATATAGTAGCTATTTTAATTATAGTTTTAGGGTCTAAAATTGATTTCTTATGTGTTTCATGTTTTATGATCGACCTTGAAGGTTTTCATCCCGCACACCAAGTATAGAAGAGTTAATTGGAGCAAAATAACACGTTTTAATTTGGAAGTGTTTGTGCACAAGGGTGAACTTCAAATGGACATATCACCTAGCCCACTCAATATTTCCAGGTGATTCCACTTGTAGATGACATCTTGTCTCGAGAGCTTTCGAATGACTGGTGATACTCATAAGCCCAATTTCTATAAAAGACGAGAGAAATATGATTGTTTGAAATTGAGTTGTTTGCTTAATGGGAGAGGGCGCTCCGGTTCTTGTGGAGCGCACGCTCCAAAACTGCTGGGAGTTCCTATATTTACATGTTTTGGCCCATTTAATGATCTTTTTTTGTAACCCTTTAAGACGAAAAGCACAAAAAACTTTAAGGGGGGCACTTTCTCGAGAGGGCTAACCTCCATAAGAGAAACTTAAGCTTTGTTTAGGGTTTTAGAGAGAGAAGGTACATTAAGGTTAGATTAGGGTAGCTTTAGTTGGGTATCTTCTTCTAACTCCATTGTTATCAATTAATCTTTTAGGTTATTTTCTTCTTCACTTCTCTATTTCATTGAATTCCTTAGATGGTTACATGCTTTTATGCTCATTCATATTAGTATTTTATTCTTTATGTTTGGTTAATTAGTTTAACTGCCTAGTCATTGTTAGTCTTAGAAAATTAGTTCTTTTCATGATTTTAGTTGTAGATTTCTTACCTTGTAGTTTTAATTTCATAATCTTACTTGTTTAATGCTTTGATTTTGTTTATCAATCATGTTAGAGTAGCTCCTTTGGTTGGGAGTTTGGGTTGCTCGTGACTTTCCATGAACTTCTAATTGAGATTGAGGGATGAATAGTTTGATTTTGGGGATTCTTGAATCTAATGTGCTTTGTGCTAAACTTTGTGTTTGATCACCATAACGTTTAGATTAATTTTCTAAATAATAAGGATCTAAAGGTTATTTAGTTAGATGAGATTAAAAAAGTCATCGGATTTAGTAATTTCACAAGAATAATAGATCTTAGACCTCTTGCTTTGTCGTCCTAGTGGGTCTAGGTGATTGATAAGGATGAAAATAGCTTGCTATGTGTTAGAATCCAACCTTCCTTTACTTGTATTTCCTTCCTTTACTTGTATTTTCCTTTCTTTATGCTTTCTAGTGCTTTACTTTATGTTATAGTACTCTTGTACAGGTTTAAAGTTTCATTATTGAGTAACTGCAAAACTAGTGTTCACTGGAATATGTACTATCTCAAACTCAAGCCTCTTTTGGGGGAGATGATGAATGAAATGTTTGTTCACCACTAAAGCCTCCTATCAGCTATATGCTTGCTTTCCACATTGTTGTTGTTTAGGCCGCCTCAGTTTTGAGCCGCCCCAATGTTTGAAAGCGTCCCTCCCAATTTCGTGATATAAGAATTCTCGTCGTCGGCCCCGCTCGTGCCCGCCTCGCGCACACGAGCGCCCCGTTCGACCCTCTTCTTTTCACTCTTGTCGCCAATAGGAAAGAGTGCCCTTCAAACACCTTGTTGCTCGTGCATCCACGAGCCACGTTGTCCCATTCCGCAGAAGGCTTACACCCTTGCCCCCAGATAGGCAAGAGCGTGTCGCACGTCCCGAGCGTCCAAACTCTCGGACCGTGACAATTGGTATCAGAGCCACGCTTTAGAAGCGAGCACCATGGTAGATGAAACATTGTACACTATGGAGGAGAGACTCCTTTGGTTGGAAGAAACGGTCGCTGACCTATTGCATGAAAGAGAAACGATGCTAGTTGAGAAACAAGCGGTTCGTGAGGAGCTCAGTGCCCTCCTTAACCTGCATGAGGCCACGACAGAGAAGCTCGAAACATTGTTTCGAGCCGTTGGTCGAGATCATGGAAATGTTGGTGCGTCAAGGATCAAGCCGCCTAAACCCAGAAACTATGGTGGGGCTAGAGATTCGAAGGAAGTAGACAACTTCACTTTTGACATGGAGCAATACTTCCGAATCTGTCAACTAGATGACAACCTCCAAGTAAACATTGCGGCCATGTACTTAGTCGAAGATGCTAAGCTGTGGTGGCGCACCAAGTACGCTGAGATTCAGGCCAAGATGGTCAAGATAGACACATGGGAGGAGTTCAAGAAAGAACTTGTGGCCTAATTCTACCCAGAGAACACTGAGTTCCTAGCCAGCAAGAAATTGACTAGCCTCAAGCATACGGGCTCCATCCGTGACTGAAAGAGTATTCTGCATGCATGCTGGACATAAAAGACATGGCAGAGAAGGATTATCTATTCAACTTCGTCAATGGGTTGAAAGATTGGGCACAACGAGATATTTGGCTACAGAAGGTTCAGACCCTATCGTGGGCCATATCTGCGGCTGAGAAATTGATGGACTACTCTACGAATGAGAAGGCATCCGTTCCAAACAAAGGAGCTAGTGCATCAACAACGAATACTCCAAAAAACAACGCTGGAGGCTCACAAGCAAGCTCAAACAGTGTCGGGAATAGGTTTCGAAATGGGAGTGATGACTCGCGCAAAAGTGGAGCCTCATCCTTCTCCAACAACAAAACCTATCAGGCTGGGTCTTCAACAGGAAGTAGACCCCTCTCTTGCATACTCTGTCAGGGGCCGTACAAGTGGTTCAAATGCCGCCACAAAGGGGAAATTGATAGCCTACAAAAGAAATTGTCTACCAAGTCTGCAGAGCCGGGACACAATGGGAAAAGAGGTAACTGAGGCTAAGTCCAAAGCAACAGATCTGATGTATGTGGATGTTAGCATCAACGACAAGAAAGCTCGGGCTATGATGGATACTGGAGCAACATTTGATAGGGTTTAGTCGTACCACCTAATCAAAAATAAACCTACGGTCCTCTAACTATGGTAGTCAATGGAAGCAGGGTCGAATCCACAGGGTGACAGAGTTTCTAAATTAATATTCAATCAATCAGCTACTCCAGATGAAATCAGGGAAGAATTAACTGAACTAATGATTAAACTAAAGAAGATGGATTAAATCGAGGAATTAACTATGGACTAAAAAGCTAGGGTTTTAGGTCGGTCCACCATGCTTATACCAATCAAATAGGGTCAAGGACTATCAAAACCTAAGTCAAGAGTCGGGGGACTAGAGCATGTGTTGAGCTATGGTTAAGACTCAACGCTCATAGTTCAACATACGCCGCATGTTCACTAACGTAATCAGAACTACTGACGTGTCCTAGGCCTCTAGTCGTAAGACGGATATGTGCAAACAACTATTAACCACAAGCAATCAATGAAATTGTACACTGACATTAATTACTCAATAAGAACAAACCACATCACAATCACCCTAATCAAGCCCTAGAAATCGATAGAAATCTAAATCACAATCATGGTATAAACATGGCTTTCCTATCTAACACCCTAGAAAGAGAACTACTCACTCATAATAGAATTAACAACAACAAAACTAATATGAAACCCTAATAATTGCATCATGAATAATTAAATACTTAAGCGAAGCAATTAAGAATAATAAAAGAAATTAGGGCAAAGAAGAATACCAATTGACAGAACGCAGGAACTTTTATTGAAATCGAATAGGTTCAATCACCTTTAATCTAATCTATAGTGTTTAAACTAAGCTAATGACTATGAGAAATAAACTAGAGTAATAGCTAATAAAAAGATGTCTCTAAATAATGAGGAAAAAGGTATTTATAATACCCCTCAAGTCTAACTAAAACGGGAAACAAAAGACGAAATTGCGTAAAGAGTGCACAAGACCCGATCGGGCCTATAGTGAAGCTATTTTCTCAAATCTCCTTTTTGGCAGCCGAGCATCAACAACGCATGAAATGAGGGATTGGGCTTCACCCGATCGCAGGCCCGATCGGGTGGCAGATCGGGTGGCGAGTTTCTAAGCCCAGCCTGTACTCTTCATACGCAGAGCAACATAACGAGAGCTAGCAGCATCCGACCTGATCGGGTCGGGCAGAGGTTGCCCGATCGGGTCTGGGAACATATCTTCTCGCCCGATCTGGTCGGGCAATGCTTGCCCGATCGGGCCCGCAACTTTTGTACCCGAACATAATTTCTTCGCCCGATCGGGCCATTTTTGCCCGATCAGGGTACAGAAACCTCCTTTTTGACTCTTTGGCTCTCAATTCTTCACGTTTAGAGGTCTTTGGACCTCCTAAACTACCCATAAATCTCGTGAGCCGTCCTACGTGCCTCGTAACATCTTGTAAAGTCGTGGTTGCTTCCAAATGGCTCGGGAATAAGGAGAAAACTCCCTAAAACCTGTAATTCAACACTAAAACACAAAACCACAACTATGTACGATAGTTAGCACAAAATAGCTCCCAAGAGCTCCAATGACGCACAAATTAGCTTGTAAATAAGGGAGAAAAGTCTATATAAATACGTGATATCAAACACACAACTTCGTTACTGAACACGAAGCAAGAAGACTGGGATTGAAACTCTCTCGAGATGGTGGAAGCATGAAAGCAGTCAACTCGGATGCCAAACCGATCAAGGGTGTTGCTAAGGACATCGGCACGCAAGTCGGAGACTGGATGGGTCCACTGGATTTCACAGTAGCTCCCATGGATGACTTCAACCTTGTCTTTAGAATGGACTTTTTGAGAGCAAGCAAAGCAGTCCCAATGCCACATTTAGGTTCCTTATTAGTAGCGGGTGAGCAATTGTGTCTATTGAGAACCTCCCCAACCTCGGGGAAAGAGAAGCATAAGGGTCCTTTACTTTCAGCAATGCAGTTAAAGAAGGGTCTCAAGGCAACGAACCAACATTCATTGCGACATTGACAGTGAAAGAGGATGAAGTTACTGAAAGCTTACCCCTCGAAGTGATGAAACTACTGACACAGTTCGAGGATGTCATGCCGAATGAACTCCCAAGAGTTTTACCGCCAAGGCGAACCGTGGACCATCAAATTGAGTTAGTTCATGGGGCAAAAACTCCTGCTCGAGCTCCGTATCGGATGGCACCACCTGATCTTGCGGAATTAAGAAAGAAGTTAGAGGAATTGCTAGAAGGAGGGTTCATCCGTCCTTCGAAAGCACCTTATAGTTCTCCTGTCCTCTTCCAAAAGAAACAAGATGGAAGCTTGCGGTTGTGTATAGACTATCGGGCTTTGAATAAAGCGACAATCCGGAATCACTACCCCATCCCGCTAGTTGCGGACTTGTTTGATCAGTTGTACGACGCTGTGTACTTCACCAAGCTGGATCTGAGATCGGGTTACCACCAAGTTCGTATTGCAAATGGGGATGAGCCAAAAACTTCATGTGTGACTAGATATTGGGATTTGAATGGTTGGTCATGCCGTTTGGGTTAACAAATGAGCCAGCAACCTTCTGCACGTTAATGAATCAGGTCTTCCGGGAATACCTTGACAAGTTTGTGGTGGTCTATCTAGATGACATTGTTGTGTACAGCAAAACGTTGGCTGATCACTTGGTGCATTTAGAGCAAGTGTTCGAGAAGCTAAAGCAAAACCATTTGTTTGTGAAGCGGGAAAAATGCGCCTTCGCACAAAAGGAAATTAGCTTTCTTGGGCACCTAGTCGGGAGAGGAACAGTGAAGATGGATCCCAAGAAAGTGCGGGCCATTCAAGATTGGGTAGCGCCAAAGAACATTTCAGAACTCCGTTCATTTATGGGGCTTGCCAACTACTACAGATGCTTCATCAAAGGTTACTCCGCAATGACACGCCCGCTTACCGAATTATTGAAGAAGGAACAGAATTGGGTTTGGGGAGCTACCGAGCAACAAGCCTTCCAGAAACTCACAGATGCTGTAATGCAAGAGCCAGTGCTGGCGCTCCCGGACATCACAAAGACATTTGAAGTGGAAACAGACGCTTCAGACTTTGCGCTAGGTAGGGTACTCCTCTAAGGAGGCCACCAAGTAGTGTATGAAAGCAGATAAGGTACGCAACACAGGAGAAAGAACTTCTTGCCATCGTTCATTGTCTAAGAGGATGGCGGCACTACCTACAGGGCTCCAAGTTT
The DNA here is from genome assembly GCA_947645195.1 of Patellifolia procumbens. NCBI lineage: Eukaryota > Viridiplantae > Streptophyta > Magnoliopsida > Caryophyllales > Amaranthaceae > Patellifolia > Patellifolia procumbens. The sequence continues at coordinate 2,693,932 of CANSGD010000502.1, read as the reverse complement.
ATTGTCCGCACAGATAACACTACTGCAAACCCGATGACAAGCATGATCCGTAAACTGATCGAAGAGGGGAAGACAAGGAAATTTTGGATGGAGGATGACCTTATCTTCACTAAGGGCAATAGATTGTTCATCCCAAAAGCCGGAGGACTCCACAAGATGCTCTTGAAGGAGTGCCATAATACATTGTGGGCTGGACATCCTGGTTGGCAGCGAACCCTCAGTCTGCTCTCGTAGGGTTACTATTGGCCCGCAATGAAGGATGATGTGATGACTTACACCAGAACTTGTTTGATATGACAGTAGGACAAAGTGGAGAAACAGAAGCCTGAGGGATTACTGGAGCCAATTCTTATGCCTACTCTGCCATGGGAGAGTGTCTCGATGGACTTTATCAGCGCCTTCCCAAAAGTTGATCAGTTCTCAGCAGCTATGGTTGTAGCGGACCGGTTTTCCAAATATGCCACTTTCATCCCCATTCAGAAGACATGCGGTGCCGAAGAAACTGCATACTTGTTCTTCAAGCATATAGTGAAGTATTGGGGTTTGCCAAAAAGCATTGTGAGTGATCGAGATGCAAGGTTCACCAGTATCTTCTGGCATGAGTTATTTCACATGATGGGCTCGAGTTTAAACATGTCCTCAAGTCATCATCCTCAATCCGATGGTAAAACTGAGAGATTCAATGGCCTCCTGGAAGAATATCTACGTCACTTTGTGAGCGCCAACAAGAAAGATTGGGTCAGATTGCTTGATGTCGCACAACTTTGCTTCAATTCACAGAAAATTTCTGCTTCCAACAAGAGTCCCTTTGAAGTGTGCACAGGTCAACAACCCCTCTTACCTCACACAATTTAGGAAGTGGAGAATGGAAAAAGCCGACAAGCTCTTGAGTTTACAAAAGAGTGGGAGCAGAACACAGAAATTGCTCGTGCCTACCTAGAAAAGGCGGCGAAGCGCATGAAGAAGTGGGCGGACCAGAACAAGCGACCACTAGAGTTTGAAGTTGGAGATATGGTGATGGTCTAGCTTATTCTCGAACAACTGAAATTCTTGAGGGGTAGAGACAGAAGACTCATCAGAAAATATAAAGGCCCCATTCGCGTCACCAAGCGAATTCGGAAGACTGCATACAAGTTAGAACCACCAACATGGATGAAGATTCACCCGGTCTTTCACGTCAGCCGCCTCAAGCTTTATTGATGTACTTTTGTCTTTTTTTGTAAGTCGACGAGGTCGTTGACAGCTTTAGTGGGGGAGGATGTTAGAATCCAACCTTCCTTTACTTGTATATTCCTTTCTTTATGCTTTCTAGTGCTTTACTTTATGTTCTAGTACTCTTGTATAGGTTTAAAGTTTCATTATTGAGAAACTGCAAAACCAGTGTTCACTGGAAATATGTACTATCTCAAACTAAAGCCTCTTTAGGGGGAGATGATGAATGAAATATTTGTTCATCATTAAAGCCTCCTACGAGCTATATGCTTGCTTTCCACATTGTTGTTGTTTAGGCCGCCTCAGTTTTGAGCCGCCCCAATGTTTGAAAGCGTCCCTCCCAATTTCGTGACATAAGAATTCTCGTCGTCGGCCCCGCTCGTGCCCTTCTTGCGCACATGAGCGCCCCGTTCAACCCTCTTCTCTTCGCTCTTGTCGCCAATAGGCAAGAGTGCCCTTTAAACACCTTGTTGCTCGTGCATCCACGAGCCACGTTGTCCCATTCCGCAAAAGGCTTACACCCTTGCCCCCAGATAGGCAAGAGTGTGCCGCACGTCCCGAGCGTCCAAACTCTCGGACCGTGACACTATGCCCCTAAACTCATGATTAGCTAGCTTGAAAGTGTAGATTAATTGGTGTTTGTGACGACCACATTTCTTCATACTGAACGATTCATCTCCTCTGTTGTTGTTCATTAATGTTTGGTTATAGATTCATTGTCAACGATTCCCAACCAACTTACCTTTATGGTTCTATTAGTTTCTTTTTTCAACTAGTTGTTAATTAGACCTTTTTATGCACAGAACCACCTTAAGTTTGCCAATATTTGTAAACTCCCACCTTTATATTTGTTTTTTTATAAATTACCACCTTAAGTTTACCAAACGTTTATAAACTCCCACCTTTTGACAGAAGTTGCCTAACATCGTTAACTTGTGGGCCCCACATCAGTTACTTCCTTTGATTTTTCCTCTAAACATTTCACTTCCCTTGCCTACATATGTTTTGTTTCCCTCCATCCAAACTCATCTCCCCCCCCCCCTCAATTTTTCGATCTTTGCCACCATTTCCATTCTCCAAAGGTTTGAAAGCTTCGATTTTTTCCCGGAAATTCAGGTAATTCTCATTCTCCTGTTTACCTCCCTTAAATTCAATATATGGGGTGTTCCAATTTACAATTTTAGGATTTATGGTTTACAATTTATGTTTTACTGAAAGTTGAAATCTTTGCTTTGCAAGGTATGGGTGAGTTTGAAGGATTTCTACCAAAATGCCATTAAGGGCTCCCAATAGCTTGACAAAAATCATGGACTGAGAGGAATCGAAGTAGGAGGTTTGAGCTTGCAAATTTTGTGAGCCAGAGACTGAAAGGAGGGGCTGTAAGAATTTTAAGTGGGCTGAAAAAGAGCAGGAGGAATGGCAAAGGTTGGTGATCAACCAATTAATCTGGCAGAAGAAGGTGCTTGAGGGTGAAGTGCACACACTTCAATCTGAGGTAAAAGAGTTGAAGGGACAAAGGAGTTACTTTCTACAAGAAAATGAAAGCTTGAAAATCAAGTACAAGGCTGTGAAGGGTAACAAGTGAAGTCCATCAAGCTAGGGAATCAGTACCGGAATTGCACGAGCGTGTTTTTAGTGGTTGTGTTGTTGTTGGTGTTCTTGATTTTTTCTGTTTGTAAGGGTTAAGTTAGTGTGTTATTGTTATGATGTAGTATGATGTATTAGGTGGTTGTTGTTATGCTTGTTAGAAGCTTAGGCATGTTTTAGAGTAGTATTATTCCTTATGTCGGCTATGTATGGTTGAATGAAGCTATTGTCATATATGAATGAGAACTTGAACTTCAATGCTAATGAAGAAAGTTGTATTTTGATTCATTCACTCTTGATTCATTCATATGCAAAAAATGATTTCATATTTGATTCATTCATAGGCAAATACTAATTCCCAAATGATCCACAAACTGATTCCATTCCAAATATAACTGTTCACAAGACCTACACTAACACAAAGTCCATCAGTTAACTGTAACACCAGTTCTGAAACTGATTCTAAATTGATTAGATCAAGGGTGCTGCAGTAGATCATGATCTTGTTGTTCTTGCTATTGTTGTAGTTGTTGCTGTTGTTGTAGTTGCTGCTGATGTTGTAGTTGTTGTTGTTGTTGTAGGTGGTGGTGCTGTAGCTGCATTAGCTTTTGCCTAGTAAATATCAATCAAATTATAATGTTAGCATCAATACTTGAAATTGATTTTTTTTAAAAAATTCTATGAATTTACCTTCTTTGTTACCTTAGCTTCCCTTTTCACCCTTTGATCCTTCACCCGCACCTTATCAGAAGGAGGTTTGCCCCCTTTGTTGGTTGAGTCCTTTGTAGCCTGAGGTTCCTTGCACGAACGTACATTATGCCCAGCTTGCCCACATTTGCTACAATTCGCACTCTTCTTCGACTTTTTAAGCTGTTGTTTTATGTTATCATCTTCCCCCTTTTCCTTCCTTCTCTTATGTAGCTTAGGTCTCCCCGGCAAGTTCCTAATCTAAGGTGGTAAGGGGTGTGGCAGGTCAACCTTTTCCCAGTGATTCACACCAGGCATAGGCTGAATTGCATTCTCGTACGCTCGAACATATGTAGCTCTGCTATACAACTCACCCGCAAAATCAAAAGGGTCCTCCCTATGTTCTAGTATGCTTCTGTATGCATGAACACATGGTACCCTAGTTAGATCCCACTGGTTGAAAGTGTATGTCCTTCGTCCTAGATCAACTACACACTGATCTCCCCTGTAAGCTACCTCATATACACTCCTCCTCGATATTTTCTAAACACATTTCCTCAATTCATCCCCAAGGCCCTCATGTATCTTTCCAATGTACGACCTAATTCTCCCCTCGTACCTTTGCACACCCTCCCATTTCTCGTAGTTTCGTTTCATAATATATTTCTTCATCCACTCCATAAGGGTTAGTATCGGCTTATCCCTTGCCTCTCTTATCACTGAATTGAAAGTCTCACAAAAGTTGTTTAACAACATATTGGACTTGCAAACAGTGGTAAAAGCGTGCCTCGACCAATGCTTGGCCGGGATATCTTCTAGATATGGAAAAGCTTCCTCTGAGAGGAACTTGATGCTCTCCATTGCAACTTCAAATTCATGTTATTCAACATGTAAAACAATAACCACAATGTTTATATTGCAGTATTTTTAGAGTAAACAAGCAACCATGAAAAAACTAAAAAATGAGAATGTTATCGAATGTCTTATATAAGGCAAATACACTAATTAATTTCATGCACTCTTACCAAGGTCGTAGCTCTACCAACATTCTAGAAAAGTTCTTTGAAGATAGTCCCGATAAATTTGAGCTTGAAATTAACCCAGATATGTCAAACTCAAAACCGTATATCGGCCTTAGGGACAACCTTACTAAAAGCTTCAATCAAACCCGGTAAAAACACACACGTTAGTTGCATCAAGCCAACAAAATACGACATACATATTTACTTTACACAAAAAAGAATGTAATATCTCACCTTATGTCTGTCCGACATGAAGGTCAATCCAACACCTTGCTGATCTCCTCCTACATCCCTCATCAATAAGTCTAAAAACCAACACCAACTCTCTGTATTCTCTACCTCCACTACAGCCCATGCAAATGGAAATATATTATTATTTCCATCCTTTCCTACAGCCACCCAGGTCTGCCCAGGGTATGCACCCTTCAAGTGGCAGCCATCTACATCGATGATTGGTCGGCAACCTCTCTTAAAACCCTCTTTACAAGCATTGAGACATATGTACATCCTCTGAAATATTGGGGGTTTCAGGCCTCCCTTAACCTAAAATAGATACAAGTGCACTTGATCCGGGATTATGCTTAATCACAGCAGCCACATAATCCCATACTCTCGAGTATTGCTCTTCTGCATTCCCGTACAATATTAACTTCACCCTTGATCTGGTAAGCCAAGTTCTTGTGAATGAGATTTCATATCCCAAATTAAGAAAAACCCTCCTTATAAAGGCCTTCAACTTCCAACTAGGGGCTGACCTCCATTCCTCCAAGAATCTCTCACTCCGAAACTCACTACTCATCACCTTAGAGTTCACCACCATTCTCTTACACTTGTGTTCTGAGGTGAATGATCTAATCTGCCAACAATCCAAACCAACTAATTTCCTAGCATGCAACTTGAAATTACACTTGAAATTTCCTTTACATTTACAGTTAATAATCCTACACTTCTTTGTATCCCATTCATAATCACACCTAAATTTACAATATGCACTTAACCTATCACTATCATTATGTAACAAGTAGTAGTCATACTTATTCTCAATAGCATGCCCTTGTAATGCCTTTCTAAGTGTATCAACAGAAAAAAAAAACTTCAAGCCAATTTCCAATTTATACCTCTTTTGAAGTCAACATATGGATTAAAGAGCGAACATGTATCTAATTCTTCATCTGAGGTTGCTACACTCCTCCATTCATCAGAATCTGCCTCTATCTCCTCATGTAACCCAATCTCATCCCTTGTCATATCCTCTTGCAGTTGACTCTGCCTCTGCTTTTCTTTGCTTATGTTTTGTTTCTCTTCTGCCCTTGGCTTCTTTACACCAGAAGTTCCTTCACCATCCCTATTTACACCAGCATCCTTTTCACCTTGGATGGTTTGCAAAAACAGTTCATCTTCACCAACTTCTTCCTCTCCTGGCTCCCAATTCACATCAACATCACTCACATCAAAACTAGATGATGAGTTTAGGCCCTCAATTTCATCATCCCACTCTAATTTCTTCTTAGCTTTAGGTTGCACAACTTTTCCCTTTCCCTTGTCCTCTTTCTGAACTCCTTTTCTTGCAACTTTTTTCACTCTAGGTGGACTCCTAGGTTGGACAGGTGTTGGTGCTGGTTTGGTCTGAGTGTTCTTCTCTTTAAAAGGAACAGCAACAGTAGGTGGGTTGAGACTAGCTCTGTCTTCACAAAGCTCAAATGATTTGCTCTCATTCACCTACCTTTCAAACACCTCCTTGCTAATCTTAACAACATCATCTGAATCATTGATTTGGAGGGCAGATTTTTTTAGGTTTAGGCTTGGTTTAGGCTTATTATGTTGCTCAAATTTCACTTTGTATAAAGGATGAACATGTTTGTTTTGGCTTTCTTAAGTGCAGGGTTCAAGGTGCTTTTTTCTTCCCTCTTTTTCTATGCAATATAGATCAAGAAACCCAACCTTATCCTCAGTTTTAAGCCAACTTTGAACTGATGCCTCATCCAGAATTTCAGCCCTACCAACACCCAAACTTTTTCCCTTTTCTCTAAACCACAATGTGAAAGCTCTAGGGGGTTTTAAGCTGTGACATTTATAGGCTGCAACAACTATTTGTCTAAGATTCTTAACATTGACCTCACTAATCTTATTATGGCATTTAAGATAAATTATGCCCCCTTCCTGAACTGCCACCTTTCTCCCCTTTTCTACACTTTCCACAAATGCACCGCCAACATTCACCCTTATATCATCAATATTATCACACATTCTGGAAAAACAAAGCAGTAACAAAATGTAAATTATTAATCCAATTACACTAATGATTAAGTCCATTTAAAATTGAAATTGATTTTAAAATCATACTTAAATCACAAGTAGGAGTAATCAATTAACGGGGAATTTATATTTTTAATGCATATGAGCTTTAATTCAAAAATCTCCAATTTGAAAAGTATAACCCTAAAACTCGATTTTCAATGTTAACAACAAATTAGGTGCGATTATTTAATTGCCAGCACTAATAAACAATCTAATTCACAATAAACTAACCAAATTAGAAGTAGCTTACCTTTATTTGTTGTCATCCCAAGATCTTTAACCACTTTGTAGCCTGAGAAACTGATGCTGAGGGAGGTTTTTACAGCAGCTTCAATGCGTTATGGGACCCACAGATTTACCCAGATTTGAAGAGAGATGAATGAGTAGAGAGAGAATGGAAAGAAAAAAAGGAGAATTCAATGGTGCTAAGAGGAAGACGACAGGTAGAGATGAAGGGGAAGTGAAATAATTGGAGGGAAAATCAAAGGAAGTAATTGATGTGGGGCCCACAAGTTAACAGTGTTAGGCAACTTCTTTCAAAAGGTGAGAGTTTACAAACATTTGGTAAACTTACGGTGGTAATTTATAAAAAACAAACATAAAGTGGGAGTTTACAAATATTGGCAAACTTAAGGTGGTTCTGTGCAAAAAATCCTTAATTAGACTTACGTTTTCTTGTTAACTTTAAGTAAAAAATCCCAAAAATAGACCCTTAATAGGGAAAGTTGACTTAAAACTCAATTTCAATCACCCTACTTCCTTGTGGATTCGACCCCTTACTCCGCTATACTACGTGTTGTAGAGTTAGGGTTTTTATTTGATAGGCTAGTATAATAACACTAGTTCCGTCGTATCACTATGCTTTTTGAAAAACTAAGCATCGAAGCCATCAATTCCAGTGGCCTTAGAATCATCAATGGAATTGAAATCCCTGTCAATCTCAGTTAAGTTGACCGCTTCACATAACCTATCTCAAAAAGCATTACCTAACCGAGTTCCCCTTCTAACAGTTTCAAGATCAATTCTCATCATTGTATCAGCCTTAAAGCCAAGCAACTTCAAGTAGAAATATTAAACTTCTACCACAATGAGATTAGGATCCTTAATTCAACAACTCATTGTTTTGAGTATAGGTGAAGTCAATCATGTTCCTACTTATCCAATGTTTCATGTGAGCAAAAACAAAAGTGATTGGTAACATCCCCCAATTGGACCTAGTCAATTTTTGATTGTTTCTTATAGATGCTTGCTTAAATGTTCATCCAGAGTTGAAGAGAAGAAATTAAATTAGTTTCTTGTTTCCGCAACTCAATATTATTGTAATCGGTAGCAAGTTATTGCTGTTTATCTTTCAAATTTTCAGAAGCTTCAGTAATATACTTACAAAAGTGATTGGAATAGTGTTGTTTTGTTCCCATTTTCACTTATTTGAGCTTATTCCAAACCTAGAACATAAAATTGCCAACAACAATAGAATTGTTCCAGAAGTTAGTAGGAGTTTTTTAAAACTATGGCCAACTATCACATTGAAAGATCTAAAATAGCTGCCCTAATCTTTGACAATTTTGAAGCACTCAAAGAGGAGAGGGCTATGGTCAGAGCTGCTTAGAGGAAGGACTGGAGCGCCAACTATATACTTCATCTATGTAGGGTTGGTAATCCCTATCAATTTTCCTAGCAACTCTAGCATCTCCTAGTCCTTTATTGGACCAAGTGAAATAGGCACCTTTGCATCCAATTTCAGTATGTCCTCAGTCATCAATCATGTCATTGATGTCTCCAGTTTTATATGAGGTGAAACCCCCCCCCCCATTGATTTTATCCTCACAAGACGAAACAACATCGAAATAACCTGCAATGATCCATAGAGCATGATGTATGTTTATCCTTTAAAGAGATCACCATAGATCCTTTATAGTTTCCACTGCATGAAGTCCATACAACACATTAATCCACACTGCATGTTGCCAATCCTTTGTATGAGCTTTACAATGAATGAATTGTTCATGAACATGATGAATTTCTACATTAAAAAAATTTGCATTCTAGTCTATCCAAATTATTCCTTTTTAACACCCCGATATTCTGTTTTTTATAAAAACATATTATTTCCAGCTAAACTTATAGAATTATCAAAGTATTATCGCCCGTATCAAAACGTTACTCAGAATTTTGCAGCGTAAAACATTAAATAAATACTTAATAAATAATAAATGTCAAAACCTTATTCAAACTCCAAACATAGTTTAAAATCAACTTAAGCAACTTAAAATAAATAATCCATAAAGTAACTTAAGCACAAGAACATAAATAAAAAGTGATATCTCATCATCATCAGCCAAATCCCCAATGAGTATAGATGCATCAACTCTTCAAACATGTAGGTAAATACTCAATTGATGGATTGCTCACCAATAAAGGGTCATCATAAAATCAATAGGCACAACCATGATTGACACACAAAAGGGCACGTAATCAGCAAAGCTGAGTACATACATAACAACATAGATCACGTAAACCTAGCATTATACTAGTAAGCAATAAAAATATAATCAACAATAACATAATAAAACATCAACTCATGAACTAGACTTGACTTCACAAGACTACATAATTCATTTAATAAATTGAATAGTCAATCGATCAAGTTGTCGAACCAAACCTTGTCTTCAATTTAGAAGACGAATTACTGGCGCGACTCTGTAATCCCCATGACCAACGATATCGAGGTACTAATGCAAAAGAAATAGGGCACGATGATTGATTCAGCCCCCAGGAAAGCCATGGGCTACCACCATGTACTCCAACTCATACTTGTTCATAACTTCATATGTGCTCTAGTCTAAAGTTATTGCTATTCACTTTCACTGTAAGTATTAATATTTTATTCGATGTTGGACTCTAACAAAGACAACCAACAATTATCATGGATACAACAAATTCCAATTTTATCTTAGAATTATACATCGGGATCAAACAATCCAATTGACCAAGAATTAATCCTCAATATATTATTTGTTAACTAAAATCAACAATCAAAACTTCCTAAGACAAAGGTACAACTTAACCTACAAAGCCCTCGGTCTTTTTACAGTAATAAAATAATCATAATGATACGAATTTCAACTTACCCACAAAGTCCTCCTCCTTTGCGAAGTAATAAAAATAATCATAAGAAAATAATATAATAAACCATGATCCAATAACAACATACATTTATTAATCCCTCATATGAATTAATAAATAAATATCTCTTCTAAAACATGCTTGAATCAAACATCCATTCAATCATGTAGTAGATAAAGATAGGCAATCACTATGCTTGACAACACGTAATTTCATATTTCAAAGCCACGTATGAACCATAAAAATGTTCCCTATACATGATACTAGTCTAAACATAAGAAAATGTATGTACCTTGTGCAGACAAAGTGAGAGGCTACTTTAATTTAGGAACTTTAGAAATCACTCAAGGCAAAATTTCCCCCTACCAAATATCAAAACATCCATGAATTAATATTCTAATTAATTCACAACAATTATAATTATTTTAAAACGCTCTTAAACTCGTTTTAAAATTCTTTTGAACACTAAAGTTTCAACCTTCAACATAATTTAACATAGCAGTATAATAGTAGTCTTTAAAAACCTTAAAAACCAATACTTTAATCTTTAAATCTCACTTTAAACGTAATTTATTAAATCTACGATTCATATGACTCAACCAGAGGGATTTGAAGTTCATGATAGGGAAGACCATATATGCAGGTTGAAGAAGTCCTTGTATGGGCTCAAACAGTCTCCTAGGCAGTGGTACAAGAGGTTTGATAGCTATATGGTGGAGTAAGGCTACATTAGGAGTTCGTATGATTGTTGTGTGTATCACAACAAGTCTACTGATGGTTCGATGATTTATCTGGTCCTATAAGTAGATGATATGCTGATAGCTGCAAAGTCCAAGTCTGATATACATAAGTTGAAGGTTCTTCTCATTTCAGAGTTTGAGATGAAGGATCTTGGTGCTGCACAGAAAATTCAGGGTATGGAAATTTATAAGGATAGGAATCTGGGTAAGCTTTTTGTCTCACAAAAGGGCTACATTGAGAAGCTATTGTCAAGGTTTGGAATGTCATCAGATAAACCTATAGATACTCCTAATGCTGTGAATGTGCGTCTGTATGCTGTGTTTGCACCTCAATCTGAAGCTGAGAAGGAGTTCATATAAAGAGTCCCATATGCTAGTGCAGTAGGAAGCTTGATGTATGCTATGGTCTGCACTCGGCCTGATCTTGCACATGTTGTGAGTGTTGTCAACAGGTTTATGGGTCAACCTGGAAAGGAGCACTGGCAGGATGTGAAGAGGATATTCAGGTACCTTTGAGGTACTTCTGATGTGGGTCTTTTTTATGGGAATGATGCACAGTGTTTAGTCACTAGCTATTCTAATTCTGATTATGCTGGAGATGTGGACATCAGAAGATCTATGACTAGTATGTGTTCACTCTTGGTGGTTCAATGGTGAGTTGGAAGGCAACTCTACAAGCTACAGTGGCTCTGTCTACTACTGAGGCAGAGTACATGACATTGACTGAAGCTGTTAAGGAGGGAATCTGGTTGAACGGGCTAGTTGGTGATCTTGGTTTACATTATGATCAGGCTGTGGTTTATTGTGATAGTCTTTATGCAATATGCTTAGCCAAGGATCAAGTCCTCCATGAGAGGACTAAGCACATAGATGTGAGATATCATTTCCTGAGGAATGAGAAGAGAATCAAGGTGAAGAAGGTTGGTACTGCTGATAATCCATTAGACATGTTCACCAAGTCTGTTCCACATGGCAAGTTCCAACATTGATTGGACTTGCTAAATGTTCTAAGTCAAGTATGTTCCCTTAAGTGGGAGTCTGGGTTCCTTATGGAACAATATGGGCCCTTAGGGGCAATCTTAGAGTCTGGGGTTTCTGATGAAGTAGTTATGAGAGTATGGGCCTCTTATGGGGCAATCTGGGAATCTGAGCTCTTAAGGAGCAATCTAGTACAGAGGGAGAGTCTGGTACATCTGGCAACTTGGTAGTTGCATCTGGTACATCTGAAGTCTGGTGGTTTAGGAGAATTCATGTCAAGGTGGAGATTTGTTAGATATGCCTTGAATATCTGTTGGTTCGAATAACTAAGCACGGGGGTTATAAAGTTTCACTAAACCTTATACTCTGTTATGAGTTTTAGGCCCATGTCTACTTTGGTTAAATCTAAGGGTGTTATATAAACCCTTAGGTTAAACCTATAGCCGCATTGAATTTAGTATTCACTCATCTGATTATTAGTGTTGCCTAACACTATTATGTATCTATGTTTTCTCACCTAAATAAACTATTCTCCCTATGGTCTGGTGGACGTAGCTAGCACAATGCTAGTGAACCACGTTAAACTCTGTGTGTGCTTTATCCTTCACGTTCTCTTATTTATTCTTTATCGCCTTCTCCGTTATAACAAAAACTCTTTTGAAAGAAGGAACTAAGGAGAAAGCAACTTGGAGGAAGAAGTTACCAGCGCATCCCTACTCTTTCCTATATTCATAAAAAAGCCATTGGGATCGGAGTACCTAAAAATAGGTACTCCAAGGTGTAGGTAATAAAGCACTAGCTTGAAGAAAACATCAATAATGGCGGACCACGTCCAAACCATAGATGGAACGCCATCGTTTTAGTCTATTTCTTCTTTCTTCTGAAACTCAACAACTCAATTCACAGAACGTCATTACATTCACTTGAACCCTAGCTACCTCTCACATATTCCCTCTCTTCTCATTTAACCGTTTTTCTACCTCTTCTTCGTCCGCCATTTTTGTCAAATCAAAGCTTTGTCCTCTTCCAATCTTGTGGTTGGGGCCAGAGTGTCGACTCAATCCATAACACAAGCATCCAATCAATTGCTTTTGTGTTTATTTGGGGGGGGGGGGCGACGGTAGATAGTTTTAAAAGTGTTAACATATGATTAATATATATAGCATAGTGGTGATCATCGGTGGTTGACATTCGTTGTAGAATTTTCGTTGTTTTAGGGCGTGGGTAGATATACTTAGTGTTGGAGATGTCAATTAAAATTGTTAGAAAATACCAAGGTTTTAGATCATTTTCAAAATCAATACAAACTAGTTTGTGAAATTAACAAGGATCACCAACTAATTATAATTTTTGGATTTCCGTACCATCTAACAGAATCCGGCAAATTTTCCGTCTGTTATCCCTAATAGCTGGTATGGAAATTTGACGCAAAGTTTGACAATTTTTGTTAGTTGGTATGGAAATAAAATAAAAGATTAAACTAATTGGTATTTATTTTTTTAATTTCGTAACTAGATGGTATTTAGTTTGAAAATGACATAAGACCTTGGTATTTTCTGATAATTTTTCCGAGATGTTATGGAGATCATGAAAACTATTTTGGAAGGCAGGGAGTACATTAGAATATGGTGGAATACATCAGGACTGAAAATATGAAGTGTTATGGGCATAAATCTCACCATCACATGATAAGAAGGCTGGCTTATTTACATTAAAATAAACGGGCTCATGGCACATGTTTGGCACGTGAAGCAAGACGTGGGAGAGCTGAAGACTGGGTCTGCAACAGATACGAGTGGATGCCTTGCTTTTAGGAGGTTGTTAGTTTGAAGTTTTATCCGTTAGGGATTCTATTAGAGTTAATTGGCGGCTAGTGAACGTGTATATAATTAGTATAAATACGTAGCCTAGCTCATTGTGCATTCTCTACGGCACATTTGCTATTACTCAATTGCTAATTTATTTGATCAATCAAGTTTTATTACTTTTTGTTTACATTATTCGTACGTTGGTAATTATTCATAGATTATGGGTATTGGATCGTCGGCCTTATCAATCTCTTCGACGAATAACCCCGTCCATAGTAAATTTGTCCAAAATAATTTAGCGCCAACCGCGAGGCCTACGATTCTGAAATAGCCTCAATAGTTACACAAAAATCATCTTCTCAAAACCTATTCTCATGGAAAATCAAGCCACCAGCCTTGCTGAAATTAACCAAAGGATCGACATGATCGCCGGACGACTGGCCGAGATGGATGCACTGAAAGCCCGTGTTTCTTAAATGGACTCGCTAAAAGAAAAGATGTCGATCCTACAACGCGAGAATGACGCCTTGCGCTCCCAGATCCAATATGTGGCGTGGATCTCTTCGAATTCCAAGTCCGTCAATCGGCGGTACACGAACGAGGTGTCCCGTCGCCACATCCTAGAGGAACGTGCACCGTCCCCCCAGCCTAATCACCTAATAACTACCGTTTCGGACAACCGTGGACACCTGCTATTGGCCGGCTCGCCCATACTGGAGCAAGTGGTGGACCTACCACCGCTGCGTCGAAATACAGCTGGAGTCGAGTAGACACCGCCCTGGTGACGTTCGCTACTTTCGACACCTCAGACGTGGGGACCACTACCCTGGTCAGGTCATCGCCTCAACTCGTTCGACAACAACTCCTCGTTGGCTCCCCCAAGGCCCAACACAAACAGAGATATATTGGTTAGCAACACGCCAGGACGTTCAGTTACCTTTAGGACACCCAATCAATGTGTCTCGACGAGAGCGGTCACTCCATCCCAAGCAACGCCTCGTGTACCCGAGGCATATGAACATCTCGAACAGAAGGTCCAAATGCTGCAGTCCCTCATCAACAAGATACTAGGCATTCCGACACCACTGAAAGAAGCTTTGCCAAACAGCTATGCAGATTCGCTATACGCAGAATTCATAGACATCGTGGACATCCCCAAAAGATTCTCCACTCCCAACATTAAGCTGTACAACGGGACGACGGATCTAGACGAGCACATCGCCCAGTATAAGCAAAGAATGATGACCATCCCCGTCCCACGAGAAATGTGATAAGCTTGCCTCTGCAAGGGCTTCGGGTCAACTTTGTCGGGCCCCGCATTACAGTGGCTGATCCTCCTTCCCAACGGGAGCATATCCAGTTTTGCTGAACTTGTCAACATGTTCAACCAGCAATTCGCCAGCAGTTGCAGCCTAGAGAAGCAGACCAGCGACTTGTACAGGGTCGTTCATAAGCAAAATGAGACCCTCAGGGAGTACTTGAACAGGTTCAACAGGGAGAAGGTGTCCATCCCACAATGTGACATAGCCACCGCCATAAAAGCGTTCTGGCAAGGACTTCTGGGCGACAACGACCTCTATAGAGATCTAACTAAATATCCTTGTACTGCTTTTAAAGATGTGCAGACTAAAACTTTGGCCCAGATCAGGTTGGAAGAAGACCTCGATTCGAGAAAGGAGTTCTCGAGCTATGACAGGTCCAACAGGAAGGTCTCATACAACAAAAGACCCGACAACAAGTACAAGCCATACGGGCGAACCAACAATGAAGCACAAGTCGCCCTAGTTGATGGAGAAAGCGACGACTGGAAGGAAAGCCCAGACTTGCAACCAATGATCCAGGAATACAACTTCTGCGTCGACACCTTTGGCCTAGTCAAACACCTGGTGAACATGGGGGAAGCGATGAGATGGCCTGGAAAGTCCAACAAACCAGGAGACAAGAAAGACCCGGCGAAGTGGTGTGACTACCACCAAGATATCGGCAACTTGACCGAGTCGAATGCGTCGCCCTAAGAAGAAAAGTAGCCTACTTGCTACGCGCTGGACACATAAAAGACGTCATGTCAGACAAAGCAAAAAAAATCGTCAACCGAGATCAAAACTCTTCTAAATTCAAGCCTCCACCTCCTCTTGTTCCTATTAAAACTGTTAATGTAATAACTGGTGGATGTGACGTTTGTGGTTTAACTTATTCTGCAGCGAAAAGACATGCAAAGGAGTTCAACATGGAAAAACCAACTCCGAGATCGAGGAAGGAGGTGTACTAAGACCAATCGATCACCTTCGACGAGTCGGACCCAGAAGATGTGCCAGAATTCCACCATGACGGGCTAGTGATCTCCCTTACCATAGGGAACTTCCTGCTCAAAAGAATCCTCGTCGACAACGGAAGCTCCACAAATATCATCACCCTAGACGCCCTAACCGAAATGGGTCTGAGCATGGATGACATCACGAAGAAATCCACTGTATTGGTGGAATTTAGTGAGGAGTTCAAAAGCAAGGTCTGCAAAATCGCCCTCCCAACATACCCCCAAGGCGTCAATCTACATGTAATTCCTTGTGATTGATTGTAAATCATCTTATAATGTAATCTTGGGCAAGCCTTGGATACACGACATGCGAGCCGTCCCCTCCACATACCACCAAATGGTCAAATTCCCGACTAAGTGGGGGATCCAAGAGATCAAGGGCGACCAGAAAATAGCCAAAGAATGCTACAAGGCAACGCTAAAAACTTCTAACTTAGACGGACAGGTGGCATAGCAATTACAGAGCGGCCAACAAGACGACGGTTACAAAGAACAAGAACCTGAGAGATTAGACGACGTCGTCTTAGATCCGGCCAAATCGGAGCAGGTTGTCTACATTGGCCCAGACATGCCGAAAGACGTCAGGAAAGAACTCATCAGTTTCGTAAGAGACAACGCCGATTGTTTCGCCTGGACGCACGACGACATGCCAGGAATTTCTCCTGAAGTCATTATACATAAACTAAATGTTGACCCTGCCTGTAAGCCTCTCAAATAGAAACGTTGAAAGTTCGCTCCAGAACGGAACAAGATCATCGACGACGAAGTGAAAAAATTGCTCGAAACGGGAAAGATACGAGAAGTACAATACCCTGATTAGCTAGCCAACGTCGTGATGGTAAGCAAGAAAAACCGGTAAATGGCGTGTGTGTATAGACATTACTTACCTTAACAGGGTTTGTCCAAAGGACCCATTCCCCCTGCCTCATATCGACGTCATGCTGGATGCAACGGCGAGGCACGAGATGCTATTTTTCATGGATGCGTTCAATGGATACAACCAAATACTCATTCCCCCGCAAGATTAGGAAAAGACGGCCTTCGTCACAAGTCGAGGTATTTTTTGTTATAAAGTTACGCCATTTGGACTAAAGAATGCAGGAGCCACGTACCAGAGGTTGGTCAAGAAGATGTTCGAAAGACAAATTGGCAAGACGATGGAGGTGTATATCGACGACATGTTAGTCAAATCGACTAAAGCGGCGGACCATATAGAACAACTCAGGCAATCCTTCGAAGTTGAACCCCCCCCAAATGCTCGTACGGGGTTTCGTCCGGCAAGTTCCTCGTCCATGTAGTGATGCAGAGGGGGATCGAAGCAAGCCCAGACCAAATCAAAGCCATTGTCAACCTCCAATCCCCCAGATCCATCAAGGACGTCCAAAAACTAACAGGACAGGTTACGGCACTCAACATATTCATCTCCCAGTCGTCGGATAAATGTAAGTTATTCTATGACGTATTGCTTAAAAGTAAACGTTTTGAATGTACATAACCACGAAGAGGCCCTGAAGAAACTGAAGAAGTCCTTGACGTAACCACCGTTATTAGTCAAGCCGACTGATGGGGAGCCTCTATATCTATACTTGGCCGTCACAGTAATGGCGCTCAGCGTTGTCCTCGTCAAAGAAGAGACGGAATATAAATCCCCGTCTACTACGTAAGCAAGTCACTACTTAACGCCGAGACGAGTTATCCCCAGCTTGAAAAATTAATTTTAGCCTTGATAGTAGCCTCTACAAAGTTACGTTCCTATTTGAATGTCATAGCATGATTGTACGTACTAACTATCCCATGAGAATAATCATAGCAAGCCTGACCTCGCAGGAAGAATGACCAAGTGGTTCATGCAGTTGAGTGGCTATGACATAACTTACGAGCTAAGAACTGCCACAAAGCCCCAGGCCTTAGCAGACTTCGTCGAAGATTTCAGTCCCCAACTAGAACTAGACGTTGTCAACGAAGTTAACCAGCTCAATTTTGCGTTGACGGACGGGCGATGGACGTTGCATAGACGGAGCTTCTAACATGCGAGGTACCGACTTAGGCATCGTCCTGACAACTTCCCAAGGGGAGACCATCTCCCATTCAGTCAGGTGCGAGTTCCAGGCGACGAACAATGAAGCTGAATACGAAGCACTTATTATGGGATTGACGACAGCAAAAGACATGGGAATAAAGGATCTTGAGGTAAACAGTGACTGATTATTAATAATCTGCCAAATTAATAGTTCTTATGCAGCTAAAGATCCCAAGATGACGGCCTACCTTGAAGTCGTCCAACGACGAAGCACTTCGACAACTGTCTGTTCCAACAAGTGTCGCGCAAGCAGAACTCCTATGCTGACGCCCTGGCAGGTCTGGGGGCAGTCGTCAAAGATCCCAACATCGCGAACATACCTATTGTCCATTTGTTGCATCCTGCCATCGAAAGAGATGTCCAGACTCTGAACGACGAAGAAGCGTCCGTCGACATGGATTCACATGGAAGTTGGACTAAACCATATAATGATTGGCTACTACGTGATGTCCTTCCCACAGATAAGAAAGAGGCAAAAGCCTTCAAGGTAAAAGCTTCCCGATTCTTTGTAATTGACGATGTTCTATTTAGGGCGTCTATTTCAGGTCCATATTTGTGATGCCTCGAACCAAACGAAACCAAACAAGTGTTGAAAGATATCCACGACGGCGTCTGCGGTAACCATTCCGGAGGAAGTAGCCTGTCACTTAAAGCCCGACGCCTCGGATACTACTGGCCAACCATGAAATGCGATGCAACGGAGTACGCCCAACGCTGAAAAGCTTGCGAAATACACGTAGCCATCCTACACCAACCATCAGAGATGCTACACCCTGTTCTGTCGTCATGGCCATTCATGAAGTGGGGTATGGACATAGTAGGCAAGCTAAGCTACCTCAAGCACCAGGACAACGAGTCTTCATGCTGGCCATGACCGACTACTTCTCCAAGTGGATCGAAGCGGAACCATTCATAACTGTCAAAGACAGAGAGGTAATTTGTTCTATTAACCGTAATATTTTATGCAGGTTGAGAATCCCAAGTGAGATCATATGCGACAATGGATCCCAATTCATAAGCAAAAAGACGCAAAGATTATTTGACCAGTGGAACATCAAACTTTACAAATCAACGCCAAGATATCCCCAATCAAACGGACAAGCAGAGTCGAGCAACAAGATAGTCATCAATAACTTAAAGAAACGTTTGGAGAAAGCAAAAGGAAAATGGGTTGAACAAGTCCCTCTCATCTGGTGGTCAGACAGGACTACGACCAAGAACGCCACAGGACAAACTCCATTCTACTTGGTATATGGGTGTGAAGACGGCATACCCCCAGAGGTAAATGTCGAAACAGCTCGATATGGTTTAATGACGTCTGAACAGAATGACCTGGTCCTCAGCCACGATTTAGACACCATCAACGAAATGCGAGACGTGACCAAGGTAAGAATGGAAGCCTACCAGCTGAGAATAGCAAGAAGTTATAACCAGAACGTCATATTGAGAACGTTCCAGCTGGGAGACTAGGCCTTACGCAAAATTTTCCCAAACACAAAAGATCCAAACGACGGGATACTCGCGCCCAATTGGGAAGGTCCATACCAAATCCGCAAGGTAGTAGGACAGGGGGCGTATGCACTCATAGACGAAGAAGGTAACCCTATTCCACGAAGTTAGAACACCCACAATCTTAAACTGTACCATTTCTAAACTCTTATCTTTCTTTACTTTTTTGCATTTCTTTTTATATCTCTTATTTCTTTTCGACACATACTGACTTAAGCGTCGGAGGGCCGTTGGTCGAACCATCCTGTCTACCATGACGGCATAACAGGGACAGGCACCTATAGAACAGACAACAAATTGCTTGCACGACGAATGCCAGTTACATAGGTAAAACCAGATGTCAGGTATGACGTCTCCTACTCAGTGAATCCATACTTAACTTTCACAAACATTTACTGACTTGGGCGTCGGAGGGTTGTTGGTCTAACCAACGGCCAGCCCGTCTTTTACGACGGACGTGCAGGAACCAATTCACCAATGATATGGTCGCTCGGGCATACAACAGATAAACAAGAATGGGAGGTTAACTGGTAAGACGGACATCGTCTGCCTTTTGCCAGGTACACATTCTTTGTCCCTAGTGAATTACTCTTTATGACGAGCGTATACTGACTTCGGTGTCGGAGGGCCATTGGCTTGTCCAATGGCCTAGTCTCCCATTCCCCTTTGCTTTGTCGCAGGATCATTGAACGGCTAACATACTAACAGTGTAGCCCGTGGCCGCAACTCAAAGCATACAAACGTTCGCACTCCCTTTCTAAGGAAGGATGAAGGAAACACAACGATATCATGCACGAACATGTAACTGACGTAACAGGTTAGTAACATGTACACATTCAAAAAGATCATGCAAGAACTGAGGTCTCATAAACCCCCATAATGTCTAAACCATACAACTAGTGCAAGCCAAATAAATTTCATGCAAAACTAAAACATGATCACAGAAACCTACCAACCCAAACACAAACCAAGCAACATTATCCAAACATATTTAACCAAAACAAATTATCCTTACAAATTGCAAAGCGGACGCAGCCGCAGAAAACAAGCCACCCAACGAACTTAATTCTTCGCCATCTTCTCCAAGATCACTTCTCCCCTTCCTACCAGCTCAGCTTGCTCGGCCAACGGTATCTCTGATGCTGGAATCGTACGAACAGCTCCTTCTTCAGCTAAGATCTCCTCCTCTTCCATCCCAGGAGTAGCGCCAGTGAAGTCCTTCTCCAACGTGGCTATGTCGTCGTCTGGTTTCCAGTCGACCTGACACCCTTCCTTAAACCCCTTCATCAAGTCAGCCCTAGTCTCGCATGTATAATACCTAGCTCCATCCTCCACCTCAACCTTCACTTTTTCCACTTCGTCCTCCATATCCTTCGATTTGGCACGTTCAAATTGCAATTGTTTTGTAGAAATCTGCAGCCTTAGCTTGAGAGACTTCTCGACTTCGGCCAGCCGCTTTGTCACAACTTCCAGTCGAGCAACCTTTCGAATACCAACCAGGTAGGCTTGAAGGCCCTGTCACACGAGGGAATATTTAATACAATGTAAACGAGTAAACAGACATGATCTGGGCATTACATACCCAAAACATACATGCGGCCCCGTCGGCCAACACAGCGGCCGCTGGGACAACATCCCACCCGGATTGGGCGGCGGGGAACATAAGTTTATTGACGTTGGGAAGCATCGCCTTCTTTGACGAAGTGCCAAAGTCAGCCGGAAGCTCAATAGAAATTTTCTCTTGCCACCTACAAACGACGTAGGAGTGGTAGTTATGGGCAGATGAACGAAGGCACTGCGCGCACAGACCAATCAATCGTATCGATCGTATTCTTGAATTTGGAATGAAAAGAAGAGTAATGCTTCCTAGCTTGTCTGGTTTTACGTCCCATCACTAGGAATGGAACGTAAAACAGACCCAATCATGAATAGGTTTAAGCAGTCTCTGCGGTGGAGGAGGAACAGACGGACTTCCACTAGAAGTATTGCGAGAACGGCCGTGGACCAACAGCTCCTGGGCCGACATGTTAGCAGCAGCAGACCTTGTCGTCCTGGTAGTCCCTGCATAGAACTACAAAGTTAGACACATAAACTTTGTGCCACTCACAAACAGCAGGTTAAATAAACTTACCACTCGACATCTGCGATTCTACGATACGATCAGGGTTCTTAATGTCCTTGGGCAGACTAGGGGAAGCACATGGAGGCACTAGGATTTGGACGTCTTCTTCGTCGTCCTCTTCAACACTGATAGGGTACCTCTTGTCAGCCTCCGACAGTTGCTAGAAAATCTCGGTGACGCCCTGATATTCCGGACGAGGGGCGAACCACTTTGATTCCAAATCTGCAAAGGTACGAAACTGGGAACGTTAACAAAACAAGAAACGAAAAGATGTCACAAAAGAACGACATATACCTTTCACAATCCACTCAGACTTAAACATCTTTCCATCTTCTCGCAAACTCTTCCTCTCCACAAAAAAGAACCTTTCCATCCACCCCCTATCATTGGCGTCTATTTTCGTGACAAGGGCGGTCCTACCCTTCCTCAACTTCAGATTTATTCTCCCTTTCCCTACGGTCTGGACAGAGTAGGAGAAAGCTAGATCTTCTACTAAAAATTCCACTCCTGTTGTCATTGAAAGGATTTCTAACGACCTCAGAATCCGCCAAGCTTGAGGCATAAGTTGGCAAACCGCCACAAGAACCGCCTCTAAAAAAGAACGAGCCAAAGAAGAAAAAGGGAATCTATAGCTCAAAGTGAACGGATACTCATAGAGGGTAAACCACCCTTTACATAAATAATCAGGTCATTGCTCCGGCGTTGGTAAACGCATCTTCACCGTTGAAGGGAAACCATGGGTTTTTGCTATGTGAAGCAAATCTGCGTCGTTCATATTGCAAGGCCTAGAATTTTTGTCCTCTAAAATGTTTCTAGGTGCGAATTCCGGCTCATCGTCATCGGAAGAGGAATAAACAATCGATATACTCGCTTTGGGGAGACCCATTTTCAATCTAACCTTGTGGGTAGCCAGATTTCTTGAATCAAACAAGGAAGGAAGAATAAATTCAAGCAAGAAAAGACAGAAATCAGGAAATGAAGAGAGAGAAAGAGGAGTTACATGGCTTTGCGTGTGGAAGTGGAGAAGAAGAATGATTTGATGGCTCTTTATTTTCCTCCATTTAACCGTCCAACTACTGAGTACACAGGAATGTAATGTCGCAATTTTTGAGGGTTTCAAATTTCTCTCCTCTTTTGCTTTTCCAATTGCTGTGTCAAGAGAGGGAAATTGGGGGCAATTGTTATGGGCAAAAATCTCGCCATCACGTGATAAGGAGGCTGGCCTATTTACATCAATATAATGGGCTCATGGCACGCGTTTGGCACGTGAAGCAAGACGTGGGAGAGCTGAAGACTGGGTTTGCAATATATAGGAGTGGACGCCTTATTTTTAGGAGGTTGTTAGTTTGAAGTTTTATCCGTTAATCTTTTAGGGTTAATTATCGACTAGTGAACATGTATGTAATTAGTATAAATACTTAACCTAGCTCATTGTGTATTCTCTATAGCATAGTTGCTATTACTCACTTGCTAATTTATTTGATCAATCAAGTTTTATTTATTTTTGTTTACATTATTCGTACGTTGGTAATTTATTCATAGATTGTGGTTATTGTATCGTCGGCCTTATCAATCTCTTCGACGAATTACCTGTCCATAGTAAATTCCTCCAAAACATGAAGAAAGTGAGAAGAGTATTAGTCTTTTATTATTATTGTTATTTGAACATAAGAGAGGACAAATCCCTTATTGAGGAATGAAAAGAGGAGATCATAATTACTTCGATAATTTTTACACAATGGCAGATTTATACATTTTAAGAATTTATCCTTCTGCTGCAAGCAAACGGAAACCACCCCAGAACCATCGTTCTTATAAGGAGAAAGCTGAATATCACCATCACAGGATTGGACTATAGGTGGCCCCATATAAATCTCCTTTCCCCATCCAAAATCGATGCCACGAGCACGACTCTCAAGGTTTAACCAACTTAATTTAAAGTTAAAACTAAATTTTTGTTTGAAGGAGCCAAACATGTGACTAACTCAAAGTGTTAATGTACATTACTTTTGAGCGTACAGGATCTATTAGTAGGAGCTACAGATTCATCTGCGACAACAATGGAATGGGCATTAGCACTCTTGCTTAACAACCCAGTTGTCTAGAGAAAGCACGTACAGAAATCGACAATCATGTTGGGCATGAAAGATTCCTTGATGATTCCGACCTCAAGAACGTTCCTTACGTTGGATGCATCTTCAAAGAAACCCTCCGAATGTACCCACCTATTCCAACTCTTTTCCCTCATGAGTCATTGGAGGACTGCATTGTCGAAGGGTATCATATCCCACGTGGTACAGTGCTTGATGTCAACCGATGGGAAATACAAAATGATCCAAAGATTTGGGATGATCCCATAAGTTTTAGACCAGAAAGGTTTGACGGGGTAGACGGCTATCGGGTCGGGTTTAAAATGATGTCATTTGGATCTGGAAGAAGAATATGTCCGGAAGAAGGTTTGGCCACTCGTGTCCTTAGCCTAGCAACCGGCTCCCTAATCCAGTGTTTCGAGTGTGAGAGAATTAACGACAAGCTAGTGGATATGAACATAGTACCCGATGTTTTCATGCACAGGGTTGTACTACTCCAGGCCAGGCTGCGACCTCGTCAACAAATGATCAAACTACTCACTAATAAGTGACATACATGATTGAAATACGCCTCCACCAACTTACAATTACGTTGACTTCTTTGTTTTTCCTTTGTGAATTCTGATGTCTTATCCATTTTTTTCAAAATTGTACGAGTATTGGTGGCTGGAAATAAACGAGCAAGTCTGAGTCATCGCTAATCACTAGTTTGTATTTCTTAGAGTAGCATCTCCGTCTTAGTGGTATTTCTGCTACCACTAGTTGCTCATTTTGTTTATTTTTGTCTCTTTTGTTCTTCGTATCGGACGGGATGTTACAGTTGGTATCAGAGCCAATCGTTCCAAAAAATCTCTTTGAGTTGCTACTTATTTCTCGAGAAATATGTAGACTTGTAACTAGGATTACTAGTGTCTTAGGCTTCTAGTTTAGTGCTTATTGAGAGTTACTTGGGTAGGAAAGAAACCATGGGAACCCTTTTTGTTTGCGTTATTTGTTGATTAATTGTTTACTTATGTGAATTTAGTCGACTACTTTATAAGTTTCTGTTTTTGTGGTATGCCTCTGCAACAATAAATTGCTGCTAGAAAAGGAAGCCACACGTCGTCACCGTCAAAACCTCGAGAATGCGTTCATATCTTTGGCTAACAGAGCTACTACCCCCGTAGTTGGGCAGTCAGCATTTGATCGATTTGACAGTTATAGGCCACCTACTTATGATGGTGCAGCTGATCCAGTGGCTCTGGAAGATTGAATAAGAGAGATGGAAAAGCTCTTTACGGCAACTAATTGTCCCGTTGCTGAGATGGTACCTATTGGGACCTATTACTTGAAGAAAGAGGCTGATAATTGGTGGGGTACGGTAAAGACCACTTACATGGCTATTACTGGATTTGGGTGGACTCAGTTTTCCGCCGAGCTGAAGGAAAGGTTCTATCCCGATGAGTTACGTTGGCAGAAACAGGAAAAGTTCTTATCTTTGACTCAAGGGAACATGAATAACCAAGAGTATACGGATCGCTTTACAGAGCTGTCTAAGTTCGCCAGTACCGTCATTCCCACTGAAGCTGAGAGGGTTAAGAGGTACATAAAGAAGATGGATCCTAGGGTAAGGATCCTGGTGTTGTGTTCAGGAGCTACTACTTTTCAGGGTGCTTATGAGAGGGTTAAGTGTTCATGCTTCTATAAAGGAGGAAGATACTGTTAAGGCTGCAACTGTGAGGAAGCCTGTCCCTTCTTTTACTCCTAGTCCAGTTAAGAAGCCGAGGTTTGAACCGAATTACCGTGGTGGGTATCAAGGTTCCAGTTCTAGGCCTAGTTCTGATCCGTCCAAGTGTCGGAACTGTGAGAAACCTCATCATCCAGGGAAGGACTATAACGGAGCTACCATTGTCTGCTTCTACTTTAGAGAGGTCGGTCACAAGACTTATGAATGTCCTAAGAATCCAAGAGCTACAGCTAGTCCTCCTGTCCCTCCTAGTTCTTCTGCTCCACCGAAGAACCGAGTTTACAGCATGACTCATTCTGACGCCGAAGTTCATCCCGACGTCATCACTAGTACCTTTCTTTTTAATCCTGTCCCTACCTTTGTGTTGTTTGATTCGAGTGCTACAGTTTCGTTTGTTTCTAATTCTTTTGCCAAGAAAGCTAACTTGTTTCGAGTTCTCCTCTTCGAACTCTTATATCTCTTCCTTCTGGTGAGAATTACCCTTGTCATGCCGAGTATCGTGATGTGACTAATTCCTTTTTGGGTACTAATCTTCCTGCTGACCTTAAGGAATTATCCATGACTGAGTTCGATGTTATTTTGGGTATGGATTGGCTATCTAAGTATCATGCCCATATTCATTGCCGTGATCATAAGGTGACTCTTCGTAGTCCGTGCGGTAAGCGCATCTCTGATAGTGGAGTTGTATTGAAGAAAGGGGTAAAGATCGTGTCTGCTCTTAAAATGTAAAAGCTTCGTCAGAAAGGGGAACAAGTGTTCCTTTGTATGGTCAAAGATTTGACTCAAGAAGCGAAGTTGGAAGACATTCCTATTGTCCGTGAGTATCCGGACGTCTTTCCTGATGATTTACCAGGTATCCCTCCCGAAAGAGATGTTGAGTTTAGCATTGACCTTACTCCTGGTACTTCTCCTCTGTCTAAGGCCCCGTTTAGAATGGCGCCTGCTGAATTGCAAGAGTTGAAGACTCAGTTGCAAGAACTGATAGATAAGGGATTCATTAGACCAAGTGTCTCACCGTGGGGTGCTCCTGTTCTGTTTGTCAATAAGAAAGATGGGAGTATGCGGCTTTGTATTGATTACCGTGAACTGAACAAGGTGACTATCAAGAATGTATCCCTTGCCCCGCATTGAAGATCTGTTTGACCAATTGAAGGGTGCTGGAGTTTTCTCCAAGATAGACTTAAGGTCGGGTTATCATCAAATTCCGGTGAAGAAGGAAGATATCCCTAAGACCGCTTTCCATACAATATATGTACATTATTAATTCATAGTTATGCCCTTTGGTCTTACAAATTCTCCTGTTGTATTCATGGACCAGATGAACCGCTACTTCCATGAGTTCTTGGATACGTGTGTAGTTGTCTTCATTGATGATATCCTTGTGTACTCTAAGAACGAAGAAGAGCATGAGAAACATCTGAGATTGATCCTGGATATTTTGAGGAAACAGAAGTGGTTCTTAAAGTTCTCTAAGTGCGAGTTCTGGCTTAAAGAGGTGTCATTTTTAGGCCATGTCATCAAAAAAGATGGTGTTATGGTGGATCCTTCCAAGATTAAAGTCGTTGTGGAATGGGAAAGTCCCAAGAATGTTTCTGAGATCTGAAGTTTCCTAGGTCTTGCTGGTTACTATCAGAGGTTTTTTAAGGACTTCTCAAAGATAGCTCAGCCGTTGACCAAGTTGATGAGAAAGGAGAGCAAGTTTCTGTGGTCTGAAGAGTGCGAAAAGGCATTCCAAGAGTTGAAGAAGCGTCTCACCACTGATCCAGTTCTGACTTTACCTACTGAAGGGGTTGAGTTTGAAGTCTATAGTGACGCATCGAAGCACGGTTTGGGTTGTGTCCTTATGCAACAAAGGAAGGTTGTGGCTTATGCCACTAGACAGTTGAAGGTGCACGAGAGTAATTATCCCACTCATGATCTAGAGTTGGCTGCTGTGGTGTTTGCCCTTAAAATTTGGCGACACTATTTGTATGGAGTCCCGTGCAAAGTGTTCACCGACCACAAGAGTCTTAAGTATATTTTCACTCAGCGCGATTTGAATTTGAGACAGAGAAGGTGGTTGGAATTGATCAAAGATTATGACCTACAGCTTGATTATCATGAGGGTAAAGCTAATGTGGTTGCTGATGCTCTCAGTTGTAAGTCGAAGCATTCTCTTAGTACGGCTAGAACCTTGCCGAGGGATTTGTGCGACGAGTTTCGAAAGCTCGAAATCGAGGTTGTACCTCAAGGTTCTGTAGAAACTCTTTGTGCTATGAGTGCTGAACCTGTATTGTTCCAAGAATTGCGAGAGAAGCAAAGGAACGATCCCAAGTTAGAGAAGATCCGAGAAGCTAAAGCTCAAGGTCGAGCCGAGAATTTTGAAGTTGATTCTGAGGGAAGTCTGAAATTTATGGGCCGTTGGTGTGTGCCGAATGACTTAGAGCTTAAGAAGAAGATTCTCGAAGAAGCTCATTGTACTCCCTATTCTGTTCATCCTGGGGGTGATAAGCTTTACAAAGATCTCAAGGCTAATTTCTGGTGGCCTTGTATGAAGAAGGAAGTGGCTGAATTTGTGGCTAGACGTTTGGTGTGTCAAAAGGTTAAGATCGAGCATCAAAGGCCATGTGGGTTGCTACAACCATTGCCTATTCCCGCATGGAAGTTCGATTCTATCTCAATGGACTTCGTTATGGGTCTTCCGAAAGCTGCTGGTGGTAAGAATGTCGTATGGGTGATAGTAGACCGTTTGACCAAGGTAGCACGGTTTGTTCCGATGAAGAATACTTGGTCTATGGAAGAGTTAGCGGAAGCTTATACTAATGAAATCATCCGGTTGCATGGTGTTCCGAAGGATATAGTTTATGACCGTGATCCTAGATTCTTGTCTCATTTTTGGGTTGCTCTACAAGAGGCTTTTGGTACTAAGTTGAAGTTGAGTACCGCTTTTCATGCCCTACTGATGGGCAAACTGAGAGAACTATTCAGACTTTAGAAGATATGCTCCGTGCTTGTGCATTGGAATTTCAAGAGTCTTGGTTGAAGTCGTTGAATTTGGTAGAGTTTTCCTACAATAAAAGCTACCATGCTAGTATCCAGATGGCTCCTTATGAAGCATTATATGGGCAAAAGTGTTGTAGTCCTACTTGTTGGAGCGACATTAGTGACTCCTTGGTGTTGGGGCCAGACTTGATTCAGGATACTGTTAAGCAAGTGAAGGTTATTCAGGCTAGAATGAAGGCTGCTCAGGATAGACAGAAGTCGTATGCAGACCTACGTCGGAAGCCTATTTCTTACACCGTTGGGGATAAGGTACTTTTGAAAGTGTCTCCAATGAATGGTGTGATAAGATTCGGACAGAAAGGCAAGTTAAGTCCGAAGTATGTTGGTCCCTATGAAATCCTCGAGAGAATTGGGGAGGTGGCTTACAGATTGGCTATGCCACCTGATTTGTCGAGAGTGCACGATGTGTTCCATGTATCGCAATTGCGGAGATATCGCAGCGATCCTTCTCATGTCATTCCTATAGAATCGGTCGCAATTGAACCGAATTTGACTTTCGAAGAGCGACTTGTCCAAATCTTGGACCGTCAGAATCGTGCATTGAGAAGAAAGGTGATACCGTTGGTTAAAGTACTTTGGAGAAGCCAAAAGTACGAGGAAGCTACTTGGGAAACGGAAGAGTCAATGAGGCTTTTCGTTTCAGGTATTTCCTTGTTATTTTAAGTTTCGAGGACGAAACTTTTCTTAAGGAGGGGAGATTGCAACACCCCGAATTTTCGTGAAAATTTCGCTCGTTAATTATTACAATGTTAGACGGTAAATTATGTTTCGTATATATATTTCCGTTAAAAACTTATATTATATGTCTACCTTTTATTTTGAAAATATTTATATTTCTATATGTGAATTTGAATGTAGCATTGTGAAGTATACAAGCAATGCTCATATTTGCATTAATTAATTTAACGAGCAATGTAGTGCTTGTTTATGTACGTATTGTATAATGTGATAGCTTGGTGAATACGTATATATATTACGTTTCTAATTATAATTTTTATTTATAAATTTTTTTTTTAATAATAGTATTTATTTTAAGCGTTGTACTTTATTTTTGAAACGTGCATTGTACTAGAGTTTGCGCACATTTTGCTATTGAGCTTAGGAGTCCGAAAAATCTGAATTACTTGGCTTACGAGGAGTCTTTGGAAAGCCATGGCATCCTTTGTAATGTTAATTGTGATTATGAGCTAGTCCCTTCACTCACCCTCATAATTCTTTGCCATCATGGCCATTAAACCTCCATTAAACACCCTCTTCACTCTCCCTTTTTGCTGTCAAATAAATCAGGAATTTTCCTCCTTCTACACCCCACTATTCACACGCCCAACTCAAGAAAAAAAAGAGGAAAAAGTTTTCTTGCTTCCTTCACCATTTTCTCCCACACAAAATCAGTTATTCTTAGTGTTTCAAGCTGTTTTCGTGCCGGTTTTCCAAGCTTTGGTTGAGTTCTTTGCCGTTGTGATCGTAGGAGATGAAGGTGGTGACATTTCTCAAGGTATCTAACTACGGTTGAAGCGTTCCACTATTTCCAAAGCGAAGAACAAGGTAACTAGCGTTTTTCTAGTTCGATAGGAATAGATTATTGAACTTAGGTTGTTAGATTCGCTTTAGAGAACTTAGAATCATGCTAGGTGGAACTTAGGTGATTGTTTGCTTGTAGTTTAGCATAGTATCATGTTTAGGATGTTGTTGTGATACTTTCTACGTATTAAGCATGTTGTTGTGTTTCCGTTGTTGGTTTGAATGTTGAATGTTGTATGGTATGATGTTCATGTTGATTTGTGGTTTGGAGTAATATTGTTTTTCTATTGGAGTTGAGTTTGGAATGTAGATGGGGCATAGTAGCATGCTAGGGTGTGTTTTAGTTGTGTATGGGTGTGCTTGTGTGTTTAGTCGTTGGTTGAAGGCTAGTTGTGCACCAAAGGGGACGAGGCAAGAGCCGACAAGAGCTGCGGCAAGCCACAAGCAGTGACTGCTCGCGACTCGCGACTGCCTGGTCGCCCCTCGCGACCTGCTGCTGCCATGCTTGTGTGCGTTTGGGATTGTTTTCCTTTTTGGTTTTACAGCATGTTTATATGTTAGGTGTTGGCCTTATGTAGGTATTTTGAGCATGTTAAAGTATGTTGGTGTTATTTATTTAAGGGAACGTACCCTAGTTGGTTGGGTAGTTTTGCTAGTTGTCGGTTTGTTGTTGTTGTGGGCCTATGCTTGAGTTGTCGACGTCGAAATGCTTAGGGAAGGATAATACTGTCCTTAGCATCTCTTCTCCAAGAGTTATGTACGGGGAATATTGTGATTCGGTCATAATTGACTTCGTACCCAAACTCAGATAACGTTTTTGTGTTGTACGCCCCAACATGTTTGTTTTGTTGCTTTATGAATTTGGTTATGCATATATACCTTGACGTGTATACGTATGTTAGTTACATGGGTTGATTTGTATACCTTGGCGTGTATACATATATTGAGTATTTGAGTACCTTTGTATGCCTTGTCGAGTATACGTTGCTTTGTTTGTTTTTCCTGAGGGCGGTATGGTCCTCGGAATTTTTTTGTATCCTAAGGGCGGTATGGTCCTAGGATTTGGTTACTTAACCATGGGCGTTATGGTCCATTGGTTCACTCACGAGAGGTATGGTTCGTTGAGTATGCCATTCGGTAAGGGCGATATGGTCCTCGAATGTGCATTGCTATTCGGTAAGGGCGTTATGGTCCTCGAATATGCATAGTAGGCCTTGGGCGGTATGGTCCAATGAGTCTACTCACAGGCGGTATGGTCTATTGTCTTTGAATTGATGTATACTTGTTTGTGTGTGTTTGATGATTTGGTTTTGGGTACTTAGTTTTCTCTTTACGCATCTTTTGTGTTTATGTTTGTCTTAGCATGTTTCACATGTTTTGGTTATGTTACTTGTGGTGTTGTCTTTGGCGTGTTTCTACCTTCTTTAAGTTTATTATTTGTTCCTGTTTGTACTGGAAGAACTGCTAGTTACTCCCCACTGATTGTGGAAGTTGTTGATTTATTTTGCAGATGACAATGTTATTTAGGATTGTTACGGTTTGGACCGGGAAAGTGCGTTTTGGCCTTGTGAGCAAGAAGGTGGTGCTTGTCATAGTATATGAGCACTATGAGTCGGGAATTAGGACTAGCTTCCTAGTAGGCCTTAAGTAGTTTTCCATTCTTGTTTTATCGTATGTTTTGAACTATGGAATACTAGTTTCGTCTTTGGGATTTTGGATCACTTTATTTTGAAGTTCTTTTGGATTATCTTTATAGTATTTTGGAACTTTGGTTGGAATGAGGGTATGGGACCTCATTTCCTTTCATATATGACTATTGAAAGTTAATTTATCTTATTTGGAAGATTTACGCTTATCTTTATAGTTTAATTCTACTCCTTAGAGTAGTATCTCCGTCTTAGTGGTATTTCCGCTACCACTAGTTGCTTATTTTGTTTATTTTTGTCTCTTTTGTTCTTCGTATCGGACGGGATGTTACAATGTCTATACTAAAATTTCACCGATTTCCACAACCAGGCCCTAGCCTGCCAACAAAATTCACCAAATTGCAATTCTTAATTTTCTGGGCACTAAGCTTATTGACTTCTTCATCTGTCATTACGCCAAAATGCACTAGCTCCGTTGCCGCCAAGTACCTACCCAACACCAAATAAAATGTAAATAAATTAGAGCATAAAATATGGAGAAACAAACAAACAAACGAAAAAATGACAAATTTGTTTTGTAACCTCCATTAAACCAATCAGTAACTAAAGATGATAATAAGCTAGTTTACTACCTTGTTTATCGAAGCTTAAAAACTCCATTAAATCAATCTAT
The DNA here is from genome assembly GCA_947645195.1 of Patellifolia procumbens. NCBI lineage: Eukaryota > Viridiplantae > Streptophyta > Magnoliopsida > Caryophyllales > Amaranthaceae > Patellifolia > Patellifolia procumbens. The sequence goes on along the minus strand of CANSGD010000502.1, from coordinate 2,661,751 downwards.
AACTTCCATGAGATTAACCAAAATGATAACCACTCTATTTTAAATCAATATAGACGACATAAAACCATTCATAGAACCATTGAACAAGAAGGAAACATGCATATACTCCAAACATTTTTCCAACATCACCTCTAGAATCATAATCAGAGAGCATTACATACTACCCCAAATCAATTTATTTTTGATCCTAACTTATATAATATTGCAATAGAAGTAACTTTGCCTGAAATAGTCTAAGGCTAGAAATGAGAGGAATAACCTCAAAAATGGAAAACACTTCAGCCTGGCTGGGCTATCTGAGCTGCGGATTAGAACGAAGATGTTCTTTGGTTCTAGACACGAGGTTCTATGCGGATAAACTTGCAATTTTATGTTCTTTAAGGTAGAAGAATACAGGTGATTCATGCATTAAAACCTCTGGTTTCAACACCTAACAAATTGTTTGGGATATAGTCCCTCCCCTGGTCGTATCTAGGAGTTGCTGAAATATTTTACCATTTTATCCTTAGTACCTTGATTATGGTTAATTAAACTTTATTAGTCTTTACACACTCCTAATTACATCCTTAATCATGAGTAGAAACTCAAGATTACCCAAAATATCATTTTAATCTTTCTTAAGGCAACCACAAGTAAACCGTTAAATAAGATTAATCATAATTAATCCAAAATGAGTTCTTTTCATGGTTTTAACTCTTTTCTTGAAATTTATCCCATTGATCAAAACCATTAGCCATAAATGAAATATAAATCAACTGCAATACATGATATATTCCCTCAATGATATGATCAACTTAGCTATAAAATCTCAAGTTTCATGCTTACCGATATGCTAATTGCTAATCAATCTAAAGCCTCTTCTTTAAACCTTTTACATTACAAAAACTCATTCTAAATACCATAATCCATATTATAATATCACTTCATAATCTTCATTAGCCATCTTTACTTTTATTTAACTTAGTTCGATACTCTATTATCTTCTATGCCTCTTAGCTGCTCAAATTTCAGGCTATTACAACCTAACTCTACATGAGTGAGAGTAAACCTTCTCGGAAGTATCCCCCCATCTGAAAAAGAGAAAAACCAAGCATAGGATATTCAAAACCGATACCTACTTAATTACAACTCGAGTACACTTTTATATAGGTTTACAACATTTGCAATACATTTGTGCATATTTTGATCCGTTTTCTTTTTGGAGACTATGGTATTTTCATGGCTTATTAGGTTTTTTGTAATTTCTTGTACTATAGAGATCATAAGACCTGTACGACTAGTAAAATGATATCTTATATGTCCAAAATGATAAGATTAGGAGAAGAAAGTTGAAGAATCGAATTATGAAAATGATTGTTAAGCATTCATTAAGATTACAACCTATATTTATAGTAGAAGTAGACTATCTAAAAGATACACAATCTTCTGCTTGAGCTTCACTTACTCGTTCGCACTGCGACTATGGTAGTTTTTTTTAATTTAATTTATATTGGGTACTTATCTTAAACCGCGTACATTATCAGTGAACCAACACGCATAGAACTCGACATCCACTTTTTTCCCGAAAAGGTTTGGGTTGTTCATATTTGAACGCTGACATCTTCCCCGAAGGCTTACCTCGACATCTCGATCTTCACCAGGTTGCGTTCCAGCTTGAGCGTTTGTCCTCCTTGTACTCCGACTTTGGGGGTGTATAAGATAGTGATTATGTCTCTTTGTAATTATTTTTAGTTAGCTTTAGTAAGTTTCCTAGCTTGTGCCTATTTATTGTTAATAGTAATCCTAACTCTAATTAGTCGATTCACCATCTTTCATTCACCATCTCAAAAATTGTTTGTATGGGTCCGCTCTATACATTTGATCTGATCTGATGTGAACTTTTCTTATCTGGTCTGAATTTTTCTAACTTGATCTGAATTTTTCTGATCTGATCTGATTATGGTTGTTTTTTGTTTTTATTATTTTCTGACCTGATCTGAAATTTTTTGATCTGATCTGATCTGATCGTTTTTTAAATAAGCATTAGATGATTAAATAAGTTGGAAAGAATATACACCCAGGTCTTAGTTTCATACGTATAATGATTTTTGTAACTCTACCATTATCTAAAAGGCATGTTTTTTGAACCTTTAACTAGCTTCCTTTGATGGGATCGACCGTGATTACTACCATATTAGGAGAATTCGTTAGGTTTTTTTTTTAGGTAGGCGACATATCATCATATCAAATTATATTCCCAATTTCAAGTAATAATCAATTAGCAAACTCCCCAATTCATTGGCAATCAATCAACCAAACAATAATTTGCATTTGTGTAAGTGACTTTTGATGACCGTTGACGGGCAAATTTGCACCAAACATTTAGAGTATTTGTTGCGCTGCAGTTGCAGATTCTACTCACATTAATACTTCTGAGTTCTGAGCTGGAGGGCATCAATTACCTGTGATAATTTTCATTTGTAGTGTCTACTGAGCCACTGATATCTGTTAATCATTGAACCAATTTTATAATTCTATCGTGTAGAGTTTATACTAATTTCCGGGAAATCGGAATCTAGTTATGAAAAAGAAGTTTAGGCAGGAAAATAATAGAAGTAGATTCATTATTCATCACGTCAGAAGCGCGATGCTCTTAAAAATATTTCCTTCGTTGAAGCACGAATCCCGTGGGTGATTTTCCTGTATATGTATTAGGTGGTGGTAACCACCGCAATTTATTAAATTTCACAACTTATGCATATCATTAAGCAATGATAAAAAAATTTCATCATTAGCAAGGTTCCAGTTTAGTATTTTTTTGCCAACAACAGTGATGCTATGTTAAGCAAATTAAATCGTCAAAATATATATGATGGGTCCACAAATAAGAATTTCCAAATTTTATCGGGGTTAAATAGTCAATTTTTCAGAACAATTTTCAAAAAATTGAAATTTTAAAAAGGAAATTTCACAATTTTACCAATTCAAGTGGGTCAACGACCCTACTCTAGCAGAGCCCACAGCATCTGAGATCAAACAAAGCCTTCAGAGCTTGGACTGAGATGGATCCAAAAGTTTAGTTCGTGAGTCCATATCAGACAAAAGTACCAACTATAAGCCACTGATATCTGTTAATCATTGAAGCAATTCTATTATTTGGATTTAGTAATGAAACACAAGTTTAGGCAGGAAAACTATAGAATAAGATTAAGTGTGCATCATAACACAAGCTCGATACTCCTAAAAATATTTCCTTCGTTGAATCACAAATGCCGTGGGTGATTAGTCTGTGTCAGTATTGGGTGTGGGTAACATCCCCATGCATTAAAATTTCACATGTTATGCAAATCATTAGGCAATAATTATTTTGTTCCACATAATCTTTTGCCCACGGCAGCGAATCAGCTACGCTACATTGAGCAAATCGTCGAAATATACATGATGGGTCCACTAGTAACATTTTTTTCCTAGAAAATACATTTATCTAAATATTACTTCTCAAGGAGGGTTGCACAAGCATTATCAACTTGGACCAATTACGGTTAGCCGGCCAATTCGTCGGATTGTTGAGACCAACGATTCAATAGCCTTAAAACTGAATAAGTTGAGTATATGAGTTTTATCATAAGTTTGCGGTAGAAAAATGTGATTATTCCCCTCTATGCTATATATTTATAGAGCTAGGTATTACAATGAGTTGTCGTCTTGATAAGTGCTAAATATTACATATTTATGTTCCCGTAAATAAGTTTTTTTAGTGTCGTTTAGTTTTCATTTTAAGTATTTTTAGCTACTTTTATTCAGAGTAGAATTTTAACTTTTGTTTTTAGATTTATAGTTAAATGTATCTATTTAGTTTAATGTTTTATTTGCAGGTGTATTGGCATAATAAGAAAAGAAGAAAATCAAAGGCCAACAATTTCTTTTAAGAGACTTTAAGAAGAAAAATAAAAGGAAGAAAAATAAAAATGAAAACAACAAAAAAAAATGGAAAGGGGAGCCGGCACTATGTTAGACAAAAGAAACAACAATTCTAGCTACTGCAAATGAGAATGAGAAACAAAACAGATGAAGTGTTACCTTTACCTTCATCTTCTCCAATCACAAAAAAACATCACCATCCATTCTCCAATCAAATTGAACCTCGAGCAGCAAGCACCACCGCCACAACTACATCAGCCGCAACCAACACGGAAGATAAACAAAGAATGTCGGTTGAAGCCAATTTCTTGGTGGTGAATTCTTTTCCATGATTGATTGAATCAAACAAGATGGGCAGCAAAATTGGGTATAAATACCCAATTGGAGGTCGAAAAACAGGCATGCAAGCAAAACCCTAAAAATTAGAAGGGACATGAAGTTCTGATTGAAGATTGGAGTCGGTTGAAGACGTTGCTCGGCCAAGCAATAATTCGGAGCGGTTACTCGCGATGAATGAGTCTTCTTATCTATTCTTCTCTTTGTTTTTCATATTCTATGTCCGAATCTTTATCTGTTGGTAGGGGTTTTATTTTAATACCGCAAGTGAACGGTGTCGTAGCACTAACGGGTCGAACTCAGGGAGGCGCAAGATTAAACACTAGTTGACTCTAGACTATGAAATAGCTACACAATTCTATATCAATGATAAGGTCAATTAAACTAATTTCAAAACTAATAAGTATAATGAAATGATGATGAATATTATGGTAATAAAGTACTAAGATTGAGCATCACCACTAACATGAATTGATCAGACACAACTTATATTCCAGTCAATGAATCGAAACTTAGGCGAGATGACATTCTTTCAAATATGAACTACCTTAAGACCACTTTCGTGATTACAAAAGGCCTAACTAATATGCATGCTTCCTATTTTCAGGGCTAACATACAAAATTAGATGCATTATGAATCAATGCCTATGGAAATCCCAATCTCGATTCTCACTATTTTCATGTGCGAATCTTAACCAATGACAGGTTAAACTAGATTGAATCCCAACTTTCGTTGATGAATTCTATCGACAAGATGACAAATTGCTAACAGTGAAATCCCAATTTCAATTCTAATTTTCATTGACAGTAAAAACTAGGGCAAAACAAAGATGCAAAATGATGAAGAAAACAAACCTATTAAACCCTAATCGAACGATTCAATAACATGGAATTAATAGAAATAAAGCGATCAATTCATGCTAGGGCTTAACTCAATCTTAGAATTAGAACGACTCACTAATCATGATGATAGCAACGATAAGCATAATCAAAGAAATAATTAAGAATTAGAAAGAGGAAATAGAGAAATCAAACTTAAATTTAATTGATGAATCCCAAATCTTCAATCTTCAAAATAATATAATAACAAAGTAATTGAGATGGAATCTAAGAGTGTTTAGTCTAAACTATGAATAATAAGAGTCTAAAACTCAGTAATTCCGAATAGGTTAAATTTTTTTATTAAAACCTATTTATACTCTACAAAAATACCTAAAGAAAAAGTCCGTAAAAGGATAGAAATCCGTCATATCGGGTCAAACCCGATCGGGTTCTGGCACAAATCACCAGAACTGCAATCTTCGAATATCAACCCGATCGGGTCAGGTATGAACCTGATCAGGTTCAAGTCAAACGGGTCCAAATAAGCATCCAAATGCACCCTAATGAACTCGAATACGATCCTAAAACTCCAGCGATCATCTCCATGCTCCAGAATGGTTCATTCCACCTCCAAATAGCTCTGATGTCCCTGAAATAACTCAAAAGACACAATACTACAAACAATAGTAAAATCTAGCGGAATATAGCGGAACCATGCATGAAATGTATCGTTTTGGTAATGAAATGGGGGTCAAAATGTAACAAAATTTCAACATAACATCTGTATCTTAGATTAAATTGGATGATTGTCATGTTTTAATAGTTAATACTTTGATGTTCATAGTTGTTTGGTATTTAATTTACACTTGCTTATAATATGATTCAATCATTATGCATGATTTGCTATCTTATTGTGTTCTTGATTGAATGTTCAGCTAATTATATGATTTAGGCCTAGTTCAAGTCATATAATACCAAGTACCAATTAAATTATTTGAAGGACCTGCAAAGATGGTTCTAACTTAATCTAAAGTGTAAATTAATCTAGTCAATTTGAGCTTCCATGGGTTTAATTCGGCTAGGATTAATGACGTCCTTCTAGCTCTCAAAGCTTCTTGTATCTAATCGTTGTGGGTTGCAATGGTATCTGCAGTGATTGTGCTAGTTTTGAATCAATATTGGCCTAGTTTACAGGGAGATTTTGTTATCTTAATCTCTACAATTAATCTACATATTAATTATGAATTCCAAGTATGTCTATTATCATGGTTAAGAGTCTAATTTGTCTAAGAATCATAAGCCTAATTAGTTTTGCTTGACATCACCTGTAATTCTGTAAATAGTAGTTCCGTAATTATTATCATTAGTTACTTTAGTAATCTCACCCCCCCCCAATTCATGTAAATATGTAAATATGTATATTAATGAGTAAATAGTGTTTAACAATGTGAAGGAAATAGTTTAACTTTGAATGAGTAGGAAATATTTTTGAGGTTTTTAATTTGTACGCTCAACGACACGTACCACGTGTTTCATGATCTTTTCCTACTTTCTCGTCGAATCCGGTCAATATTGTTTGTCGTATCTCTTCTTCCTCTTCGTAACCGTTTTCTTTTTTATGGTACAAATGTTGTCTACATCACTAATTAGGATTTTAGTGATGACCCACGATCGAGTTCCACGTGGAACGGTTTTTCCAATATCAATGTGCACAATATTGATACGAATGACATAGGGTGGATGGCAAGTTTTTCTATGTGGGAAAGGAAGAGTTTAGGGGTTCAAGAAAAAATCTTCAATCAAGAGAGTAGAAGGTTATAATTGTTCTTTTTTATGATGATCATGTATTCTAGTTAACCTTCTCACCTAGTTCGTCATTGCATATATACTACACATCCAAGATGTTCGATACCCTTGAAGAGTTCGTCAATGTAACCGACATATTTCTGTAATTCTAACCCATTCATCTTGAAGATAACGAAGGAGACAACACTGAGTTCCAACTCTTGGACACTCCTCCGGTTCTCCACGGTTAGACAAAAGATCAGCCGCGGGCGACGCACCTTCTATCTCAAAGTTGTTGAGCGATATGTCATGCATACCTTGTTCCATATATTCTTCGTTTTATGTTATCCGTTGTTGACTTGATGAGAACCTATTAGGACGACGAGATCAAAAACTAGCTAACTAGTCTGCACATGAGTTGATGGCTTGTCGTCGGGCCATATTTTCATATGGTTGCCCCATCTGTTGCTCACCCTCTTACCCTTACTCTTCATTATCCAACGAGTCCGTCTTCTTCAATGTTAAAGAGGAAGTTTATGTTTGAGTTCCTTGATGACTTTAGCTCGCCCTCTAAAGAAAGGAAGTATGTGATGCTGAATGTTTACTAGTTGTTGTTCTTAGTAGCCCAGTCCAATTTGGATGGTCTGCCTCAATCCGGCATGATGTAGGAAGTCGTGGTGTTGGCATTCCTGGTTAATTTATCACATGTTATTTTTCTTATATGTTCTTCTTCTTTTGTGATCTAGATGTGACGTGCTTCTGTATTCCTTTTGGTAGAGGCTTAAAGCTAGTTTCGCAGGATTGCACCATGTAGCCCATCATATAGGGAATGGAGGCATACAATTAATAGTGAAAAGTTGCTAAAGGCTAAGCTGTAGGCAACTTCTGGTCAGTTGTGGTTGCAATGCCACAGGACAAATGAACTGAAAGGAGAGGTGGAGAAGGCCAGGCTGAAGTGGAGGACGTTGCGAGGTATTATACTTGGAAAGCTCGAGTTGATCTGATGAAGGGATTCAAGGAGGGACTACCTGGAGTGGAAGCCCGACGAGGAGATCCCCGTATATGAGGTATGGTTTGTTGGGCTCCAAGCTCCTAGTCCTCAGAGGGAAATCTGTGTGGAAGAAGGAGCCGTGGATTTCGCACCGACTATTTGGTAGGCGGTGAAGGGTTTTGCTTCTCCGACTTCTGAGGCGTTCGTTGAGGTAGAGAAGACTGCGGACAGTTAACATGGTTTATTTTCATATTGTTTGTTCTACCTTAAATATTTTGTTTTGACGGTTGTGTCCGCTATTGGATATTTTGTTAATGATTTGTTTTGCGGCTATATCCGTTTTTGAATAATTGTTGTGGTTTGAATGTTTTTTAGTGGTGTGGATATTTTATCGGTTGTTTTTCTATTTTCCGCAATGGTATATTTTGCTTACCTTAGGTAGTAGCATGTTGTGTGTTAGCTTCGTATTAAATTGTATATCTGCATGTGCGTTCATATGTTTGTATGTGCTACGCAGCTAGATGTATGTTTTGTATGTTAATGTTATTGTTCTTCTCAACTATGAGGGGGAAGATAACATTGTTACCTTTTTCTTCGTCAATGTTGTCACCTTGTGTAATGATCAATGGCTTTATATCTTTTGTTCGTCTAGTTCGCTGCTTTAAATCCATGTTAGACGTCATCGGCATGTCACTTTGCTTCTTCTTTGGTATTGTCCCTACAAAGTAAAAAGGATAAGAGGGATCAATGGCCCTCTGACGCATAAGTCATTATTTAGAATAAAGGAGTGAATTTAATTTGCAGAGTTTGAAGTTGTGTGTGTTCTATCTCGAGGTATTGGTTTTCCTTGGGCGTCAATTAGAGGGTATGCCCCTTGTCCGACTGCCTTACTAATATGGTATTGACCTTCTCAAGTAAGGGCTAATTATCATTGTTTGAGAAGACTTTCCTTAGAATCTAGTCACCTTGTTGAAACGTCGTGAATTTGACGTTTTGGTTGTAGCTTCTAGCGATACTTTGATGGTAGGATGTCATTCTCACCATGTTAGCTTCTTGATTCACATCTTGGAATCATTCTATTCTACGATTCTACTATCGCATTATGATCCTATATACGATTATATTGATATCTTTTAACTAACGAGGACTTAACAAATTTAGGTTGGACTAGATCATACTAACAAAGGTATTAATAAATGTAGTTTAACTTATAACATAATATGAGCACATTTTAATGAAATTTGAGTTTAATGACTTTATTAAGCATGTTCGTTGATCGTACAATTCTATGATCCGATTTTACGATTCGATTTTAAGGGTTGTTTCGATTCAACATAGAATCCCGATTCTGTTAACATCTGGGCCATGTCCTTGACTTCATCGATGGTGGAAAGGTCGTGGCCCAATATAGGTATCATGAGGCTGTACCTGACAGTAGGGACATTTACCTCTGGTGGTATCACTGCTTCACATCCATAGATCACTTAGAAGGGTGTTTGACTCGTGGAACTTTTTCGTTGTTATTCTATCGAACTATAGGATGAGGGGTAGTTATTCAACCCACTTTTGCTAGCTTGGCTTTGTTAAGCCATTTCTTTAGGTTGTTGATGACGCATTTGTTGTTGGCTTCTTCTGGTTAGATAGATTATATTGGGGGTACTTGGGGTGGACTTGTATAATTTGATGTTCCATTGGTTACAAAATATTTGTATCTTCAAAGTTATGAATTGGCATCTGCTCTCGTATACAATTTTGCTTTCTTCTCACCTTTTTCCTTTTGGAGATTGATATCAATTTATTTTATATAGTTTTCCCCCTACTTTTGAGGTAAAATGTGCGTCAAATTATGCTCTTAGGATCTATTTTACGCTAACTCCTTTATGTGGCTTGCGTATTTTATGTTGAATTACATATTTTAGGGAGTTTTCTCCCTATTTTCAGCTATTTTGAGCAACAACATATGATAGGCGGAGTTACGAGAAATATATGGCCACACTCCATAGGTTTAGAGAGGCATCCTTTGTTTGAAGTTATGGCTCTAAGAGCCAAAGAAGTGAAACTGTAGATCAACCGCCGGGCAGATTCGCCCGATCGGGCGAACTCATGCTGCCGGAAAGATCGTCAAAAAGCACGATCGGGCGACCTAGCACGACAACATCGGGCGGATTTCTTGCGTGCCTAACTGCTCCCGATGTGTTTGTTGCTTGAGTATTGAAAAGAACGTAAGAACTGCCCGATCGGGTGGATTTGCCCGGACCTAGAGGGCGGTTTGTTGAATGCTGCCAGGCCAATATTTGAAGAAGGATTTTTCGCCCGATCTGATCGGGCGGTGCTGCCAGATCGAGCCGATGCTATTTTTGGTTAATGTCTCCGTTTTATCACCCGTTTTTAATCCTTTTTCTATCCTTTTTAGAGTTAGTATAAATACAACACTTAGTTTATTTTTTTAGAGACATCTTATTTTCATTGTTATTTCATTAAGCCCTAGTCTTAGAACTCTAGTTTTCTCTCCATTGTTGAAGTTTGGATCTTTGATTTGGTTTTTAATATAGTTCATATTTCAGACTCAATTTGGGTAATCTCTTTACTTTCGTTTCGTCCTTACTTACTCATACTTAGATTATTTGTGATTGATTATTGCTTTCATTGTAAATTATGAATCTTTACATAGAATTGTTAATGTCTTTCGTAGCCATGAGTCAGTAGTTTCCTTTTCTAGGGTTTTAGGGAGGAAAACATGTTTATGCCATGATTGCTATTTGAATTGCTATAGTTCCTAGGTTTTGATTAGTGAGATTATAATGTGATTTGTTCGTGAATCCATAATTTATGTTAGTGGCCAATTTCATGAGTTATGTCTAGCTCATAATCGTTCGTACAGACCAGTCTTACTTTTAGAGGCTTAGAACACATTAGTGATTCTGATTATGTTTGCTACTGTACTGCATACGTTGAATTATGAGCGTTGAGACTTGACCATAAGCTTAACACTTGCTCTAATCTTTCGACTCTAAACCTAGGTGATGTTAGTTATTTGAACCTCTTGAATGCTTGATATATTGATTTCTTATAGAGTTTTTCCCTTTCTTTACAAGCTAAATTGTGCGATATTGATGCTCTTAGGAGCTATTTATGCTAACTATTTCGATATAGTTGTGGTTTGTGTGTTCCATATCATTTTGCAGGTTTTTAGGGAAAAAACTCCCTATTTACCTGATGTTTTGAGCACCACGCTGTAGCGGAAGGTTATGAGGCATCTTGGCGGTCTCGAGATGGTATTCGGACCCCATTATGAAGAAGAAATGTGCAAAAGACTTGGCGTCTGAAGCCAAGTAGAGGAAAGAAAGAAAAGAAGCCTCGCCCGATCAGGTCGGGCAACCACTGCCCGATCGGGTACGAGTAAAACAGGCCAAAACTTCAGATTTTCCGCCCGATCGGGTGGACTTGCCCAATCCCGTCGGGCGGACTTACACTTAGCCAATTTGCTGATTTTTGAGAGCATTGAAGAAGACCTCCACCCGATGGCATCGGGTGGACTTGCCCGATCGGGTGCTAGGGTTGCGGCCCCGATCGGGTGGAAGCTGCCCGATCCCATCGGGTGAAGCCAATATTACAGCTGCTGGAAACTTGTTCCCAGACCCGATCGGGCGGCCCTTTGCCCGATCGGGTGGACGACACGGGGACGCGATTTTTCGTTATTTCCCCACTCTATCTTATTGTTTTCTTAGAGACTATAAATACTTTTTAGGTTGTTTTTATTTATATCTTTTATTCTATTGAACATTTAGAGAGCTCCTAGCCTAGTATTTCATTGTTTTCCATTGTAGAAGAGATTCAAGTACTATTTCAATTCAATTAAAATTTCCGCTTTCCGTCAATTTGGTAATCGTCTTTCTTATTGTTTTATTCTTATCTCTCAATTGCTTTAGTTTAATTCCTTATTATTCAATTAGTTCATGACGCAATTCTTAGGGTTTTCAATTAGTTTGGTTATTGTTAATCAATCATGTCTGAGTAGTTCTCTTTCTAGGGTGTTAGTTAGGGAAGCCATGTTTATACCATGATTGTTATTTAGACTTTTATTGATTTCTAGGGCTTGTTTAGAGTGATTGTGGTGTGGTTTGTTCTTAATTAGTGATTAATGTTAGTGGCCAATTTCATTGATTGCTTGTGGTTAATAGTTGTTTGCCCAGATCCGTCTTACGACTAGAGGCCTAGGACACATCAGTAGTTCTGATTACGTTAGTGAACATGCGGCGTATGTTGAACTATGAGCGTTGAGTCTTAATCATAGCTCAACACATGCTCTAATCCCTCGACTCTTGACCTAGGTTTTGATAGTTGTTGACCTTGTTTGATTGGTATAAGCATGGTGGACCGACCTAATACCCTAAGCTTTTATTCCATAGTTAAATCCTCGACTTAATTCGTATTCCTTAGCTTACTCATTAGTTTAGTTAATTCTCCCTATTTTCTTCTGAAGTAGTTAGTTAATTGAATATTAATATAGAAACTCTGTCTCCCTGCGGATTCAACCCTGCTTCCACTGCCTACCTTAGTTAGAGGACCGTAGGTTTATCTTTGAATAGGTGATACGACTAAATCCTATCAAACTTTGGCGCCGTTGCCGGGGAGACGGCCAGTTTTCTAGTTTTTATTCGATTAATTAGCGTACTTTCTTTGCCTCATTGGAACCTCCCGTTCCAATTGAGGCCGTTCTTACGGTTATCTTGTCGTTTTCTCTTATATGTCCAGGTATCAAAAGAAAACTCACATTATTCCTGGAGATCCTGACACAGAAGCAATACTTCGGGATCTTAGAGCAGAATTTGATCAAGAGAAGCCAGATTCAGAGATTTCTACATTACCAATGGCGAAGTCACTGAAATCTTATGGGGTGCCGAATCCTGAAGGCATACCCACAGGTCCACCGATGCCCACTATTGCTGCGGAAAATTTTGAAATCAAACCTGCACTAATTAATATGGTGCAGCAGAATCAGCTTAGTGGGCATCCTTCTGAAGATCCGGCCAACCATATGCAGAGATTCCAACAACTCTGCAGAACTGTTAAACATCAGGGAGTCACACATGAGCAGCTGAAAGTTATGTTATTTGAGTTCTCACTCAGAGACAAGGCTCAGAGGTGGTTCAGCGATATCACTGAGACAGAATGGCCGGTGATTTCTGCTGCATTTCTACATGAGTATTACCCTCCCACAAAAACAGCAGAAATCAGGAACAAGTTGGCCACGTTTTCCCAAGAGCCAGATGAGACATTGAGGGAAGCGTGGACTAGATTCAGAGACCTACAGAGGGAATGTCCACATCATAATATGGACAAGTGGTTTCTGACGCAGACTTTTATAATGGTCTGCAGCCTCAGACGAAGAGTACTGTTGATTCGTCTGCAGGAGGAGTCTTATTAGACAAGGCAGTTGATGAGGGTTATGACTTCCTAGCAAATCTTGCAGCCAATGACCATTCATCATCTAGGAGTTTGACTAAGAAGGTACTTGAAGTTGACGCTATTTCATTGCTTACATCTTAGAAGGCGCAACTCACTCAGCAGCTAATGAAGTCCTCTAGTTCAACACCTCCGCCTATGAGCATCAACGCTATGTCAGCAGTTGCACCCATCACCTCAACTTACTGCGAGGTGTGTGGTATCCAGGGTCACTTCGGCCATGATTTTCAGTTCAGTCAGAATCAGATGGAGCAGGCTAATGCTTTTAAGCAAAGACAACCCAATAACCCCTACTCCAACACATTCAATCCTGGTTGTAAAGACAACCCACTTCTTTCCTATAGAAGCAACAATGTTCAAAACCCACAGCCACAAAATTCCTACCATCCCCCACAAAATTCCTATCAACCTCCACATCACAACCCAAAACCAACCTACTACCAAAACCAAGTAAATTCTCATAATCCCCCTGGTTTCCAAAGACCTGCTCATTAGAATTATCAGCCAGCACCACAAAATGTAACCTCACAAGATCCTAGCAATTCTGAACTGATGAAACTAATATTGTCTATGCAAAAGACAAATGAGGAAGCTAAAAGGGCCCAAGAGGAAGCACAAAAGGCCCAAGAGAAGCACATAAAACTCCTCGAGACTCTGATTGCTCAATTGGCAGAAACTAATGCACAGAGGTAGCAGGGACAATTGCCAGAGCAACCTACACATAGGGAGCAAGCAAACGACGTTACTCTTCGTAGTGGCACTGCTTATGCTGCTCCTCCTATGCCCGTTGATGATGATACTGTCCCTAGCAAGGAGAAGGAGATAGTAGAGAAGGAATTGGAGAAGAATTCGACGTCTGATGTCGAAGTGTCTGAAACAGCTGAACAGACAGAAAAGAAGAAGGACAAGGAGAAGGTTTCTTTACACCTTTTACACCAAGGTTGCCTTTTCCTCATCGAATGCAAAAGTCCAAGGTGGATCAACAACTTGGTAAGTTCTTGGCTATGGTCAAGAACCTTGAGGTAACGGTTCCTTTACACTTACTGAATAGTAGCTCGCCCGATCAGATCGGGTGGATGATGCCCGATCAGGTGCGCAACCCTAGCACCCGATCAAAAATACCTTGCCCGATCGGGTGCTTGATCGGGTATACGAGCAAAATTCAAAAAGTCAAATCAACTGAAAAGGGGATTCCACCCGATGGCATCGGGCGTTATTCGCCCGATCGGGCCCGCGACCTGTGCACCCGATCAAAATTCAACTTCCCGATCGGGCGGTCGATCGGGCGAAGTGTTTTTCCCCAGCCTAAAGAAAAAATGAATTCCACCCGATCGGGCGGCCTTGTGCCCGATCGGGCCTGCGACCACACAGCCGTTTTAACACACGGATTCCATCCTCTTTCACCACTCAATTCTTAACTTTTTACACTCAAAACTCTCACTCTCTCTTCACTCATCTTCAACCTCTCAAACACCCAACCCCAACCTCCATTAAACCCCAATTTTTCTACCTCTAATCTCCATCCTTTCTCCTCAAAACTTCATAAAATCTTCTCCTTTTCTCCTTTGATCCTCCATCTCACAAAATCCCATTCAAAAAAATCATCTCCCTTCTCCTTTCTTTTCTCACACTCACCTAAAGCCCCATCCTTTGTGTTAGGCAAGGTTACAAGGTTCTAATATTCCATGGCAAGCAAGCTCAGAAGGCTAGTTAGAGGTGAAAGCTCGCGATCTAGGCGAGAAGCAACACCACCACCACCACCACCACCACCACCACCACCACCACAGGTTCTACGGGATCCTCAGTACCCGGAAATCATTTTCCGGGATGATGAACATCGCGAGAAGTTCTTGCGATTTAAAAAACGTGAGGTACTTCCTACCCGTTTTTTAGATCTTGAGCTTTTGTGGAAATTGGGTTTAACTGATGATTTTAAGGAATTTATGAAAGTTTTGGGCATGGAGTCACTTTATAATGTACATGTTAATACTTATCCTCCTTTAGTCTATGAATTCTTTAACAGTTTTAGTTTGACTAAGCCCCGGGCCGGTCTGGTCACTCACGTTCACTTCAGACTATTCAACTAAGACCACACCCTCACCCTTAAGGAATTTGCGGGGGTTCTTCGGTTACAGGTACGGGGTGACTACTACCCACCGGACCACTTTAAAATGGCCCATACATACCTCATGCTGACTGGGGACACTACGCCCTTTGACATCCAGCACTGTCATTGGGCGAATTTTCATCACCCGATTTTTAGCATTTGGATACGGTTCATGGCCCAGACACTTTTAGGGCGGTTTGAGGGTCACTTGGTCCGGGGGGGCGAGTTAGTTGCTATAGCTAGCTACATTGCCAAAGGCTCTAGGGAGCAATTTCAGTACAACTTGGCCCACCATGTAGCGATTCAGTTCGAGCGTATCTCGAACTCGCTCCCCAGGCTTAGGGAAGACGGTAGTTGGACCTCTAGGAGGCTAGTCAACGGGGGGTTGATCACATTGTTTACCAAGCAAATTGCTGGCTTTGACGAGACTTGATAGGTTCTAGTCGTATCACCTAATCAAAAATAAACCTACAAACCTCTAACAAGGTAGTCAGTGGAAGCAGGGTCGAATCCACAGCGAGACAGAGTTTCTAAATCAATATTCAACCAATTCAGCTACTCCAGATGAAATCAGGGAAGAATTAATTAAACTAATAAATAAACTACAGAAGACGGGATGAATCGAGGAATTGACTATGGACTAAAAACCTAGGGTATTAGGTCGGTCCACCATGCTTATACCAATCAAATAGGGTCAACTACTACCAAAACCTAAGTCAAGAGTCAGGGGATTAGAGCCTATGTTGAGCTATGGTTAAAATCAACGCTCATAGTTCAACATACGCCGCATGGTCAGTAACGTAATCAGAACTACTGATGTGTCCTAGGCCTCTAGTCGTAAGACGGATCTGTGCAAACAACTATTAACCACAAGCAACCAATGAAATTGCGCAATAACATTAATTACTCAATAAAGAACAAACCACATCACAATCACCCTAATCAAGCTCTAGAAATTGATAGAATTCTAAATCACAATCATGGTATAAACATGGCTTTCCTATCTAACACCCTAGAAAGAGACTACTCAGACATAATCGAATTAACAACGACAAAACTAATTGAAAACCCTAACAATTGCATCATGAACGATTAAATAAATAAACTAAGCAATCAAGAATAACAAAAGAGATTAGGGTAAGAAAGAATACCAATTGACGGAAAGCAGGAACTTTTATTGAAATCGAAATAGGCTTGATCACCTCTAAATTAATCTAAAGTGTTTAAACTAGACTAAGAACAATGAGAAATAAACTAGAGTCTAAAGCATTAAAAAGATGAAATAAAAGATGTCTCTAAAAAATGAGGGAAAAGGTATTTATAATACCCCCTTAAGTTAACTAAAAACGGAAACAAAAAGCCGAAGTCCGCGAATAGATGCGCCAGACCCGATCGGGCCAAAGCAAAGTACCCGATCGGGTCAAATACAATTTCAGCCCAACTTTGTTTCTTGGTCAGCGAATCAACAACAGCCATTACGTGCGATGTGTAGGCCCACCCGATCGGGCCTTGGGCAGCCACCCTATCGGGCCCAGGCAAAACAGCCCAATACTCCTCTGGGCTTCTGGTAGCAGCAGCGTGGCAGATGTGAAGTGAAGTGAGATGGCCCGATCCAGCACCCGATCGGGTCTGTGATCGGGTCAGCAGCGAACAAGGCCCAACATTCCTTTTAATATACGCACAGCACAAATACAAGTATGGCGGCCCACCCGATCGGGCCCGAGGCATCCACCCGATCGGGCCTGGTGCAAGTCTTCTCGCCCGATCTGATCGGGCACAGCTTGCCCGATCTGATCGGGCACAGCTTGCCCGATCGGGTCCGTGACTTTCATACCCGATCATAAATACTTCGCCCGATCGGGCCATTTATGCCCGATCAGTGTACGGGAACCTCCTTTTTGACTATTTGGCTCTCTAATCTTCACGTTTAGGGGTCTTGGGACCTCCTAAACTACCCATAAAACTCGTGAACCTTCCTACGTGCCCCGTAACATCTCGTGAAGCCGTGGTTGCTTCCAATTTGCTCAGGAATAGGGAGAAAACTCCCTAAAACCTGCAATTCAATACTAAAACACGAAACCACAACTATATACGATAGTTAGCACAAAATAGCTCCCAAGAGCTTCAATGACGCACAAATTAGCTTGTAAATAAGGGAGAAAACTCTATATAAATACGTGATATCAAACTCCCCCAAGCTGAACCTTTGCTTGTCCTCAAGCAAACAAAACATGAACATGGAATAGATTGCCTCACCCCATAGAAAAAAAAAACTTCAAAGCTCAAAACATTTTCAAGACTAAGAATCGTTCAAGCAGGCATAATTCAATTTTGGCTAATCAAATCCATCCAACCACCAATCATTCAAGCAATTCATCAAACTCAAGCATCAACAAAGCGTACAAGTCCTGAAAAGACTCTCACAAGGGTGTCACTCCTCTCTATTTTGTGGCAGGCAAAGAATATGCCCGAACACTCACCAACCCGACCATAAGTACCCTTCCCACTCACACTCTCATGTGTTTAAGAAGGTTCAATGACGCTCAACCTAGTCAAGTCGACTCAATTAGCATAAATACTCTCTAGCTTTGACAAACTGACTCGAAATCAATCAAATGAACAATGCATACACAAGCTCAAGAGGACTTTATAGGGTTGTAATGGGGCTTAGGTGAGAGGTAGGGGATACTTTTGGGTAATGTGGTGGAAAAACCAAGAAAGGGGGAACATAAATCATTCAAACAAGGCCTAAGATGGCCTACACAACTCCCAACAATCACCATAAAACCATGTAAAGTAACCCAACTCTCATAAATCAATGAAAAGCTCATAACAAACCCAATTTTCTAGCAATGGAGCGAATATTCCTTTATGAACTTACGTGAATGAAAGAACTAGAATTCTTTTGAATTTTCATTTCATTTTTCTTTCATTTTTCTGAACTTCATTCACGCAACTCTAAACTTGCTTTTTCTTTTCTCTTTCTCACTCTCAAACCACAGCAAATACACTTTTAAATTCCTCAAAAACCAAACTAAACCAACAAACCAATCTCAAACTTAACCCATACAAAAGCTCCCCCAAGCTAGGCTTGGAATAATATCAAGTGAAGGCTTTGGGCTCATAATAGGGGTTTAAGTAACACGAAACAAGTCATTAGGCTCAGCGGGGCTAAGGAGGATAAAAGTATATCAAAAATTCACTCTGAAGCTCAAGAATTAGACAAAAGAACGCCTCTATAACAGCACATGCTACAAGTCATCTAAAATCAGACAAGTACGAAGTCAAAGTCAAGACCAATCCACTAAAGAGGAACTAACACATAAGAATAGACTGGATAATAATATGAATCCAATAGGCTACAAAGAGGCCTCACAGTCTAACCAATTCAGGTATGCAGCACAAAGTGGTCTAATATAATCCAAAAATGCTCGAAATCATAGCAATCAAACATCAAATCATAGCCTCAAGATCACAAATGCCCAGCTATCCAGAAAACAAAGTCAAATCATTTTCAAATAGAGCACAGCAAGGGGCACAGGGAGGCAACTAAACCAGTCATGGGAGCCATATTTTTTTGATTTTTTCAGTATTTTTCGAAAGCAGTAAATCTATCCTAGAAAGCAGTAAAAGAGAGAGAGAATACAAACAGAACTCCTCCCCCAAGCTGAACTTGGCAGTGTCCTCAATGCCAAAGGTGATAAGGACTATGCTAAGAGGGAAAACAATGTTAGTACCCTCACTCTCGCTCACAGAAAGAAGAAAAATAAAAATAAAAAAAATGAAAAGAAAAGGAAAAAGGGAAAGAATACGAGTTTCCTCTCGCACAGCGTTGGTTTATAAAGGTCCCGCACGACCATAATCCTCCATCTCTCAAATAGGAGGGGCTTGGCAATGAGTGCCACCCTCATCAAATATCTTTCTTCTCCAAATGTTCTTGACTATGCCTCCAGACGGTGAGGCAACCTTAGGTGGAATTGGAACCTTCTCCACCCCTACTTCATCTAAAACCTTATCCCTGCAAATAGATTGTTCAAGCATAGGTGCCTTAACAGCATTGGTTAGTTTAAAGATCACTTTGTCATCACCAACACTAAGAGTTAAAGACCCAGACTTAACATCAATTACAGCACCAGCAGTACACAAAAATGGCCTACCCAAGATAATAGGAATCTGGGCATCCTCATCCATATCTAACACCACAAAGTCAACAGGGATATAGAATTTCCTGACCCTAACTGGAACGTCCTCTAAAACACCTAGAGGGTATTTTATAGAATCCGCCATCTGTAAAGTGATTTGTGTGCATTTAAGTGCTCCCATGTTCAGTTTCTCAAAAACATATAATGGCATAATAGAAACAGAAGCACCTAAATCACATAAAGCCTTGTCAATAAAAATGGGTCCAAGATGGCAGGGTATAGAGAAACTACCAGGATCTTTTAACTTTGGTGGGGCTTTATTCTGAATAAAAGCACTACACTCTTCAGTAAGAGCGACACGTTCTACCCCACCAAAGTCTCTTTTCTTAGTGATCATGTCTTTCAGAAATTTGGCATAAACAGGCACTTGGGTAATTAAATCTGTAAATGGAATCGTTACCTCAAGGTTCTTGACCATAGCCAAGAACTTACCAAACTGCTGATAGACCTTGGACTGTTGCATCCTATGAGGAAAAGGTAGCCTTGGTGTAAAAGGCGTTTCAGAAACCTTCTCCTTTTTCTTCCCTGTCTGTTCAGCTTCTGCAGACAAATCGACTTCAGACGTCGAATTCTTCCTTTTTCCTTCCTCTACCACCCTCTTCTTCCCTGCAGTTGGGGTAACCTCATCAACGGGCAATGGAGGAGCATCATAAGCTATGCCACTACGAAGAGTGATGGCATTCACATGTTCTCTCTGAACGGGTTGCCCTGGCAATTGTCCCTGCTGCCTCTGTGCATTAGTTTCTGCTAATTGAGCAACTTGAGCCTCGAGAAGTTTGATGTGCTTCTCTTGGGCCCTCCGTGCTTCCTCTTGGGCCCTCCGTGTTTCCTCATTTGCCTTTTGCATAGACAATATCAGTTTCATCAGTTCAGAATTGCTAGGCTCTTGTGGGTTGTTGTTTTGTGGAGGTGGGGTATGAAAATTTTGTGGAGTTTGGAAGTTATTGGGATGATGGAAGTTTTGTGGTGGTGGTCTTTGGAAATTTTGTGGGGTTTGATGGTATGAGGGTTTAGGATAGTTTTGTGGAGGTGGAGGTTGATAGTTTTGTGGGTTTTGGTAGTTATGCGGAGGGGGGAAGGTTTGTGGCCTTTGTTGAAAGGCGTTTGCCTGCTCCATCTGAAGTTGACTGAACTGACAGTCATGCCCAAAGTGACCCTGAACACCACATACCTCGCAGTAAGATGAGGTAATGGGTGCTACTGCAGACATAGCATTGATGCTCATAGGCGGAGGTGTCGGACTAGAAGACTTCATTAGCTACTGAGTTAGTTGCGCCATCTGAGATGTAAGCAATGAAATAGCGTCAACTTCAAGTACCTTCTTAGTTAAACTCCTAGATGATGAATGGTCATTGGCTGCAAGATTTGATATGAATTCATAACCCTCATCAACTGCCTTGTCTAAAAAGACTCCTCCTGCAGACGAATCAACAATACTTTTCTTCTGAGGCTGCAGACCATTGTAGAATGTCTGCGTTAAGAACCATTTGTCCATGTTGTGGTGTGGAGACTCTCTCTGTAAATCCCTAAACCTAGCCCACGCTTCCCGTAATGTTTCATCAGGCTCTTGGGAAAACGTGGCTAGTTTATTTCTGATTTCTGCTGTTTTAGTAGGTGGGTAATACTCTCTCAGAAATGCAGCAGAAATCTCACTCCATTCAGTTTCCTTCACATCGTTCAACCACTTTTGGGCTCTATCTCTCAATGAAAACTCGAACAACATGACTTTGAGTTGATCTGGAGTGACACCGGCATGTTTAACGGTTCGACAAAGTTGTTGAAACCGTTGCAGATGATTTGCCGGATCTTCAGTAGGATGCCCACCAAACTGATTTTGCTGGACCATGCTGATGAGTCCAGGCTTAATCTCAAATTTTGCCGCGGCAATGGTGGGCATAGTAGGTCTAGTGGAGAGACCATCTGGGTTGGGCACCCCATATGATTTCAGTGACTTTGACATGACTGAACTCAAGGTGTCTGTTCCAGAGGTGTTCAGCTGAACATACTGCTTTTCTTTCTGATTTTTCTTTCGAATCCGCCTGATTGTCCTAGTAAGATCGGGATCCGCTGGGATGGGAGAACCGTTTCTTTGGAACCCGAGTTATGGCCACCCTGCCGGTCAGAGTGATGACATGGCAGAGGATGAGGAGGAGGAGCCTGCTCGTCAGTCCGTCTCTTTAGGAGACTTTGGTCTTGGGTCTAGTCGTTTTGGCGGTGGTTTGATGCAGGTACTAGAGGCTTTGGTGGAAGGATGGGTGGTTTTTCCGGTGATCCCACAGATGGTGGTGGTACTTCTAGTGGTAGCTTCTTTGCTGCCCCCACTGATGATGATATGGGCGGCTGATGCCCTTGTTCTCTCCTCTCCCTCGTTGCAATGAGGACATTTTCTCGTTCAGCTTGGGGGAGGATCTCTCACTGTGAGTACTCTCTTTATTGCTTTCTAGTATAGTTTATTGCTTTTTAGTGTAGTTTAAAGCTTTGATAGAATAGTTTACAGCTTTGAGAAAAATTGAAAAAATGAAAAAAAAAATATGATTGATCATGACTGGTTTGATTGCCTCCCTGTGCCCCTTGTTGTGTTGTTATTGAAAATGATTTGACTCTGTTTTCTGGATAGCTGGGCATTTGTGATTCTGAGGTTTTGATTAGATGTTCGACTACTTTGATTTCGAGCGATCTCTGACTATAATATACTACTTTGTGCTGCATACCTGATTTGGTTAGACTGTGAGGCCTTTTTTCTAGCCTATTGGATTCATACTATTATCCAGTCTATATTTTTGGTGTGTTAGTTCCTCTCTAGCAGATTGATCTTGACTTTGACTTCGTACTCATCTGATGTTTGGTGACTTGTTACATTTGCTACGATAGAGGCGTTCTTTTGACTTATTCTTGAGCCTCAGAGTTAGTTTTTGATACATTTTTATCCTCCTTAGCCCCGCTGAGCCTAATGACCTTGTTTCATGTTACTTAAACCCTTGTTATGAGCCCATGGCCTTTGTTTCAATATTATTTCCAAGCCTAGCTTGGGGGAGCTTTTGTATGGGTTAAGTTTGAAGTTGGTTTCATGGTTTGGTTTGGTTATTGAGGAATCGAAAGTTGTATTTGTTGTGGCTTGATTGTGAGAAAAAGAAAAGAAAAGGCAAAATTAGATTTGCGTGAATGAAGTTCAGAAAAATGAAAGAAAAATGAAATAAAAGTTCAAAAGAATTCAAAGTTCTTTCATTCACGTACGTTCATAAAGAAAAATTCGCTTCATTGCCTAAAAATTGGGTTTGTTGTGAGTGTTCATTGAATTATAAGAGTTGGTTTATTTTTTCGTGGTTATATGGTGTTGATTGGGAGTTGTTTAGGCCATCTTAGGCCTTGTTTGAGTGTTCATGCTCCCCCTTTCTTGGTTCTTCCACCACATTACCCAAAAGTATCCCCTACCTCTTACCTAAGCCCCATTACAACCCGGAAAAGTCCTCTTGAGCTTGTGCCTACAATGTCTATTGGATTGATTTTGAGTCAGTTTGTCAAAGTTAAAGAGTACGTCTGCTAGTTGAGTCGAATTGATTAGGATGAGCGACATTTTACCTTCTTAAACACATGAGAGTGTGAGTGGGAAGGGACATTTATGGTCGGGTCGGTGAGTGCATATTCTTTGCCTGCCACAAAATTGAGATGAGTGACACCCTTTGTGAGCACCTTTTCAGGATTTGTATGCCTAGTAGTCACTTGAATTGGATGATTGGTGGTTGGATGGATTTGATTTGCCGAACTTGAATTATGCCTGCTTGAACGATTCTTAGTCTTGAAAATATTTTTGAGCTTGAATTGTTTTATCTATGGGGCGAGGCAATCTATTCCATGATCATGTTCTATTTGCTTGAGGACAAGCAAAGGTTTAGCTTGGGGGAATTTGATATATTGATTTCTTATAGAGTTTTTCCCTTTCTTTACAAGCTAAATTGTGCGATATTGATGTTCTTAGGAGCTATTTATGCTAACTATTTCGATATAGTTGTGGTTTGTGTGTTCCATATCATTTTGCAGGTTTTTAGGGAAAAAACTCCCTATTTACCTGATGTTTTGAGCACCATGCTGTAGCGGAAGGTTATGAGGCATCTTGGCGGTCTCCAGATGGTATTCGGACCCCATTATGAAGAAGAAATGTGCAAAAGACTTGGCGTCTGAAGCCAAGTAGAGGCAAGGAAGAAAAGAAGCCTCGCCCGATCCGGTCGGGCAACCACTGCCCGATCGGGTACGAGTAAAACAGGCCAAAACTTCAGATTTTCCGCCCGATCGGGTGGACTTGCCCGATCCCGTCGGGCGGACTTACACTTAGCCAATTTGCTGATTTTTGAGAGCATTGAAGAAGACCTCCACCCGATGGCATTGGGTGGACTTGCCCGATCGGGTGCTAGGGTTGCGGCCCCGATCGGGTGGAAGCTGCCCGATCCCATCGGGTGAAGCCAATATTATAGCTGCTGGAAACTTGTTCCCAGACTCGATCGGGCGGCCCTTTGCCCGATCGGGTGGACGACACGGGGACGCGATTTTTCGTTATTTCCCCACTCTATCTTATTGTTTTCTTAGAGACTATAAATACTTTTTAGGTTGTTTTTATTTATATCTTTTATTATATTGAACATTTAGAGAGCTCCTAGCCTAGTTTTTCATTGTTTTCCATTGTAGAAGAGATTAAAGTACTATTTCAATTCAATTAAAGTTTCCGCTTTCCGTCAATTCGGTAATCGTCTTTCTTATTGTTTTATTCTTATCTCTCAATTGCTTTAGTTTAATTGCTTATTATTCAATTACTTCATGATGCAATTCTTAGGATTTTCAATTAGTTTTGTTATTGTTAATTCAATCATGTCTGAGTAGTTCTCTTTCTAGGGTGTTAGTTAGGGAAGCCATGTTTATACCATGATTGTTATTTAGACTTCTATTGATTTCTAAGGCTTGTTTAGAGTGATTGTGGTGTGGTTTGTTCTTCATTAGTGATTAATGTTAGTGGCCAATTTCATTGATTACTTGTGCTTAATAGTTGTTTGCACAGATCCGTCTTACGACTAGAGGCCTAGGACACATCAGTAGTTCTGATTACGTTAGTGAACATGCGGCGTATGTTGAACTATGAGCGTTGAGTCTTAACCATAGCTCAACACATGCTCTAATCCCTCGACTCTTGACCTAGGTTTTGATAGTTGTTGACCTTGTTTGATTGGTATAAGCATGGTGGACCGACCTAATACCCTAAGCTTTTATTCCATAGTTAAATCCTCGACTTAATTCGTATTCCTTAGCTTACTCATTAGTTTAGTTAATTCTCCCTATTTTCTTCTGAAGTAGTTAGTTAATTGAATATTAATATAGAAACTCTGTCTCCCTGCGGATTCGACCCTGCTTCCACTGACTACCTTAGTTAGAGGACCGTAGGTTTATCTTTGAATAGGTGATACGACTAAATCCTATCAATGGTATAAGCATGATGGACCCAAATATGTCCCTAGACTTTTAATTCATAGATAAACCTTCAGTTTAATTCTCATTCTCTCTAGTTTAATTAGTAGTTCAGTCTTTCCTATCTGATTTCATCTGAAGTAGTTAGTTGATTGAATATTAACATATAAACTCTATCTCCCTGTGGACTCGACTCTACTTCCCTTGACTATTGTTGTGAGGACTTTAGGAATTATCATTAATTAGGTGATACGTGTAACATCCCGTCCAAAACCAAAAGAGAAAAGATTAGAAGAGATACTATCATTAATTAGGTGATACGTGTAACATCTCGTCCAAAACCAAAAGAGAAAAGATTAGAAGAGATACTGATGGTAGCGGAAATACCATCAAGACAGGTATGCCACTACTAAAGCGGAGATAAACCAACACTAAGCTTAAACAAAGAAGTAAAAGACGACAAAGCTTGAAATATTATATAAAAAGGATTGAGGTCCCATACCCTCAACCTTAACCAAAAGATCCAAAAAAAAGTCTAGCAACGGAACCAAAAACTAAGTCTGTGGCTCAAACATGGCAAAAATCCAAAGAGAGTAAACAAACATGTCTAAAAGGAGTAAAGCAACTACTTAAGACCAATTATGAAGCTAGTCCTAATCCCCGAGCTATAATGCTCGTCCACAACTACCAAGACTACATCCAAGCTCACATGGTTAAGGCGCACAATCCTAGTCCAAACCGTAACAACTCTAAACTGCATCGCCATCTGCAAATTTATTAACAACTTCCACAATCAGTGGGGAGTAACTAGCAGTTCTCCCAGCCCAATATAGGAAACAAGCAATAAACTTTAAGAAGCAAGAAACAACGCTAAGTCAACACAAAACGACAAGGCAAACATGCTCAAAACCAACTCTAAACATGCTACTATAACGGAATGAAATAAAGAAAAGAATCACCAAATCACAAGCACAAGTCACAACCAAATACACACGCATCCAATTCAACCAAACAGACCATGCCGCCTGCCCGGTAAACTCAATAGACCATGCCGCCCATGAGAATACCTATGCATATTCGAGGACCATGCCGCCCTTGCCGAATAGCAATGCACATTCAAGGACCATGCCGCCCTTACCGAATGGCATACTCAACGAACCATGCCGCTCGTGAGTGAACCTTTGGACCATGCCGCCCAAGGTTATCAAACACACCATCAAGCATCCACAACCAAGTCATACAATCACACAACACACTCAAACATATACTCATGCTACTCACGTAAACAACCAACCGTCATCTGAGTTTGGGTACGAAAGCTATTACGATATCTCATAATATTTCCCGTACATAACTCTTGGCAAAGATACGCTAAGGACAGTATTATTCTCCCCCGAGCATACCCACGTTGACAACTCACTCAATACACCCCAACATGCTTCAAGAAAAACGGTAACCAAACTACCCAAACACAACCCAATTCAACTCCAAACAAAAGTGCTTTAAAAACCAACAAACATACCTAAACATCCTCTCTAATAATATAAGTAAGGATTAAACGACAAGAGAACGTGCTGTAATAAAAATAAACCAAAAGACGAAAACTCGAACGAGCTGGGAACAGGGACAGGTCGCGGGGCGCGAGCTCTGTCGCGGGCCGCGAGCTGGCCGTCGCGGGGCACGATCGTGGTCGCGGGCCGCGAGCAGGCTCTGCCTGTCCTTCCGTGCCATTTCGTTCCCTTTTTCCGTCAACACAAAACCATCCAAGACAATATACCCAGCCCCTAGGACGTTACCAACACCGCATATACATGAAAAACAAGACTCAACGTGAACTTACAACTCAATTCATAGCACACAACTTGACTCAACAACTTACCAAATTTCAATCCATCATCAAACCAACATAAATCCATCAACAAACATCAACACTAATCCATCATCAAACCATCAACCGCAAGGTACAACATGACGTACTCCAAATCACATACAAAGTAGCCAACGAAATTAAACCTATCATGGAACTACAAAGAAAACATATGCAATCGTACTAAAAGTTCCACCTAAACATGATACTAATTTCTCAACGCTCTTCTAAACATCCTAAGATCACTACCTATTTCCTAACGTGCTAGAATAACGCTAGTTACCTCGATCTTCGAGAGGAGTGCCGAAAAACATAATATAACAAGATAGAAAGCGTGCGGATCATCAAAACCTTCTTCTCCCTTGAAGACTTCTCCTCCATCGAACAAGGTATTTCCCTCTTAAACAATTTTACCGTCCTCTAAAACAGTCATTGCCGTTCTGACCACGATTCTCGGTGATTGAAAGCTTGGATACAAAATCTCTCCGGTCACAATGAAGGCCTAGATGTTACAACATGCTGTCCAAATTTGAGATCGATCCAACGGTTAGATCTCCAGCGATCTTCATTTTCGTGAGGGTGTGCAGGGGAAAAACGGGAAGATATTTCCTCTTCCTTTCTTTCTTTGAAAGTGGCGTGTGAAAAGAGGGGGAATGGGTGATGAATTTCTGATGAGGGGACAGCAAAAAGGGAGGGGTTTAATAGGGTGTTAATGATGGCTTAATGATCACCATAAGGGGGTTTATGAGGGAGTTTAATGGAGGGGATGAAAAGACGCAACTCTTAGCATCCTATGGTTACAAACAATCTATGGAGTCTTCTAGAAACCTCTAGGTGGTTAACCTTTTCGACCCTATTGGAATAAAAAATGGTGGACTAAAGTTTGTTACATGGTTGGTCCGCAAAAACGACGATTACGCTAAATCAACATATTAGCCTAACTAAGACTGACTCAGAAATTATTATTATTAATAATAATAATAATAATAATAATAAAAAATAAAAAATAAAAATGTATGATCACATTTTCATATATCAAAATAAGGTCAACTTAAAATGAATAACATTAAGTTATACCTTAGTTTACAAACCAAATCGTCGGAGCAATGTTATACATAGTTGCACCGTATAAAATGTAAGCTTAAAGAAATATGATATAACTAAACAAATAATAAAAACTTAAAATTAAATCAAGGAACACAAGTTAAATTAAGAAGCAACCGTCTAAATGAAAAATGTAATAGTCTTACAGATAATTTAGCTTAAAGGTAGAGCTATGAAATTTTATAAAATATAAATACTATGAACATCGTAAAATAATTAGGCGTCCATCGACTATACTCATTTTGAAATTAAGGTACGTATGAACAATACATTGTCCACCGAAATATTTTCCAGTTTACAACACGACCATTAATTTAATAGAATATAATTTTATAAACGAAACTATATTTAGAGTTATAAATAACAATGTAAACCAGATAAATTAACACGCGAAATTTCTAGTGAAATTACGGGGTGTTACAATACGACTTTAATTAGCTTATCAAAATGTGGCGTCGTTGCCGGGGAGACTGCTAGTTTTCTAGTTTCTATTTAGTTATTTGGTTTACTTCTTTTTGCCTCATTGGGACTTCATTGTCCCAATTGAGGTACTTTTTGACTACTTCTTTTTGTTTTTTTATGCACAAGTCTCGAAGAAGAGGTACCCCATTCCTGAGGATCTCGATTTGACAAAGAAGGCAGCTTCGAAAGAAAAGCAGAATGTTCAGCTGAACACCTCTGGATCAGAAACCCCAAGTTCAGTTATGTCTAAATCACTGAAGTCTTATGGGGTGCCCAACCCATGCGGTCTTTCCACTGGACCCACCATGCCCACCATCGCTGCAGAAAACTTTGAAATCAAACCTGCACTCATCAACATGGTGCAGAAGAATCAATTTGGTGGGCATCCTACTGAAGACCCGGCAAATCATCTATATAGGTTTCAACAGCTTTGTCGAACGTCAAACATGCCGGAGTCACTCCGGACCAATTGAAAGTCATGTTGTTCGAGTTTTCGTTGAGAGATCGAGCATTGAAGTAGCTGAACGACGTGAAAGAAACTGAATGGAGTGGCATTTCTACTGCACTTCTCAGAGAGTATTATCCATCTACAAAAACAGCAAAAATCAGAAACAAACTAGACACATTTTCTCAAGAGCCTGATGAAACACTTCAGGGAGTAGGTTCAGAGATTTGAAGAGAGAGTGTCCACATCACAACATGGAAAAATGGTTCATGAGGCAGACATTATACAATGGTTTGCGGTCTCAGACGAAGAGTATTGTCGATTCATCAGCGGGAGGAGTTTTTCTAGACAAGAAAGTGGATGTAGCTATGATTTTTTGTCAAACCTTGCATCCAATGATCATTCCACTTCCCAGAGACTTCGAGTGGAGTCGAGTGA
Source organism: Patellifolia procumbens (assembly GCA_947645195.1). Taxonomy (NCBI): domain Eukaryota; kingdom Viridiplantae; phylum Streptophyta; class Magnoliopsida; order Caryophyllales; family Amaranthaceae; genus Patellifolia; species Patellifolia procumbens. The sequence goes on along the minus strand of CANSGD010000502.1, from coordinate 2,632,375 downwards.
GAAAGTCACATGTTCAGGGGGAACAGGGTGACTAGGAACATGGTCAAGTTCCTAGAGAAACTGAGTGAGAAGTGATTTCTAATAGGTTGTAAATTCTATTATAAAGAAAAAGATAGGGTTTCTTCCTAAAGAATTGAGGAAGTAAACCTAGTTAAAGTATCTCTGTATTTTCCCTATTTATTGCTTACTCTCTTTATTAGCTTTAAGTTTATAACATTCCGCAAAAAGTTTCGAAATTCCCTATAATTATAATTCACCTCCCCTCTTGTAGTTGATCTAGTGTTCATACTAGACTGACAAATATTAATTTCATAATAATACTAAAAAAATAATAACAAATAACGATTACTAATGAATAATGATAATAACAATGTAATGTCTCCGTTTTTATTTAATGGGGACCCTGTGACATTTTTTACTATTCACATTCCACTATTTGAACCTGTTATATTATTTGTAGGCGAATAAAAATGAAGTCATGTGAGATCTTGTTTGATTGAACTTAGTGTGTAGACTAATAGTATCGAATTTATATAATTTTAACTCATGTGAATATATAGACATTCACAGTCAATTATCTACATTGATGACAATCGTGAAAAGTACAAGTGTCCAATGTTGTCAAAATCGCGATTTAAATCGTTCAATCGCACGTTTTTACGTTTCTGCCAGAGCTAAAAGAGGAAAATCGGCATTAGAATCGGAATCAGGTAGAATCGCTCATAGAATTGGTGGATTCGGTCACAATCGGTAGAATCGGTCGATTCCATACGATTGAACCGATTCCACTTTAAAGACCCAATTACCCATGCTTTTGTTTTGGAGGAAGGCTCTTAATTAGCCCAAAGTCCATCTTTGTTTTCTATCCAACCCAAACGCTCCTAAAACCCATTTTTCTTCATTTTCTCTTTCCGCCCAACAATTTGAACACTCTCAAGAGCAGCCAAAAGCAGTACGGCACGCACCACTTCATCTCCTTCTCTAGCAATTCATTTTCTACATTCAGGTAAATCAATTCTACTCTAATCGTTTTCCAACTTCAATTCTACTTCATTTTCTTATTTCTTGTTTTGATTGAGATTTTCTACTCTTCTACTTCATTGTCTTTTTTCTCAGTTTGTTGATTTAGGGTATTTGATTTTCGTTTTGCCATTTCTCATTTCTTTTTGCCCAATAATTTTAGTTTTACCATTTCTTTTGGTTTATGGATTATATAGTGAGCAATAACATTTCTTTTTTTTCATTTCCCTACGTTTTTTTAATATGTATGTTTGCTTTTGCGCGCGGACCAAGGAAAAATTGCAAAAGTAAGAGAGAAGGTTAGTAAAAGCAAGAAAAAAGTGAAAAAGATAGAGAGAAGGAAAAAAAGGTAGAAAAGAAGTGTAATAATTAGGTGGGCCAACCTTCCATTTATGGGAAAAGGTAAAAAGGTACATATTAAAAAAATCCCAAAATGGTAAAACATACATATTAAAAAAAACGGAGGGAGTGATATTTAACGATAATAATAATGATTATTAAACAATAAGTAATTATTGTTCATAATAATAATATATTAATATGTGAGGATGGTAACAACAATGTCTAGTAATAACAAATAGTATTTTTATAATAAAAAATTAATATAATATTTATTATTATCATCATCAATAATAATAACTATTAAAATATAATAATAATAATAATAATAATAATAATAATAATAATAACAATAATAAGTAAATATCTAATTAGTAAAAACAGGCATTAATAACAATAACAATAATTAGTACTCCCTCCCTTTTTTTTAATATGTACATTTGCTTTTGCGCGCGGACCAAGGAAAAAGTGCAAAAGTAAGAGAGAAGGATAGTAAAAGTAAGGAAAAAATTAAAAAGGTAGAGAGAAGGAAAGAAAAAGTAGGAGAGAAGTATATAATTAGGTGGTCCAACCTTCCATTTATGGAAAAAGGTAGTGTACCAATTAAAAAAAGACACCCCAAAATGAAAAAAATGTACATAATAAAAAAAGAGGGAGTATAATTGATTAGATTAACAATAATATCAGTGAAAATGGTCAACTAATAAATAGAGCTGAAATAAATTGAAGGGAGCTCAATTGAACTACAATGAACTTAAACTGCATTGAACTGAACTGAAAATAAGATAGGGAGAACACGCCATGAACCTACTCTCATTGTATGAGACTGTCAGGTACTATGTTGTATAAAAGTGAGGAGACTATGGTGTAATACACAGACCATGCTAGAGAACATGGATCCAAACAACAAAATGGCTTCAATGAAAATCAAATCTAGACACATAGTGAAACCAGCTGAGAAAACAGAGAATGGCATCCTCCCTCTATCAGAACTTGATCAAATTGCAATTATTACACCTTCTTCCCACTTATATTTCTATGATAAACCAGCCCAAGTAGAATGGCTTGATCCATCAAACAACAAAATCATCGACACCCTTAAAGACTCCCTAAGCCGTGTGCTAGTCCCATTTTATCCATTAGCTGGCCGGTTGAGTTGGATTGGTGAAGGACGAGTCAAGCTTGACTGTAACGACACCGGTGCCGAGCTCATCGAAGTAGAGTCTACTATGAAAATCACTGACTTTGGTGATTTTTACTCTTTTAGTGACAACTTCCAAAATCTACTCCCCAAAATATATTACTACACGAAACCAATCCAAGAACTTCCCGTGCTCGCCGTGCAAGTGACTAGATTCGCTTGTGGCGGCCTTAGTGTCGGGATATCTATGTCTCACGTTGTAGTAGACGGAAAGAGCGCCTTCCATTTCACCGAGGAATGGGCTAGGCTCGCTCGAGGTGAGCCATTAGAGATTGCACCTTTCCTAGATCGCCGAGTTTTACAAGCTGAAGATGTGGATGTATCGTCCATAATACATAAAAATCTTCCTGGTGAAAACATGGACTTCTTTAGTCAGTTTCTTTTAGGCGAAGAGGAGAACTTGAAGTGGGGAAAGCAGGTAACTCCAACATTTGTACTTCTAACAAAGGATGAAATTAATCAGCTTAAAGAGGTTGCTAATAATACGGTTGATGATGATGATGATGATGGGCGTCGTCCTTACAGTAGATTTGAAGTTATTACAGCTCATATATGGAGATGTGTGACGAAAGCACGCCAACTCAAGAGTGAGGACATCACCACCTTAATAGCTTGCGTTGACTCTCGAGGCCGGATGCAACCACCATTGCCACCAAGGTAAAATTCACACCCTCTCTATCGCTCTATCTCAAAATCATCGTATATTATCATAGTTTACTTTCTTGCTAGAGTTGGTAAGTTGCGTTTACGGACAACGATTAGGATAAGGGTATGATCTCCCTAACTTATCTTCAGTTTAGCTTAGTTATGTGAAGTTTAGCTCTAATTAATTTAGTTCAGCTCCATCTCATTCATTATTTAACCATTTTTATTTATTATATCATTATTAATCTAATCTATTTACTAATTACTCTTATTATTATTATTATTATTATTATTATTATTATTATTAATTCTTATTATAGTACAATTAATTATAACACTATAAAAAGTAATTATTGCCAGAATTTATTGTTACTACCTCCGTCCCATATTAGTTGCAACAATAGCTTGTGCACATAGTTTTAGGAAGTTAATAGAGTAGGGTGTAGGTTATATTAATTTATTGTAGAAGTTGATGTGATAGAAAGTGATGTGGTACTTTTAAAAAGTTGATAGAATAGGGGAGTAGTATTTTAATGTTTTTCACATAAATCAATGAATGAGTGTGGTATATTAGTTGGTGATATATAATAAAATAAGGGTGGGTTCATGCCTAAAATAGAAGTGTTGCAACTAATATGGGACAACTATATATAGAAAGTGTTGCAACTAATATGGGACGGAGGGAGTATTATATATTCCTTCCGTCTCAATTTGATGTTCTCATTTTCCTTTTTGAGATGTTTTAATAAATTCTTCGCACTTTGAATCTTTTCCATTCTAAGAATATTTATTTTCCCAACTTACCCTTTAACGTACAACCAATTATTGACTATATTTTTTAACGTTTTGTCTTACACATGGCCAACTTTAGAACCTTTTATTTTCCAATCACCCATTTTTCTTTTCTTTCTCTTACTTTTTTAAAAGCAAAAAGATACTAAAGTACAATTTAACAATATAAAATTAAAAAGATTCTCATTCACCTAAATTTGCATTGATTTTCCCCCATATTCCAAATAGGAACATCAAATTGAAACAGAAGCAATAATTATCATCATGTATTAATATATTACTATTATTAATACTCCATCCGTTCCCATTTGATGTTCCCATTTTCTTTTTTGGTACGTTTCTAAAAATTCTTCCCATTTTGAATTTTTTCTATTTTAAGAACATTTATTTCCTCATCTTATCATTCAACAACCAAATATTTATAACACTTTTTTACTTTTTGTCTTGCACATGGGTCCACTTAGAATAATTTATTTCTCAATCACCCACTTTTCTTCATCTCTCTTTTACTTTTTCAAAATGCAAAAAGTATCAAAGTACACTTTATACAATATAAAATTCTAAAGATTCTCATTCACATCAATTTGCATTGGTTTTCCCAATATTCCAAATTGGAACATCAAATGAGAACGGAGGGAATATTATTTATTTATTATTATTATTAAGTGTGATTATCATCACTAATTATTAATAAGTTTTTATACTAAAATTAACATTAATATATACCATATTCTTGGTAGTATTATTTTTTTATAATTATCTATTAATAATAAGTAAAAGATTATTATCATTATTCATTAATTACTATAAATTATTTATTATTATAATAACAATTTTTATTATTTATATTTAATAAATAATTATCATTATTATTTACTATTATTATCTAATAATTTATTATTGTGAATTTATTAAAGTATGACAAACAAAAAAAAACATAGGGAGTATTAAATTAAAATTCAATTCAATTCACTTCAGTAACAATTAGTATTACTCCCTTCGTTTCCTTTTGATGTTCCTATTTTTCTTTTTGGGATGTTTCAAAAAGTTCTTTCCACTTTGAATCTTTTCCATTTTAAGAATATTGATTTCCCCATCTTACCCTTTAACAATCAAATATTTACTACACTTTTTTACTTTTTATCTTACACATAGCCCATTTTAAAATCTTTTATTTTCCAATCACCTACTATTTTTTTTTTATATCTCTTACTTTTTCAAAAGCAAAAGGTACCAAAGTACACTTTATACAACATAAAATTAAAAAGATTCTCATCCACCTCAATTTGCATTGGTTTTCCCCCATATTCCAAATTGAAACGGAGGGAGTATTATCTAATAATTTATTATTGTCAATTTATTAATATTGATCTATTAATTATTACTATAATTTGAAATTCAATTCACTACAATTCATCGCTTCAACTCCATTTTGTTCAATTCACTTCAGTTCCATTCCGTTCAGCCCAATTTTTTCAGTTCATTTGTTTTCAGCTGAAGAGAACAAACCCTGAGTAATCTCAAGTATATTATTTTTCTTGATGGGTGACACGAGTTCAAGTATATGATGTTTGAGGAAGGTCTTGTTGAATATTTAGATTATTTGATTGATTTACGTCACCTAATGTAAGTTTAAGTTGTTTAGGTAAAGTGTCATCACTAAAACTACATTAGGATAACATTTGTTGAAAAAAAACGAACTAGGAAACAAGCTTAGAAGGCAGAAACTGCTTTGCCGCTACATAAGTAGTGCACCACCCGCGACCGAGATCATCGCGAGTCGTGATCTGCTTCGCGACACGCAATGAAATCTCGTCCTGCGATGGTTTCCTTATCTTAACAACGTTATTAAATGTATTTTGAGTACATATGATGCAGTTTACTGACAAATAAGTGAGAATGTAAAACCTTTGCACTCTCTTTCTCTAAGAATTTATTCATCATCACAATCTACACAAAAGCTTTGATATCGTTTAGAGAAACTCATAGTGAGTGTGACTCTCTCTGCTTTCTTCTTTGCATCTCAAAAATGAATTTCGTTCAACCCGTGCTAAGTGTTGGGATTAGAATATTGCTCTTGGAAAAGTTTCCCAACACGCCTAGAAGAATTTGTTCTATTGTCCTTGTTGCTTTCTTTGTAACCCGGTACTTTGTTCTAACAAGTCTAGCCTTATTTCGGGTTGGATTGGAGTTTTTTATTGTGTTATATTGTGGTATTAATAATGTATGACTTATTCAAGCCAAGTTTGGATTAGGCACAGTCAATTTCAGGTTTCAACTTAACCTTGTGTCATCATTATATGCGACTAAATAGGGTTATAAATCCAAGTTATCCATTCGGATCAAATTTTCGAGAAGATCTATAGTGAACCATAAACTTCACTAACAAATTACATGATGAGAACACAACCCACACAATGACCTAAGTTGTGATGCCAAATTAAAGTAGGAGCAGTGGACGTGAAAAGAACTACGACCTACTAGTGAGAGAAATGGTACCTCGAAGAAAAACCTTTCCCCTCCTTGGTGTTTGACACAAGCAGAAGACTTGTCAAAACTCACAATACAATTCTTTTTTGAACATAACTTTTGAATCGATATTAATATAAGGTTGTATTCGAGTCGTTTCCTAGATCAGTTCGATGTGTCTTCTTGGGTTATGCTCCTAGTTACTAAGGTTATCGATGTGTTATCCTACTAATGGTCGTGTTTATGTCAGTCGTAATGTCCAATTTCACGAGTCTATTTTCTCAAATCGTCAACCAGTTGAAGTCCCAAAATTGGTCATATACTCTCACGGTCTCACCATCTATATATTCTACCTAATTTGCTCATTATTCTCGCATCTATGCAGCTACTTTGGCAACGGTATCATTGACATCGAAGTACCTACTATTGTCGGGGAGCTCATCTCAAAACCTCTAAGCTACGCTTGTAGTAAAATTAGGGAAGCAACAACCAAGGTGACTAACGAGTATGTATTGGAGACGATAGAGTTTTTTAAAAACCAACAGAGTGTGACAAAGTATCAATGCATTGATGATCGAGGAAAGATACAAGGACCTTCAAACGGAGACCATAATGTATTGGTCATGAGTTGGTTGAATCTCAAAGGTCGTGGCATTGACTTTGGATGGGGAAAGGAGATCCACTTGGGTCCTCCTATAGTCCATGCTGGTGATGGAGATATTATGATTACTCCTTATAAAAATGATGGATCTGTAGTTGTTGGAGTATGCTTGTTACCAAAGCAAAAATTCCAGGAACATATGAGTCTTCCCATTTGTTAGTCGTAATTTAATCTGTTGGATTTTTGTCGGTTACATATATCTCAAGTGGTTTGTATTCCAAGGAGTTGCTCAACATTTGTGTTGTTTCTTGCTTTTTTATAGTTATTATATATATATATTCCAAGGAACGAGAAGGAAGGTTCTTGGTATACAATGAATAATGAAATTGATCGTTTGTAAGAGTGTTATTTTAACCTTTTTATGGTAAAATAGATTGTTAAGTTAAGAATAAATTGGAGTAAATGACTTAGTTTCTCAGTAAATTGAAAACCATAAAAACTAACTAATATAATGGATATTAACGGTTTAACCACCTTTTCTATTTTTTTATAATTAACTACCTTATACATATAACCAGTTGGCTTCACTATCAAAACAATTTTTCGGCCAAAATTTTTTATGATTGTTTTGCCCCTAAGTGGTTTTCAGTTCAATTTCATTGATTTTACCTCAAATTTCTTCAAACAAAACCCACACCATTCAATTTTCCACCTTTCTCTATCATTCTCAATCCTCCAAGTTGAACAAATTCACTTTTCAACCTTCCCTCTGTCATCTTCAATCCCCTCCCCCCAAAAATTTGGACAGATTTAATTAGGTGAGAAGGTTTGGTTTAATCAAAGGAGGGACGACGAAAGAGGTTGAAGAAAGAGGGAGATATGAGACAAATGGAAAAAAAAAAAAGAATGACAACATATTTTAGAAAAATCCACAATCTTATTTACCCAACCAAATTTCAAATCTAAAATCCTTTAATTAGAAACCCCCAAAATTCAAAATTTTGACATGAATAACCCTAGCTATACAAATGCCCTAAAACCGAAAATCAAAGTGTAAATTCAAAAATAAACATGGAATTAAACCTTAAGATGGATGTGAAGCTGAAAATGTTCACTAATGGTCCACAACTACTCTTTAACCGAGCTCTAGTTGCTCACAAAATTGAAGATGATGATGGTGGAGGTAAGTAAAATCATGATTTATGTGATGATTTGTTTAATTTTGTGACATGTGAAGAGGGTTTAAACTCTACTAAGATTCTAATCTTCTTTAAAAGCTCAAAAACCCCAAATTTGAGACTGCCTAGAAAACACAGGGGAAGATGAAGATGTGCATGGATTGAAGGAGAGAGAGATGGAAGAGAAGGAGAAGGCAGTAATTCCAAATTTAATACACTAAATGTAGAATTAGTTCTGAATTGAGAACAATGGTGTAAGCAAGTGAGGAAGACGCAAAAAAATTGGGGTAGAATCTCTGAAATTGGACTTAAAACCACTTAGGGCCAGAAGAGTCATAAAATGTTTTGGCCGGAAAATGGTTTTGGTAGTGAAACCAACTGATTTTATACATATAAAATAGTTATTTTCAAAAAAAAATAGAAAAGGTGGTTAAACCGTGCATCATATGCGGTAGCTTTTGACAAATTATCCTATGTATAACCTAACTTAACCTAATTACTAAAAATACAAATACTAGATATAGAAGATATAAATCTTTACAGGATAGTCACACCAAAAAACCAAGATTAAAAAAGATACTCCCTCCGTAACATAATACTTGCAATAATTTCCTAAAATGGGTGTAACATATTACTTGCAACAATTTTCCATCTTTCTTACTTTGGTAATTTATCACATGAAATGATGGTGTGTTTTTTGGTCCCCACCCACTTTTGTACTTTTTTTTTGTTTTCTTTCTTTTACTCCTTTTCTCTCTTTAACCCATGTGATTTCTCTCTCTTACTTTTATTAATCAACCTCCTTTATCTATACTTAACATATTCTACCTAGGAACTCCCCCAAGTTCAATTGTTGCAACTATTATGTTACGGAGGGAGTATAAGATATTCCTAATATCCCCCCTCAAGTTAGAACATATAAATCAAGAATGTCCAACTTGCGGAGAATGCCAAATAACTATGTGGAGGGTGTTAGACTTATTTAATAATTACAGGAAGGCGTTGATTGGATAAGATATTAATTATGAAGATCTTGTGAGCTAAGGATCAATCTAATATGTTGGCATATGCTTTCGAATAAGATTGTGTAGCAAGACACATGCTTGAACTATACGTCCATGAGTACGTATTGGAAAAAAGGAAGGGGCCCTTAGAATACCCCATCTTCCTTTCAAAAGTCCAAAACATCTCTCAATAACATTTCTGGCCTTAGAATGTTTCATGTTGAAGTATTCCTCTACACTAATTGGTTGTCGATCCCCCCACTCCTTAAGGTGATATCGATGACCTCTATATGGTGCTAAAGACCCTTCACAATTTGTGTATCCAGCATCTACCAAATAATAGGCACCTTGACATACGACAAACAAATTAGTCATGACATTAGTTATTCGGATACTACTGTAACATCCCGTCTTTTACCAACTAAGCTTTAACTTAAATAAATGTAACAACGATCAAATCAGTGGTAGCGGAAATACCACCAAGACGAGAATGTCACTCTATAGGGTAAAATTAAAACTAAAATAAACAACGAGTCCCATAATAGTAATCGAAACTCCAAATCATATATATATATATAAAGAGGAAGAGGTCCCATACCCTCATCTCTAACTAAACAAGCCAAATCCATAACCATAACTATCCATAATCTCGAAACTTAACCAAATTCGAAATATGAAACCAAAATCCAAAAGATCAACTCTAAAACTAACATTCAAACTAACAAAGGTAAACTACTTGAGACCAACTACAAAACTAGTCCTAATCTCAGACTCATAATGCTCATCCACTATGACTAGCACAACCTTCTTGCTTACACGGGTAAACGCACAACCCCGATCCATATTGTAACAACTCTAAACAGCATCGTCATCTGCAATATATATTAACAAAAATTCCACAATCAGTGGGGAGTAACTAGAAATTCTCCCAGCCCAATTTAGGAAACAAATAGTAAACTTAAATGAAGTTAGAACAAACGTCAAAGACAAGACAACACGAATAGAAACAAAAGAAGGCAAAGTACATATTGCAACAAACGTCAAACTTTAACATAAAGTACTAAGAAGGATGCTTTAGATGTTTAAAATAAAGAATTTCGAAAGACCAACATCAAAGGGATCACAAAAAAACACCAACAATTTGAAAATAAACAATTTAACATAGAGAGAGCGAACGCTAGTGACCCGCAGCCCACCTCCTCAAGAAATGTCAGGTCGCAACCTCCAGAACGGCCTATGGGTTACGTTCCCTACTGTCTGTGTCTAAGAATGGCCAAACTCCCGATGCGGGACAATACACGCAGTATCTCCCGACCTCTCGGACGACAACAAGTCCTAGGTATCTCAAATGCAGGGTAACACCCAACGTGATGTCCCCTGACCCCTCGGAGTGCATGTTCGTTACCTTCGGGACACCGTCCCTTAGGCTACTCAACTCAATTAAAAACCAAACTTCAAATTCAAAGACAAAATAATATACTTCAAATCATCAAATCATTAAATTCATCAAATTCATCAAATTCGTCAAATTCGTCAAATTCATCAAATTCGTCAAATTCATCAAATCATCAAATTCGTCAAAACGATTAGATCCATCAAAGTCATTAAAATCATCAAAGGTATCAAAAATCATTAAAACCATTAAAACCGTCAAAATCATTAAAAATCATTTAAATTATTAAAATCATCACATCCTCAAAATCATCGAAGTTCACAAATCCCAAATTGATACGGTAAACTAATCAAAGTATACTACAAATACAACAAAAGGCATACAAAACATCAAAATGTCATCTGAGTTTGGGTATGAAGTAAATTATGATCAAGTCACAATACTCTCCGTACATAACTCTTGGCGAAGTTATGCTAAGGGCAGTGTTATTCTCCCCCAAACATTACGACGTCGACAACTCAAACTTGGCATAAGAATTAATAAATGGTATCAAGTACTAAAATTATATTTTCAAACATGCCTTAGGATACTCCACAATACTACCAAAGTCATTTACGAAACACAGAATCATGCTGCAAGCTAACTATGCACAGAATGCACACAACAACAACTTTAAACAGACCTAACACTCAGCACAGATAATATTATTATAAAATTCCAATGGGACATTAAAATTTAGCTCGTTATCTTTCCAACGACTGGTCACAAGCTCAATTCCAATAACAAACGAGTGAGATATGACCATTTGAAAACAGGCTGGCCAATCTGTTCGCGGACAACGAATTGGGTCACAGGCCGCGACCACACAGCTTCGCGGGTTTGTTTGACAAAACCTCAAGGCATTGAACATCATACAAAATCATCACAAGTCAAAACAAATCAATCACCATACAAAATGAATTGCTTAGCATCAAAAATCATAAGTTTCTCAAAGTCCCAAATCATTTACATAAATCAAAATTTAAAGTTTCCATTCATTTACAATCAAGTCATTTCAACAACACAATAACCACGGCAGAAAAAGGGAACATTAAATATATGAATTCAAGTAAAAACTTAGCATAACATGATTTCAACAAGAGTAGTACAAATACAATCTTCTAAGTTCATCCTAACATGATACTAATTCTCTAACGATAATTCTAACAACCTAAGGTTACTTCTCATTTCTTAACGTGATAGAAAAACGCTAGTTACCTCGATCTTCGAGAGGAGTGCCGCAAAACATAATATAGTAGCCTAGAAAACGTGTGGATCATCAAAACCTTCTTCTCCCTTGAAGACTTCTCCTCCATTGAACAAAGTATTCCCCTTTTAAACGATTTTAGGGTCCTCTAAAACAGTTAGTGGTGTTCCTTCCACGATTTCCAGTGATATAAAGCTTGGATTAAAAATTCCTCCGGTCAACGTGAAGGTATATATGTTAAGAACATGCTGTCCAAATTTGAAGACGATCCAACGGTTAGATCTACGGCGATGTTCATTTTAGTGAGAGTGTGCAGGGGAAAAACGGGGAGACTTTCTCTCTTTCTTTTCCTTTCCTTTTTGCTTGGTGAATGGCGTGTGAATGGGATGGGGAGGGGTTGATTTTTCTGAGTTTCTAACTCAGCATAAGGGGAAGTAATAAGGGTGAATTAATTTGGCACATAATGGCCATGATGAGGGTGGTTTATGAGGGTGAATGAAGGGGTATGACTTTTGATTATCATAAACGTTACAAAGGTGAGTAAGCTATCCAAGAAATCCCCTTAATGCAAAGACTAAAATTTGGACCCCCATAATACTAGGTATGGTGTAGCGTAAACAAGATCCACGATTATTTATATAAACGCTCATAACAAAAATATGCACTAAAACTTTTATAAATAAAAATTATTAATATTAACGTATATAAATATACACCTACTAAAACTTACACACATTTTATACTCCGCATACACGAGCACTACATTACCCTTTCAAACAACCGGCATGAGCATGAGTATTGAAAATATGCCCAAAAAAACACTACATTCTATTATACGATATAAAAATATATATATAAATATTCCCAAGATAAAAATGTAGGAGTAAATATAAGCTTTATGGAAATATAATAGTAAATGTAATTTAGCGTCGAATATATATATATAATTTAACGCTCAAAATTTAATCACACAACATTTAAATTTATAACTAACTACATTATAAAATTAATACTCATAATACATTATCCACCGAAATATTTTTCGCCTTCAAATATGACCATTTATTTAATAGAATATAATTTTATAAATGAAATTATATTTAGAGTTATAAATAACAATGTAAACCATATAAATTAACGCGCGAAATTTCTAGTGAAATTACGGGGTGTTACAACTACAATATAAAATCTTAGCTCTAGGTATGAATACCTTGTGGCACTTTCAAACCATTAGGCCTACTAATAGCATCTCGAAGGACACGTCCATCATGACTAGATCCTTCCCAACAAGGTTGCACATAAAATGAATTCCAGATTAAGATTACATACACCTAAAACATTCATAGCAATAGAACCTTTCCTCGTTCGATACTTTGGTCTATCCTCACTTGGCACTTGAACACTAATGTGAGTTCCATATAAAGCTCCTAAACAATTCTACATAACAACAAATTAAGAGGAATAAGTTCACAATAAACAATGTGATGGATTTTTTAAAGAATGATAAAAAAAGTAATTTTATTACCTCGAAACATTTCCATCTATCCTCTTCGCATTCTTGTGTCATAGGTGTCGGTTTTTTAAGCAAGTGTGTATGTAGCTTCAGAATTCCCAGAAGACATCAATGAAAATTTCTACTCACACTTTCTCCACTTCGGAAAAAATGACTTCCAATTGTCCTATTTTTTAAATGATGAGCCAATGTGTACAAAAACATGGCCACAATTTCCTCTAAAGACATATTTCGAGTACCATTTAAACCTCCAATATCTCTAAGCATCTCACATAGGACATAAAAGGTTTTTCTATTGACGCGAAGTTCACTTTTGCAAGCTATATCACTATGCTTGATTAGTGTATTCAAATGCTCTTGTCTTAGAAATTTCTTCTCACTCTTACTATATCTTGGTCGCTCAATTTGATGGGTAATTACACCCATTATACACATCACCGAATACATTATTGTGTTAATATTGTTAACTACCATGAAAAGTAATAACAATTCTATTTGTCTTTTCTTCAATCTCCTTACTATAGTCAATTGAGATGGAGCCATTTCTGTAGACAATGACATACAATTTATATTAATACAACTATACTTGAACTCATACTAGTTATTATAGAAATATATAAAAATATATCAATTCACATGAACATTACAATTAATCTAATTACTAGGTATCACTGCTTTTGTAAGTTGAACAAAGTATATCACATCATATCATTATTAATACAACTATAGAATGTCAACAGCATATCATTATTGCAAGTTGAACAAAAGCACATCATAATATCACTGCTATCACACCATTTCTCAAAGTAATTTATATAATAGCAACAACATATTATTATTGTATAGAAATAATGCTCTATTTATGAGGGATAGTTAGTATAATTGAGCAAAATCATATCACTGCTATCACGCCATTTTACGCCTAAGATGAAAGAGAAAAGAAAAGGTGATAAATTGTTGTTCATGTGTTACTGTAATTACCAAGAAATTTTTGCGAAATTGTTGCGAAATTGAACAATAGCAATTAGAAAACTATAATTGACAAGAAATTGGGACGAAAAGAGGACATACCTTCTGCAAATAAGGTGGTCGCCGGTCGGTGGTGGTTGGAAAAGGCGGCGACGACTGGCTTCTCTCCCTTCTACACAAATTAGGGTTTGAAACTTGTGGGGTATGGAGTTAGAAACTTAGGGAGCATTTGGTTAGGGGGCTACAGGAAAGGGAAAGGGAAAGGGAATAAGTTGATTTTATTCCCTTAAAAGTTGTTTGGTTGATGTGTTTTGCCTTTCCCTTTCCCCCTCCCATTACCCCAAATCCCTCTAACTCCGTTCCCCAACCCCCCCTCCACTTTGAAATGGAGGTTTTGGAAACTCTTGACCATCTCACCTTGACCAGTTGACCACCCCTTCCACCTTGCCGGAATATACCCCCATCTTGCCGGAACCACCTCTACCCGCCGGAATATACCCCCACCTTGCCGGAATCACCCCACCCTGCCGGAACTCACCTCGACACCACCGATATCTCCACCCAAACCCCTCAAACAAGCCCTTTCTCCACCCGTTAACCACCCCAAACCCGTCGGAATGTACCCCCACATCGCCGGAATCACCTCACCCTGCCGTAACCCACCCAGACACCACTGATATCCCCACCCAAACCCCTCAAAAAAACCCTTCTCCTCCCGTTAACCACTTGAACCCCCTCACAAAAAACCACCCCAACCCCATAAAAACTACCCCACTCGAACGAAAACCATCCCCAACGAACGGAAACCATCGCAACTCCACTCGAACCCCCACAAACCACCCCACTCGAACGAAGAACCCCCAGATCTGGCACAAGTATAGAGAAAAGGAAGTGAAGATAGAGAGGCAGAGGGCGGCGCTGGACAAAGAGGGAGGGAAACAGCACGCCAGCGAGTGACTGCAGAGTGCCGGTGAGTGGCTGCCGGATGGGGGTAGGGAAAACTTTATTAAAATTCTTTTAACCCCTTTCCTTGTGTTTTACCAAACTAACTTTTTAAGGTAAGGATTTAGCTTTCCTTTCCTCCCCTAACCCTTTGTTAATTCCTTCCCCTTTCCCCTCTTCCAACCAAACGCCCCCTTCGGAGGAGGGGAGATTGAGATTCTAGTGGGATGGGGTGGAGATAGAAACCCTTAGATATGAGACTCTACCCTATATATGCCCAACCAAACAATAGAATGGATGTCTTACCATTCCATTTCATTAAAAATAGCCCAACCAAACACCCTTTAGTTCAGAACTTTAACGGGAAAAACTGAACTCTGTCTTGGTTTGGGTTTTCAGTTTCTCCTTCGCCGCACAATCACCGACGGCCAAACCATTCTTCAATCGATTTAATATCAAAATCAAGGTTGACAACAATGTCATCAACAATTTATCATATATCATGTCTCTCTTCCATTAACCGCAACCTTCGTATTCACCATCGCCGATCATTTCCATTCATCAATCATCGTTTCAAGGTACTTTAAACCCTAACTTTCTTACCATTTTTAATTATTCATATTTATGCATTTCTATGTTTCTTAAGATCGTAATTTTTTTTTGGAGATTCTTTTGTAGATTTTTCATGATCTGTTAACCTTTCAGCTTGAATTTTTGCATTTTTGAGCAATTCGTTAATTTGTAGTTCTTGAAATCGATTAGCATAATGTATAGAAAGAGTTTATGCTTATCACTAAAATGTAGTGATTTAGATCGATTAACGTGATTATGCAGTATTTATTGATCGATTTTGTATTGAGGTACTCCCTCCGTCTTTAATTAATTGATACATTTGCTTTATGGGGAGGTTTTTTTCTTTTTTGGAAATGTGTGATTGGTGTGTTGGGAAGTGTAAAAGAGTGATTAGGGATAGAGGAAGAGTAATGATTGAGGATTTATTTTGGAAATGTATGATTGATCATTGATGTGTTGGGAAGTGTAAAAGAGTGATTGGGGATAGAGGAAGAGGAATAGGCGTGGTTTATTCTCGAAATGAATGTATGGTTGGTATGTTGGGAAGTGTAAAAGAGTGATTAGGGATCAAAGAAGAGGAAAAACCGAGGATTTATTTTGGAAATGTATGATCGGTGCGTTGGGAAGTGTAAAATAGGGATTACTGACTACAGATAGAGGAAGAGGAATAACTGGGGATTTATTTTGGAAATGTATGATCGGTGTGCTGCAAAGTGTAAAAAGACTGATTAGGGATAGTGAAAGATTGATTACTAATTAGGAATAGAGGAAGAGGAATAACCGATGATTTATTTTGGAAGTGTGAAAGATTGATTACTAATTAGGAATAGAGGAAGAGGAATAATCGAGGATTTATTTTGGAAATGTATGATTGGTGTGTTGAGAAGTGTAAAAGAGATTTGGGAATAGCCGAGGATTTATTTTCGAAATGTATGATTGGTGTGTCGGGAAGTGTAAAAGAGTGATTAGGGATAAAGGAAGAGGAATAACCGAGGATTTCTTTGGAAATGTATGGTCGGCTATGTTGCCTCGACACCCTCTTCAACCCGGAGTATCGCGAGTCGACTCGACACGACGCGCGACACGACACTCGACACGCCTGGGTGTGAGTGTCGATTCGCGTATCTGAAAAGGATCTGCAATTCAGTGTCGATATCTCAAAAATCTACAGATAAGAGGAAGAGAAATAAAGCACTGTTACCCGGATGCGAACTCCGTACTGGAAATTTCGTGCCGAAACGGCGAAGAACGCCACCCAATTCGTTGGCAGCGACATTGATGTCGCCTGAACCCTAGATGCGCCGGGGGAAGAAAGAGGAAGAGCTGAAGTGGGGAAAAGAAGTAGCTACAGTAAACATCACGTGAGCTTTTTTATTTTCAAAACCCTTTATGTTTACTGTAGAACAAAGGAGATGTATATACAAAGGACAATACCTCTTACATGTCCTTTTCCTTCCTTTTTTTACAACTTTATCTTTTATTTTATCTTTTGTTTTAACAATAACTATCCATTCATTAATCTTTTACCAACAAGGGTAACAACCACATTAATTACCTTTGTTTACTCTCTTTGTTTTGTAATGGAATTATTATTATTATTATTATACAATTTTTTATTTTATTATTTTTTTAAAAGGTGTCTACAAATTTTTCGGACACTTTATGTGATACCCGTATCCTGAAAGCTAGTCAAGACACTTCGTTGACCGTATCCCCGTATCTCCTAAAATTTGATAGGAGGGTGTCGGATCCTTAGATCCCTACTCGGATACGACACCCGTATCCGAGTCTGAGCAACATAGATGGTCGGTGCGTTGGGTAGTGTAAAATAGTGATTATCGATTAGGGATAGAGGAAGAGGAATAACCGAGGATTTGTTTTGGAAATGTAGGATTGGTGTGCTGCGAAGTGTAAAAGAGTGATTAAGTGATTAGGGATAGAGGAAGAAGAATAACCGATGATGTACTTTGGAAATATATGATTGGTGTGCTGCAAAGTGTAAAAGAGTGATTAAATGACAAGGGATAGAGGAAGAAGAATAACCGATGATTTACTTTGGAAATATATGATTGGTGTGTTGGGAAGTGTAAAAGAGTGATTAGGGATACAGGAAGGGAATAACCAAGGATTTTACATAGTACTTTTGATTGAAAAATCAAAATTAATTGTATTAATTATGTACCCTTTGCCCAATGAGAAATGGGTCACATTCTACGGGATCAAACATAGGGGACTTTGATATATTGTGGAAAGGATCAAATGGCTTTTAAAGAGTTGAACAAGGGACCACTACTTTTTTAGTATAATAAGCTGAATGCTTTTACGTAAATGACAAAAAGAAGGATTGAAAATGTGACGATTATATGAAGACCACATGTCAGGAAAGGAAATGTAGCAATTTAATTGATGTTCCCGTTTAAGGTAAACGTATTAATTAATTAAAGATGAAGGGAGTGCTTATTTACATATGGCTTTAATATTCTAAATTGGCAGTTGAAGTAGATAACATTGATGTACATGTTGATGCTGATACTATTACCAGCTTTTGACTCTTGTTGTTATGAGTTGATATCCCAAATTGTTAAATCTTTTTAATATTAGAAGGTTGGCGATGCTTTCTTTTGGGATGGTAGTGACGGTGGATGGCTCTATCAATTAACATGATTATGCATATATATTGATCAATTTTGTTTTGAGGTACTTAAATTCAAATATGGATCATAATATTCTAAATTTGTAGTTGAGTAGAAAATGTTGATTTACATGTTGATTCTAATACCAATGCTAGCTTCTGACTCTCGTTGTAATAAGTTTTTGCCCCAAATTGTTAAGTGTTAGTATATTAGAAGCTTGGCGATGTTTTCTCTTTGAATGGCACTGACAGTGGAAGGGTCTTTAATAGTTATCAGTTGTTATGAGCCTTGAAGGACAAGATGCTGAAACCTCTAGTTCCATCAGCAAGCCTAAGTTAAGCTATGCTGCTGATTCGTCAAGATCAAGTGTAGAAGCAGTGGAGAAGTCCTATCTTGGGGCAGAGGGACAAGCTAATGGAAACATTGGGGGCAATGGACCTCCAAGTCCAGTTGTCGTTGAGAAGAAGACAGCAAAGATCCACGACTTTTGTTTGGGCATCCCTTTTGGTGAGTGCTTTGGAATTTTTTCCATTGTGAGTGTTTGATCACAGCATCTGTTCAATGTACTTGGATAGTTGGAGTCAGCATTGAATACCCTTGTGCAACCGGATTATGTACTTAAAGTTGCATTCTAGTATGCTTAGATGCTAATGAATTTTGCATGTTTTTGAAAATACTAATGATAATTTTATGATTTAGGGTCTGCCAAGTGAGACATGTAACACATAGGTCTTAGAGTGATTTCTCTCAGATAATGATCATTTAAGTGTTCAGGAGAAGCGAAGGTGTCGGTTATGAAGTTAGGTTGATACACCCATTAAAGAATGGCAGAAACTACTATACGTCCTTGTTTTAGTTTTAAAGCTGCAGCATAAACTGCAAGCTGACTGTTTGGCTTGATGACAGGTGGTTTTGTTTTAACCGGGGGACTCCTTGGTTCTATCTTTTCGAAGAACTTGGCTACTCTAGGTACAGGTGTTCTCTTTGGAGGTGCTATTCTAGCATTTAGCATAATAAGTTTAAAGGTTTGGAAGCAAGGCAAATCGAGTTTCCCATTTATTGCTGGCCAAGCAGGTAGGCATTATTATTGCACTTGAAATACGTCATCGTGGCCTCATTTTGTGATTCACAAATGCAGTAATGGTTTATATATATATATATATATATATATATATATAGAGAGAGAGAGAGAGAGAGAGAGAGAGAGAGATATTGGTCGATAGTAATGGTGTGTAAGGCTAAAGCAAAGTGAGAGATAATTTGGGATAATGGAAGTAGAGGACTAAGACTAGGAGTGTAGGAAGGAGGTCAGCGGGAAAGAGTAGCATGTGAGGCATGCTCCTCATTACTGAGAGCAACTTCATAAACTGTATAGAGTAGCACCAATGGGAAGTTAAGTATATTCATCTTGTGAAAACCTCTGGATTCTTGACTCTACTTTGAAAGCTATTATCGTTTCTCGGTAATAAAAATAAAAAAACAAAAGCGATAGGAAAGTATGCTAATCATTTTAAAGTTTCCTTCTGTATTCCTCATTAAACTCACTTAAGAATTTTGTGGATACGACTGCTAAAAATAAAGGTGACTAGGTGAGCAGATATACTGTATTCCACAATCTTAAACAATCTGTTCTTAAGATGTCCATTTCATAGCTCATAATGCAAAAAAGAAAAACGATTCTTAAAATCACAACTTGGTTGGCAGAATCCACATCAGCGAATGGACTTATCATGTTGCCTGACTCTGTGCATTAGCGTTAGTGTTGGCTCTCTCCAGGCCTTCTTACTGAAGTGTTAAACCCTTTTCTGGGAGCTTGATTTTGAAATGGAGATGGCGAAAAGATAAGGAGATGTATCTGTAGGTTTTTACAAATGATTAAAAAATTTCCTAAAATCCCGGTCCTCAGAAATTTTCAAGGTTGTATTTTAGCTCTCTAATACGGAAACTTTTGATTTCGGGAAGAGGGTATATCGTAAAGCAGAAAGGTGGTAAAGGTGAGAGAAACAAAAAGAAACTGGAGGTTACTCCTCTGTAACTCCTTTCAATATTCATAAGAAATCTAGTTCAAGAAGGAAGACAGTAGAAAAAGAGTAAAAGTTTATAATGTCCTCTTTACTAGGTTCCAGGCCTCTAGTTCATGAGTTTTCCCCTCCTTTACATCTGTTTGAGAAAAGAAATCTAAGAGGGGCTGTAAGAGGAAAAAGGAATATAGAACTGGAACTCTTAATAGATATGGGCCAAAATTCTGAATAAGGGACTTAAGAACTTTTTTCTCCGCCAGCCTCTTAGTGGGGCTCTTTCTAATATTGTTCCCTTAAAGCGACTTTAGACTTTAGAGTTGTTTAACTAGACCTCGAGTAATGTCCCTAACAAGAGAGAAAAACTAATAAAAAGACCTAATATTTACCTTCTGGGACACTTCAAGTTTCTCAGGTTAATATTGAGCCCATGAACAACCTTAGAAACTCACAAGAGAATTAGAACTGTTTGAATTTGAAAGGGTCTTTAATAATAGATCTTCTAAAGTAATACTTAGATAATTATGCTTGTTATCCAGCTCGTCACAAATGTTCCCTTCCTCTTTGAATCATTGATTACCGCTCCGTCTTGAACAATGGGTGTCTCTCTGTAAGGCTCTGGTGTCCCGAAGACCTTGTTCCAGACCTTAAATTTATTCTTTATAAGCTTCTTCTTTCTTATAATTCTAAAACTCTGTTTATTGTCCCCTGCCTTATATTCTTGCCACCACTTCAGAACTTTACCCTTGAAAGCCAGATGAGTTAACGACATGTTCTCAAGAAGAGAAAGACCACTTGGAGTAGATGGACAGGAAACGTTGGCTGTCACTTGACGTCTAATCACAACACCAAGAACAAAACCATACTGTGCTCTTGAGAGAAAAATGAGGATGGTTTGTGAATGTCTGAGGGGCGTAATCACTTGTTATCACTTATCATTTTATCCCTCTAATACACTAACAAATCAAGAAAGGCTTGTCAGCAATCATGGGTTGGGTTGGACTTACCAATAAAGGCATGAGAGTCTTGACCCCACCCCAAAGAATCGATCTGACTCTAAATTCTTGGAGGAAAATGGTCAGAAATAATCCCATCTCCTAAACTTGCACGAGATTCAGCAACTTCTAAACTGACTTATTAGTCAAAGAAAAAGGTCGTGACATTGCAATTTGCAACCCATTGAAGTGGAGGTGAAGCACTCCCTTCATCTAGCTCTCCTGGATACTCCTTTTCCTGCTACCCTACTCTGTATTTTAATGCCCATCACGGGCTCCTACGGTTGTATGTTTAAAAGGCATCTCTTTATTGCTCCTTATCCAAGTTGGTTCCCGTCTTGATTCTGTTTGCGTGAAGTTCTTTTTTAGCGCCTAATAGCATTTTGGGGAGCATGTGTTTCAAGTCAGCAAAATAACTACAACAACAAGAACCAATAAGGATTATGTTTGGTGGGATTTGCAAAGCGCAGATGATGTAGTCTTACTCTTACCCCTAGATTAGCTGAGCGAAGTTTCCATAGGATATTTTGGATTGGACTTGTGCAGTTTAAAATTTCCTTAGATGAAAAGGTTTGACTTTTTTCATTTGCTGTGTCCTGTGTGTGTATGTGCGAGATCAACTGAATTTTGAAGAATCTTTTTTTTGTTTGTTTTATAACTCCAAGTGTCATGGAAATTTTTATTCTTCGACTCATATTCTTCTGCTCACCTGAAAATACTTACGTGTGATGAATTTGAAGAGCCTTAAACCTAATTCGCAAAGCAAGAACCGAGAAGAACTAAAAGTGACAGAGGCTGCGACCCATTTGGCTTAGAATTATTATATAACTTACGGCCTGAATCCTTTTTAGGGGATTCTGTAGAGGAGTCGATCTTGACCAAATAAGAGTGTCTTCTCCTTTTGTCCTTGTGTTCATTATCAATTGTAACTAAACAACAACTAAGTTCTTTTGGGAGTTTCCCCCCTTGAGGACTGTCATATGTTACTCATATCATTATAGCTTCATAGAAATTGGTTAACATCAATGATACAACCAAGCTACTGTTGTCGTTGCTAACTGATAAATTTCGTAGCCAATCGCACCGGTCTTTCATTCTTTTTCCTACTAGGCTATTAATCTTAGAACTTCTATCTGCCTATGGCATTTTGTCTTAAAATTTGTGCAGTCTTTGTTACTTGTCAATAATATTGACTCTTGCATCTTCTCTGGATTTCTGTCCAGTTCTTGCAGTCACCTTGTTATGGAAGAACTTCCAGACCTACTCAGTGGTATGTGAATTTTCACGAGTGCTTTTTGGATAGTGATTGGCTGGTGCCTAGTAATTAACCTGGAAGTTCTCTTTCTGTCTGCAGTCGAAGAAATTGTTTCCATCAGGACTATATGCTTTAGTGAGGTATGATAGTATTATTCTCACTTTTGACAAAGGTTAATCTATGCATATAATGCTAATTCTTTGCTTAAATATGCTCCTCATAGTGCTGCCATGCTGTTCTTCTATTCTTACGTGGTAATATCTGGAGGAAATCCGCCCCCAAAGAAAATGAAACTTGCTTCCGAAACTACGTCATCATGAAGCATTCCTAAGGTCACATTGTACCTTTAGATGGTGAAAATGTGTCTTTGCTCCCAAATTTTACATGATAGAACATTCCCTCCTGACTTGATCATGCGAGAAAATTATAAAATATGATTTTAGTGAAGCGTTATTGTTTATACGAAATTCCTTGTATGTATGAATTATTAGAGTTCTTTGTTGTAATATTGGAGTTTGATACCCTAGATCTGGTTTAGCATGAAATTGAGCATCAATTTCTTGTAATTACATTGTTTAGCATAATGGTCGCCGCCCATGCTTGGAACCTTTACTTATTGGCGTATTGTTCTCCCCTTCGGCATTTCGGATTAGCCAAAACCATTGGGTACATTGAGATATGAGATGGAGCAAGGACATACCACTTATCCTTGTGATAGTGATTAGTGGTGTTTCTTATGATTTTTTTGAGGACCCTCTTTTTGTTGCTTCTTGGTACTCGGAGAGAACTTGGCGTATAATTTTTCAAGCCGGAAGTTGTAATGAATCCGAAGAAGACTGGGCAACTGATGTTGGAGACTTGAAGTGCCTAAATTATGATAGTTCAACTATAGATTAGAGGAGTCCCTTCTAATAGACAAGTACTACAGGGATTAAGATTGTCATCTTATAGTAAACATTGATTCTTTGGTGCGAAGACCCCGAAACAGAAAAACAAGATAAGCAATCATCCTTGGCAAGACAACACCAGACACATCCTCATTTAAGATCTAACTGAGCTCTTGGGGGCTTTTCCTTAAGAAGACAACCCTAGCAATTTATTTAACATCTTGATTTGCCAGCCAACCTGCGACTATTTCCTTGTCCATAGCAATGTGAGAGAATGGCTTCCAACCTGTCTTTCGAATCAAGGAACAATAGTAAGCAATAATGTGTGCTGTGTGCAGATATTTATGTTGGCGCCAAAATGTATCGTATATGCACCCTCACACAGTATGTGTATTATATCAGAGTCTCGGTTTCATTAGCACTGGGTATGACAAATACATTATACCACCAAATGAATCTAATGAACTATATATGTTCGCGTCAGTATTTATGTATGTGTTGCTAACTCCATCGTTTTCTAGAATCACTTGTACTTGTATGCATGACATTATTGTTTTGTTTGAGTAGATCATGAGCATAATCTTCCTGCGTAATCTAAAAGCAATTAGAAGGATGATTGAAAGCCATGAGATTGTTACGCATAATTGGAAATAAAACCTCGATCACAAGGGGTTTTAGAACCCATTTCATATGAGCTCACTTCAGTCAAATCTCCTCACCCTCTCTTTAGCCTCGCGCTAAACTCACACGTAAAGGAGTTCTCTTAAAACCTAAAACATGATACAAATCAAATAGGAAGTACTAAGGTAACAAACAAGATATGTAAAGGAATAACAAAGTATGGAAAGGTATGAAATTAACGGGAACGAACTCAACAAGATGATTTGCTAATGGTTGCCTTAGAAAATTTATTCACATTAGTCACCCACACTTAAATGCAATAAACGTTTTCCAATATGAGGAACCACTAATGATCAATCCCTAAAGACTAGGTCCCAACATACACTGTCTAGATTAATGAAAAGACAAACTAATGGAACGACTAATGTCAACCTTCTTTGACTCAGTTTGATTGTGTGATTATGATCTTTTATTAAATACATACAATATTATTATTCAATTAGACTTATGGCACACCGTTGTTGTTAATATGAGTTTCAAATATAAGTTCGATTATACAAAAAGGTTCCTAACCAGCTAAATCTGTTTGCCACGTTTTGCTGTAAGTCTAATCAATTACAAAGTAGAACGAACACTTTGCTCCATTCTTTGTTCACTTTTAAGGACCATAAAACGAAGTTACTGAGAGAAGGGGACTAAAGAGGAAGAATATGAAAATCAAATAGGGAGATAGGCAAAAATTGTTAAAGGTGATAAAAAGGAGAGATGGAGATAAAAGCAAGAAGATAAAAAGGTCAAATTCACACGCAAAAAAAAGGAATCTATAGCTGAAAATATGACTTATTACCAAAAAAAAAAGCCAATAATTATCTTTTCAGAGGACTTTGTTTTAGAGTGGTACTGTATTTGGCAAAAAAATATAAAAGTTGCTATTTCATAAAAAAAAAGTTGCTTTTTGACAACAATTTTCCTAATAACCTTCTTAAAAGACATAAAACAAACTAACCAAAGTTTTAGGATAACAAAGGTCATAATCTAGCAATTTCCTCTTAAGAATTAAATCTTTTACGTGCCCTCAGATTTTAGAAACTTCCAACTTATGAATTATCAAACAGCCACTAATTTATGTTCTAAGACCATTGAACTTTTTCAATAGCGTAAATAATGGAGCAATCTTTTTTTTTGTTGTCAGATAAGATAAGATAAAAAAAACACCAACTGAATGAAATGATGCAATTAACTCCCCAACTAACTTGTAGCAAACTCTGTTGTTCAACACGTGGCAGGTTCACTGAAGATGCCCCCCCTCCAAACTCCATTGTAGCAGAGAATTATTTAGCCAAAGAACATGGTTGGGGGACACCAACACAACACCAATTGTTGAAGTGACTGACTCTAAAAAGTTAGGCATTATTTTGACAATTTGAACCCAACTTTTCTTGCATTGTTTTTACAAGATTTTTTTGATTTCTTACATTTCAATTTAGTCTGGTTTAGTGCCAGGTCTGGATCAGAGTCGCTCAGAATCAATTAGGAGGATCCTAAATATGCTTGCTTCAGCTTCAGCTACTAAAGCCAACCAATAGACCGCGCTAGATGAGATGATGATTAGTAGGTCAGGTCCCGTCTACTTTTAGGAAATGTTCAGAATAAAGAACTTACAATAGGGCAACGCCGCGATCTCCGCCCATTATTCGCGAGATTTAAAATCTATTAAACAACTAAACTAGGGAAAGACCCTCTTCTGGACTTTCTTTATTTCGGGCGCAGTGGAGGTTGTACCTCCTTTTCTGCTCCTCACTTACAAAGCTGTAAAACATGGGCCTCTGAGATGCACTTATTAGGAGAATAGGGGATAATAGGTTCATCTATTTTACAAGATCATATAAGTTTTTGCGTTAAATTATGAGTTGGTCTTACAAGAGACCGCCTAATTTAATATCAAAATTAGGCAACAATAGAAATAAAAAAATGAAACATCTATTTGAATAAAGCAATGGACTTTTTGAATAAAGTGATGGGTTTAACTTAGTCTAATTTTAATATAAAGTTAGACCGCCCCTTTTAATAACTTTTGTAAAAACATAGGGTGATAACAGGAATACATCTTAGTATTAGAAAAAAAAATCTTACTTCTTTCATCAAAGCGAGGGACTCACATGTAATTTTTCACGGGATCAGCGTTTAAACAACTGTGCTTAGTTTTACTTTTATGTCTTAAATGTGTTGAAAACCTTATGGTAATTATCAAAAGCAACTCTTTAAATCAAAACTTATTTTCTTAAATTTGAGATATTTATATTAATATTAAATTTTCAAAGAACTTATTAAACTATAAGGCTTACGACAATGCAACTAAAATAGACAAGGAGTTTCGACATGTGAGGCTAAAGGGACATTTGTGTTGGAAATAAAGCTTCAAATTTATGTTCCATATGGATGGTTATGGGCTCTTTACTTTGTATATTTATTGCTCATGTTTTTCATTGTTCATGAAATACTTAAGTTCCACATTGAAATAATGAGTCTTTTGTCTCGTTTATTTATTCATCCTCCATTCTAAGGCTCTGTCTATGGACTAAACTGAATTGAAATGACTACATTGGACTGAAATTATGAGACAAAAGGAGCTGAATTAAAATAAAATTAATAAAATTGAACATTTTTAATTAATTCAGTCCAAAAGAACAGGGCCTAAGTCTTGTTTGGTAAAGAATTAGAAGGATGCTTGGGTATCATACATAAGCGCACGACCAAGCTCGGCTTGTGGGGGGCACGAGAACATGTTCGTGGCTCTTTTATGGCTCGTTCCTTTTGAGAGTTTGTATTGTGAGACTCTCAAAGTCAGTTTCCGAGATTTTAGAATTCTCTTGGTAACGAGAACTTGTTTGTTGCGATAATTTGTCTAGATGGAGGGAGTACAAATTATTATTATTGCTATAATTAATAATAATGATTATTAGTAATTATTAACTATTGTTTATATCACTCCCAATGCCCCATAATACTCTATGCCCTTTCCTTTTTCATTTGTCCCAAATTACTCTTTGCACTTCTTTTTTTGTTCATGGACACATATTCTTAATTCATCTACCTTTACAAAGGTGGCCTGCCACTATTAAATTTTATTAACCCATCCCAAACTGAGTTAACTCCTATCACATCTATTTTTATATGTTGGGCCCATACACTCTTTCTCTTAGTGTTGGCAAATGGGTGGGTCGGGCTGGGTTGGGCCGGGTTTGTGGCGGGCTGGGCTGGCCATTTTTAACCGGTGCGGGCCGGGAAAACAGGTGGGTTGGGTGGGTCGGTGGGCTGGGTTGGGAAGGCGACCCACAACCGATTTGGGTGGGCCTGAAACGGTTGATTGGGCGGGCTGGGTGGGCTTAGTGGGTGGGTTGGGCTAGTTAATGGGTTGGGTGGGCTAGGTGGTTTGATTGGGTGGGTTAATGGGCTGGGTGGGCTTAGTGGGTGGGCTGGGCTGGTTGCGTGTGTTGGATTGGGCTGGATGGGCTTAGTGGGTTGGGCCGAAAAAATAATGCAAGATTTCTTTTTATTTTCATATTTGGTCATGATTTCAGAAATTTGAATTTAGAATTTGATGAATCTAATCTGAGTGAGTGAGTTGATTATGGGTTGGTGACAAAAGAATGAAAAGAAAGATAAATGTAAAATCCCCTAATTCCCCTCAATTTGTTTGGCTGGACAAGAAAAATAATTTAATGCTAAAATACAAAGAAGATTTCAGTGGGGGTTTAAGGTGGGTCAGGCGGGCTGGGCTGGGTGGGTGGTTTGTGCGGGTAACAAATGGCCTGGGTGGTTCGGGCTTAATGGGCTGGTGGGCTGGGTGGTCTAGGGGGTTAGGGCTGGGTGGGTTGGTGGGCTGGATGGTCTGGGTGGGCTGGTGGGATGGGCTGAGTGGGTTAGTGGGCGGTTACTACTGGGTTGGGTTACAATAAACGAGCCCGGTGCGGGTTTTCCATTTTCACGGGTTGAACCGGGCTGGGTAACAGGCCAAACGGGCCTGGCCCACGAGGCCTCCGAGACGGGTTGGGCTGGCCCGGCCCATATGCCATCTCTACTTTCTCCTAATAAAATAACACTACGAACTCCCATCACATCTACCTAATAAAAGTAGCGTCATATGCAAGTGATGCTTGTGAAAATGGTTAAAAATTAATCTGTGAAATGGTTAATTATTGGATTAGTAAATCAATTAGGTTTCTTTTCTTTTTTTTCTTTTTTTGGTGTCTACCCCCTCTTCCCTTATATAATACAAAGAGCAATTGCTAACCAAAGAACAACTTTTATCACCTAAAACTATGTGCCCAAATGAGTGTCAAGAGTATTATGGGAGGAAGCTACTATAATATATTAATCTAATATTATTATTGCTATTATCTATTGGCTTATTATTATCTATAAACTAAACTAACGCATGTTCTCTTCAGCTGAAAATAGTTGAACAAAATTGAAAAAACTGAACTGAACTGAAAGAATAGTAAAATCTGAGAGTAAAAGTATTATCAAGAGGTGAACTTAATTGAAATAATCGTGTTGAGTTGAACAAAACTGAACTGAATATAAACTATAGAGAAAAGTCCCTAACTTATTATTATTACTCCCTATGTTTTTATTTAATAAGGATGTTTTGACTTTTGTTACATCCTATATTATTTATATATGCGGAAAAAACAGTTTTCAGGGACGATCTTGTTTGAATCATCTTAATGTGTAGTTTTTAATATCAAATTTTTATAATTTTTACTCAAGTGTAAGTAGTAAATCATCTTGTTTTTTAATACTTTAGTTTTTGTTTTTATATAAAAAAAACTGAAAAATTAAAAACAAAAAACAATTACGAACAAGGTTGTTCCCTTCAATGTCCAATAAATGAATACCTATAGACAATGCTAAGGGTATGTTATCTTCAATTGAAAAAAACAAAACCAAACTGAAGTGAAATGAGCTGAATTGAATTAAACTGAAATCGACATAACTGATTGTATAATGATTGATCCTAAATAATTGATGGCAATAATAAATTTTTATACTTAACAAATTATTATATGAATTCATGTTTAGCTAACGTTACCCTTGGCCATGTTGAAATTTACATAATGAAGTCAAATTTTGCTATTTGTTATCTATATATTATACTAAAATGTTATAGAAGTATATATTTAAAATTAAACTGATGAAACCTTGTCAGTTTTGTGTTGAAAATCTCAACACTACCCGATCCATCTATTAAACAGTAAAACTCGTATTGACCAGTTTAAGTAAACATGTCAGACATGATCAACAATAACCTACTTATTTCGTGGCCGATTCGTGTCATGTTATCGTGTCATCTTTTGACAACACTAGGTAAAAGTATGTTATTTTCTAAATTGCAAAATGTTAAGTTACTAAAATATTTTTATGGCTAAATTATCTACTACTACTAGGTATATCACTTGTAGAAAAAATTACTAACTAACAAGACTGTTCAAAACCGATATAATATGAGAAATGGACCAGTGTTGGAGCAGACCATAAGTAGTTTGTTCCGTCTCCAGGTTTCAAGTGTTCACTTTCAAGTTTCAGTCGTTTACGCAACTGTCAATGGATTCTATAATTCACTTTGTACTTATTCTTCTTTTGAAACATAGTCTAGTCCTTTTACCGGTTTATACCAGGCTAGATTGATTGCACTCTGCTTATAAATTTTGTGCTTAATGTCCATAAAAATAATGTTCTTCCCAATATGTTCGGATACTTACTGTTTTTGTCCAATACTGCAACAGTGCATGTGGTGGTGGGTACTTGGTGGAACGTGGCTCCCAAACATCCTTCGTGGTGGTGGTTACCTGCAAAACAAGGAGAAACCTCGGGGGAGGTTCCAAGGATCTCCGAGGCCTAAGTCAGTCCAAGTTGAGCACAAGATCTCTAGTAGAGAGAAAACAAGTATCAAGTGCAAGTATTTTGTGAGTGTTTGATTGAACGTACCTTACCCATGCATGGGCATGGGTATTTATATGAGACTTGGATTTGCAACTGACCTAGTAAGGTGAGTGGGCCTCTTCGGAAATGGGCTAAGGTGGAATAAGGCCTTCATTAAACCCCAGCCTAGAGGTTATGTCTGGAGCGATCTGCCTGAGGAGGTCTGCTCTGCTCCAGGCGCTCTAACGTGGAGTGGTGGTCTGCTGCCAGCTGGAGGTCTGCTGGGCGGACCCCATACAATTTGCCCCCCGGACACAGTATTTGCAAATTGCAACATGCTGGGTGCGTTTGTTTTTGGTCTGGCGTTCTGCTCTTCGCAGACTGGTACGTGACTGTCTGGGAGTTGCTCTTCACAAATCCCAGGATGCTTTCATTTTTCCCGCCCATTTGTTTGGGGTGTTGAGCAAGGGTCATTAATTCATATTGAATTGGATTGGATTGATGTGACTTCTTGGGTTCCCAAGAAATGTAATGCTGACAAGTTGGTGCTGAGTGGGCGAATTATGCCTATTTAAAGGTTGAATCGACCTTATAGAAACTTTTCAGTCTCTTCTCCTTCGAACTCTTTACTTTCAATCTTTCCTGTTGTTCTTCAAGAATTTCTTTGTGCCCCAGCCATTTTCAAGTGATTTCTCTCGAGTTTCCTGGGTTTTGCCTGCGTTTGGAGTTCTATTTGAAGTGTTGATACTGTTGCGCCTGTGGTTTCCGTCTTCTCTTTTCTCAATGTCTTCCGTTCTCTATTCAGGTAAACTCTCTTTCCCAGATCTACTTTTGATTTTCTCCTTCTTGGATGGTTTGGATGTGATCCTCTCTGTGTTTATGGATTTCTCCCCTCTTTTTCTTCCGTACGCACTTATTTGTCTTGTGCTTTTGCGGTTAGGGTTTTCTTTCTTTTGGTCCTCGTATGCGATTGTTTATTTCCCTGTTTCTTAGATCTGTTTGGTGTTGTTTCATTCCCGTTCTGCCGTTCTAGGTGGTAGGCTCTGTTCTGCCTCTTCAGCAGGGCTCTGTTCTGGGTGGTAGGCTTTGCTCTGCTTCTTCAGCCGAGCTCTGCTCTACTGTTGTCCGTGGGACTTTTAGGGTTTGCTTTGTTTCCCCTGTTATCCTCTTTATTTGTTGACCTGTGATGTTCTTTCATTGTTTTGTTTGCGTCATTTGCAAGAAAATATCCTATTTCTTGGCTATCTCTGATCTTCACATACCATACATATCCTTGCCCCCCAGTCTGATAGCTCAGTTTGTAGGTGTGAGGTGTCAGACTACTTTGTACGTCTCTTTTTGTAAGAAAAGCAAGAAAATATCCTATTTCTTGGCTATCTCTGATCTTCACATACCATACATATCCTTGCCCCCCAGTCTGATAGCTCAGTCTGTAGGTCTGAGGTGTCATACTACTTTGTACGTCTCTTTTTGTAAGAAAAGCAAGAAAATATCATATTTCTTGGCTATCTCTGATCTTCACATACCATACATATCCTTGCCCCCCAGTCTGATAGCTCAGTCTGTAGGTCTGAGGTGTCAGACTGTCTTGTGTTGTGATTTTTAGGTCTGATGCATTGTCTTCTGCTTCTCGTGTTGTGCAGAATGTCTACTTCTCAATCTGCTGCCTCCCGTGGGAAGGGTGTGGTATCTACCTCTTCGTCTGAGCCGGATGAGCCTTACCCGATGGATACTCAGTCTCCATTTTTGAAATTGGATCTGCCTCGGTGTAAGGATGAGGTGGTTCCAGAGTAGTGGGAGATCTTTGACCCCTGGAACGGCTTACGCAAGGAGCTGTTGGGTCTTGAAACCAACAGGTTCCCTCCCAACTACAAGTTCAAGCCCTCTCTCCCCCCATCGAGCTAGAACTGCCAAATATGACGTATACCGTCTTCTTTTTCCCTTCCTTGATCTCTGCTCGCTTGTCTTGCAATTTCTGCCCTTCGCTCTGTTGCTCCTTCTCCTTGATCCCCTGATTCCAGGCTAGGTACTCTTTGAAGTAGCCTCGTCTAATCAGGCTTTCCAGATCGTTTTTCAGGCTTATGCAGTCCTCTGTATTGTGGCCTGGCGCCTCATGGAAAGCGCAGAACTCTGCCATGTTGGAGCCTAGGCTTCTCTTCTTGGTGGGTGGTGGTCTGTGCCACCTGCTGTCATCTCTGTTGGTCAGAAAGATCTCAGCCCTTGGCGCGCTGAGGTTGCTATAGTTGTTATATTTCTCCTGGGCCTTCAGCCGGTCCACTTCTCTCTCTGCTTCTTTTTGTTTTTCTCTCCCTCTGCTCTGATGGGGCCTGGGGCCTCCAAAATTCAATCTGCCTCCCATGAACTGGTGCTCATTCTGCCTGGTATCCTGTCTAGCAGGTCTGCCTGTTTCTGCTCCGTGTGTCGATGCTTTATTGAAGTCCTCGACAGCTATGTATTTTTCTGCCAGAGCCAGGGCTTCGCTGAGCTCCTTCATGGTGACCCATTTAAGGTCATCCCTGAATTTACTGGTGTGGGGTAGGGCGTTCCTCAGAGCGTGCAGAGCGAGCTTCTGCTCCAGCTCTGGGATGTGCACCAGCTCTTTGTTGAACCTCCCTATGAAATCCCGCAAGCTTTCATTCTGAGTCTACTTCAGCAATAGCAGCTCATGTGTGGATTTGTTCCTCCTACTTCCACTAACGAAATGCTCTTTGAATCTCTTCTTCAGTTCATCAAAGTTAACAATCGTCCTATGGGGGATAGTCCTGAACCAGGTCTGAGCTATCCCTGTCAGAGTGGCAGGGAAGTGTCTGCACCATGTGGCCTCAATGTAGTTTCCTAGCTCCATGTGGGTCTCAAAGGCTGCCACTTGCTCCTTTGGGTCTCCCTCCCCTTCAAACTTGAGATTGGATGGGAGCTTCGCTTTCGACACTCTGGCCGCAATGATTTTCAGGTGTGAAGGGGGACTTGGAAGGAGATCTAATCTCCTCTGCTGGTGATACCACAATGGGTCTGGAGTTGACTCTGTGGATTATGAGTCCTCTGAGGTCTGTGGGGGCTCCATTATCGCCAGAGCCCTCCTCTGGTATTGTTCCTAATCTCAGGCTGACATGCCTTCTGACCGTTCCGCCACCAAGCGCAGACAGGGCCTCTTCAGCTCCTGAGTTGTGCCTGGTTCTGGGCCGCGGCTGGACATTCTGGGCCACGCCTCCTGGATTTCCTCTGTGGACAGATCTCCTGCTTGAGCCTTCCGTATACCCTGTGGGTGTCAGTTCCTCGAACATGCTGGGATGATCTTGCTGCATTATTGCAGTATCCCACTCTGCTTCCTGCCAACCCCTCTTGATGTACCCGAGTCCAGAGCGGCTATAGGCCATACTCCGACGTCGGGGTGGGTGTGATGTTCGTCATGTTGTACCCGCATAGGGGGTCTGCTGTGGCTGTCTCCTCTTCAGATGACAGTTGCAGGTGCCTTCGAACTGAATCATGTGTTCTAGTTCTCCTTCTCTTTTGAGCAGGTTGGCTTCCAACAGTTTGTATAAACCGTTGGGCAGACTACATCACTTGAAAGGCTGCTTGGAGTTGCTCCGGTGTGGGCATGACCACTAAGTTGCTTGGCTGTGGGGTCTACCTGGTTTCATGGTGGGGGGTGATAGTGTTATCCCTCCTGCGTGATCTGGTGGTAGCAGCACTACCCCTTCTAGTTGATCTCGTGTTTGTTTCTCTCAGTGGAGAGTTGCTTTCTCCTCCTGAACTGTCGGAACCGAGCGTTTCCGAGGTTGGAACCACCATTGCGAAGTTGTAGATTGGGCTTTTCTACTCTTCCCCTCCTTCTAGCGCCAAATTGTTTCTTTCCAAGACAGCAACAGTGTATGTGGTGGTGGGTACTTGGTGGAACGTGGCTCCCAAACGTCCTTCGTGGTGGTGGTTACCTGCAAAACAAGGAAAAACCTCGGGGGTGGTTCCGAGGATCGCCTCTCCGATGCCTAAGTCAGTCCAAGTTGAGCACAAGATCTCTAGTAGAGAGAAAACGAGTATCAAGTGCAAGTATTTTGTGAGTGTTTGATTGAACGTACCTTACCCATGCATGGGCATGGGTATTTATATGAGACTTGGATTTGCAACTGACCTAGTAAGGTGAGTGGGCCTCTTCGGAAATGAGCCAAGGTGGAATAAGGCCTTTATTAAATCCCAGCCTAGAGGTTATGTCTGGAGCGATCTGTCTGAGGAGGTTTGCTCTGCTCCAGGCGCTCTGACGTGGAGTGGTGGTCTGCTGCCAGCTGGAGGTCTGCTGGGCGGACCCCATACACTTACTTGACTAGGTAAAAATGTCCAATAACTATTGACTATTGTTGGGTAGAAAATAATTTTTATATTCTTGAAATTATATTTTAAAGCCGTTAACCCATAAACTACTTTATCGAACTTTGTGTTCTTACCCAGAGCCTGGTCCAAGCTTTTAGGGGCCTTAGGTACAAACTAATTTGGAGGCCAAATTTAATCATTCCTTATTTAAGAATGCAAAGTCACTTATGAAACATTTCGATCTTATAGTTATATCACTCTCTATAGTTAGCATGGCTAATCCATTCAATCTATCTTCTAACATGGTTGTTCTTAAATAAGATTTGAGCAATATTAAATATGAAAAAACTTATTGCACCACTAGAAACCGTCACAAGTACTGTCAATAATTTTCTATAAGCAATGCATGCATTTGGAAAAGAATCTAATCTTTTTTGTAATTTCAAACATCAATTGGAAACCTTAATGCATTTCGAAAGTGTCTCTTTCAGCACCTTCAATTTTGAATATATATCAGTATCGGAATGGCCACAAAACATTAAAGCTTTTCGATATTGATATTATTTTGTTTCAATGAATCCAACGGTCTAAAGAAGAAAGAAAAAGAGTAGGAAGATAAATCTTTATTGATAATTAAAAGAAATATAGCTAACACTCTTAATATTAATGCTATTGTGATGAAGTAGGAGTAGCTAGGAAGTTTAGAAAGATTAGACTTATAAAGGATGTTGGTTTGTGTGTATAGTTATGCGGTGATAATTTGACCTTTTTATTTTTATTTTTCTTTAATATAGTTTGCGAATTTTAATCTGGGGTCTAAGGCCTTTTGAGGCTCCACGGCCCTGTTCTTACCGATCCACTCAACTAGTCCATTTCCGATCTAGGCTATAGCCGATTCAATTTTCGACATGCACATATTAGTATCTCTGGTCCTGGTCTAGTTGGGTTCGGTCCATTCGGGTCCCGTTCTAGATTATGAGTGGTCCTTTTCTTAGCTGAGAAGAACATAGATTAACTTTTTTTCTGATGCACATGGTGTTGGGGGATATGAAAGAGGCATGATCGTGGTTGGTTGAGGAAAAATAATGAATCCATATTTAGCACCAGCCTTTTGCATGTCCTTTCTTGTCCTCCACCAAGAACTAATGTGGATCGGTCTTAGTGACTGTCACCTTATACTTGGTGTGAATGTGTGATCACACCCTCAAGAATTTCTCCACTCACTATCATTTTGTCTTCTCAAACCCAAATTCAATATCATCCCATCAAATTATATGTCAATTTTTGTAGAAAACACTATTAAGCGTGTTTAATGAAGTTTACTTATATGAAATGGTATTAAATCGTGTTTTGTAAAGTTCACTTATCTGAAATAGTATTAAGCGTGTTTTGTTAAATTTATCTTATCTACTTATTCAATATAAACCCTATTATTAACTCTCTTTTACTCACATTTATCCATATAAATATTGTATATATTTGACTAAATTTTATTTAGCTAAATATATATATCTATGTCCCTTTAACGATGTCCCATGGTTTAATAAGGGTATTTTTATAACTCCCCCTCTAACTATAAATATATAATGTTTTTCTTTTCATATATCATGTGATGTTGACCCCTTCTATTATTAATTCTCTCGTTCAATTTATTTAATCCTAACTATTCATCTATTCTATCAAAGTTTTGTATTTTCTTGTTAAAAATAATTCGTAAAATGCGTAATTAAGTCTATGATCAGGACATTTAGTTGAGGACACGATAAATAAATATATAAACATATAAATGAATAAATATATTAAGATGGCCATCCACCTTTACTAGATATTACAATGATACTATTTTTCTTTTTGTGGTGAACCTAAATACCTAATTTATGTGTTTAGAGCTTTGGAACAATCTTTTAGACAGCGTCGTCTCATCACACTCTTTGAACATATTGAAAAGATAATTGAAAACCGATGATCAACAAAATGAAGCTTTACCTGTGAAAAATAAAATTGAGTGTTCTTGTTCGAAGGCTTGCTATTTCATGACTTGTTGGCCTAAGAAAAGTTTGGTTGGACTGCATTATTGCTAATATGGTGGGCTAAGAAAAGGCTTGCTATCTTCATGATGAATAGTCTATTGCTGGTGATTATTTTTAGAACTTTGACTCCCTTGAGAAAACATCTGTAGAAATTGACAATTTTCTCAACTTGAGTAAACGCTTGTTTTATGGTGGCTATTTTTTATGAATATATGATATGACACAATTGCGCATCCTTTATTATGTGACTTAAATATGATTTTTTCGCGAGATACAAGGAAAAACTTAAGGTTTTCAAAGGTGTATATCTTAAGCTAGTTTGACTTGAATATGATTATGTTATTTTCTACCATCTTTGGCAATGATCTATCATATGTTGGTTCTGTATTAAAGGAAAATTAATGTTTATACTATTAAAAAACAAAAGTATTGTTATAAAACACGATCTTTTGCTGATGATGTTGCCTAAGTGAAGAGGACACAAAAGTTCTCCATGGCTCAAGATATTGGGGCACAAGCTGTTGTTCACATCTTTACTAGGATTAGTTTTGCTACAGTTAAAGGAGTGGGGGGGGCCTATAGTATCTCGGTTACCCACTATTTTTTGTAAATATTGAGTTTGTTTGATATATGATGATGATAATAATAATAATAATAATAATAATAATAATAATAATATGAAATTAAATACATAAATCTATTTTTCTATCAAAAATAGAATTGACTTGGATTACAGGTACAATTTTGGCGTGTTTTTTTCACACCATCTTTATGAAAAAGTTTTTACAAATCATACTATTATAGAAATATTGTTTTTAGGAGTTTTATTAAAACTATCAATTAAGCTCAGTGAAACTTACATAATTTTTTTATAATTATATAGTAAAAAGAATTATTAAACTGATGATAGTGGACATTAAATATGCCAAAGAGAGAAAATAATTAGGGAAACATATGAAATAATCCCGTGCTTTAAGCCACTTTCTGAAATAATCACCCTCATGTTTGAACTCTCAGACCCCCAATCTGTAAAATATGAAAAACCTTGACAATTTTGAAGATGACATTAAAGACTACCAAGGTAAAATGTTACAGGAAGGGCATCCCTTCAAATATTATTTAGAATGAATTCAGATGAGAGAAAGAGAAAGAGATAGAATATGGGATGAGAAAGAAGAATGTGTTTTTGATTTTCTGAATGCTTATTACAACCTGAGCTTGATCTTTTTATAGCTCAATTGTTAAGTAGGAACTAATCCCAGCTCAACAACTCTAACAAACTCTCAACTAACTCCCTGATTATATGGAAAGTCAAAACTGATTTTCCCTCCAAAAGGCTACATACAGTTATAAGGCTTGTTTGGGCCCCTTCCAGTCATGGCCCACCTAACCGGTGAAATGCCTAAAATACCCTTGGGGGCAAAATTACCATTTTACCCCTAAGGACCTTTCAGGCTAGAAAGTACAGGCCTTCAGTCAAGCCCACTGACAAAAAGGCTTTTATGACATCATCATCTTCACCAGATGACGTCACCTCAGTACTAACTATAAATAGTACTCTCATCTGATCATTGAGGTACGTTTTCCAGATACTGCAGAGCATTTACTAGTACTATTCTCTCTGACTTCTGAGATCAGATTTGACTTAAGCATCGGAGAGCTGATCCCGCGAACATCCCCGGGGTAGTTCAAGGTGCTCGGTTTTGCAGGTGCCCGGAATTCGAAGACCTTGGACTTATTTGGTTACTACCCTAGCTGGAAATTGGACTTCCCCGAATTACAAATTCACTGTGTTTCTTGTGACCCGAAACAGTTGGCGCCGTCTGTGGGGATCCTACATAAGAGCTACATTTTCGAACATCATGGCACCAGGACAAGGTAATCGCGGTACTGATGCTCGAAGGACAGCTTCTGAGAACGCTCAGACTACCCTGCTGAACCAAGGGGGTGCTATCGTGGAGGACGAGACTGATGTCCCAGAAACTGGAAGTCAGGCTGACAGGGCTATCGAAGCACCACCACCTGCAGTAACTTACTCGGATCTTCGACAGCTCGAACTCCGAATGGAAAGACACATGACTACTGTCATGCAACAGCTCGTTTCAGTGATGAAGACTCAACAGACAATTCCCCCTGACCGGGGGACAGTCCTTGATCAACCGCAGGCTCATCGAACGGTAGCTCAGCCAAAACGTGCCCTAACCGAGCATGTTGTTGGTGGCCCCTCGAAGAGGATACATGCTGCTTCGAAAGGAAAATCTATCATGTCACCGAGCCAGGATGATGCTCGACATATCATACAACAGAAGCAGATGAGGGGTAAAAACTTCGACGCCCGGGAGATCATCGAAAAGATAAGAGAACAATCCCAGGGGGGAAATTCGAGGTACTCAACAGCCACACGCACCACAGGACAAACTCATCCCGTGACTAGCCATCACACTCTAAGAATAGCAAACCCACCCCAGCTCGAGGAGCCCGAGGAGGTGGCAGAATGCGGCTTTCGAATGGGTTCGGCAGTGGCACAAAAATCACCATTCAGCCAACACATCATGGAGACCCCTAACCCGGGCAAAGTCAAGATTCCTTTGATAAAGCACTACTCAGGGATCACTGATCCTCCGGACCACCTAGCAACATACAAAGCTCAAATGAGCGTGCAGACATTTTGTGAGGCGACGTGGTGCACATATTTCCCGACCACCCTCAAAGGCTTGGCCCTCAATTGGTTCACAAGCTTACCAAACGGCATCATTACCAGCTTCTCGGCTCTCGAAGCTCTCTTCTCTCAGCACTTCATAGCAGCAAAACGTCACAAAAAGACTAGTGTACACCTGATGTCGGTTTCCCAGCAGAAAGGGGAAAGTTTGAGCTGCTACATCAAGCGTTTCAACGAAGAATCCCTCAAGGTCTCCGACCTCCAAGACGGAGTTGCTGTTACGGCTTTGATGAACGGCCTTCATCCTGGACGCTTCAAGTTCGAGCTCGCCATGAGGGAAACCCTCACCCTGGCTGATGCCATGAGGCAAGCACAGAAGTATATCCAGGCGTCCGACATCTGTAAGAATGTTCATGAAGAGGGAGGTAACAAAAGGAGAAGTGAGCCCTCGAATCAGAAAGACATGGCAGACAGGCTAAAGAGACATCGACCGTCCGACGGAGGTCATGACCCTCGTTTCAATGTTAACCGGAGAGAAATATACTTAGACATAAAAGAGAGATCTGTGTTGCCTCGACCTAACCCCATCAAAACGTCGAGTTATCGCAGAGACAAAAAGTTGTGGTGCGAGTACCATAAAGACTGTGGTCACACGACCAAGGACTGCAGGGAATTGAAGAAAGCCCTCGACAAGTTGGCTGATAAAGGAAAATTGAACAGGTATCTTAAAGAACGTCAGGGTGATCGAAGAAGAGATAAGGGAAAGGAGAAACAAGCTAGGAGCGATGAAACCGAAGGCTATATAGGTGTCATAGCAGGGGGCTTCGCTTCAGGAGGCCTAACCGGCAATGCTAGGAAGAATCACCTGTACCATCTAAAAGATGACGAAAGAATGAAAAGGCCGGACACTCCCACCGTGGTGTTCGGAGAAAGTTCGAAGGAGATACAAACCCCCCATGATGACCCCCTGGTCATCGAACTGAAAGTGGCCAACCACAGGGTTGGGCGAGTGTTGATTGACAGTGGGAGCTCGACAGACATCATTACCTGGGAATGTCTGCAGAAGCTCAAATACGAAAAGAAGGATATCAAGGCCATTGACCAACCTTTGGTCGGATTCGGAGGGCAATCCGTTCACCCCCTTGGAGTCATCAATTTACCTAGCCGGTTTGGTGACAAGGGAAAAGGACGATGCCTTCCAATCAATTTCTTAGTTGTTGACATCGACCTTCCCTATAACATCATCATAGAGAGGCCTACACTGAACAGGATAAAAGCTGCAATCTCAACCTACCAGCTCCTGTTGTAGTTCGAAGCAGATGATGGGACAGTTGGAAGGTTGCATGGGGATCAAAAGTCGGCTCGAGAATGTTATGTCAATAGCTTGAGAAGAAGCAAGCCCGTCGAATTAAGCTCAGGAAAAAGGAAAAGAGAGGAAAAAGAAACTGACAAAACTTCACCCCCACCATTCGGTTTGTTCTACAACGAGAATCCAATCAACTATAATCGACCTCAGTCGGTCGATGAAGATGAAGAAATACAACTCGGACTTGATCCTAACCGGACAATTCGAATTGGAAAGGACCTTAACCAAGTCGTTCGAAAAGAAATAGTTGATCACCTCCAAGAGTATCAAGAGGTGTTCGCATTTTCGGCTGATGAGATGCCAAGGATAGACCCCTCGGTCACTAAACATCAGCTAAACATCAAGTCGGAATTCAGGCCCATCAAACAGAAGTTAAGACACCAGGGCGCTGAAAGGAACAAAGCAGCAGCTGAAGAGGTGAAAAAGCTGCTAAGTGCTGGAATGATAAAAGAATGTCAATACACAGAATGGCTGTCGAACGTAGTACTAGTTCGAAAGCCCAACGGATCATGGCGCATGTGCGTCGATTTCACCGATCTTAACAAAGCATGTCCCAAAGATGATTTCCCCCTCCCTAAGATCGACAAGCTGGTCGACTCCATAGCAGGACATGCACTTTTTAGCTTCATGGACGCGAATGCTGGTTACCACCAAATTCCCTTCGCCGAGGAACACCAGGTGCATACCGCATTCATTACAAGTTCCGGATTTATTGCTTCGTTGTCATGCCATTCGGACTTAAGAGCGCAGGGGCTACATATCAGAGGCTTGTAAACAAAATCTTCGAGAAGCAGTTGGGGCGCAATGTTGAAGTCTATGTGGACGACATGATTGTCAAGAGCAAGCTAGTCGAGGATCATGTCCAAGATTTGCAAGAAACTTTGTCTTCCCTCCGTTCTTACAACATGAAATTGAATCCTAAGAAGTGTGTCTTCGGCGCTCGAGGAGGGAAATGCCTGGGATTCTTGGTGGATGAGAGGGGCATCGAAGCTAATCCTGAAAAGATAGAATCCATCATCAACATGAAGTCCCCTCGAACCGTGAAGGAGGTTCAGAGGCTTACAGGGTGTATGGCTGCCCTAGGAAGGTTTTTATCAAGATCAGCTAACAAAAGCTTACACTTCTTCAATACACTGAAGAAACCATGCTTCGAATGGGACTGTGAAGAAGAGAAAGCCTTTCAACAATTGAAAACCCACTTGGCTTCATTACCGAAGCTTGTCTCACCCTTGCCCGGAGAGACACTATTCATTTATCTCGCGGTATCTGAAACCGCTCTAAGTACTGTGCTCGTTGCTGAAAGAGACAGGCTACAACACCCTGTATATTTTGTTAGTCATGCCTTTCGAGGGGCTAAAAGTAGATACCCCCCGTCGGAGAAAATGATATATGCCCTGGTGATGGCCAGTCGAAAATTGAAGCCCTATTTTCAAGCTCATCCAATCAAAGTACTCACTAGTCAACCGCTCAGAAAGCTAATTGAAAGTAGAAGTGGCTCTAGTAGAGTTGTCGAATGGGCTAATCAATTGTCAGACTTTGGCCTAGAGTTCGAACCAAGAAGGGCAATTAAAGCACAAGCCTTAGCTGATTTCATCGCTGAGTGCCCAACCGAAGTCGAGACTGCCACCCTAACCGGGACATGGCAACTCTATGTTGATGGCTCCTCATCCAAAGCAGGTTGCGGAGCCGGTCTACTGATCATAGACCCTCTCGAAAATAAAATGGAATATGCAATAAAATTTGACTTCGCTGCTTCAAACAACGAAGCTGAGTACGAAGCCCTTCTGCTAGGGTTTAAACTATGCCTCTCGAATCGGGCTAATGAAATAACCGTCAAGATAGACTCACAGCTGGTCGTGGGTCATGTCAAAGGAGAGTACAAAGCAAAAGAAGACAGTATGAGGATGTATCTAGGCAAGGTAAAGGAACAACAACAAAAGTTCACCAAGTTCTCAATACAACACATCCCACGGTCCGAGAACCAGCAGGCAGATGCTTTGTCTTGAATGGCCATTTCAGCATCTGGGTTGGAACCTCGAACCATTTCTTGGGAGGTGTT
Source organism: Patellifolia procumbens (assembly GCA_947645195.1). NCBI lineage: Eukaryota > Viridiplantae > Streptophyta > Magnoliopsida > Caryophyllales > Amaranthaceae > Patellifolia > Patellifolia procumbens. The sequence goes on along the minus strand of CANSGD010000502.1, from coordinate 2,589,740 downwards.
GTATAAACCAAGTAACAAGGTGGATCGAAGCTGAACCCTTAGCCACCATCACAGATAACAAGGTGCAAGATTTCATCTGGAAAAACATCATCACTCGTTTTGGCATACCTCGAGCACTCATATCAGACAACGGTCGATAATTCGACAGTGGTCCTACCTAGGGATGGCAACTGGTGGGATTTGGGTCGGGTGAGCCATCACCCGCATCCATCACCCTGTTAGACCAACTCTCATCCATCCATCCGTCACCCGGTTAGACCATTACCCGCATCCATCCATCCATCACCCGCGGGTGAACCGGGTGGACAGCGTGATCATCCATTTAAGATAATTGAATGAGAAAAGTTAAATCAAACTTGTAAAATCACAATTTATATATTAACTTCATGTCAAATTAAGATTAGTTAAGTTTATGGAAACATGTCGATAGTAATCAAAAGAGAAAATTATTATACTAATGTAGATAAAATGATAAATATTTAATAAAATGTAAGAAATGGGTGATGGAGTGGGTGATAAGCGGGTGATAAACGGGTGATGGATCGGGTGATGGATGAAACTTTCTCACCCTAGTCCATCCATCACCCGTTACACATTCACCCGTCACCCATCCATCATCCATTTAACTCGGTTTTTCATCCTTTTATTTTTTTCGGGTGGAGCGGGTGATGGATCATCCATTGGATATTGCCATCTCTAGTCCTACCAAAGCTTACTGTGCTCGATTTGACATACAAACAAAATTTTCTGCTGTCAGTCGACCGCAAACCAACGGGCAGGCAGAAGCAGCCAACAAAGTCATCCTCAAAGGGTTAAAGAAGATGTTAGATGGAGTCATGGGTTGAAGACTTACCAGGAATACTATGGTCAGCTCGAACCACGGTAAAAGAGGCCACTGGACATACACCTTTTAACTTGGTTTATGGAAGTGAAGCCGTGCTGCCAGTCGAAGTAGATATCCCCTCACCGAGGATAACATTCTTTGACTACGGGCAAAACGAAGAAGAAAAAAGCGCCAATCTCGACCTCCTACCAGAGACAAGAGGAAATGCACTGCTCAAATCAATGGCTCAGAAGGCTAGAATGACCAGGCTGTATAATCGAGGGGTCAAGGAAAGAAAGTTCGAGGTCGGAGACCTAGTCCTTCGAAAGATTGAAGCAACAGGAAAGAAGATGGACCTTGGCAAGCTAATTCCAAATTGGGAAGGACCATATCGAGTAACGGAGGTTATTCATCCTAGAACATACAGACTCGAGAACATGGATGAGGATCCTTTGTTTCTTCCCTGGAATATCGACAACTTGAGGAAGTTCTACGTTTAAAGCCAACCACAACAACTTAAGGGGCTAATATGACAGCAAGATAGATAGTTTTCGTACTACTTCGACCTCATCGGTCTTGTTAAGTTGTTGTGATAAGCATTTGAATAATTGTAATGATCTTGAACTTGTAGACCTTGCCGGTCCAAACAGACTTGTTAAGATTATGAATGAAATATGACCTTAACGGTCTTTCGAATTTGTCATCTGCTTTATTTATTTATCATGTTCGAATTTTTTAATACCTAACAGGTTCAAAACGGATTCATGACCTCACTGGTCTCGAATTTCATTAAGTGATGCGACTCCTCTAAAGAGGGCCTTCGAATTTCTGTGGACCCTCCTTGGGGGTTCTCGAATTCTGTCATACTAAAAAGACCTAGCACGTCGAAAATAAATACAATAAGCATGAGACCAGATGATCAAAAAAAGTTCTTTTCATTCCATTTAAAGAAAATTACAAGCTTGAACAGAATAAAAAGCTGAGTAACTTGGTTACAAATAAAGCAAAACAAGTGCTGAAGTAACAGGGTCAAGGAGCCTCGATATCAACATCTTCCGCCTCAGACGAGGACTCAGATGAGGAGCTCGCATCATCAGCCTCACCCTCGGGCTCATCCTCGACAGCTTCAGAAGCAGCCTCAGCAGCTTGAACTTCGCCTTCCTTTACAGGAGAGAGATCGGCAGGGGCTTCTTCTTCAGCAGCCTCAGCGACCTCCTCAGGGACAGAGGAGGAAGCTTCACCAGCTCCTCGATTACCCTTTGCCTTCTCCTTCTCCATATAGGCGTCGAGGGCCTTCTGCTCATACTCACCATACTTGGCCAGAACCTGTTGGAAGTCCAGTCCTGGAGCCAAGTCTTTTAGAGTCTGCTCGAAAAAGCCCTGGATTTCACCTCGAGCAGATTGAAAGCCCTCGACCAACTTCTGATCAGCAAAGTTCTTACCCTCCTGCGATCGCTTCCAGCGACGGATGTACTTGTCCCTCTTCTGCTTTAAGTCCTTGACGGACTTATCATATTGCTGCTGCAAGTCATCTCGCTGAGCTTGAACACGATGAAGCAGCTCCCTGTGGCCCCTAAGCTGTCCCTCGAGGTCCGTAATCTCTTTGCGTGAGGCATCGAGCTTCTTCTCAGCAGATTTAAGCTGGTTGGACAGCTCGTCTCTGTTGGTCATCAGACTCGACCTCTCGCTGTTAAATGCCTCGAGGTTGTCGGCATTCAACCGTTTGGCCGCGTCAAGTTCAGCCTCAAGGGAGCAGACCCTTCGAAAAGCCTCCAACAACTCTTGCTTGCACTTATCAAGCTCCTCGGCCAGCTTACCCGAATCACGACCTTCCTTTTCAGTAAGGCAGGCCATTCGGATAGACATGTACGACAAGCCAAGAAAAGGTTAAGTGAAGCCACAGAAATGGGATATGAACAATCAGGGAAAACGATAAGACTTACCTGTAACCAGCACTCATTAAGCGCCTCAATCTCCTTCGCTGCACTGAGCTTAGAGATATCCTCCTTATCCCCAGGCACCAATAATGCCTCTCGAACTCATTGGTAACGAGATCGAAGAGCCTTTCGGCTGGCATTCTCGATGCTTACGGCGCCGGACTGACCGTCGACGTCGTCAAGCCAAGAAGTTTTGGCCTTCTTGACCAGGGGCTCTTCATTCTCCTCCTCAGCCAGAGAACTTGAACCCGCACCCAGGTGAAAACTAAGATCCGGTATCAACGGATTCACAGAGGGAGAGGTGCGGGCCTTCCTTTTCAAACCCTCAGGAGCCTCGACCGCTGGATGAGGGGGGTCAGGCAGAGTAGCAGGAGGAGCAGGTAAAGGCTTCGGTGTTACCGATTTCGCCTTTGGTTTATATTTTGGATTCTCTCAAAGAAAAGACAAGTTAGAAGAAGTGGATAAAACCAAAATCCAACAAAAGGGTGTGCGAACTTACAGCAGGAGATTTGGGAACTTTGAGTTCCCCCGAGTTCAGCGACAGCCTGGCCATGGCCGCCATTCCACTCTTAGCAGTGTTCTTCTTCATCTCCTCGTCGAGATTATTGTAAGCAAGTACTACAAAAGCAGAGAAATAAAGTCAAAAACAAGGTAGATATCACAAACAAAAGAAATAGATAAGTGATAGACCCCTACATTGGTCGTATGCCGGGGACACGTCAAAAGCCGACAGGAAGTGCTCGTTGGCTAAGTCCTTATCATTAGGCAGCCAGTGATCAGTCTTGTATTTAGGCTTCCCATCGACATGAAACGACGTGGATTGACAATGAATGGCCACGATAGCCTCCTCCACGTCCATTTCAGGCACATTAAGATTTATGCCAAAGTTAGGAGGACTATCGGACAGAGTTACAGGTATGTCCCACGGCTGATCTCCTCGGAAGATGAAGAGAAACTCCCCTCGAAAAAGGGCGTGGTTGGTTGGCATCTCTGTTGTGACCTTGTATGATTTCTCATCTCTAAGGCCATTCTTCATCATTATGAGATGCCTGGCCTGAAAAGAGTACCAACCAGGCCCATAGCGAAGCTCGGAGACTTCTTGTATTCGGAACATATTGCGCCAAAGGCGCAAGGACGGTCGCACTCCAAGCATGCGACAAATACACAAAAATGCAACTATTGTCCCAACTGAGTTAGGCATAAGCTGACATAAGGCTATGTTGTATGCCTCTAAAATCTCCTTAAAAAGTGGGTGCAAGGGAAAGCGCAAACCCAGTTCGAAATATGATTTATATACACCGATGCATCCGGGAGGTGGTGACACCACCAAGTCCGTGACTTGTGGGGGATACATAACGTAGGGCAGCTTTATATGGTACAGAGTCGACAAAAACGACAGCCCTTCTTGAAGATCCTTTCGCCACTTCCGCGTTGACCAGTGGCCACTTATTCCCAATCTCATGTTGAGGGAAGGGCAGGGCTCGATGTAGTCGGATGTCGAAGGCCCCTCATCCGTCATCTCCACAATTTGCACTAAACCAAGGGAAAGGAAAGAATCTAAGTAACTCCTCTTGGAAGGAGGGAAGGCTATCGTTACTTTATTAGGATGATCTAAAAATTCCTCAGGCCACTCGAAATCCTCCTCACACTCCTCTTCCTCAATAGGAATGGCGTCGAGCAAAATATCAGAGTTTGGTACCCAATAAGCTATTGATACAACAGGAGCCCCATCTACCCATGTTTCTACCCAAGGCATATAAGGAAGGGGCAAGGCATATGGGGCACTCAGTTCGAAAACAGGGTTCATTATTTATAATACAGTAACCCCTATCGAATTTATTAAAAGCAAGGAAAAGAGTCAAGAATGAGAAATCATACCTTGGTCGAATTACACGAAGGAGATTCCTCGCTCTCTTGACGCACTCTGAGCAGCACAGGATGCAAAAGGCTTCTTAAAAGGGAGAGCAAATTAGAGAGAGAAAGTAGAGAGAGAAATTGTAAAGTGAGTAAATGAGGAAAGAAGTGAGATATTTATATCCCACCTACCCTAAACAGTAACCTCTCTAATGTGAACAGTCACCCAACATGGGAGTTTGTGCCAGAGGATAGAGGGAGGTTTGTTTTAATACGGTATTTATACGGTTCAAACGTATAAAATACGGTTGACTACCCAAAAAGTTGACTTTTAAACGTTGACCCTCACCGGGCCTACCTCGAAGAAATTCAGCTATACAACACTCCCTTCACCGGGGCTACCTCGAACTCTTCAAAAGGATAAACCCTTTGACTGAGCTACCTCGAGTAGATTCAAGGATGTTCTTTGAATCCATACTTAGAAATATTTCAAAGTATGTCAAGCCCTTCATAAGTAGACCTGGCAAAGCTGACCCGACCCGAACGACCCGACCGGAATGACCCGACCCGAGACCCGAAATTAACCCGAAATCGATGACCCAAAATCAACCTGAGACCCGAAATGACCCGACCCATACCCGACCCGAAATATGTTGACCCGAGATTGACCCGACCCGAAAATTGACCCGACCCGAGACTGACCCGAATAATATCTATTCATAATTTTTAAATTTCACGTAAATCCTCGATATAATTTCAAGTAAAGCCAATATAAAGGTGGTGCTCTGATAACAATTCTCCCCTTAATCCTAATACATCCAATTCCTCGATCAACGATCAAGAACTTTGTATCGTTGTTGGGTGCCTGGGGCAACGACTCGAAAATTGACCCGACCCGACCCGAAAATTGACCTAACCCGAAACGGAAAGCGACATACCCGAAACCCGACCCGACCCGAACCTGACATACCCGAAACCCGACCCGACCCGAAATGGAAGACCCGAAGCAGACCCGACCAAAAGTTGACCCGACCTGACCCGAAATTGTGCCGAAGTCAAGCTGACCCGAAAGTGACCCGACCCGAATTGACCCGACCCAGACCCTACCCGAACGACCCGATTGCCACCTATATTCATAAGGCATCCCCTTTCGAGTAATTGAGTATTGAACTCAATTAGCCCTTACCAGGCCACCTCGAAATCACCCAATTATTAAGTATTGAACTCAATTAGCCCTAACCAGGCACCTCGAAGAATTTAAGATCATCCAATGGTGGATGTTTATAATTTTTATCGAAAACCCTATAGGAGGGCGTTCGAATTCTCAATTAGCCCCTTGGATGAGGGCGTTTGAATTCTCAATTAGGGCGTTTGAATTTTGTCCTTTATAGAATTCCTTTAAGGAAGGCTTTCGAATTTTACTAGAAACCACCCAATGATGGATGTTTGTAATTTATATCGAACACCCTATGGAGGGCATTCGGATTCTCGTATTGAACCCCTCCTGGGAGGGCGTTCGAATTTTATGAACCTCTCTAGTAGGAGGACTTTCGAATTTTAAAGTCACTGAATAGTGCACCCAAGTCTTATTGAACCTCTCCTATGAGGGCACTCGAATTCTATGAGCTATTCTCCTAGGAGGGCGTTCAAATTCCCTTTGAACCTTTGTGTTGAGGGTGTTCGAATTCTATGAGGTGTTCTCCTAGGAGGGTGCTCGAAACCTATGAGCTATTCTCCTAGGAGGGCGTTCGAATTCCAGTTGAACCTCTGTGTTGAGGGGGTTCGAGATTGCACCAAATCCTTCCATAAAGGGCTTTCTAAAATATTGGATAGTAAGTGTGGCAAAGTCTTTTAAAGCCTCTCTTAGGAAGGTGCTCGAATTCTATGAGCTATTTTCCTAAGAGGGCGTTTGAATTTTCACTCACCCTCTAAGGGTGAGGGCTTTTGTATTTTCTCCCACCCTCTAAGGGTGAGGGCTTTCGAATTTTCGAATTTTCACTCACCCCTTAGGGGTGAGGGCTTTCGAGTTTTCACTCTTCCTCTAAGGGTGAGGGCTTTCGAATTTTCTCTCACCCTCTAAGGGTGAGGGCTTTCGAATTTTCACTCACCCTCTAAGGGTGAGGGCTTTCGAATTTTCTCTTTCGAATTTTCACTCACCCTCTAAGGGTGAGGGCTTTCGTATTTTCACTCACCCACTAAGGGTGAGGGCTTTCGAATTTTCACTCACCCTCTAACGGTGAGGGCTTCGAATTTTCACTCACCCTCTAAGGGTGAGGGCTTTTGAATTTTCACTCACCCTCTAAGGGTGAGGGCTTTCGAATTTTCACTCACCCTCTAAGGGTGAGGGCTTTCGAATTTTCTCTCACCCTCTAAGGGTGAGGGCTTTCGAATTTTCTCTCACCCTCTAAGGGTGAGGGCTTTCGAATTTTCACTCACCCTTTAGGGGTGAGGGCGTCCGAATTTTCACTCGCCCTCTAAGGGTGAGGACGTTCGAGTTTGGCAAAATCAACCCCACTTTGGGGTACGTCGAGTTTTCACAACAACCGAGACAGATTTTTCCGCTCCACATCGCAGTCTCATCACGATCTGACACTACAACATAGAGCGTGGGGCTAATGTTTGGGCCCCTTCCAGTCATGGCCCACCTAACCGGTGAAATGACTAAAATACCCTTGGGGGCAAATTTACCATTTTACCCCTAAGGACCTTTCAGGCTAGAAAGTACAGGCCTTCAGTCAAGCCCACTGACAAAAAGGCTTTTATGACATCATCATTTTCACCAGATGACGTCACCTCAGTACTACCTATAAATAGTACTCTCATCTGATCATTGAGGTACGTTTTCCAGATATTGCAGAGCATTTACTAGTACTATTCTCTCTGACTTCTGATATCAGATCTGACTTAAGCATCGGAGAGCCGATCCCGGGAACATCCCCGGGGTAGTTCACGGTGCTCGGTTTTGCAGGTGCCCGGAATTCGAAGACCTTGGACTTATTGGGTTACTACCCTAGCTGGAAATTGGACTTCCCCGAATTACAAATTCACTGTGTTTCTTGTGACCCGAAACAAGGCTAATTAAGGTAATTACCCTTATCATACCACCCTCCCTTGAAAAAGACTTGACTCAAGTCTAGATATTACAATTAAAATCAGGGAACCTTTGTTCAAAATCTACAGCATACTCCCAACTAGCTTCATGATCTGGACATCCATCCCATTGGACCAAGTATTGGACATGGACCATATTCTGAAATTTGATAGTCCTTCTATCCAATATAGTGGCTGGATGAATTAAGAAAGCATCATCTTGGCCTTGTAACCAAACTGGAATATGTGTAGCAATAGGCAGAGAACCTTGAAATTTCTTCAGTTGAGATACATGGAAAACATCGTGTATCTTAGAATTAGCAGGAAGTGTAAGTTTGTAAGCCACCTTTCCAATCTTAGCTTGAACTCGAAAAGGCTCATAATACTTGGGAGACAACTTATGATTAGTCCTGGTCTGAACTAAATGTTGTTTGTAAGGCTGAAGCTTTAGCAAAACCCAAGTGCCAACATCAAAGTGTCTATCAGTCCTGTGTTTGTCAGTTTGAGCCTTCATTCTACCCTGAGCTCTAGTCAAATGAAATTTTACCATAGCCAACATTTTCTCTCTTCTAAACATGCTTCTATCCACAGCTTCAATAGAAGATTCCCCTGCTAAGTAAGGTAGATGAAGTGGTGGTGGTTGATTATAAACCACTTCATAAGGTGTTAACTGCAAAGCTGAATGAAAATGAGTGTTGTACCACCACTCAGCTAATGGTAACCATAGAGACCATTCATGGGGTTTTTACATGCATCGAAGATATGTCTCTAAACATCTGTTCACTACCTCTGTCTGACCATCAGTCTCGGGATGGTAGGGAGAAGACAATAGAAATTCAGTGCCATGAAGAGAAAAAAGACCTTTCCAGAAGTTACTGAGGAAGGTAGGGTCCCTATCACTCACAATTGTTCTTGGCCAACCATGTAGCTTGAAAACATGGTCTAAGTAACATTGAGCTACTTGTACAGCAGTATAAGGATGTGATAGAGACATGAAATGAGCATCTTTGCTAAAACGATCCACCATGACAAATATGACATCCTTGCCATTGGATTTTGGCAAGCCACCAATAAAATCCATAGAGATATCTTTCCATACTTCTTCTGGAATTGGGAGAGGTTGTAAGAGTCCTGGTTTGGCAGAGTTATCATATTTAGAGACTTGGCATATGGGACATCTCCTCACAAACTGTCTGACATCCTTAGTCATGCCATGCCAATAAAATATGCTTTTAAGCTTCTTTAATGTGACATCTCTACCTGAATGGCCACTCTCGGGTGAAGCATGCTGCCATTGCATAATCTTCAGTTTCAGATTATCATCCTTGCCAACCACAATTCTATTCTTTCTTCTCAATAAACCATCTTGGATGCTGAAATTGGGAACATTAACATTATCTTGTAACTGAACTAAGATATGTTGAGTGTTAACATCCAGGTGATAGCTCTGAATAATTAACTCCTTCAAGTCTGAAGCAATTACTGAGAGTGCCATGAACAGAACTTCTCCTCCTTTTACTCTGGAGAGGGCATCCGCAGCTACATTGTCTTTGCCACACTTGTATTGAATCTCATAGTTAAAACCCATAAGTTTTGACAACCAAAATTATTGGAAGGGAGTAGATATCTTTTGCTGTAAGAGCCACTTCAAACTCTTTTGATCTGTTCTGATAATAAAATGGCCAGCAATCAAGTATTGTTCCCACTTTTGAACAGCAAAGACAATAGCTAAGAGTTCTTTTTCGTAAACTGATAATTTTTGCCATCTGGGACCCAAAGACCTGCTAATAAAGGCCAAAGGATGGTCATCCTGCATTAGAACTGCCCCTATACCAGACTTAGATGCATCATTCTCTAGTACAAAGGGTTTGGAAAAGTCTGGAACAGCAAGAACAGGAGCAGTTGTCAATGCTGACTTCAGTGCTTCAAAGGCATCCTGAGCTTTCTCAGTCCATGTAAAAGCTCCTTTCTTGAGAAGATTAGTGAGCTCTTTGCTAATAAGAGCATAATTCCTGACAAATTTTCTGCAATAGCCAGATAAACCAAGAAAGCTTCTCAGGTCTTTCAATGAGCTAGGAACAGGCCAACTAGCAATGGCTGAAATTTTCCTTGGATCTGTCTCTACTCCTTGGGCAGAAATAAAGTGGCCTACATACTCCACTTTACTAGTTGCAAAAATACATTTACTAGCTTTTGCATACATCTGATTTTGCTGCATAAGCTCAAACACTTCAGTTAAATGATGTAAATGCTCAGTAAAAGATTTACTGTAAACAAGAATGTCATCAAAAAACACAGACACATTTTCTAAGAAATGGTCTAAAAACATCATTCATCCATCCCTGAAAAGATGCAGGAGCATTAGTAAGGCCAAAAGGCATTACTAGAAATTCATAATGCCCAGTGTGAGTTTTAAAAGCAGTTTTAAAAACATTTGTATCCTGAACCCTTAATTAATGGTATCCAGCTCTTAAATCAAGCTTTGTAAACACAGCAGCTCCAGCTAATTCATCAATTAATTCATCAATAACTGGAATAGGAAACTTATCTTTTACTGTTTTCTTGTTGAGTTCTCTGTAATCCACACATAATCTCCAAGTTCCATCTTTATTGCCTACTTGAACAACTGGAGATGCAAAGGGGCTTGAACTGTTTTGAATAATCCCTCTGTCCAGCATTTCTTGGATGAGTTGTTCTATGAAATCTCTTTGCTTCAATGGATACCTGTAAGGCCTGATGTTAACAGAACCTGCACCCACTTCTAGGGGAATTCTGTGATCAAACACCCCCCTCTTTGGAGGTAAAGCCACCGGATCTTCAAAAACACCATTATATTTCTGTTTAAGGGTCTCAATTTCAGGAATTATTGAAGACTCCAGATTACAGAAGGAGTAAGTGTCAGCTACTTCCTTCTTAGAGGTATCCAGTACTTGTAAGAAACATAAATGAGCTGCATCTTCTAACAATTTAGCAGAAGGTGCTCCCTCCATTACTTGTACTTTTTTAGGTGAAACTCCTCTAACCCTGTATGTAACTCCTCCCACTGTAAACTCCATTAGCAACTTCTTAAAATCCCAACAAATGGAACCTAAAGTAGCTAGCCACTTAACTCCTAACACCATATCACAAGACCCTAGTGGAATCAACATAACCTCAGTGGTAAAAAACTTCCCTTGCATAGCCCAAGAAAAAGTGTCACATTTATGTTGACAGGCAATATGATTTTCATCTGCCACAGTAACATCATGTGGAGGCATTGGACTAATGGCACAACCCAGTTTCTTGGCCATATTCATATCTAGGAAGTTGTGAGTACTTCCTGAATCTATGAGAATATTAATGGAACAACCTTACTATTCTTTTAACCCTCATGGTATGAAAGCTTTGATTTCCTATCAATGCACTAACTGAAATACATGGCTCACTGTTTCCATAATGACTCCCATTGGTAATATCCAAGAATTCATCACCACCTTCATCTGAATCACTAACATCCAACACTCCATTTCCTGCTATTTCTACAGTAAATAGCTGAGGTTCTTTGAAGTTACACTTGTGATTCCTGTCATAGGGTTTATCACAATAATAACATAACCCCTTTGCAATCTTCTCCTGTCTAACATCTGCAGGTATGTACTTGAAGGGTCTTTTTGTGTTTGGGTTTGTATTTGAAGGTAAGGGAAGAATAGGAGGTTTAGAATTAGCTAACACTGGTGTATCAAAAGGTTTATTTGTGGAGTAAGGTGAAAAAGAAAGTCTGTGAGTTTTAGATGAATGTGAGGTGAAGTTAGCTGCTATAGATTCTTCCTGTAATCTAGCATATTCTACTGCTTCAGCTACACTTCGAGGTTTAAAAGCTTTTACTATAGGTTTAATATTTGGCTTAAGTCCTCCCACAAAACTATCAAGAAAGTAAGAATCAGGAAGTATATGGTTTTGTTGCAACATCAAAGATCTCATATCTTCAAAAGCATCAATGTAACTCTCGATTGAATTAGTTTGTTGCAGTTTATTGAACCTCTCTACAACATTTATGCCAATTTCATCTCTAAATCTAGCAGATAAGTCAATTATGAACTCAGACCAGTCAACATTCTTTCTTATTGACAAGTACCTGGAAACCCATTGTTCTGCCTTTTATACCATATTCAAACAAGTTAAATCTACCTTTTGCTCTTCAGGAATCTTGCATAGATGGAAGTATTTATTACATTTTTTAATCCACATTCTGGGGTTTGTACCATTAAACTTAGGAAACTCAAGTTTAGGAACATACCCACGAATTCTAGTAGTACCCTCATCATGAATTTCAGTGGATTTGACAGAAGAGGTTGGAGACTCCAAATTCTTCTTTTCTTCTGTTGCCTTCAATCTTCCATTCATTTCTTGTAAAGACATCATTACTTCCTTCAAAGTATCCTGTATCACCTTGTTCTGGGTTCGTTGTTCTTCCCACTATTGTTCTTGAATTCTTAATTGTTCCTCCATGATTGTAACTCTCTTAGTTACTGCTGGTGCCAGGGTTATTTTGATAGAAATTTCAGTTTGTTAATTGATCAAACACTTAGGGTGCAGAAGCTTGGTGAAGTTCTCAACAATGGCGGAATTGAACTTCTAAGCAGCATTTGCTCTTCAGCTCTGATACCAATGTTACAGGAAGGGCATCCCTTCAAATATTATTTAGAATGAATTCAGATAAGAGAAAGAGAAAGAGATAGAATATGGGATGAGAAAGAAGAATGTGTTTTTGATTTTCTGAATGCTTATTACAACCTGAGCTTGATCTATTTATAGCTCAATTGCTAAGTAGGAACTAATCCCAGCTTAACTAACTCAGCTCAACAACTCTAACAAACTCTCAACTAACTCCCTGATTATATGGAAAGTCAAAACTGATTTTCCCTCCAAAAGGCTACATACGGTTATAAGGCTAATTAAGGTAATTACCCTTATCATAAAAAGGAATCCCATATATCTACTCATCAAAACCCATTTTTATTTTTAAAATTTCATTTGTATAACCTTATAATTATATAAAGGAAAAATTGTCAAAAATAAGTCAACCTTTGCGTTGACCGCTTTTAACAAGTTAACCTTCGTTTATTCCAGTAGCAAGTAAACCTTGTAACCACTTTTATTTTAACAAGTTTTTTAACCGGTGACCTGATCTTTTACAGGTTACCAGTTACTAACTTGTTATTTTAAGTCATCTGTCCACATGCCTTGTTTCTATTGGCTTAAAATAATTAATTGTTTTTAAATTCATATCTCTCCCACCTATCCCTTTCCTTTTTCTCTTTCCTCTTCCTTCCCCTCCACAACAATGATCATCACCACCCTCTTACTGTTTCTTTGGCACAATCATCACCACCCTCTTACTGTTTCTTTGGCACAACCACGACTGACACCACCCAACCCAACCACGTTCCTCCCTTTCCTTTTCCTTATGCTTCTCTGCCCACCGTCCAACACCACCACCTTACCCCACCCGCCCAATCCATCTCCTTCATCTCCCTTTCATTACTCATCAATTGAGCTCACCAACCTCCCACAGGTCCCGCTTCTTAAACCACCACCAGTACAATCTTTTGTTGACCGAATCTTAACACAAACATCAACAAATTGAAAGAAAATATGCAAATTCAAATTACAAAAATACATAACAGTGAATCAAATAATCTTATTATTGAGGCGAAGAGGTAATGATTGAAACAAAACAAGGAAGCAAAGAAATAAATTCAATATAACAATTCAAATGATAACAGAAACTTTAAATTTGACGAGAATTAAGGGAAAAGAAAACGAATCGGAGCAGAATCACATCAGATCTAAATAGAGTAAGCTAGAATGTAGTGGATACTTCAAATCACTGGAATTATTCCCTGAAACAACCACACCACCATAACTCTTCTTCTCTTCTCTGGTTTCGTCGTCGTCTTTCTTAGCTTCCCCATTAGTTGTAAAGCTTTCATTTTTCTTCTACTTCTTCTTTTTCTCCTTTTTACACTTACTTCGTTCAATCCATTTCTTCATTCAACTCTGACCCAATTTCACCCTCCTTATTTTATTCTTCTTCTTTATTTCTCCTTTTTGGAGGATAATACTAATGGGTTTTTGCCCAATTTCGCCATTGATGTGAGCCTCTTCATATTGTTCTAGCTTGCTCTTTCCCTTGGTTTTTCTATCTTTGTCATCACCTGAGCCCAACAACACTGCTCTAAATCACATTGACCAAGCTGAGATTCACCGATGTGGTATCGTTAGCTATTACCTCCGCTGGTTTCGGGGTGGGCGAGGGAGTAATTAAGGAGAGGGAATCGGTGGCAGAGTAGTGGTTTCTGAGAGGGAGAGGGAGTCGGTGGTGGGTTTGGTGGTTTCTGAGAGGAGGGAGTGAGTCGGTGGTGGGTTTGGGGGTTTCTGAGAGGAGGGAGTGAGATGATGCTGCTATGGAGAGTGTTGAGAGAGAATATTGTTTTTTATATATATATTTGTAATGTAAATTTTAAAATGTTAAATAATGTAGTCACATATGTCACTTTAACCTGTCAAAGAGGTTAATGAGAGGTATTAGCCGGTTTTGACTTGTTAAAAGAAAAGTGGTTACAAGGTTTACTTGCTACTGGAATAAACGAAGGTTGACTTGTTAAAAGCGGTCAACGCAAAGGTTGACTTATTCTTGACAATTTTTCCTTATATAAATAGAATTTTCACAAAATTTACAGAAGAAAGGTCTTATGTTTAGATGAAATTTTCAAAAGAAAATGTAGGTTGTAGAAGGTAGTTGTATAAGATTTTAATAACGTCGTCTAAAAACCATTAATTTTTTAACACATTTTACAAATTAAAAGTAATGCGTGCAATGTGAGCGTCATTTTAAAAATAATGTAAAACAACACGATTACCTCATATAATTTCCCTAATAATCTATTATAACTATTGAATCTCGTGGCCTCTTATTATGGAGAGACACGTGGCATTTCAAGTCACGAGGTAACTGTATGCCCATGTCACACGTCACTGTACTAGTATAGATTATAATAGTAGTTCTCGATACATTCCCCTAATTAGACATTATTGATTTAAATATAAGTAATATAGACTATGAAGATATTCAATTATTGCAATTATTAAACAAGATTGTTTCTTTATCTTTGCAACCATCTAACTTCAATCCCCCAATGTAGCCGATTTAATAACGTTTAGTTAGACCTAAGAGTTTGGGTCAAGATTGCAGAACATATGTTTTCTTGGTAGTTTGGGGGATATTCGCAAGAAATGTAGAAATTATTTAGGCAAGTAATCTTCAATTAGAAAGCTAATATAGTGAGTTTATTGCATTTGATGTGTTATACTTTTCCTCCCATTTGATAAATATAAGTAAACATTAGTAAGTGTACAAATTTAAGTCTTTTTCTCATTTTTTTAGCTTTAGTTGTGTCTGAGGTTTTGTTATATTGAGGTTTAGTTCCTTCATTCTCCCACCACGCAGCACATTATTTGTTTGTAAGGCTTTGCTCAGTAAGTGCAGAAAATCACACCCAAGCTATTAGTTTATTACGTAAAATGTACGATATGACATTACATAAAGTGATGCAGTTCGATGAGCTAGAAAGCCAAGTTGGTCAAACATGAATGATCCTAAGAATTTTGCATCCCTGATTTTGGCATACTTTAGAAGATAATTACTCGTAACTTCTAGATATTGAATTGTAGCTTGGTTCTTTGTCTTTGCAGATATTTACTATTTTGTGAGTATGCTAAATCTATTGCAAACATGTTCTTATTATTGTCAAATTTTCATGAAATTTGTAATTTTTAATTTTAGTTTTTTGCTTTTCCTGTTGTGTGTGGGAAAAAAAGTAAAGGAAAAGGAGGGAGGAGGATGGCTACGCACAATTGTCAAATCTTACACATTGTAAGGACAAGGGTGATGGCTTGGTTGGAGTATATGTGTTAATACACGTGACTTACTACCACTTCACAACATTGTTACTTTGTCAACACACATCGTAAACCTAAAATATAGGGGGGCAACGCCAGTACCATCAACTAGTTTTATTAACAACGTAAGAATAAGCTAAATTGCTCTATGAATGCATATCGGCAAAAGGGAAATTGTTAAAAAGATACAGCCAACGCATTAGCTCCAAGGGAGTTATTATGCTCACGATTGCATTAAAGATGATGTTATTGCATCAAGAGAGTGTATGTGCAAATGGCAAAGAGTGAGGCCCTTTTGCAACCTCACAATAATGTTGGTGATTGGCAATTGTCCTTCAATCCTATGAATACTTGACAACTAATCTTAAAATCCAAGCATTTTTCAAGTGTCCATGCATTATGGAGATTCCAAAGAAAAGGACTTAACATTGGTGCAAAACAATAATAAAAATGATCACTAAAGTTGACACCTTTGATCTTTCTCTTTCTCTTTCTTTGGGAGAATGTACTGCACTGTTCAGATTGGTCCAAGCAAATCTACCCGTCCTATTAATTATATTCATACCCATGTAAAATCGGGACAATTTCAAGATTTAGTATTTGCGAACTAGATATTCGAGAATAAAAAGAAAAGGTAAGGAAATCCCTTCGTCTAAACGTCCTCACTTGGTAAGATTTGACCACAAAATATTACTCGCTCCGTTTTTTTTTAATATGCATATTTCTCCATTTTGGGGTGTTTTTTTAATTGGTACCTTTCTACCTTTTGTCATAAATAGAAGGTTGGCCCACCTAATTATTACACTTCTCTCCTACTTTTTCTTTCTTTCTCTCTACCTTTTTCACTTTTTCCTTACTTTTACTAACCTTCTCTCTTACTTTTGCACTTTTTCCTTGGTTCTAGTGCAAAACCTTAGGTGCATATTAAAAAAAAAGGAGGGAGTATAATTCCAGATAAAACTCTTACCAAGTTAGGTAAACCTCTACCAGATATCTAAATTTAGAGGGTTATCTACCCACCTGCTGCTTTTAGGACTCATTTTCATGGAGCTTTTGTTGGAAAAGTTACCATGATTATACTCTTTGAGGTAATGTGAGTCGTCAATTTATACATGGTGAGAGTGGAAAGGTCCAAATTACTAGTGTCAAATACAACTCTAAATTTTGTAAGGTCTTTTTCCAGTCAGATTTTTAGATTGAACTATGTTTTCTTTTGACTCATTCACCTCTTTTTTTTGAACTTACTAAGATACAACTTATAAACCTTGTTTGTGTTCAATGTATAATGGCTTCAACCTGTGTGATTTGAAGCACGGATACAACTGCATGTGCAAGTGTCAGGCATATTTGAGTTCAACAACAACATTTAAACTATCTTATGTGATTGTTGTTCATTTTAACTATATTATATATGTATTACGAGGTTTGCTAGATTCCTAACAGTTAGATATTTTAAAAACATCTAACAGGGGTAAAACGGTCATTTTATACTTCCTCCGTTTCTTTTTAATAGAAACAAATGAATTTTTTATGTCTCACAAATAAGACCCATTTGTTGCCATTAAAAAGAAACGGAGGAAATATGTTAAATGACGGGTAAAATAGTCTTTTTACATATTAAATGAGGGGCAAAAGGGTAAACTCAAGACAATAAAAAAAACCTTTTATTTATCATGGTTTTTACATGGAAATAAATTGTTTTTCTCATAGTAATATATTATCTTTCTCATGCTGATATATTATCTTTACATGACAATATGTTGTCTTTTTATGAAAATTGTGTTAGACATTTGGTAACATCTAACTATCAGATCCCTAGCATCTTTGATGTATTACCAATAGTTTCCACCACCAATGAGTGGTTTTCCGGTCAAAAACCACCCATTTGTAGTGAAAGTTAATGATATTGCATATATAAGCAAGTTAGTTAAAACGAACAACAATTACGTAAGAGTTAAATCAATAACGCGCATTATGGTTTTTTAACAAAAAACCCTAGAACTTTAGAAAACATTTTATTGAGATAATATTCATCTTACTATTTTCCCCCAAAAATATCTTGTGGATATTTTAAAATGTGAATATGTTTATGAGTGTTAATGAATTCAAGATAAATAACTTAGTTTCAGGGGTGGTCTTGGTGTGTTTAGATTTAATTTGTGAGTTCAGGAGTATCCACACAAATTAAAATATCCTTTGGGTTAAATGTAATTTTCGGACTTAGAGATTAATCTAGGTTCCTTGGTTTTTTGATGTGGATGTGAAGAAGCTACTCAAAACTATTAATTTATTTGATCTTCATAATTTTCAGGTATGGTTGATTCTGCAAATCAAGGTCGTGAAAGTTGGTTACTTGGTTTCCAAGCAAGTAATACTGGTGGCATATTTTGATTCCTTGGAGGCCAACATAAACTATTTTCTAAAGTAGCGGCTAAAGTTAGTTATTTTGCCTATAGGATTTTACCTTTTCACTTGAAAACGATTTTTCTTGTTTTTAGCTAAATTATTGTCATTTAGTTAACGTTGAGTCAATTAGGCGTGTATAGAAGTCAAAGAGCCAATGTTAAGTCAAAATAATTTAATTAAGGAATCTATATATTACATTAAAGCATAATGGGTTTTGCCACGTGTCATCATCAGATGAATCCAAAGCAAATCTTGATCCCCCAAGCATCCTAGCGTTTATAGAAGCCACGTGTCAGCAATAGATTTTTTTGCTTTTTTAAAAATGCATTATAGCAATTAAAATACCAACGTGTCAACTTGGTGTTGTTTTGCTTTTTTTAAAAAAAATATTTCCGTTTAATTAGGCAACAATAAACAACCCATTTACTTCCATTTATGCGATTGATTCCTTAATTAAAGGAATTTCATATACCGAAAATCAGTCCCTTAATCTATTCCTAAATTAGCGTTTGATTCTTTATTATCTTCCTAAATATTTTGGCATTTATTTGGCTTAATTTCAGTAAGAATTACCCATTTACTTCCATTTATGCGGTTGATTCCTTAATTAAAGGATCTTCACAAAAATAAAAATCAGTCCCGTAATCTATTCCTAAATTAACGTGATTTTCAAATCCTTCATTAAATAGATTCCTAAATTTTATTCAGTTGATTCCTTTTATTAAGGAATAAATTTGATTTTTCATTATCTTCCTAAATATTGTGGCAATTATTTGGCTTAATTTCAGTAAGAATTATTCTTCTCAAAACCCATAAGATTTGGCAATTATATAGCCCACGTATAGGATGATCCAATAAAATCCCTGTGCATTATTTTTAAAAAACGAATTGCAGTTTTATGTACTTGATCACTTTTAATATTTCTTCTGCCATAATCTAAATTTGTAAAGTATATTGCATTCATAATATTTAAATTATATACATTTCAATGATTATTCCATAAGCTTATAATATCAATTAATATTACTTGCCATAATTAACATTCCTATATTATTTTCGGACATACTATCTATATATTACACTAAAGCAAAATAAAATTAGATGTGCAAAATAAAATTACACTAACATATTTCATAGCGTTTTTTTGCCACGTGTCAGCATTATAGCTTTATGTTTTTTTGAATTATATAGCTGGTTTATTTAGGAAATCATATCTTCAATCATTTTCTAAAAAATCTTTGATCATAAATGCCTTAATTGAATAAAATCTGCTAAGAAATCCGGCAATTAAAAAATTCCTAAAAAATCGTTGATATTAAAAGGGTTAATTGAGATCAATTCGATATAACTGCCTAAAACTAGGTTCCTTAATCAATTAGGTTCCTTAATCAATTCGCTTAATTACATAATTGCTTAAAATAACAAATCAAAAGTTAAGATCTGCTTTCATGTTTTAGGAATTTTAACAAATCAAAATTGAATATATCAATGTTTTTAAATTTAATCTTCATTATAGGAAAGAATCATCATAGAATGAAAAGGACCAACGTTTTTTTTAAGAAAGTTAGCTCATTGTTTCATAAATATGCCACTATAAATGCATACAACAAGATAGCTCATTACAATCGAAATTAAATCTAGCCTCTCTCATTCTAAATGTTTCTCTCTCAAAATGAAAACATGGCTCCATTCAATAAAATCATTCAAGAATATTGGAATGGTTTGACAAATTTCGATTGAAAGAAGATTGTTACATTGTTTTATTTCTCAGATTTGAAGAATATTGGATGAATTCTCCGAATGCGATTGAAGAAAGTTTCATAGTCATCATCACAAAACATCACAATGGAGGTTTTGAATATTTTCATGAAAGTATCATCGATCTAATCGGTTTTTTTTGTATTGTCATTTCTTTATGTATTTTATTGTTTGTTATTTCATCAAATGTAATCCTTATCTTTATTGTATAATAATAAATTCATTTTTTTTATTCTTTTGTCGTATTTATATTATAATTCGATTATTCGAATATACATTTTGTTTGTTCTTTATGCAATCTCAAAGTTATTCTAGATTTTTACCTAATTATTTTTTGAGTATTAGTAAATTGTAGTATTTTTTTGTAGTAATTTTTAATTTTCTTTGCATTTGTTGAATACAATATCTTGATGTAGCCAACCGATTTATTAAATTATTATTATACAATATTTTGAAGTTTACATTAACCCAAGTAATAAATTTATTTTTTTTGAAAATGTTCATAGTACTTTTCGTAATATTTTTTATTTTTCATTTTAAAAATTATAATCATATTTTGTTAAAATAATCATTTATCCATTGACATTTTTTCCTTCCCATTTTTTATCTTTTCTGATTTTTGGTTTAAAATCTTTTTAAATTCGGTTATACATTGAAATCAATAGAATACATTTTTACAAAATATCTTAACAAATATTTCCCAAGTTAATTAGATAATATTTTCCTCAACTAATTTCATGTATTTAAATTTGAATAACCCATAAATTTCCTTTTTTATTGTAAAAGTAGTCAAATTTCACTAACATCTTTTCTTCTCCAAATTTGTATCTGACTGTTTTTGTGTTTAAAATATTTTGAAATTCGGTTATGCAAAGAAATCAGTAGATTAAAATCTCTAACAAAATATTACGACAAGTCTTTGTGGGATTTTTTTCTTTGGCAAACCATTCAATAACACCTATTTTGTCAAAAATCATTTATCCATTGACATTTTTTCCCTCCCATTTTTTATCTTTTCTGATTTTTGGTTTAAAATCTTTTTAAATTCGGTTATACATTGAAATCAATAGAATAAATTTTTACAAAATATCTTAACAAATATTTCCCAAGTTAATTAGATAATATTTTCCTTAACTGATTTCATGTATTTAAATTTGACTAACCCATAAATTTCCTTTTTAATTGTAAAAGTAGTCAAATTTGACTAAAATCTTTTATGTTTTTGTGTTTAAAATATTTATAAATTCGGTTATGTAAAGATTAAAATCTCTAACAAAAGATTACGACAAATCTTTTTGGGATTTTTTCTTTGGTAAACCATTCAATAACGCCTATTTTTGTCAAAAATCTCCTTAATTAATTAGACACCATTTACCTTAACTAATTATATTTATTCAAATTTGACTAACTTTGTAAATTTCCGTTTTTATAGAAAAATATCTTAGCAAATATTTCCCAAGTAATTTAGATAATATTTTCCTTAACTTATTTCATGTATTCAAAATTGACTAACCCATAAATTTCCCTTTTTATTGTCAAAATAGTCAAATTTGACTAACATCTTTTCTTCTTCAAATTTGTATCTTTTCCATTTTTGTGTTTAAAATCTTTTTAAATTCGGTTATGTAAAGAAATCAGTAGATTAAAATCTCTAACAACAGATTACGAAAAATCTTTTTGGGATTTTTTTTCTTTGGTAAACTATTCAATAACGCCTATTTTTATCAAAAATCTCCTAATTAATTAGATATTGTTTTCCTTAACTGATTACATTTATTCAAATTTAACTAAGTTTGTAAATTTTCGTTTTTATAGCAAAATATCTTAACAAATACTTATTTCCCAAGTTAATTAGATAATATATTCCTTAACTGTATTCATGCATTCAAATTTGACTAACCCATAAATTTAAATGAATGATCTTTACCATTTACAAATGATATTATCTTATCTTTACCATTTATAAACGATCTTTAGAATTTAATTTATAGGAAATTAATTTGGTTTTATAAATGGTAATTATCAATCAGTTAAACAACTAAACTTCCTATTCTGATATCAATCATGTTTAAATATTTTAAAATAAATAAAATTTTAATAATCTTATAAATGAATCTGTTTGAGAATAACATAAAACACTTGTCTCTTTTTATATCAATCACGTTTTGAAATATGATATCAATCAATCATTTAGCTTATCCCAATCAATCAATAACCTATCAAATTAGATCAATCACGGACTCAATCAATCAAGTATTATAAATGGTAATTATCATTCAACTAAACAACTAAACTTCCTATCAAGAAATCAATCACGGTTTCAATTAAATCAATCAATTTGATAGGATATTGATTGATTAAGTTGAATCAACTAATAAATTAAATCAACCAAACATTCTATAATTCAATCAAATTATCACATAATCAATCAATCAACAATTATAATCCTACTCCTATTATAAAAAACGATTATAATAATTTAAATTTGTTTTTTAAAACATGTATTAAATTGCCATTAAGAAAGTGATTGACTGCCAATGGATTAATAAGTTGACTAATCACTTAGTTATTATGTATATCTTTTTAAGTAAATATAGTAATGAAATCTCATTAAATTGATTTAAATCCGATCATATAATATAATCATTTAATATATTATAGTATAACCAATTATAAAATCGTAACTTATTAATAATAATATAATTTAGATACATAATATTTAGTCATTATCCTATGATATACATGCCCATAATATTTTTATTCGGTCAATTAACCATAATCTAAGTTCGTTTTTATCCACTTAAGTTCAAATTTTAAATTCAAACCTAAACCTAAGCATTTACAATTTTTCATGGTTGTGTCATAGATTATACTTTTACCATTTATAAACGATTTTTAAAGTTTAATTTAAATGAAATTATCAACTTTCTGAACGATAATTATCAATCAAACTAAACTTCCTATTTTTTATCAATCACATTCTTATACTTTAATTTAAAGGAAATTATATATTTTTATAGATGATATCTATCAATCCATTAAACAACTAAAATTCATATTTTGATTTTCAAGCCCACAGTCTTTTTATAAGGTCAATTAACTATAATCTATCCACTTATATATATAGATTGATTAGCAACTATGTAGTCTATATAGATTAATTATATAATACTACCTCTATTTTTATAATAGGGACATTTTTTCATTTAGAGGTCTTTTTATTCAATTGAGACACTTCTACCTTTTATCATAAATGGTAGGTTGGTTCACTTAATTATTACACTTCTCTCCTTCTCTCTACCTTATTTTTACTTTTTCCTTACTTTTACCATCCTTCTCTCTTGCTTTTACACATTTTTCTTGAACCGTGTGGAAAGGCAAACGTCCCTATGAAAAAGACAGAGATAATATGTATAAAGTCGTCATTCAAAATGTGATTGATTATCATATGATTAATAAGTTTCCTAATCACCTATATTGTTTCAAATCATATCATACAATATAATCATATAATATATTATAGTATAATAAAACTTAAATTCATAACTTATTAATAATATTATTTAGCCGTTAGCTTTTGATATTCAAGCCCATAATCTTTTTATTAGGTCAATTAACCATAATAATCCATTTGCTTAAATTTTTTCCTCAAGTATCTTGATTTTATTTAGTTTAATTATGGACGTTATAATTTTATTTAGGTTAACATTTGATAATAACATATTTTTTAATTCTTCGATGATAACATTTGATACAAAGAATAAAAAAAATGTTACTATCAGATGTTGTTTCAAATTTTATTATCAAAGAATAAAAAATATTTTTACACTGAAAGGGAAAATTGAAGCAATTGTATGACCCTCATAAAGTATTTTCCTAAATTTCCAGCATAAACATTACAATGCAACACGCACAAAATAAAGATTCTCATAAATTATGTAGTAATAAGATAAATCACCATAAATAATAATTCTAAAAAAAACATTAATAAAGATTCCCATACAAAAAATCACCATATCTGTCAATTTATTATTATACGTTTTAGGATTTCCTTATTTCAAGTTTATTCCTTTACTTATTGAAGATTTTAGGAGTATCCAATAGATTAGGACTATTAAATACAATTAAGATAATCTGACTTTTCACTACTTAATAGTTAATATCCATATTTAACGATTCTCCTACAAAAAAATCACCATAATAATCAACATATTTATCAATACTACATGTCACCTTTTAGGATTTCCTTATTTAAAGTTTTTTCCTTTAATTAAGGAAGATTTTAGGAGTGTCTAATAGATTAAGACTACTAAATGCAATTAAGATAATCTAATTTTTCTAGAAGAACATAATATCCATATTATTTTCTGAAATTTTATATGAACATGCTATCTTTTTTGTTATTTTACTTTTACAAATTTTCCGTAATTTTTCGGATTTCCTTATTTGAAGTTTTTTCCTTTAATTAAGTCACTACCTACTTAATATTATGTATAAATATGATAATATTTTTAACAAATTTGTTTTGCAATTTTCCAACTTTACAAGAATCATATTTAAGTTCTTTCAAAATAAAACTACAATGGATCGTCTATGTCAAATAATGAATATAGATGAAATAAGCAAAGAGAAGAAATTTTACACCATAAGGGTTCGAATAATACGTGTATGGGAAAGGAATGACTATGTCACTCCTACTGAAGTGGGAAGTATTGATGACGAGTTAACAAAACGTACAACAGCATATTACCTATCCTTTTGCCATAAAATCATCGTCTAATGTGTATAATATTCTGTTTGAATATACTACCTTTTTGTTTAAATACAATAATAGTTATCCCTTACATAAATAGGTGATATATATGTGACAAATATGAGATTTGTCGCGCGTTTGTTTATTGTTTGCGAAACGAGGGAGCTTTATAGCCAAGAAGTAAGAAATGATTTTATACCCTGTTCAGTTGACATTCAAATTTTTGCATACGAGATGATCCCGAAATTAGTTGCCTTAGCGAAATATATGAAATTCAAAGGTATTAGTTAAATTTATGACTTTAAAATTACAAAAAAAAACTAAATAATTGGAAAAGTTATTTGTTTGGCAACTATAGTGGACATTGATTTTTGATTTTGGGTGGTGGTATCAAGCTTGCATAAGATGTGCTACTAAAGTTATTAATGATGGTAAAGAGTAAAGACAAATTTTGTCCAAAAGATAGATACATTGTTCAGAGAACCAATCTTAGTAACTATCTATTTGCATTACTTTTTTGAAACTTTCAATGTACAAAATACTCCTCATAACTTTAGATATTTATTTTATCACAAAAGATCTTGGTTGAAGATTATTGTATCTGACGGAACAAAGAATGAGTGTTGTATTTTGTATGACAGGGTAGTTCGTGAGTTGGTTAACAAAACTCCCGAAGAGTTTTTGAATCTGCAAGAATAGTTATTATTATAATAAACCGACACTGTATTGAAAATAGTTTGTAAAATCGATTGAATTTAATTAATCCTTATTTGACCTTATCTTATATATTGTGAAAAGGTTATATATAATGAACCAGAATTATTGTTTGTGTCTATTTATATTCTTAACTTGATTAATTTTTTTATTAGATCAATTTACATTATTTATCTTCAACTTAATTTGTAATCTTACGATCTCTTAAATAATAACTCAAAATCTATTTACAAAAAAACTTTCCCGTCTAAAAAAGCTAGTCTTGAATAAAGTTAATAGGTAAGAACCATAGTCTTCTTTGACGATGGATATCGGCGTGCAAGTAATGGCGGTTAGAGAAAGTGGCATGCAACTTGATTAAGGAAAGATTTGAATTTGATTAGGATTACTACTTCAAGAAGGATTTGGATTACTACTTCAACTAGAAGTTGGATTACTACTTCTATTAGGATTATTATAATATCTATTTCTAACAAATTTTCCTAAAATCTAGAGATTAGAATAGCTTATTGATGCCGTGTAATTTAGAGAAAATTACAAGATTATTATGCTATTTTTTTTTACTATTTTTGGTTATATGATATTTAAATAAGTTATAGACTTGTGAACTATACATATTTCGTCCGACACATCAATAAAGGGAGAATACAGGATTATTAAGAGTATATTTCTAATGTTACCAAATAATTCATATAGTAAATATAAACAATTAATACATCTACATTCATGGGAAATTCGTAATCTCTTTTCAACTGGAGGGTTAGAGTGGGTATCTTTTGGAGATAGAGGTGCCACCGAATTCTCTATTGTTAGAAAGGTAAGTAAAATTTGGGTTCTTAAGTTTTTGTAATTGAGAATTGAGAATCCCACAACCACCCAAAAAACAGAGGAAGATGAAGGTGTCGATGGAATTTCCCGGCGAAATTGTGGCCAATTTGCAATCTGACTTCTAACTGTAGCTTCAAAGTGGCCAATTTTCTGAAGCTGATTCGGGGGTATTGATGCTCTCATTACTTTTCTCTCACCTTACCCTATGAAATCTTGACCAAAAACGACCTTGGAGGCCGCCAGCTCCGATCGCACTTCGTTCTCTCCTTCTTTCTCGTGCACTTTCTCTGTTGGCGGCTCATTGGAGCTCGGAGCGTGCTGCATCTTGTGGGTTTTGTCTTCGCCTACTTTCGAGTCGCCTCCCTATTTCTCTTCCTCTCTCCCCCAACACCTGAAGCTAGATAGAAACCCATTTTAATCCCTACCATTGAAGTTGTGCTTTGAACCCCCCCCCCCTATATAGAAGTAGGATACTGAATTGAGGAAATTTCTCTGGTTGACAATCACAATGTGTCAACACGTAGCAAGTAGAAGCAAACAAGGAAGAAGAAAGAAACGTGAAGATAGAGCACGACTCGCGGAGCAGCGAGCGACTCGCAGAATTTTGCCGCAGGCTCTCCGCGAGTCGCGGCCCCTACCGTGAGTCCCGGTGCGCGTCGCGGGGCGCGACGTGGCTCGCGGTCCTCGATCTCTTACTGCTTGCACGCGAAGGCGATCTCGTCGTTTATTTTCTTATTTATCTTGTTTCTTTATTTATTATTTATTTTATTTGTTATCTTTTTAGTTTCCTATTTCTATCTTTTTCCTATTTACTAGAGGTTGATGTAATTAGGAAATAAGATAGATTTTGGTAGGCAATCTTTTGAGATTTAGACTTGGAGAGCAAGTACTTTTCCTAATAGGTTTAGGGTTTATGTTTAGCTATAAATAGGGGAGTCTTTTATGCTAAACATTAGAGATGTGAGACACACACATACATTGAGGGATTGTTTTATTGTTGTGAGGTTGAATACAATAATATAATATTATTTGAGGGGAGGAAATTTAAATTTCCTCATTAAATACTTGTTCATATTTTCTTTAATTATTGTCATACTTTGCATTACAATTCTATTTTGTGAGAGAGAGTTTTATTCTTTTGTCTGCAACGATCCTGTGGAAACCTTACGCCCACGCTTCTGCGCAACAAAATTGGTTCGAGTAAATGAGGAAGACGGAATAAATTGGAGAAAAATTGAAATTCAAGGTTGAAAACCACTCAGGGGCAAAACGACCTTAATTTTTTTTAATTTCATTAGTGAAACCTATTGATTTTATATTTATAAAATACTCTTTCCGTCCCCCAAAGGATTTGTCATTTTTTCATTTATGTTTGTCCCAATTACATTTTCCATTTCCTTATTTAGATACGGCCCACCTAGGCTATTATAATATTATTTTCCTTACAAAAAGTATTTGACCCCATACTCTCTCTCTTAATAAACAATTCTAGAAAATACCAACTATCTTACTTTTTCATTATAATACTCCCTCCGTCCCATATTAGTTGCAACACTTTTATTTTAGGCATGGATTTATGTGAAAAACATTAAATTATTACTCCCCTACTCTATTAACTTCCTAAAAGTACCACATCACTTTCTATCACATCAACTTTTACAATAAATTAATATAACCTACACCCTACTCTATTAACTTCCTAAAACTATGTGCACAAGCTATTGTTGCAACTAATATGTGACGGAGGTAGTATGAAAACTAGGTCTCACATCAACATCACTCTTTAAACTTTGTACCCAAAGGAAATGGAAAATCCTTTGGGGGACGAAGGGAGTAGTTATATTCGGACAAAATTAAAAAAGGAGTTAAACCAATAACGACTATGTAATACTAATATTAGATGATTTTTTACCCAAAAAAAAAATAAGTAATGAATCAAATTATCATCTTCACAAGGATATTCTGTAATTTGGTGACAACATTAAAGCATGTTATGTGGGTAGCAAGTTAGCAACCAATGAACCAAATGACATATTGAGTCATAACTCAGAGATTACACGTACGTTTAAGCTAGTTTGGAGTAAATAAAGGCTCCCATCAAACAACTCTTTTTGTTAGCTTTTGCAAGTCTTTTCATAGGAAGGAAAAATCTGAGTAAGCCTACCATACAAAAACACACACACCCTCGTGTCAATATGCAGCAAAACCCTAAAAAGGGGAAATTTTAGGGGCTTGTTAGTACCAAACTACCAAATTCACCAGTGCTGAGCAGCAGCATCTTTGACAATAGTGGTTATACATACTGCCATTTAAGTGTATAGTACAATCACCAAAATTTAAAGGCACATGCGGTAAGAAAGAAAGGGCATACAAGTCTAGTGTGAAAGGGAGACAGTGGAGAGGGGCTTATTATTTGTCATTAACATTACTCGTTTGGTTTGGTCATAAACTCATAAGCATAAAGAATTAAACAAGAATAGCATTAATGTCCCGTTTAGTTCAACTTATTTTTACTGAATTGAACTTATTTTTACTTAACTGATCTTATTTTTACTAAACTGAACTTATTTCTATTGAACTAAACTTTTTTCTACTGAACTAAACTTATTTTTACTGAACTGAACTTATTTTTTCTGATTCATGTTGTTTTTTCTTCTTTGCACTACTGATTTTTACTGAAGTGAACTTATTTTTGCTGAACTGAACTTATTTTTGCTGAACTGAACTTATTTTTGCTGAACTGAACTTATTTTTACTGAACTGAACTTATTTTTACTGAATATTATTATCTTAAGTTGAACTGAACAGGGCCTAGGTTTAGAAAATTTGCGAAAAATTTGTTACTATTTTTGTAAAAGAACATCTTATATAATTTTTTTTGTCAGAATATACCTTTTATATCAATTTTTATCAAAATGCACACTTTTTGTTAGATTTTGGTTAAAAAGTCAAATTTTTGTACATTGACCCTCCAACTTTTCGCTAATAATGTGCTAGTTATGTATAGTAAAAACAAATTATATTTTCTTGGAGAGAGAGAAAACTGATAAGAGAATATAAGAAGTTAATATTCTGGTTTCAGGCCCGGTCCTGGGCAGGGGAAAGAGGGGCGCCCGCCTAGGGCCCACACAAAAGCACAGAAAAATTATGAAATATTACATGGAAAATATCAGGCAAGGAATGTTGTGGCGAGATGGTTTCCTTGTTCCAACTATAAGTTTCCTGATTTTTATGTTGCATCACGGTTCGATCCTTACATTGTCTTCTTTTACCCCTTTATTATTGTTTCTTTTTTCCTTTCTTCCTTTCCCCTCTAAGTTTCCTTCTTTGTACTTTTAAAATGCCAGTATTATATAAGTATTTCTTTCCTTTCTTTCGTTTTTCCTATTCACTAATAGTTTTCCACATCACCTACCTTCTTTATCATAAAGAGTAACATATTTCTCTCTAATTTATACTACCTCTATTTATTAGTATTCTGTTCTTTTGGCAATTTATTTTTTTTGGTAACATTTGATAGTTTATTGCTATATAGTTGTTCTAATTTTACATTTAAACCATTTCTTTACCCCTTTTTATCATTAATTTCAATAATATATCAAAACGAATAATCAATGTAAAAGTATCATCACATTTGTATTAGAAAAATGTTATGGAATATTAAAGGTGTAATTCTAATATAAGCAAGCAACTGAAAGTCTTACTCAATTATATCTCTTACTCAATTATACTACCTCTGTTCTTCAATAACCACTACATATGGAGTTTTTTGCCTCCCAATCCACAACTTTGAATGTTAACAACTCTAGTTTGTAGTCAAACGGAGCCGTAGAATCTTAACTTGCTCTACATTTCCCATCCC
Source organism: Patellifolia procumbens (assembly GCA_947645195.1). Taxonomy (NCBI): domain Eukaryota; kingdom Viridiplantae; phylum Streptophyta; class Magnoliopsida; order Caryophyllales; family Amaranthaceae; genus Patellifolia; species Patellifolia procumbens. The sequence continues at coordinate 2,559,774 of CANSGD010000502.1, read as the reverse complement.
TATGGCGCATAGTAGTGCTTGTTAAATCCATAGGCTTTTGGTGGTGCTATTGAGACGCACTTGATGAAATTATGATGCGAGGTCAAGCTTTTGCTCTTAATGGTTCTATATCCCTTGGGGGTGGTGTTGTTGAGAAACACTTGATGGACTATGTAAGTAAGTAGAGGTTTGGCCGCTTTAATTCTACAAAAGACTCAGATGTCTTTCTAAAGCTCTTATGAGACTCAAGGCGTGCGCATGGCTACAAAGCGCTTGTGATCTATCGTATAGACTTCACGATCTTAAGGTAGATATGTGTTGTGGGAATAAATTAAATTTCGGTGAGTTCAAGAGAAACTCACTCACTAGAAAATAAGTTGTTGCCTATTTTACTATGTATCTATTGAAATTGAAAAATAATGATGCTTAAGTACTTTCCTTTCCTTACCCATGATTTCTCTTTGCTTTTCATAGCCTTTGTGAGAGATTTTTGAAGCCAGCTCTTGGTTTTCATAAGAGTCTCATATTGGCCATGGGAGAGAATACATTCTTGTTTTTCATTCTATCCCTTCCTCTTGTGTTTAAGTTGATAAAATGTAAGGCTTTTATGGTTGAGATTCTTGTACTTGAGCTTGCAACCACACATGCGCCGTTTGCCTTCCTGGGTCATGGTAGGCCTAGTCTAGGCCTGGGATCTGGGAAGTAAAGCTGAGCTGAGCTCTATTTTTAGACCCAGGTCGAGTTAGGTTTAATGTGCTGCAACATTTTACGTTACAGTATTATAGAAGCCCTTGATTTGCTTCAGCTATTAATGGCCTTCAGTTGGGTCTGATTTTTTTTGCTATACAACCAAATCCATTCTTCTTTAGTTGATCATCCAAAAATCACATATCCTCTCTTCTTCTTCTCTTCTTCTTCCTGTTTTCTTGGAATTCTCCATAGCCTACTATGTTAGTGCTACCATTTTAGGCTAGCTATGTTTACCATGGGATCATTCCAACCAGTTGTGATTGCACCAATTATCGGACCGTAATTATTTTCAAGTCAGTGGTCTCCTATCACAGTAAAAGCTTGAAATTTGTTCGTTATCTTGCCAATTATTCTAACAATGTGTACCCATGTACTTCATAACCACCACCTCCAATTATTTTTTGTAAATAAAACACCTAAAAATGGTTATAACTCTAATCCCAATGTCCCTCCGTCTCATGATAACTTTTCTTTTATGACTTTTGAGAAAATTGGTCAAATTAATCTAAATGGTTTCATAAGTTTATGCCTTAGTTTGGATACAATGTCAAATTAAACAATAGCGTTTTTTAACTAATAATACACTGACAATATTCAGTTACCTCTGTTCCACAATATTGCCTTCCCCACTGCACTTACACGTGCCTAAAAAGAAGATACAATTGGCAATAAATACAATATGATACATATGTTATATACCCCCACATCAAATGAACAAAATGAACATAAACTAGTATTGGGTGGAGGAGCTAGAAATATTTGGACGAGGGTGCCAGAATTAACAATTTGCAAAATAAAATTGTATGAAAGGAATATAAATGTTGGTATGGATATTCCAACCCGGGTTTTATGAGTTGTTCACACTATTTGTGATAACAACACAACTAAGCGAAATCCATTTAGTGATATTATACCTTGTGGCTAGAGGCGATGCCGCCACCAGTCCCCTCTCTCCGACCTTGAGGGTATTATGCTGATAGTACACCGAGTGAATGATAATCACTCTCTCTTAAATAAGCAATAAGCAAAAATAGTTTTAGATATATCATACTCACATTATTTGAATGTTTGAGTCAAGACAATCCATTAATGTCAAAGTATCGACCCACATTTTTCTAACTATTGTTTTAGGGTGATATATTTTCCCAATATTTATATGTATCGTTTTCTAAACAGAAGTGCATTACGCGTTTTAGTAGTACTACAATCCATCATTGTCAAAACGTGTTAGTCCATTAGGCTATGTGCCACCTCTATTTTAAAGAATATAGCAAAAAATCAACCATTTCTCAATTCTCTTACATTTGGACTCTCATTTATAGCTAATAGCTATTGCCTATTATAGCTCGTTAATTTTGACTTGTGAGACAACAATTATAAAATAAATATTATGATCGTTTTTATGTTGCTAATGGCATAAAAAAGTTGCGGCTAGGTTACCTTTTCTGGAAAGTAATTAGAGTCAGACTTCTGCTCCATAATGGAGTATTAATATTAATTCAGCCAAGAAGCTTCTTTTCTGGACACTATGCCTAATCTTTGAGCGGGTTGTATGCACCGTAGGCCGCAATTGTAGCATGTGCGCAGACATAACCATAATTTTTTATAAATTGTTAGAATGAGATAGTTATTCGTCTTTGATTAGAATAACCGATAATAAAATATTTTTTTGGCTAAAAATGATTGGATTGAATTAAACTGAATTAATCTGAACTAAAAGAAGGGTAAAAATGTGAGAGCACAAGTATTGTGTAAAGCTAAACTAAACTAAGCTAAGGAAAATGAACCGAAAAGTGAATTGAACCAAACAGAAAATAAGTTTGGGAGAACAAGCTCATATATAATAATGAGAAAAGACAATAAAAAGAGGAAAATGTTACAATAACTCACGTGTTTCGATCAATATGACCTAGTCTGAAAGTGAGAGTTTGGGAGTTTTTCTTAACCTTTAATGGACAATACAAGAGGATTATACAAGAAATCCATGACATGAATGTTCAACTATTGATATTATCCTTATTATTGAACTAAAGAGACCATCCAAGGAAAAACTCGAAAATCGATCAAGAACTCCTCTTTTGGCTTACCCGTATGAGCTACTAAATAATTTTTCTACTCAGGACAATTCTTTAGCACCCAAATATAAGTTTCTTTAAGACTACTAAATATCTGATTTGGAAAAGGCTCCGAATTATATTTAGTTATGTTGTTCGACGTGTACACTATCAGACTGAGGCTGCTAGTTCAACATTCAAGTCTTCCTCGGAGATTAAACAACCCCTTCCAAGACAAGTTGAAAAAATGAATCAAGAGATTGAACTAGGAATTATGGGCCCAATTTTAGAAAGTATGTACAGGGACTCCATCATCTTTGTCCCGCCTCTAATAAAGTTTAATATACTATAGTCATATTGAAGTTTAATTTTGTGAAGTGAAAATATCAATCTAAAAGCAGAGAGTATCAAGCTTACACTTTTAATTAGCAAGTAACGATTAGCTTTTTTTTACAATTTTAACTATAGTTTTTTTTAACACTCTACTAACGAGTTAGCACATTAGGTTTTTTACACTTTTCTTTATCACTATTCCACGATAAATCTATAAACTACTTATTTAATGAGCCTCACTTAGAGCTTTACGTATTTCTAGCGAGTAGAACAAAGTCAGGTCTCAAACTCTCTCTCTTGATATGTGATATCGGGACATTTTCCATATGAATAGAGATGCTTCCTACCCGGTTGAAGGCTAGACAACTTAAGTCCTCCCACCTATAGATTCCAGACTTTCTTAAATGGTTAAGAAATGCTCTCGAACACCTCTTAAACAATAAGATCTAGAGTTTCCTGAGTATTAAAAAAGAACAACTCCTTTACAACAAAATTCCAGATTTTCTTAGATATTAAGGAATGTTCTCTAACACCTTTTTACAATAAGGTTCCAAATTTTCTTAAGTATAAGGGAATGCTCTCAGACAACTCCTTTACAACAAGGTTCCAGATTTTCCTAAGTATAGAGAAATGTTCTCAAACGTTATTTCATCCAAGCTTTTCACCCATAGAGATGACTTATGAACTCGACATTATTTCGCTTTTAATCAAAATTGTGGAGCTGTGAATTGGAAGAAGTTTTCTGAAAGAAAAGCACCATTGCTAAATCTACAACTAAATATATGTCAATTGCTTCGGAAGCTGCTTGAATAAGAAAGTTCATCTATAAGCCTGATGTGATCCCTAATATTGCTACCATGATTGTGAAAAGAATGACGCCTTCATAGCCCCATGATATTTCACATGTGAGTGTCCCATGTGGAAAGAAGAGGGAAGAGTGGTTCACCTTATAAGGTTGAGACTTACTCCACCTATCACAAATTGGTTTTAGGTTGGAACTTCCCTTGACTATGTGAGAGGGTTCTCTCTCTCCTCCTTATGTGGGTAAGGTCCAGGCCTAATATAATATCTCACATGGTATCAGAGCCCAAGGTTGGGTCTATACTTATCTGCACCAATTTGCAGCTGGAAAAATAAACCCAGTTTGTTATTAAAAAGGGACTTTACATGTGAAGGGGAGTGTAAAAAGAATAACGCCTCCATAGCCCCATGATTGAGTGTCCCACATAGAAAGAAGAGGAAAAGAGCGGTTCACCTTATAAGGTTGGAAGTTACTACAATTGTCACCAATTGGTTTTAGGGGTACCTCCCTTGACTTTGTAAATAAGCTCTCTCTCTCCTCCTTATGTAGGTAAGGTCCAGACCCAATATAATATCTCACAGATATCTATTATGACAAAGAAGATAAACAATGCGAGTAACTCAATTTTCCTAATTCTTAGAAAGAGTTTGAGACAAACTCTTCTGATAAGCTTTGATCAACCAACCTAAAAGTCCACGAATTTTTGCACTCTCTCCAAAGAAACCCTAATTACCCTTAAGCCCTATTCTTTTCAACTTATTTTCACTCTTTATCAAAAAAAATTAAGTACCTACAAAATTTGAATAAGTTCAGATTTGTACAAAAAATTAAAAAAAAAACGACCCTTAATTCTGCAAAACTCCTGAGTCCCATGTTAAAAGCAAATTATTCAAAGGTGTTTGTATTATACTAATCTTTTCACACAAAAAAGCCTCAGCAATGAAGTTTGGGACAACATAAATACATGCAAAATAGACACAAGCATACGATTTCCCAAAGTTGTATCATAAAAATGAATACAGATTCTTGTCTGTCTTCGTTGCTACACCTTCTTTACAAAACAAAATGATTATAGCACCCATCCATGCATCCATGGCTACTAGAAAGCAATCTTATCTCCTGATGACACTTTTTTTATAGCAATAAACATAATGATAAAAGCCAAAGACAAAAACTGATGAGTTGCACTGAAAGAGGGTACAAATCTTAACCAAATCTGTTGTAATATTAATTAATTATCTATTCATTGCAAAAGTCATTCTCACTTAAGGATGAGCTCATAATTAGTTGCTGCTACCTAAAATCAATGCAATATTGGATAGACTACTCGATGAACAAACTGATTAAACAAAGTACCAACCAAAAAAATTAGCAAATGTTACCAACCAAAGAAATATCAAATGTTGCATGGTATAGCGATAAGCTAGGTTTATATCTCATCAATCTCAATTTAGGGATAGAGTTACTAAACTCCAACTCCATTCCATCTTGTTCGATTTATTCGAATTTAGGTTGTATATTCACGAATTTGGACTGAATTTTTTCTTCAAATAGTTCTGGACTCAAGTCAGGTTCGAATTAAATCATTATTCAAGAAATTAAAACATTGGTGTAGTGTAAAAACAAAAATATTGCGCTTATCTAAATATAATAATCCTATTGTAATGTACTTTTGGTCTATTGGTTACGGTAATAGAAATATCTAAGATCTAGTCAGGCTTATATTATACATAAGATTCAACTCCTATTTTATTTCGCATGAATATAGCTTTTTGAAACGAATTTTTTACTTCTGACTCCCAAATCAGAGTTGAACTGAATTGCATCCCCTAGGAGCACTTTAGAGAAGGAGATTCTTTTACCCTTCGTTCCCCTCCCAAAACCCTTTTCTATGCTAAGCTAGATGGAGTTTACTTCATCTAAGCACTTCTCATTACCAAACTTTACAAGAAAAAGGATCAACTAGGGGAAAAATGGATCTTAAAACCTCAGAGAATAAAGAACTTGTGACATAATAAAAGCAAAGCAAGTAATTATTTGCCCACGATGTTTCTTGGTTGGGGCAACAGCTGTAATGTGGCTCTTTAACAAAAGGGAGGTTACAGTGCTGGAATCTAGGGCTCAAAAAGCTCAGTAGGATGTATAGCCTTTTGGCTGAAAGTTCATTTTGTCCTCCATTGTTGCATGAGCACTAGATTTAACCCCCATAATTGCCCATTAGAATTTCGAATCCTTTTTAAAAACATTAAAGTACCATCATCTTTGGCCAACTTCAAAATCAAATGAATGATGTACTTGAGATTTAACCCATATTAACCTAGTGGGTGATAACTTCTTTGAACCATCATAAACAAAATCAACCATACCCTTTGATGTAGCAATAGTAGTTAGTATTTTACTCAAAAGTAGGGAAATCTTGAATTATGGGTGCATTGTTTTCACCTAATGGTTGTCCAAAGTCGTTTGATCATTAATTATTTTATTATTCACTCTTCTGCCTCGCTCATACCAACTCATATACAACTACGAGTCTACGACCATCAACCTCCAATGGTTGCCAAATGGTTACAAAAATTGTTAGTAGTAAGAATTAACAAAGTCTCCTATTATATTGTATCTCTAATATTGTATCACATAGTAGTATCTAGAATCAGAATATGTTGATGCATGGTTTCCCTAGCATGCTTGTTAAGTGTTACACATGGAGAATAGATTCTATAAGTCGGGAAGAAAAAAAAAAGTACATCCTCACCCCTTTTCACGTGTCAGCTCATAAGAGCATCTACAATGGTCTAGCTACTCTCTTTATTGCTAGCAATACCACCTCACAATTTCTAGCTATATCACCATTTCCTCCATTTGGTAAGCAACAATGCATATAGCTAAATGTTTCCTGCCAACATCAATTTTTATTCTTTAAATCATGAGCATTTTATTGTTATTTCCTCTTTGATCTCAATTGAGCTAGTAGCTTGTTTTGGTTATAACCTAGCTCAAATAAGCTACAATGTCCAATGGTCAGCTACTAGGTTGAAGTATTTTTATATTTGCAAGCTAGTCTTTAAATACAACCATTGTAGATGCTCAACTGAGATCAAAGAGGAAAGAGCAATAAATGCTCATGATTTAAAGCATAAAAAATGATGTTGGTAGGAAACATTTAGCTACATACTTGTTGTTTACCAAAGGAGGAAATGGTGACTTAAAAGTGATATAGCTAGAAATTCTGACGTTTCATTGTTAGCAACAAAGAGACTAATTAGACCATTGTAGATGCTCTAATGTAAAAGCTTCGATAACGGTTAACTATGCTTTGAAATCCTTAGTGAACTTACTTCCTCCACCTGTAGATCATACAAATTACTTTTAACATAACATTAAATTTTCCCTAAAAACTTACGTCTTCAAGGTGAAAAGAACAAACATACTAGTAATATGAAGGGAGGAAAGGTATCATATTAGGAGGGAGAAAGGCTCCACAAGCACGTTAAAAATTCGTCCAAGAGTCGCTCCGCCGATTAGGAGGGAGAAAGGGCAAATCCTTCAACAAGAATAAGATCATTTTCTTTTTTTATTATCTATTAATTTACTACTTACTCTCTCCTTGTATTCTTTCTTTTTTGTAATTTTGGTAATATAGAATTAATAGAAGATATAAATGGTATAATCAAATAAAGTAAATATAAAACGTAAATTATTGATCTAATATAGTCATCTGTAACATACGGCGTTTTGTTGAGGGCAACCCAAAAAGCGACCTACATATATTTTTGTGGAAGACATTACCCTGGTGAAGTTAAGAGGAAAAGAAGGGATCCCAACACAATCAAGATAAAGAAGATGAGAATGGGACCTTCGTTGAACCAATGCACCCTCGTGGTTTCGAAGTTGATTCGAGAAATATCAATACATACCAATATATGACTATATTGATACCATTTTTAAGTAATAATTGTATTAGTACTAAAGAGTTTAATTAGAACCAAAAGGCAATCAACTAATATTGAAAGAAGCCAAAAGTACATTTGCAATGTAATTCCGATTTTAATACCCGGATACAAGTATGAATGAAGAATAAAGGACCCAACCTTTCATTCAAGGCGTGCAATGCAACTTCAGTTTTTTGGATTGATTTCATTGCCTCAATTTCTTGGATTGATTTCGTTGCCTCAGTCTAGTGTCAAAATAAGAGCTTTGAATCATTTCTAATAAGTGTACTACACAAACGATGTAACACCAGTCATATTTACGATCCCATCTCGTACCTTCCTCCTCTACCTATCCTTCACCCGATCTACCCATAGTTTATGCAACAACCACGGCAGGAGCATTAGCATGCCGCTCAACTGGTTGTTTGGTACTTGAAGAGTCATGTGGGTCGGTGGTTCTGCTTGTGATCTCTCTTTGTCTGGATAGTATGATTGTGATTGGGCTAGTTGTCCTTTACTAAGTGGTCACAGACTGGTTAGATCAAATTTCGTGGCCATTCTCCAATTATCCTTAACTATACGATCATTGACCTATTGGCTCATATTTCTTGGTCATTCTCCAACAGCATATGATTTCCCACTCTTCTAGTATCATTCGAGGGCTTCTTCAAAGTAGCTCAAGGCTCTACTTCACAGTCTTGGGAGTCATCAGCCTCGTGGCCATGAGTTTGCGGTAAATCCGCTCTACACAATGCTCAAATCTCGTGTTTCATGAGAGCACAAAGCACGTCAAGGAAAATTGTCACTATGTGTCATCTAGGATGGTCTTATTGTTATTAGTCATGTTCCTACTCATGAACTAGCGAATTTTTCACCAAAACACTGGGCAAACGCTAATTCTCGTACTTACTATGCAAGTTGGCATTTATGATCCACGTGCTCCAACTGAGGGGTATTAGACCTTGTATATTGTGGTAATTAATTGGGTTAATTAATGATTGTAGTTATGGGTTTTAGTAGTCAAAGCCTCTTGTGTACTTTGTATATATTTGCCTTAAACAAAGGAATATAGAAACACAACCATTAAAACCCTAAATATCAAGTTACAAATCTTAAGCAACCATAATTTAAAAAAAAAAAAATAGAACAAAAGTAAAGAGAAATAGGAAATTTTTTTTGTGTTTGAGACCTTTGAGTGAAGGACCACTGACTAGAGAGAGATACTCATGGTAAAGCTGGAATTAACTTTTTTTTTCCTATGAACTATTTTATTGTATTTTCTACATCTTTGCCAAACTCGTTAGTGGTATAAGCCATTGTACATAGACATCACTACGTAGCATCATCTCAAAAAAAAATCTCTAGAACCTCTTCTCATTTCTTCCACCTAAAGGAACTAAGCATCCACATTGCCATAACAAAATGAAGTCACTTAAGCACCATGTTTTGAGTATCCCTGCTTTATCAGACTTCAAATTATGCATCTATAAAAACAAAAAATTCCTATCCTCAATTTACCAAAACAAGTAAGACATCTCATCAGCCGAAGTATAATTAAATTAAACTAACAAAAAAATGGATATTCCTGAAAAGTGTAGCTAAAAATACGATCTCACGTCTATCAGCGTGAAACTCATCGCTGAAGATGAGATCTAAGAGGTTGTTCAAAATGATTGTCGTGAGATAATGTTGACGAGGGCATAAGAAGATTCGTTTACCATCTGAAGCGTAAATTTATACACGAGGACATCAGTTAAAAAAGGATCACGGATAGTTTGAGCAGCAACTAAGGATTTAAAACAGAGAGGAGTTTCGGCAAAAAGGAATCACATATGAACAACATTTGTGTTTTCTCATTCTAGCAGTAACTAAGGAACCAAAATAGCTACTCATAACATGGAAACAACAAACCGGTTATTATATAGAAGCACGGGTGTCTTAGGGTTCGTAAAAGTAAAGTTATCACATAGACGCACGACTCTCTTAGGTTTCCTAAGAGTTAAGACAATGGAATTTTACAATGTTTACACAATAGTCTATGGTCATGAGCAAGGCATTTACATAGAGTAGCATTAGCATTACTCTAATCTAAGATCTATCTAAACCCTTGAAAAACAAACCTAGTTAGCATAATTTAGGGGGAAAACACAGGAAGGAAGACAAAAATCTAACATTATACTACATCAAACATATCCCACTCCTACCCCTCCATGGGGACACTAAGACAAAAAAACCAACATGCTTACTAAAATTATCATTCAACTTCAACTCATAATCTAAATAACTGCTCAAATAAATTGCTGACGAACAAAAGAAACAAAATAATAATGATAATAATAAGATAATTAAATAGTGATCCAATTACACGTTAGTGGAAGATTACCCAAGAATGACAATTAATTAGATAAACAAAATCATTTCAGGGCTGCCCCAGTGTTTGGGATTTGGCAGTCCAACAGCCATGACCAGCTCATACTCTCATAGTCATAGGAAACCCTATTTTTCTATGTTCTCCATCTTTTCCCGGCTTTTTTCTTATCTTTTCACAAACTAAATGCCATTTCTCTATTGTTCGACCCGTGTCGCAAGTCTCGCAACAATACAAATGCACATTCGAAATTCAACGATATTTTAATGGCCACATAAAAGGTAAATACAATATTTGTTTTCATTAAGAATGTATGTTACCACACACCTCACCTCAATGTAGGTCCCCCCACTGTCATACTGTCGCGGCCACTAGCCACAGTTAAAAACCAAAAAGAAAAACAAATCTCCTGACTTAAATTCATCTTTTAACCTTATTAGTTTACCTAAAAATGTCAAATGAAAAAAGGAAATAATGTTCAAAATAACTGCCCTCTAATTACAAGAGAGCTACAACAACTCAAGTACTCAACTAGATGCCCTGGCCACTAAATTTTATAGCTAATTAACAAGCATCAAAAGGAAGGGCCCCAACAAAAAGATTTAACGACAAAAAAGATATATAAAGTGAGGAATTTCAAAAAAAAAAGAAATATGTAAAAACAACATTAATGATTTTAATGACCTTGCTAATATGATGGTATTTCTGTTTTTCCTCACAAAGCTATAGCTTTAAAATCATAGATGCTGATAGTTACTTCATAGTGATAGTGGCAGTGGTCCAAAGCTTTTCTTTCTGGGCAGATCCTTGTGAACATCACGTGACAATGGAGACTAAATAATTAAGGGAGAAAAAAGGACACACTAACTAAAATTAAATTACGAGTAACAATTAGCTATCTAGCACATATTAGAATAACCAAAATACCCTTATGCAAAGTAGCTTTCAAAAAAAATATTATTTGGTCATTTTGATGCAAATTGAATGGCCTACAATCATATTAGCAACATATTGATCCCTTCTTCCATCACAAAAAAAAAATAACACTAACATTTTTCTTTTCATTATGTGTCTCGTAGAGTCGTAGGAGTGCGGAAAATAGTGTTACTCAACTTTGTTACAAACTTGCAAGATGAGATAATCCAATAACAAGAGCAAGTTACTATTATCATATTCTCCCCACTTTAATTTTATTACTCGCAAATTTACAGATTGTTCGGTAAAGAGGAATTGGATGAAAAAGACTAGAAGGGAAAAAATCAAGAGACTTTCATATGGTTGGTTAAATATGGAATTCATGGTGATAGGAGAAGAATATAAACACTTTCTTTTGCCTTCCTTCAATTAAACCACTCATTGGGATAGTATATATTTATATATAATAAAAAGCATGAGCATATATCATAATCTTTCACGTGTTACTCTCTCTTCCTTCAGGGGCATTTTAGTTACTTTATTCTCATAAATTTATAGAAATTCAAACAGTGCCCATAAGAAGCTGTGAACATGCGACCTCAAGTATGAAACTAAAGACCTAACCATTGCTCCACTATACTATTGTAGCTTCTTTCGTCAATACCAATAATGTTAAGGGTTTTCAAGAAAAACCATAATTGAACTAACAATATTAAATGCATAACTTTTACTTTTTACCAACGTTTTTACACCAATAGTATTAGTCGTACTAGACTACCGAATTATAACACACGTAAACCCTTGGCCATCGCTGGGACCTATTCATTCTTTTCCCTTCCATTTCTTTTCCTCCCTTTACTAAAAAGGTTACCACAGAGTCCACAGTAGTTGATGCTTACTATCCAAGTGATCCAACTTCACCAAAACAAACATTTTCAAGAACCCAAAACCTCATGGTATTTGAAAAATCCATTCCCTTGAAAAAATTATCATAGCTCAAGCTCCGTTATCGATACTTACATGGTATAAATCCTCTTACAATTACAAAACTCAAGAACTTCATCAACTCTTTATATATGGATGCATATGGATTACTCCACTTTAAGCTCTGATTATGCTTAACCTATTACTCTCAATATCTCTTGTTTTCCTTTGCAATATTTTCCATAAATGAATGTCTAAGACCTCCTTGTTACATTTTCTTTTTTAGCATATCATCCCCATATGATTTCTAGGCATTCTAACCTCTTTTCTAATTTCTTCATGCTATTTCTACTTATTAGGGTTTGTTCTCGTCAGCTTATTTTTAGTCCAGTTCAGTTCAACTCTGGACAATACTTTTACTCTCACAATCACTATTCAGTTCAGTTCAACTCTTTTATGCCGAACAGGTCCTTATCACTCTTTTTATCATCTACCATACTAATATATGGTCCCCTAACAACCCCTACGCACATCTCCTTTGTGCCAAAATGATACTTCTACAGAATAATGTTCAAAAAAAAAAGACCAAGGGAGTATAATTAAGAGACAGCCATACTATACTATAACCTCTTGTACATAAATTCTATGACAGTTATCCTTTTATACATTCTAGTACGTTAAATCTGGTCGCCAAGAAAAGACTTGATTAAACAGTGGCATAAAGAACGTGCAAACCCATATGCCAAAGCAGAAGGGAAATAAGGTCAACAGCAGGGCCCCATAAATCCAACTCACAGGCTCATAGCCACCCTTCTGAGGGAGGGCTTTTAGTAGGGGCCAACCCTGCAATCACTCTCCGATCAAGATTAGAAGATCTCACCATCAGTTGTGATCACCAAACTGTGTGCTACTACAGCAATTTGCAATCTTGAATCTTTGACAGGTTCTCCGTATTCTTGTAGAGTGAAAGCACCCAAGTCTTTTCTCCTCTTATGGGAGGGTACATTGCCTTAAAAAGGTAAGGCTTTTTGTCTAGAACCTAGGTGAGCTAGAATTAGAATTCAATCCTCTTTTTCCTCTTTGTTGGTGTGTGTGTGTGTGGGGGGGGGGGGGGGGGGGGGAGGAAGTTGGAAAATCATTGGTCTTTAGAGCACCTGTAGTGGCCAAAAATCACCTCCCCTTTTAGACCGTCTCTCCTCAAATGAGGAAGCCCGTGAGTAAAGGACCCTCCCTTAATTCGAGGTGTCCCTCTCTATGGAAAACCTCACATTCAACCAGCATGTGACACGTGTATGGAATAAGAGAGAGAAAAGGTGGTGGGTATGGGAAAATAGAAGAGAGAAAGTAAATAAGGAAACACCTATGAGTGGAGAAATGTAATTATGAAATGGAAAGGTTAGATAGAAAAGTTACTAGAAGTAATGTAGATGAACGAGGTGAAAAGAGAGAAATTATGGGGAGCCCCATGAATGCAAGTGTTCTTACCTTCTTGTTCGGTTTTACTACTTCCCCTATCCCTCCCTTGTTAGTTGCTTTATTTGCGTCTTTGAGATCTCCATAAGGCATGCCATTAACATACATACAAAAAAAAAGGTTGGCAATCAAAATAGGAATCTGAAAACTACACATAACTTAACAAGGTCGGATATAATGTTTATTATTATATATAAATATAAATATAAATGAAAAATGTTTACCTTGCTAGACAATAAAGGAGTAGTTTTTAGTTTACCCCTAGCAAGCCTATTAAGTTTTCACTAAATAGGACCATAGACTAAAATTATTTAGAGATATTTAGTTACAAACAGGGGATCCTCAATAGATTTGTCGAGACAATTGTACCCCAAAAAAGAAGAAAAAAATGATAGGGCAAGGACCAGGCAAAGACTTGATGGCTAGGGTAGGTGGGGGATAATCCACTTGAAAGGTATATTTCCCGAAATGTAATATATTAAAGAAATAATGAACCAAAAAATTCCACCTTAAAAAAGAATCTATATAAAGTTTTTTTTATAGGGAGGGGGAGGGGGCCCTGCGAAATTACTTCTTCATTGCCATCATACAATACCTTATTTCCTGTAAATTGTGACTACCATGCTAAAAAGTTTAAATTTGATTACAGGTTTTGGGCACAAATATTATTAGGCGTGTGTACAATTCTTAACAAATATGATCCTAAACTTGCCTTACGGAATTATTGTAGTTGTGAACAACTTGTTTGAACTTACTTGAACCTAACTTATTTCACCTAAAACTAGCTTTTCAAGTTTGAAGTAGGCGGCGCCTGCGTTCGAATTCTAAATCTAATCACTCATCGATATATTTAATAGTAAATCATGAGCAAAGCATAAAACGGAGAAATTATGGATTTATATTCTTTTAAAAATGGTATATCATTGTTATCTAAGGGAAGAAAATAATATGCTCAGAGGAGAAAACTTTACCCTTCTTTACTTTATTTTATGAAATAGTACTTGACCTAGCTATAAACCTCCACGTTGTTAGAAGCTCGTTGTAGAAAAGAAAGAGATGTTTTCTTGATCTATGGTTCATGGAATTAAACCCCGTTAGGAACTCTCTAGGCTAAGAAATCTTTATATCCTTGCCCCCAACCTTAAAGGTCTGACTTGTTAGAGTGGATTGGACTAACCTACGAGGGATGTTTGTCCAAATCTTTTTCCTTAACAAAATTCTTTTCAATAAAAAAACCCTCATGCAAAAATATGGGTGCTCTAAGCCTCTAACCTTAAAAGTTTGAACCACTACCAGCACCATTTCTAGGAGACTAAGACAAAAAATTATTCCCACATCCTTAATTTAAATGTGATACAAACATGAAAACACGAGTGTGCAAAAATAAAAATAAAAATTAGTAAGATTGCAGCAATCTCAGAACAACTTAACAGAACAGCCCCCACACCAAGTGTAGGACATGGCCTACAAATAATTAATAATACTATAACAGCAAGTAAACGTCAATATCTTAATGAAGTTTCCACCACTTAATAGCATACGTGACCGCATTTGACTCAGGCCTTAAGACACTTCCTTTAAATTCCCTCCCCCACTGCATCTCTTCCACACCTCTTTCTTTGCCTTGCTGCACAAAGAATACCCAAATATTTCCCCAGATTTCACCTCCTCTTCTTCTTCTTCCTTCTTTCACTTCCACAAGACTTATAACTCATCAACACAAAAAGAAAACCCGTCGAGAAAAATGTTCCCGAGCAAGTCCCTCGGACAAAATGCGGCGATGCTGCTAAAAGTTTTCTTAGTTCTCTTGCTAAACTTGGCGGACCATAACATCAACCACTGCTCGTACCTTCCTCACGCCACCCCAGATTTCACTAACTTGAGCTCGCTTGATCTAGTATCGTCGCTTAAGAAACTAAATCTAAAGGGTCGTTTCGATTTCGAAAACACCCGTCGTGTAGCAAATGACTTTGGTAACAGATACCATTTCCTTCCAATGGCGATTTTGTTACCAAAAACAGTTTCTGACATCTCTACAACAATCAGACATGTTTTCAGTATGGGTTATAACCCAGAGCTCACTGTTACAGCAAGAGGCCATGGTCACTCGCTTCAAGGCCAATCACAAAGTCATGGTGGCATAGTCATCAGCATGGAATCACTAGAAGAACCAAAAATGCATGTTAAGACAGGGGAGCTACCTTATGTTGATGTTTCAGGGGGTGAATTATGGATAAACATTCTGCATGAGACCCTGAAACACGGGTTATCACCTAAGTCATGGACCGACTACCTTTACTTAAGTGTTGGAGGAACTCTATCTAATGCTGGGATTAGTGGACAGGCATTCAAAAAAGGACCCCAAATAAATAATGTCTACCAGCTCGAAGTTGTCACTGGTAAGTTCTTAACTCGCTGCTCTACTCGAAGATATTAGAAAATAAAAAATAGAATACGATATGGCTAAAATCAGGCGCCCTATTTTTCCAGTATGAACTTCATCAAATAAATCACATCCAATGCAAGAAAATTTTTCAGGCCATTTTGGGATAATTATATTGCTGTCTTTCATGGATGCAGGCAAGGGAGACATAGTGAACTGTTCAGCAAACCAGAATGCCGACCTCTTTTATGGCGTTCTCGGGGGACTAGGACAGTTTGGAATCATCACTAGGGCCAGAATATCTTTAGAGCCAGCTCCAAAAATGGTAAGTATCCCAGATTATCTGACTTCTGACTACTGAATCATAAAGGTCCCTGTAATCATCTAAAAGAACTAATTTCACTGTCACAGGTTAAATGGATTAGAGTGCTTTACTCAGATTTCAACTTATTTACCAGGGATCAAGAACAGCTAATATCATCAGACAATTCATTTGACTATATTGAAGGATTTGTCATAATAAACAGGACGGGACTTGTTAATAATTGGAGATCTACCTTCAGTCCCAAAGAACCCCTGAAGGCTAGTCAATTCATCTCCGAAGGGAGAACTCTCTACTGCCTTGAAATGGCGAAGTACTTTAATCCTGAGGATGCGAACATTATAAACCAGGTTAGAATCTCCAGAACGCCATCTATTTATAGGAAATAACAACAGAATAATCTTAACTATATTCATTCGTCCAATGACAATCCCAACTCAAAATTATTCTTGTATAATCCAAACTATATGGGCCGTAGGCTACCTTTCAAAATTGATCCCATGCAACCGGTATTTGGTAAACCGTTTAACTTATATTTTTGTTTTCTTTTTCCCCCCTTTATTTCTCCTACCTTTCCCTTACTAACCACCCGCTTAAACTTCCAACCCAAGTACCACCTGTTACGTGGCTCTCTTAGATGACGCTAGTGACCTGTCAGACTTAGATCACTATGGAAAAATATGATAATTTATAGTTGGGATTATCGTTGAAAGACCGGCTATACCTCAGATTGTAGCTGCGAATTTCCCCTAATTTATATGATGATAACCAAGCAAGTTATTCATTAGATGTTAATCTCTTGTGCCTTTCATTTGCAGAACACAGAATATATTTTGTCCAGTTTAAACCATATCCCCTACACAATTTTCGAGAAAGAAACATCATATGTGGATTTCCTGAACAGAGTTCACATATCGGAAATAAAGCTGCGAGAGAAGGGATTATGGGACGTTCCTCATCCCTGGTTAAATCTTATTGTCCCAAAGAGTAAGATAAATACTTTTGCACAGGAGGTTTTCGGTCATATCCTTACAGACACAAGCAATGGTCCAGTCCTAATTTATCCGGTGAACCAGTCAAGGTAACTACACACCTCATATGTGCTTTACTACTACCACTTTTACGGTCTAGTAAGTGGTACTAAATGGTGGTTAATGGTAATAAAATAATGTGTAATTTGGTGGAAAAATCCCCCACTTATTGCCATGGTATTGAAAACACATCTCCAAACATGTGATTTGCTTCAAAAAGAAATTCATTTTCGCTCAATATCACCTTTTAAGTGGTAATATACGGTAATGAATTTTTTATTTTTTTTTAAACACAAATTTGGGGATGCACAAGCATTATCATAAACATAGACATGATACTTCGATCGCAAAACAACATATATACTACCTCCGTTCCATGTGTATTGCAACATAGGGAGTTTTACGCCTCCCAACGCACTACTTTAGACGCTAATATCTCTAATTTTATTTAAGTAAAAATTATAAAAAGTAAATTTTGATTAAGCATATATCGAGACGAATCTAACAAGATCCCACATGGCTATATTTATCCTTGTGTATAAATCACAAAAGAGGGTCAAAGGGTAGTGTATGAATAGTGCAAAATGTCAAAGGTTGCAATACCTATGGAACGGAGGTAGTATTTATTATTATCATTTATTACCACCTACCAAACATCCCGTGACCGTTATAGTAACAAATGAAGTGGAATTTTTATATTTTTTTTACTGGAGTAAATTTTAACGTCAAATCTGTACCATGAATAACAGATGGAACGACAAAACGTCTTTGGTGACCCCAGCAGAAGATGTTTTCTACCTTATAGCAGTTCTAACATCTGCAATGCCATCAACCTCTGGAACAGGCGGACTTGAAAATATTTTAATCAAGAATAAGAATATACTAGATTTTTGTGAGAAGGCCAAACTTGGGGTAAAGCAATATCTGCCCCACTATGACACTCAGGAACAATGGCGAGTTCATTTTGGGCATAAATGGGATGTTTTTGCACGAAGGAAATCAACCTATGACCCTCTATCCATTCTCACACCTGGGCAAAGAATCTTCCACAAAGGGAGAGCTATTTCATGATATTCGCACACTCCCAAGAACCTGATTCAAATAGGACTACACAACAACTAAAAAGAGAGAAGCATTGAAGCTAAAGTCTGTAAGTAGCCCATCGACATACTGGAACATCTTTCAGCACCCTAGTATCTAGGGGTTCACAAAGAAGTACAGCCTACATTGATGTACATTCTTGTTCTTTCACTACACAAATTCGTAGCAATTTAGAACAAGACACCCATTTTTTATGTGACTGCAGAAATAAGTAGAAGATAACTCAGCTACATATGTTTATGCTGATGCAAATGTAAAATTGGAAAGACAACCGAAGCCAGAGCAAACTAAAGTGTTCCTCAATGGTCTGTAGATATTACTGAAAAAGATTCTTAAATTGACCCACAGCATAAGACACGCAACAAAATTACCATTTAGTATTGAGAGCAAATTACCAACAAGGCAGATGACCATAACTAACTAAACACACAATGTGTTACAAACGTACCTTTGACATGTTAACGTCTGTAACTATAAGAGTAAAATTTGAAAGATATTCTCTGAACAACATATTTACTCTGACCCTCTATCGTCACTCCAGCCAAGGCCTGGTCGGCGTTTCTCACCTTGGGGCTCTTCATAGTCGCGCGCATCAAGCAAAGAAGCTTCAAAGTCAGTAGAGTCGCTTGCAATAGGAAGAAGACTATTTAAATCATCTCTGGCACCAAAGCCTCCAGCTCGTAAAACATCATCAGGATTTATAGTAGCTTCCATATTTACCTCTGTTGACGGATCATGATATTCTGATGCTTCGGTTGGTGCAATATCTCTCACAGATTGAGGATCAGTCACGTTAAATTGTACAGTATCTTTTGCAGAATATGAGTCCTGCTTAGGAACAACATACCCTTGATCCCTCTCAGATTCAGCTCCTCCTTTGCTCTTGTCAGTCTTATCTGAAATACAGAAGCTCCTTTTAACAATTCCTAAGCAATGGTAGTTAATGAATAAATAAAAACGGCTTTACTTAATAACATTGTGCCAAAACAAACACAGGGACATACGAAACACAAGCAAATGCCATAATTTTCTTTTATTTGAATGACATATTTCAAGCTCCCCGTTCAGACTAAGCTCAGCTCTTTAAACATGAAGGAAGGAGATATATTGCGGAAAATTTTAAAATCCATCATGAGACATCCCCACAGCAGCAACCACCAAACAAATGAAACTTCAATCAAACAGCTTGAGCATTCTAGTTAAAAAAAAAAAACATCCCAGCAGTGAGCTGGAAGGGTGAAAAAAAGCAATTAAATAGATAAGACAAGATCGTCTGCTGCATTGGTATTTTAACTCGATCAGCTCTACAGACAATTTTGTAATGACTACGCGCTAGATATTCTATCTTTCTTACCCAAGAACAAGAACTAAAACACCTATGGCCTCTCACCCTCCACCTCAGCACCAGCCCAGCTAAGGTACACCCTTTTTGATTAATTTTAAGACCAACTGCAACATAATGTTTTTAATGAAAGAGAATTTAGCAGATCTAAAAGGTACATAGAAACTCCTCGGCTAGGGAAATCAATAGCAGATGTTTCAAGGCAGTGCCTTAACATGACATGCCCGAAAAAAGCCTCACATGTCAAGGGAGACAGTTTAAGATCAGCTTCAAACTATACTGCTATTGGTAGTCTAAAAATTGATAAGCAACTTTATGCTGAGGCAGAAGGCCAGATAAAGTAGAAAAGCACGATCACATGAACTACCTGCTAATGCTCAAAAATGTAGTTAAGTGAGTTTACGAAGTTCAAATATTTTCCAGCACCAAACGTTGTCACTGTGATTATTATTCATCAGCCAAATTTGAAACTTCCAACTTATGACTAATTATAGCCACAAACAACTCGACGAAATAACAAGGTCAACTAAGTACATATCAAGTAGAGATGCGACAAATAACAAGAGTTCAAACAGCAAATACATTATTGATAATCTTAAAAAATAAATCTTCAGATGGACTCACCTATAATCGTCTGTTTATAGACTAAATTGAAGTTCCAAACCCGATAAATTAGATGATATAAGGACATTAATTTTGAACAAACGAATAGATTTTTGACTTCAAATCCCATTATTGACTAGCTAACATCTGCAAGATATATATAAAAAGGAGAAGAAACGCCTTTGTCTATACATTAAATCAGCACCAATACTATCCTTGAACATGCCCCGATTCAAACACAAGCATCAAGGATTATTAGACATAAACAATCCAAAGTTCAAGTTGCTAACAAATTGAGTAGCAGAAGCTAATACCAGTTGTCATTGCAGCTCCTTTTTCCTCCATGGTGGCTTTGAACATAAAATATTGGTACTGTCAGCAAGCTGTGTTCAAAAAAACATGAACAAATTATATTAATATATCCTCCACAAAAACAAAGAAAAATAATTCAATCCCAGGTTCGCATAAGGAAAAAACTTCAAAAGTGTCTGCCAATATGTATCAGAATTCAACTTCTATTAAGAAACTAAATACAAACATCAATGTTCTGAGACCTGAAGTTTAATAGGATAGTATACAGAACTTCAAATGGAGACTACAGTCGATGAGATACAACCAATCAACGAGATCCAAAATATTTCACCCACACCAATATGACCATTTATATGATCATATTCAACACCCTCGACTTCTAAATAATACTTCGGATTCTATAAATCAACGCAAACTTACATGGAAGGTAACTAATGTACTTTTCGAATTAAAAACAGTTCGACTCCCTCCATCTAAGTTATACTGTTATAGTAAAAGGTAGGCAGGATCCTTAACTTCTCACTCCAACATAATGACACGAAAAATACAGGATATTCTTAGGAAATAAATAACATAAGAAACCAAGAAGGAGCAATGGACAACCACCGTCCTTGCATTGATCATAAAATTCTCATCTTTCACCTCAAATTCCCATGCAAGAACAATAACGAACATCAATTACAACTTTAACAAGCAATCGGCATCAAAATGCTTCAATCATCACATAGTATCACCAGCATCGTCTAAATACGTTGAAATTGAACAAACACAAAAAAGAAACAATCAGATACAGAAATACACAATCAGTTTTATCTAAATCCTAACAAATACTTTGGCAACACAAATAAAGTGACTTGAACGATAAGGAATATACTTATTTAAGCTAACTTAAATGATTAGCAGTGGCAACTCAGCAACTTTTCTAAATAAGGTGACTTAATTTGAAACGTTAATAATACTACCGTTTCAAAATAAGGCGACTTAAATTTTCACTTTTGAAGTTTAATGTCAAATTTCAACTACTTTTTTCAATGAATTCTACCTACCTTGATAGTTTCAGCATCTTATCAATTTCAGTAGGTATCTTCGCAGTTTCAGATAACTTATTAGATTCAGCTTCATTTTAGCTAATTTTCCCAAACAGAGCCTGACAATGAGGCGCATTAACCTAAAAATTTCTCCATCTTCCGCACATAAGAACAAACAATTTTCAAAACACAAAAAACAATCATGATCAACCATAATGCCACACCGAATCGCAAATAATCAAATACTACGTACTACTCTACTCTGATGTCACAAACAATTAGGAGTACATAAACAACTAGCGATTTTCGCAAGTTTCAAATAAGCTTAGTTTAGCATTCGTATGTCGGTTCGAAAAAACAACACAAATTGCATTAAAAACTTCAGATTCTGGAAAGCAAACTCAATAAACAACGCAAAACAAATGAAATAGATATAGATGAAAAACAAATTAAAGATTATCAACAAATTACTCAAGAAAAATTACAGAGTCGAATTCAAAGGAGAGTTTCACAATTCGAAACAACGAGACGACGAGAAATTACCGATAACGAGTTGTGTAAGTTGAGTAGCGTTTTTGGGAAGTAGCAGAAATGCGGTAGGGATAAAGCTTCAATTTACCGCCATTGTTGTATTGTGATTGATTTTGGTAGAGGTTGGGAAGTGGGGGGGAGGACGTGGTAGTGACTTTTGTTTGACGCGTATTAATTCAAAATACCCCCCAAGCTTACCAACGCATACCGGGAAATTTTTAGAGGTAACAAGGTGAGATCAACTTTAGGGAGTACTCTTCACGTCGAGGGTGTAAACGAGCTGAGTTGATTTTAACCTCGATTATGCTCGGCTCGACTTGGTTACATATTGAATTCTCTAACAAAAGTCTTACAGTATATTTGGTAGGGAGAAAAAGGAAAGCAAAAAAGAGGTTTTCCCTTGTTTGATAAAATAAATTATAAAGGATTTGACAGGAAAAGAAAGGAAATGGCTGGCAAGAAAACTTAAAAATTCTCTTCTTTCCTTTCCTCCCAAAGTTGGGGGAATTTGGGAGGAAAGAGAAAAATCTCCACTTTTCTTTAATTTGTTGTAGATTTTATTTTCTTTTCTCTTCCTATCAACCAAATATCGGAAAGTTAGTTCCCTACTTTTCCCTTCCTTTCTCTTCCCTTCTCTTCCTTTCTTTTCCTTTCCTTTCCTATACTAAAAAAATTACCAAACACATTGTTAGTAGAAGTGAAAAATCGTATTAAGTCGAGGTATTAATCTTGTAGCTGGTGGGTTTTTAATATAATTCTGCAAGTGCATGGTGTCTGTTGTTAGAAGAGTCTTGCAAGCACGGTCGAATCCATAGGGAGACAAGATTTCAGAGTTGATATTCAACTAAACAACTACTTCAGATCAAATCAGGAAATCAGGAGAGAATAGCTGAACTTCTAATTAAACGAATGAAAGCATGATTAGAATGAGAATTTATCTATGAATTAAAAACCTCGGACAATAGCCCGGTCCACCATGCTTATACCATTCAATGGGTTCAAACAACTAACAATACCTACTAGAGTCGAACGATTAGAGCAAGTGTTAACCTTATGGTCAGCCATAATTCAACATATGTCGCATGATCACAAACATAATCAGAATTACTAGTGTGTTCTAGGTCTCTAAAATTAAGATTGGTCTGTAGGAACAATTATTAGTCAGACGTAATTCATGAAATTGGCCACTGACATAAATAACATACGGATTCAAGAACAAATCAGACTATAATCATGGCATAAACATGAAATTATTAGTTAGGTGTAATTCATGAAATTGGCCATTAACATAAATCACGGATTCAAGAACAAATCACACTATAATCGCTCTAATAAAACCTTGAAACTAGAAGCATTCAAATAACAATCATGTTATAAACATGACTTCCCTTCATAAACCCCTAGAAAAGAATATCAACTCACTCGTGACTATGAAGAAAAAAACACTTCTATGTAAAAATTCATATTTGGCAATAATAGCAATAATTAATCAATGCTAATCTAAGCAAGAATAAAGTAGAAAAAAAATGAAAGGAAAAGAATTACCTCAATTGAATCTGAACAGTAAAATTTATTGAAAGCAAAGCAGGAATCCAATCTTCAACAATGGAGATAAAACTAAGAGTTCTAAAGGCTAGGACTCAATGAAATAACAATGAAAAATAAGATATGTCTTAAAAGTACTAAGTGTTATATTTATATCAAGTCTAAAAAGGATAGTAAAATAACTAAAATGGAAGATAAAACACGCTTCTTTTGCTCTTCGGTGTCGTTGCCCGATCAGGCAAAATTCTCCCGATGCCATCGAGCGGTCTTCTTTTCTTCAAATCTGGAGCAGCAACAAATGTAAAGTTGTTCGACGGGGTCGAGCCATTCCGCCCAATCGGGCGGACTTTACGTCTTTCTAGTGAAAGTTGATTAGCGATTGAGAATTAGCAGAAGTGTGGTAGGGACACAACTTCATTTACTGCCATTGTTGTTTGTGAATGATTTAGTAGAGGTTGGAAACGGGGAGGACGTGGTAGTGACTTTTGTTTGACGCGTATTAATTCAAATAGCCCAAGCTTACCATCACATATCGGGATTTTTTAGGCAACAAGGTGATCAACTTTAGGGAGTACCCTTTACTTGGGTGTAACCGAGTTGAGCTGATCTCGAGCTCGATCAAGTTCGGCTTGGCTCGGCTTGGTTAAATATCCAAGTCCTTAATTAAACTGTTAATAGCGGCATAAAACCCTATTAAGTCAAAAGGCATTATTGTCGTATTTTTCGTTAGAAAAGTGCAAGGCAACAATCAAATATTAAACCATACGTTAGCTCGTATAAGTGATAAACCAAAATAAATAAATAAAAATTATTTACATTATGTAAGAGAATCTAATACTTTAATAATTTTTAAAAGTTACAAAGCATAAGCGATAATTACTAAAACCTATCAAAGTGAGATCCTCGTTTCTATTCGTTTTCGTCCACCCTAGTTGTACCTAAAACATAAATACAAAAAACGTATGAGCGGGAGACTCAATAACAAACTATTCTAGTTTTGGTGAAATATTTTGTGCATCCTTTTAAGCCTCCTTCCATGATTAAGATGATGCCCATGAGTAGTGGGGATAATTAGCTTGTGAACTTTGGGGGTGCATGGGTTGATGAAGAGATAGAGCGATTAATGGGGACAAGAGATAGATATTTGATGATGGGATTAGAGATTCCTAACGATTAAGGGTTCTTTTTGGTTTTTTCTTCATCTCATTTCTAGTGAGAGATGTTCTCTCTTTTAGAAAGAAGTTGCTTAATTAAAAACTTTGGTTACGAGGCTTATCATTTCGAATGCATATCCCTTTTTTTCACAACAAAATGATAAAATAAGTAGTCGGTGTACTCCTTCTCCCTAAATGTATGCAGTATTGTCTTAGAGTTTGTGAGTAATGTACGACTATTGGAAATAATTGGCTAACCTGTTTAGGTTGCCTGGCATGTTATATATATAGAGATACAAAATATCTTTACAAACCCTACTAAGAGTCTAATTACCAAATTACCCTAATACACCCCCTCAATCTTTACGGGGAGGAATCACGGATAGATTGGAACGATGTTTACAAAACAACTCAGAAGAAAGACCCTTAGTAAAAATATCAGCAACCTGCAACTGTGTCGGAACGTGCTTGACCTGAAGTCCACCTTTAGCAACCATCTCACGAACAAAATGATAATCAACATCAATATGCTTACTACGATCATGATGAACAGGATTGGCAGTAAGATACATAGCAGAAACATTGTCACAGTAGAGAATGGTAGGCCGTCAATGAAAATACCCTAAATCAGCCAACAATTGACGTATCCAAATTGTTTCGGCCGCAGTGTAGGCAACAGCACGATACTCAGCTTCAGTAGAAGACTTCGAAACAGTAGGTTGCTTCTTAGAGCGCCAGGAGATCAAATTCTTCCCTAGGAAGACAGCATAACCAGTAGTAGAACGCCGAGTGTCAGGACACCCTGCCCAATCAGCATCAGAATAGGCAACAGTCACAGTAGGAGAGCCAATACTATGAAGAAATAGCCCATAATCGGAAGTTCCCTGCAGATACCTGAAATTTTTTTTCACAGCATGAAGCTGAGTAGTACGAGGCGCATGCATAAATTGAGAAACCGAATTAACAGCATAGGCAATATCAGGACGAGTCATAGTCAAATATTGTAATGCACCAACCATACTACGATAATCTGTGGGATCAGCAACAAGTTCACCATCTAAGAGTGAAAGAGTGACACGAGAGACAACAGGAGTACGTACGGGTTTGACAGTATGAAGATGAAATTTATGAAGAAGATCAACTACATATTTTTTTTGAGACAACATCAAACCCTGAGGAGTACGTAAAACCTGAATGCCAAAGAAGTAATGCAAATCACCCAAATCCTTCATAGCAAACTGGGAAGCGAGAACACTAATAAATTTCTGAAGCAAAGAGGAACTACTACCTGTAAGCACAATATCATCAACATATAGCAAGAGAATGATAATATGACTACTGTGTTTGAGAGTGAACATGGAGGTGTCACAACTGCTGCACTTGAAACCAATAGAGAGAAGAAAATTGCTGAAACGAGAGAACCTTTCGTAACCGACAAACATGATGTGGTTGAGAAAGATGTTCAAAACCAGGAGGCTGACGCATATAGACTTCCTCACTGAGGAAACCATGAAGGAAAGCATTTTTAACATCGAGTTGACGAATAGGCCATTTAAAAGTAGCAGCAAGAGTGGGAACTAAGCGAACCGTAGTAGGCTTAATTACAGGACTAAAGGTTTCAAAGTAGTCAATACCTGCCTGCTGATGATTACCAAAAACAACAAGCCTGGCCTTAAACCGCTCCACAGAACCGTCAGAATTATATTTAATCTTATACACCCACTTACAACCAAGAGCGTTTCTATTGTTGTTGCGAGGCACAAGTTCCCATGTATCATTCTTAATTAATGCTTCATATTCATCACGCATGGCTTGTTGCCAACGTGAATCTTTAGACGCTTGCTTAAAATTAGACGGTTCAGTCTCAACAACGTCAGTTTTTAAATCCAATAAATTCCTAGTTGAAATGATTCCATCTTTTAGACGTGTGGTCATGGTATGAACATTAGTAGGATCGACACACTTAGACGACTTCCTAGGACGCCTAGGGGGAGGGACAATAGGAGACGGGGATGACTCAAGGGGAACATCGAGGGGAGGGGTAAAAGGCGAGGAAGGGGAACAAGAGGGAGGCGGGGTTGACCCTGCGGGCGCAGGCAGTGGCAGAAACTGCCAGCGGGTGAGGGCGATGAGCTGCGGGCGCGGGGGAAGGAGGTTGTGGGTTGTTGACGTGCAGCGTGTGGCAGCCCCGCAATCCTGCGGGCGCAGGCTCGGCCTGCGGGCAGGCAGAATATATGGGGGGAAGGTGCCAGATGCGGGCGCGGGGAAAGAATCCCGCGGGCTGCTGTGGGGTGGACATCCCTCGGGCGTGCATGCACCCTATGGGCAGGAAGCGGGTTGCTGCATGTGCTCCCGTGGTGCTGCGGGCTCGGGGGATGGGTCACTAGACAAAGGAAGACTCGGAAGCCAACCTAAGGGGTCAAGAGACTCAGTCATAGGCGAACCAATGGTTGTGCTAGACACAAGAGAACGATAAGGAAATTTACAATCACTAAACAACACATGACGACTTGTATAAACTTTGCCAGAAACAGGATCAAGACATCGATAACCCTTATAATTTGATGCATAGCCAATGAAAACACATTGAATCTACTTAGCCTCTAATTTATTGATTTTAGGATCTAAAAACAACGGAAAACAGGCACAACCAAAACATTTCAAGAACTCATAAGAGGGGGGACGATGAAAAAGCTTAGCAAACGGGGATGAACCCTGCAATGCCGAGCTATGAAGGCGATTTATCGTATAAACCGTCGTATAACACGCATCAACCCAATATCGAGGTGGCAATTCAGATTGAATAAGCATAGTGCGGGCCATCTCGATAATAGTTCGATGTTTCCTTTCTGCAACACCATTCTGCGCTTGAGTCCGAGCACAAGACTTTCGAAAATAAATTCCCGAATCACAGAAATGTTGTAGTAAAGGAGTGTTATCAAATTCACGTCCACCATCATTTTGGAAAAATTTAATTTTGGAATTAAACAAGTTCTCAACAAGTTTTTGAAAAGTTAAGAAGGTCGAATAGACATCAGATTTCAGTTTAAGTGGATATAGCCAAGAAAAACGTGAATAATCATCAACAAAAACCACATAATACTGAAAAAACTGATTAGATTTAACGGGCGATTGCCAAAGATCACTATGTATCAAATATAAGGGATATGGGGCACGATGAGTCACAGACTCAAAAGGCAAACGATGTATCTTTCCTAATTTCCAATGAACACAATCGTCATGAAACTTAGAATTACATGAAATAAAGTTTTGTGAACGTAAACTTCCTAAAACTCTAGCAGAAGGATGACCAAGGCAAGTATGCCAAACATCTCCAGACTCCTTGGTTGCTATGAGGGCGGGGACAGACAACTCTGGGAAGACCCTGAACAAACTCGAGAAGACAACTCTGACTCTAGGATGTGAGGCTGAAGAGGATAGACACCATTCCTACTGATTCCCCGCAACAGAACTGCCCCCGTGGTATTGTCCTTAACACAAACAGAAGACTCGTCAAAACAGACTATGCAAGAATTATCCTGACATAACTTTTGAACAGACATCAGATTATGTTTTAACTGAGGAACATGACACACCTTCGTGAGACGAAGGGGGCTACTAGGGGAAGACAGAATCAAATTACCAAGTTTATTAATGGGAAGACGTGTGCCATCACCAACAACAACAGAACTCGAACCAGTGTAAGGAAGAGCATTAGATAGCTTACCATCCTGTGAGGTCATGTGAGATGCGGCTCCAGAATCTGGATACCAAACGGAGTCATTTGTTTCACCACCAACAGACAGTGCAGCTAGGGCACGTGTGACACCATCAGGAGAGGAAGGCACAAAGCTATGATTAAAGCGTTGAGGGAAATAAGCTGCTTGGTGACCTGGATACCAACAAAGACCACAAGTATCTGAAGAAGGAGTGTTGGCTAAATTGCCGTTAGATGGATTACTTCCTGCTGAAGACAAATCATTAGCAATATAATTGGCACAAGAATAATTAACATACGAAACATCATGAAAATTACCCATACCATTAGTGCGGCCTGCATTGCCACGACCACCCTATCCTCCATTGCCACGACCACCCTTGTTACGATTATTGTTCCGATTCTTATTTTTACCACCCCCTTGACCTTTAGAATTCGAACCACCCGAAGAAGACGGTTGTGAACCTGAAGAGCCAGACTGAACAGCCACTAAAGCCTGATGAGTAGAAGAGGTCTCATCATAAGCACGCTTAGCCTTAAGGCGTTGCTCATGCTGAAGTAGCTTGGGGCGAAGACCATCAAACGTCAAGGACGTTTGAAATTGTAACAAAGTAGTAACAAGGGCATCATAATCACGATCTTGATCCAATGCAGTCAAGGTATACTGAACAAGATCATACTGAGAAACAGGACACTGAATAGCAGCTAAGGAGTCAACAATAATTTTAATTTCACGCAGAAAAACCTCCATAGTCTGCTGTTCAGGCTTTTTCATATGACTCAATCTACCTTTCAGTTCCATTGACCTAGCCATACTAGCATGTAAAAATCTAGACATCAAACCATTCTAAATTTCAACAGAAGTATGTAACTCATGAACATCAAGCATAACATCACGTGATAAAGTAGCATACAACCACAATTTAATTTGTTTAATACTCGTAGAATTGCGGATTAGGTGTGGAGTTGCCAAGATGATCAACACAAGTAGACGAAGGTATAGAGACAGTACCATCAACAATACCAAGTAACTGATGTGTTAACAAAAAACATGTAACCTGAGTCTTCCAGACGAGAAAATCCTCTGGAGTCGTTAATTTAATGGTCACATACCGTGTGATGTCGTGATTGTTAAATTGATGTGCAAGCAACGGCGGAGGAGGAACCAAAGAGGCGTGGGGAGCATAGGTGGGAGGCGCATAAGAAGTGGAGTGCGCGCCAAACCCGGGTGGAAAACGTGGTGCACTCGTGGACGGAGATACGCCCAAAAACGGGCTAGACTGGGCCAACAGTGGTGGCAGGGCTGCGCCTGGGTGTAGGCGGCAGGCTGGTGGTTCAGCCACGACGCGCCACCAAAGGCAGTGGCTGCTGCAACGCTTGTGGCGGAGAGACGGGACTGCGCGTGAGGCGAGCCCGTCATTGTTGACGCAGCGAGTAAAATCTGCTGTTGTAGCTGCGCCACCCGCGGTTGTTGAACCGGCAAGGTGGGGCTGCGGTGGCCAGCGGAAACGTCCGGCAAGGGGGAAGATCCGGTGGCCATGTGGTGGTGCCGTATTTTCTTGTGATTTTAGGTTTAGGGTTAGAGTAAGCGGAAGAGAGAGAAAAAAATTCTAAACTTAGGCTCGTGATACCATGTACGAGTATTGGAAATAATTGGCTAACCTGTTTAGGTTGTCTGGCATGTTATATATATAGAGATACAAAATATCTTTACAAACCCTACTAAGAGTCTAATTACCAAATTACCCTAATAAGTAATGAGATATTGATACATTTCTCTCAGTGTATGTAATTTACTACTATCTACTTTTATGTCACAAGAAAATACTTTATATTATTTTCTGTTATATAAGATTGTTCAAAACATAAATTAATTTGAAGAAGCCTCTTGGAGATTGCATGAAATCAAAGGTTGCTTAAAAAAGGAACCAAAAGAGTGACAACTACTAGGTATAATGCTCAACAACCTCTTAGATGAACATTATTGCATTTTGCTTTAATAAGTCGCTAATAGGAGTAGCGTTTTTTTTTGTTTCATATGAGAGGTTATTGGGCATTATACCAAATAACCATTTGGCTTATCACTCCTCAACACATTCCAGCCTCTTAGAATATAGGAGATTGTTATCAGAGACTTTAACTAGATGAAGGTTATTAGAGTTTTGTTGTTAAGTTATCTTTTAGTACCCCTTAAATAATTAGTAACGGGTAAAACAAGTTGTTGGAGTAAAATTATGACACAATGAAAATATGATAGTTTTCAAGCCATTCGCTACACATAGTTGCATTCGGATTGTATTCTAAATCTTATATAAATTTATAGTATAATTAATCAGCAAATTTCGTATCGCACTCTAAATTGATAATTATATTAATATTCTATCCATGGAAATACTTTAAGCATAAGTCTTGCATTACTTGTATTTATTTAGTTTTGCGATATATCCCTTAATCTCATAAATGTTAACAAATATGAGTTTTATAGATTATCTCTATTTGCATAGTTTATACAAAATAAAACCAAATAAAAAATCTCATATATGTCTATATGAGTCCTTCTCTATTTACCATATGGAGAATTTTTTCAATGTCCTCATCTTAATTAAGCTTACGACTATGGTCAAGTGATCCATCATGGGACAATCAATACTATAAAGTGCTCGTTCTCCAAACATGCAAGTCATCAAATCCTTCATTACTTACAATCTTCAACATGATGATATGATGTTTCATATTAAGAACCCAAAGCTACTATCCTACTCGCACATAGAAGTGCTTCAACAAAGAAAGCGCACACATGAATTTGATTACATAAAACCTCATTTTAATCTTCATCAGAACATGAATTGACAATAGGTAAGTTACCCCATTATTAGACTTATTTGTTATCTTCCCCTTCTTCTTCCACGTGGGAAATCTCATATGCGAGGTTTTTGCCTCTAAAAAGAAGGAAATTGAGCAAAAGTCAACCGCGCTCGGGATAATTCAATTCAGTGGTATGCACATGGACCAAAGCAAACCCATGGAAATGTCATATTATCAAAGAAAATGACTCTATGTAATTTAATTGATTTTCGAAAGACTATGACGAACCAATTTTGATTGACACATTCTATCTCGTTCATATAAGTGCCTTTGGACCCTTTGGAATTTGTTTTAAAATAATAAAGAGTCATTTTTTCTTCCCTTCTTACTTTTATTCTTAAAATTAAATATTGAATAAATTTTGGTCACAATAACTTATTAATGCTTTATAATGTTTGTAAAATCAAAGCTATATAGATCCTTATCATATTTGCAAAACATCATGAAGTATGTATAGTAGAACCCTTTCATATTCGCTTAACATGAGCATGTTGGAATAATTGTCACGAGTTTAGGATCATGGTAACTTAATATGTGTATTAGTACATGATGATTAGGAGAGCATGAGATTAAATACTACTAGAGCTACCTTGAGACAAGTAATTATACTCCCAATGAGTTTGAACTATTACCCGCTCTATTGAAGGATCCATAAGAAGTTGGTTTCAGTCAAATATATCATGTTATCTACCAAAACAAAATGCGTCATAATTTGGTTAGACTATATAAAATTGATCCTGTGATTATATAACTAGACAAAAGGGATAAATAATAAAATGTAACATATGAAATTTGTTATTGCTTTCTAAATACATCTCGTATTATAATAGAGAATTTCGTTCATCATATCTTACAGATTCTATTTTGATTTCAATATGAAATCAAAATTTCCAGCCTATTTGCTTCAAGACTAACACGAGATAATATCTATGTAAATCCTTATAGAAAAAGTTAGATTATTGTGCATGAAATCAGCCGATTTTGGATGTGAAATCCAATGAAAGAATCATGCTATGAGGTAATTTGTGTAGTACATTGTGTAGTTAAAACATGATCAACCTATATTCTGACGAATCTTATCGCATTAGATATTGTTTTGACAAAAACCATTTTGATTTTGTGCTTTGCTCTTAAATAGCATGAGATCATATGTTGCTATCTTATAATATTATAAAAACAAGACAAGAGCAAAGCATATGCTTTAATTAATTGCATCAAGCAAAAGGTAATTTTTTTCACAAAACTCATCCTTCCCCTATTCAAGGCCTTTCAGTCTTTATATTTAATCATTAGGGTTTGTTAGGACCCGTGTTTTTAGATTGAATTGTTGGGAATCAAGTTTAATTTGATTGAGTTTAGTTGTCCTAGTTTTCTCTTGGAATTTTTCTACAAGTAATTTCAATTTAGTCCAAAAAAGCATGACCATTTTCAATTTAGCTTTGTAGATTCAGAATATAGAACTTGTTCTCTTTTACAAATGAGTTATCATGTGTTTTATGTGCCTTTTTCAGTTGTCAACATGTCAAGAATGGTTGAAGGTGGTGACGTAAAAGGTGAAGAGGAATTATCAGCTTTGGTTGTAGATGATAATGCTATAATTAGAAACATTGCACAAATGTTACTTAAGACGCGCGGATTTAAAACCAAGATGGTGGAAAATGGCCAAGAAGCCATTGACATTTTTAGTGGGGGCAATTCTTTTGATGTTATTTTCATGGATATGGAAATGCCTGTGATGGATGGAATTCAGGTATAAATAAATTATATTTTTATTATTATATTTTTTATTAAATTCTTGTTTAACATTTAACGATGTATATTATTTTATGATGCGAAGGCAACCAAGCAATTGCGAGCTATGGGTGTCAAAAGCTTAATTTTTGGAGTAACGGCTTCTCAATCGAAGTCTGACCTTCAAGCATTTGTAGAAGCTGGCTTAGATGAATACTTTGAGAAGCCGTTAGATTCTGCGAAGGTTGATAGTATACTCAAGCGACTCAAAAAGTGATGAAGATATTAATCTTTTTTTATTTGGTGTAACACATTGATTTAGACTAAATATTACCATACAATTATATGTGTTTTGACATATCAATTAGATGTGACTAGTTTATTTATGATTTATATATATATCAATGTATCAATTATGAAGTTAGATTACAAATCTCAATATATCATTTAAGATGGGTGAGCAAGAATTATAGCTTGCCACGGTCACTACCTTTTTTTCTTTCGACAACATTTTATCCACAACATTCTCATACATTAAAAAAGTACAAATATTCTCAATGTGGAGTTTCGAATGGACAACCTCAAGCATATAAGAAATAGATTTAACCATTGTTTCACTATACTATGATCGTTTCTTTTTATCAAAAAGAATGATGATATTATCGACATTCAATATAAACCAATAGTTAAGCTACAATCTTAAATGCATCTTCTGAATAAAATGAATTATCTTATTTTTTCTACCGACGTCTTTTGGCACCAAATGACATTAGTTGTATTAAATAACTAAAGTATACACAAAAACAATGAGGCATCATCCAAGTCTACGAACTAGTCTATATGACATATTGAAATAAAGTGTGAGCTCGCATTGCACGTCACTACATATCTGCTCATGTTAGTGGCTAACATGACACCATCATACTTATGAGTTATGACATATCACTTTCTCTTACCCTGTTAATAAAAATATCTCAAGAATATCTCAAGAATTTTGAGCACGCAACCTAGCACTTTGTAAGGTACAACTTCACCACTATGTCATTCTTTTTTGCTAGTATTTTTCCTATTACAAAATCGTATAACAACCCTTCTACTTTAGATGTTTGTTTATAAAAACGAACCCTCGTAATCCTTAGCTTCTCTGCATACTTGACTTTTTTTTTATTTCTAAATATATTACTACTAAAATGTGTACAAGGGACTACCACATGATGCCTTCCTCTTTTCAAATAACATTCTATACATGTCATGATCATACAATAAAAAAAAAGGGTAATTTGTTTTAAAAAAAAAAAGAAAATTGCCAAAAATAAGCCAACCTTTGGCCCATCTTCCACAAATAAGTCAACTCTTTGAAATTCCAGATATAAGCCAATCTTTGCATCATTTTAGCTAAATTTAGGTCATGACCTGTGACCGGTTGTACAAGTAATAATTTTGTTATATTTCTTTATTTTCTCTTTATTTTCATTTTACTCTTTAATTTTCTCTCTCCTCTCTTTCAATCTGCTGCTTCATCTCTCCTCTCTCCTCCCTCTTTCCTCATCACCCACCAGACCTCCACCCCACCGGATCGGGGGTTTTGGGTGGTTTGGTGGGCGGGGCTGTTTTGGGGTTTTGGGTTGTCTCACGGTAGGGGTTGTAGGTGGTTTTGTATTGGGGGTAGTTTCGACTTTCGAGGCTTTGGGGCTGGGTTAAGGCTCGATTAGGCTTAGGTGATGGTGTGACTGCGTTCGGTGGTTTTTAGTGGTGGTGCGGCTCGGTTCAGTGGGTTTATGGTATTGGGTTCAGTAGGTATGTGGTGGTGTCAGGGTTGATTAGGGGGTCTGGGATTGGTGAGGTGGGGTGTTTGGTTTTGGGTGGGTGTGGCTGGTCTAGGGGGTGTTGGGTTTGGTGGGGTTGGTTCGGTGGTGGGTGTGTGTGTTTTGGGTGGTGGTTGCTGGTTGCTGGTTGTGGGATGGGTGGGGTTGTCGCAATGTTCTGGTGTGAGGTGGCGGCTGGGGTGGTGGCGTGGCATTTTGGGGTGACGGTTGGGATGGTGGCGTGGCATTTGGGGTGACGGTTGGGGTGACGACTCGGGTGGTGGGGTACTGGGGTGGCAGTTGGAGTAGCGACTGCTGAGGGATGGCAATTGTGGTGGTGTTCATCATGAGTTGTGTAGAGGGGGTGGTTAAATTTTTTATTTTTTTTCAAGTTTTAATTATTAATCAAATTAGGTATAAACTACTGATTAAATAGGGATTATAATTAAATTAGGTTTAATTATAATTTAAATTATTAAAATAATGATTAAATAATGATTAACCTCCTATAACCCGTGTTAGGAGGTAAATGAAAAGCTCTGACCTAAATTTGGCTAAAGTGATGCAAAGGTTTGCTTATTTCTGGAATTTCAAAAGGCTGGCTTATTTGTGCAATATGGGTTAAAGGTTGGCTTATTTTTGGCAATTTTTATTTAACTTTTTTTATTTTGTTGAGAAACAACTTGTTTTTTTTTGCCTTTTAACAACCTTAAAAAATTTTCTTCATGAGGACACACCTTAGCGCACAATCTGGTCATTGACTCATTATTAATTTCTGGTGTTGGCCCTGAATTTTTTTTTTTTTTTTGCTTCCTAATTGCACTCCCTTAATTTAGTTTTCCTCTTTTTTTCCTATTGCAACCCCACTTTCCCTCCCTCCTTTCCCCTTATATATCCCCTTATTCAATAAAAATGAGTTGAAGATTTTATGTAGAGGATGAAATACCTACAAAGATGAAATTTGATAAAAATGTAGCATGAATACATAATGTATATAAGATAAATAACATCTTATTTTTATTTACATTATGTTAAAATAAATATCCCCATATCTTACAAGAGTTTGTATACATACCAGCCAAATGGGTTGTTCTAGAGAGAAGGTCTACCTTCTCTCTAAAACAATCTCAAGCCCCTACCACCGCCCAACACTGCCTACCACCACCCAACACTGCCTACCATCGCCTAGCACCGCCCAACATCAACGTTGCTCGCCGAAATCACCACGAACCTGACAGGTGAGGTGCTCCCTCAAGCTTCTTACTTCATCGGCCAAGCATACTTCATCTTGGAAATGGTCTAAAAGTTGTGGTTTTCATCATTGTTGGAATAATGGCTTTAAAAGCCTTAATTAACAAAACTTAAATGGCAATCTCTTAGGATTCCATTGTAAGTGTTATGGCTAGTTGAATTGCTAACAACTAGTAACCCCCACTTATGAGCCTTAAACATGGCAATAATTCACATAAATATGGAGGTTACAATATTATGTAATAAATTATTATTGTGATTTATGGTACTTGTAACCTTCTCTTGTTGGTTATAAGGTATCCTTATAAATAGGTGTTTGGTCTCTAGTATGTAAGAGAGAACAATTCCATTTATCTATCTTATATTCTCTCTTGAGCAAGAGCTTGTGTGACTCCAATCCCTCACACTCAAGTACATGAGTATGTGGGAGTGATGTTAACCTTGGGGAACGAATCGGCCATAACGTTTTGTACCTTGGACGGGCCGAATCTCATTTTTAAGGCAATGGTTTTAGACCATGGCATCACATACCAATTCCATCTTTAATTGTTTTAGGTGATTTCTCCATCACAAAATTTATTGTAGCCTTGATATACCTAATATTTCCAACAATCATCACCTTGAAGAAACCGAGAAATTGGAGTTCTTCACAAAGAATCTGTCGTTCGCGCACACGCCCTCGAAGTCATCGTGCTTCCCGAACCTAGTCGGCCGCCCTCCACCGCTAAAGTTTTGTTTCCTTAAGAAATGTCAGGTTCTTTGAGTAGCTTCTTTTCTTTTTAATTTCAATTTTTTAAAATGTTATCCCCCTTCAGTTTCACTTTTTCTTTATGGGTTTTTTTTAGTTTAGTGTCTTTTTATGTTTTTTAGTTTTGTTTTAGCATGTACGTAGTTTCTTGACTTGGGTGAATCTCTAAGATTGGGAGACCCTAATCTTATCCTTGTACCTTGTTAAACAAAAAAAAGAGTTTGTATACATACCTTATTTTGCAATGCATCACCTTAAAATAAATATCTCCTTATCTTATAAGCGTTTGTACACATACCTTATTTTGCAATGCATCACCAATAACATTATTTTAATCTTAACCTATTCTAACTCCACACTAAACATATAAGAGAGAAACATTATTTTATTCTAATTTCCAATCCGTATTCATATCTAGTATCCACCCTTCTAATAACTATCCCAATTCCCACTTTAGTAGGTTTTGTGTGCGGCGTGCTCCATGATTAACAAACTGTGTGGCACGCACACACTACATAGCCCCTGACTATTTTAAGGAGGTGATTGTTTTGGCCTTTTGGGGGTCGGGGTTATTGTATATTTAGGAGATTATTGACTATTTTGGGGATGATTACTAACTATTTAGGGAGGGGTTACTAAATGTTTGGGGTTACTGACTATTTTGGAAGAGGAGGGTACTGACTCTATGGGAGGAGGGTTACTCACTATATTTTTGGGGAGGTTATTGACTATTAAGGGGAGGTGTTACTGATATCAGATCATGTTATTTTATAGAGTTCCCCCTATTTTTGAGCTAAAATGTGCGTCGAATTAGGGTCTTAGGAGCTATTTTATGCTAACTTGTCTATCTAGTTGTGGATTGGTAGTTTTACGTTAAAATACAGGTTTTCGGGAGTTTTCTCCTTACTTTCTGCTGGGTTGCGACAGTTACATCTAATAGGAGGAGTTCCAAGGCATATGTGATGAGTAACTGAATTCCGAGGCCACGTCCGATAGGCCTTCGGGCATATGGATTCGGAGTTGTGTCTTGAAAAGCCAAGAATTGAGCAAAAAGCATTATGCCTGATGTCCCCGAGCATATTCGCCCGAGAGGGGGAAATCACTGATTCTAAGTTGTTGCTGAGTGAGTTGTTGTTTGTGCTTGGAAAAGACAAAAAGTCTGCCCGATCGGGTGGATTGGCCCGACCTCATTGGGCGGATTGGCCCGACCTCATCGGGCAGATTTACATTTATTGCTGCCCAGAATTTGAAGAAACGAATTCCGCCAGATGGCATCGGGCGACGACATCGAAGGACTCATGACGCGCGTTTATCGTCCATTTTTAATTTTTTTTCTATCCTTTTTATACTTAGTATAAATATAACACTTAGTGTTTTTTAGACATATCTTATTTTCCATTATTATTTCATTGATCCCTAACCTTTAGATTGAACTCTAGTTTTATCTCCATTGCTAAAGATTGGATCTTTGGTTTCGCTTTCAATAAAGTTTATAGTTCAGACTCAATTGTGGTAATTCCTTTACTTTAGTTTTCTTCTAATTTATTCTTGCTTGGATTAGTAGTGATAGATTATTGTTATTATTGCCAAATATGAATCTTTACATATAATTCATTTTGTTCTTCATAGCCATGAGTGAGTAGATTTCCTTTTCAAAAATTATAGGGAGGGAAGCCATGTTTATGCCATGATTGTCATTGGAATGGCTTCTAGATTCTAGGTTTTGATTAGAGTGATTATAGTGTGATATGTTCTTAAATCCTTATGTTATTTATGTTAGTGCCCAATTTCATGAATTACGTCTGACTAATAATTGTTCGTACAGATCTGTCTTATTTTTAGAGGCCTAGAACACACTAGTAATTTTGATTATGTTTTTGATCATATGACATATGTTGAAATATGGGCATTGAGACCTGACCATAGGATTAACACTTGTTCTAATCGCTCGACTCTAGACCTAGGTATACCATACGTATTGTTAGTTATTTGAACTCTTTGAATGGTATAAGCATGGTGGACCGAACTATTGCCCTGGGCTTTTAATTCATAGATAATTCTCGTTTTAATCTTGTTTTCATCAGTTTAATTAGTAGTTAAGCTATTCTTCCCTGGCTTCATCTGAAGTAGCTGAGTTGAATATTACTACCTCCATCCCATATTAGTTGCATGTTGCAACAGTTTGACTGGCACACTTGCCAATACACATCTTTGACCATTGATATATCTAACTATCAATTAGTAAAAATTATGAAAAATTGATATATCAAAATTATACATTAAGACAATTCTAAGAACATATTATTTACTAACATATGATTTTATATAGTAGTTAAAAAACATGGTCAAAGTAAGGTATATGAATAGTGTAAAAGTCAAACTGTTGCAACTAATATGAGATAAAGGGAGTAACTCTGAAAACCTGTCTCCCTTTAGATTCGACCCGTACTTGCAAAAATCTGCTAACAACTGACACCGTAAATTGCGGTATTACATTTAAAACCCATCAAGTTTTTGGCGTCGTTGCCGGAGAGACAGCTAGTTTTCTAATTTCTTATTCGATTATTTAGCATACTTCTTTTTGCCTCGTTGGAACCTCCGGGTTATCTTGTTGTTCTAACTCCTTTTTATGCCCAAGTATAAAAGGAAAATTTCATATTATTCTAGGGGACTTGGAGACTGAATCGATACTCCATGACCTTAAAGAGATATTTGAGGAAGAGAAGTTATCATCAAAGACTTTCTCATCACCAATGGCAAAGTCACTGAAGTCTTATGGGGTGCCTAATCCCGACGACATCCCCATTCCCCACTGGTCCACCTATCCCGCCATCGTTGCGGCAAATTTTGAGATAAAACCTGAACTTATCAATATAGTGCAGCTGAATCAATATGGTTGGCATCCTATGGAAGATAGGCCGGCTAATCGTTTGTAGAGATTTCAACAACTATTGCTAAGAAAATATGTAGATTGTAGACTTGTAGTTGAGTAGCTCTAGAATGCCTTTCCTCCATCTGTTTGTCGCTATTTATCCCTGCAGTCAATCTTAACCTACAACCGTCGTTCGAGATTTCAGGATAATATCTTACTAGACGTTGCAAATGACACTCTCTACTTCTAATGGCCCCTTTGACTCATTCCGCGCACGTCTCTTCTTCAGGTAAATGTCTTTAACAAACACGTCTAACTTGACCTAGTCTTCCATTTCACTAAGTCGTCTCTGCATACTGGAATTCATGTTCGTTTTTTTCAACAGATTTTTGCTTATTATCTGAACTAATATGAACTTTGCCCTTATTAGACCTTATTCGACCTTATTTGACCTTATAGATGAAACCTTATTCAACTTTATTGCTCCTTTATTGGACCT
The DNA here is from genome assembly GCA_947645195.1 of Patellifolia procumbens. Classification (NCBI taxonomy): domain Eukaryota; kingdom Viridiplantae; phylum Streptophyta; class Magnoliopsida; order Caryophyllales; family Amaranthaceae; genus Patellifolia; species Patellifolia procumbens. Next base: position 2,519,406 of record CANSGD010000502.1, on the reverse strand, counting down.
TATTGGACCATTATTTAAATTTATCTTAACTTATTTGAACTTACCTAAACTTACTTATCTGATAAAGACTGAAAATAAGTTTCAAGCAATGGACCCCGAGTATAGAGATTGTTTAAAATTGACAATACACTTCATGTGCTCTTTTGTATTCCTACTTCTTCTGCTCCATATTTCTTGCAATATTTGCCACTGTGTGGTGTCCAATGCATGACTACTGATATATTTGATTATTTTATTAATAAAAAATAGGAAAAATTGATAGGAATAATCCCACCTTTGGCCGGTCTTCCACCACTGGTACCACCTTCAATTAATCCCGGTATAATCCGACCTTTGACCCCCATATTCTCTCAGTGGTACCGGATGATGGCAACCTATTTGACCATACTAAATGACCGTTGACTTTTTTTTAAAAAAAAACCCTTCCCTCCCCAGCCACCCCTTTCCCTCCCCCTCCGTCCCCACCACTGCCAGCCACCCTTTTCCCTCCTCCTCCCCCATCACTGCCAGCCACGTTTCCCCCCCCACTGCATGCCACGTTTCCCCTCCCCCTCCCTCACCACTGCCACCGTCCCTTTTCCTCCTCTTCCCCCTTCCCTCCCATTCCCTTCCCCCAGCGAGCGTCTCCCCTTCCGCAACCACCCTCCCCCGTCACCATCTCCCCCACCCCAAAAATAGCCGGCAATGTTGAGGTGAGTGGGGTTAAGCTGAGTCGTCGGCGGTGAGTGAGTGAGTGAGTGTTGAGCTCCGTTCGTCCTTGCGGGTGAGGGAGTGGGTGAGTGTGTTCTTGCGGGTGGAGTTCTAGAGGTCGCCGCAGCGTTTCCGACGGGGCAGGGGGAGGGTGGCAGTCGTAGGGGAAGGGAAAGGGGAGGGGGTCGGGGTGGCAGTCGCAGGGGAAAGGGGAGGGGAGGGGGTGGGGGGTTGGCTGGGGTGGGTTTTAACTTTTTTTTTTAGTTTTTTTTAAAAACTTTGATTTAGAAGTTTAATTAAAATGTTAAGTTTAAAATACACTTAATTAGCTATTAATCAGGTAATTAAGAGAGTTTACCTGTAACTGTAGGTCACCAACAGGGGAGGGACCATTGAGAGAATATGGGTGTCAAAGGTGGGATTATTGCTGGATTAAATGAAGGTGGTACCATTGGTGGAAGACCGGCCAAAGGTCGGATTATTCTTATCAATTTTTCCTAAAAAATATGAAAATTTATATTTAAAAACTACATATTGAGATGCATATCACATGACTTTTTTATGCCATATGATAGTGAAAATTTGTTGTCAAAATTTATAAAGTTTGACTAAAAGTGTAAGTGTATGAAAATTAACCTAAAAAACGACCGATAACTCAATTTGACTCATAGCTGCTAACTTACTGTTGACTATAGAGTTGGAAAAATTAGAGTAAAGTGCTAGATATTATATTATCTTCATATTAAAATACTAGATACTCCCTCTGTCCCCCAATAGATTTTCCATTTGCTTTATCCTAAATCAAACTTTGTAAACTTTGACTGCATATTCTAACTAATATATAATATTGATAATAATCATGTTGAATCTTGTTAGATTCGTGTTAATGTGTAGATTCATAATGTCAAATTTTTATAATTTTTATTAACACACAAATAAATATACTAACGGTCAAAGTTGTACATTGAAGACCGTGTAAAAAGAAAATGGGAAAGCTATTTGGGGACGGAGGGAGTATTATATTATCTTCATATTATAATCGGAGTATACTGCAACTTGATTCATTAAACACATGAATAAAAAGATAGAATATTAAAAAATAGCTTATATTTTACAGTGGTGTAAAACCTGGTATTCAAAAGAATGACTTATTTATCAAATAAGGCTCAAAGGTGAACTAATTTAGAAGAGAAAATTGTGAGAAAGGACCTTTAAATTTGACCACTTTGCGAGAAAGGACATTAAGAATTTTTTTGCCATTTAAACACCTTAAACAAAAAAAGTTTGCGAGGAGGGACCAAATTGATACTTACTACCTAATTAAAAATTTCTTATATTCGACATTATCAGACCTTATTCAATGTTATTCGACATTATCGGACCTTATTCGACTTTATTAGATGAAACCTTATTAAATATTGTCTATACTCATATAAATTTATTAGTATTGAAAATAAGTTGTAAAGAACGGACTCATGGTAATACAATACATAACGTTTACAGTAGAATTTCTAATTTATGACAATTTTTCCAAGGTTTTATCGTTTCTTAGAGTTAGATGTATCAAAAATCAAATAAAATTAACTGAGAATTTCAATTTCCTTAAGTCCGAGGTCAAATTAGTACGACCCCTCCCTCGTGCTCATCTTCCTCTTTCTCTCTCCTGCAATTTTTGCGCACAATGTCGAATCGATCATCACATCACAAGCAGGAACCCACCAATTTCACCCCTAATCGAGGTTTCCATGCCAAATCCCACAAAAAATTCATCCCCAAATCAAACCCTAATTCATCATCACAACCACCACCACTAACAACAACTAACCCTAGTTTTAGCACTTCATTGCGTCAATCATCATCATCATCATCAAATTCAATTCAATTTCAAGGAAGCAGAGTGAAATTGAGCGAAAATGGTGAGTGGGTTTCTAGTAAAAGCAGCAGAAATAATGGTGGTGGTGGCAATTTCGTAAATTATCTTCCTCAAGATGAAGCTGTTGCTGTTGGTTTGAGTGCTGAAGATGGTGGTTTAGATACGCTTGAATCTCAGAGAGTTGTTGATCTTCTTAATAGAGAGTTGTCTAAGTTGCTTAAACTTAAACCCAGAGATTTCTGGAAACAAGGTTTCATTTTTTTACCCTCTTAATTCATTTTCTTTTAGGAATAGTTGCTTGCAACATTTTGGCGATTCGCAAATCATAATGCAACCTTTTAGCGATTCGCAAATAATAATGCAACCTTTCGGCAATTCGCAAATAATAATGCAACCTTTTGGCTATTCGCAAATAATAATGCAACCTTTTGATTGTTCCAGAATAATGCAACCTTTATACCCCTCTAACTTTGAGTAGGATAAAATTGAAATAACACCGATAAAAGAGGTAAACTTGAACACTTGTGTCTTAATAATTAGTCAAAATGTTGCTAGAAAAGTTGCATAGAACCTATAAAAAGAATTTTTTTTTTTATTATTTGCGAATTGCTAAAAGGTTGCATTATTAGAAGCAAATAACCTTTTTTTTATAAATGAAATTCTTTTATAATTGATTTTTGCTTTGCGTTGATTAGTGATATTGCTGCTGTTGATTTGTGTTTTATGATGATGCTATACTGACACTACATTAGCTGCATTGTTTGAATTGGATAGTAAGCGATGAACTAAACCATGTTGCTTCCGGTTGAAATCCAGAGTATGATGGGTTTAGGGTTTTGGGTTTAGGGTTTTATGATGATGCTATACTGGCACTACATTAGCTGCATTGTTTAAATTGAATAGTTTAAGCAATGAACTAAACCATGTTTACTCCGGTTGAAATTCCGAGTATGATGGATTTATGGGTTTAGGGTTTTATGATGATGCTATACCGACGCTAAATTAGCTGCATTGTTAGTTTAAGCAATGAACTAAACCATGTTGATTCCGGTTGAAATTCCGAGTATGATGGGCGTAACAAAATATAAAAGCTTGTGATAAACGTTTTGAAGAGGGGGTTAAAGAAAGATGATCATTGCTTGAGAACCAAATAAAAAGAAAGATGATGTTTGGCACAATGACCGTCACACTTAAAGTTGTAGGTAATGAATTAGCATCTTAAGTACTTGTTTAAGTTAGATAAGGAGGTTTTGCATAAGGGATGAGCGCTACATTTCTGTATACTGTATAGAGATAAAGTTAACCAATAATCTTTGAAGTTATCAATATCCGTTGATACAGGCTTGTTTATAACTAAGCAACTTAAGACATGATTGAACTTTACGTAGGTGTCATTTTATCCTCCAAATTAGATAGGATTGTTTGAGACTTAAGATTAAAAGTAGGAAACTAACAACAGTAAAATAATGCACACGAATTCTCGGTGTGTGGTCTGTACCCACTTGATCTATTGTCTGCCTTTTGGAACTTCAAAACGGCCCACTCATGTTTGGGAGCCTTCTTTGTCACCTCTTCACTTCAAACTCAAGAGAAGAAAAGGGAGGGGTCAGCATCGTTCCTAGCCTTTTGAAAGCCATGGCTTGGAGACAGTTTCGATTGCGGAACCATTTTCATGGGCAATGTAGATGGTTTGTAGCCTGTAGGGGCTTAAAACTATGGGTGCATTTTCTTCACCTTACTAGACCAAACTCATCTCAACTAAACTTTTTAGAATCTAGCTAGAATTTATAAGAACTTATTGGACCTAAAATCTGTTTTTTGTAGGTGAAGAGAATTCGCCCTAACTTTTTGTTGATGGAAGTCCCAACTCCCAAGAATACTCCACAATCATGAGAATTACATTGTCTAGTGTACAATTTGTATCTCTGATGAAAAGGGAATGGCAATTTGATGAGGCATTTTTTATAAGAAATGATTCTTTATTGGATAATGGTTTCGGTCATCAACAAAATGAAATCATTGAAATCTATTGCTTGTTTACAATCGAGTTCTTTTTTGAGTTTGAAATTGTAATCTAAGTTTTCTCAACTTCTATTGAAAGCACCTATAAGTCTATGATAAAATTTCACTTTGGGAAGGATATGAGTTTGCCTGATGTACTTCTGTATATATACCATATTTGGGGAGAACGATTTAATGAGCTTGCCTTGGTCAGCTACGTAGTTTTAACGTTGGCTAACGGATTAACTGTATTGTCAACACACATACACACACACAGTGGCAATGAGATTTATTTATTAAAATTGTCTGCCACATCCTCCAAAGTCATGATTTAGATCTTCATTAATGAGTTCTCCAAACTCTTAGGCACAGACTAGACATATATAAAATTTTCTCCACTTTCTTGTAGTTCTTTAGCAGCAACAAGCTGATTTAAGTCTGCCTTTCCTGCAATTGTATGACTTTTTTCTTTGTTAGCATGCAGTTTATTGTTATTTTTCCTATTTCTCACGATGTTGTTATTCTCTTGTCATCTTTGCTGCTCTTACTCCTCAGTGGCGGTAGACACATCTCTGCATGAATTTCTTGACAGTTTCCTGCAGTTTAGAAGTAGATGGTATGATTACCCATATCACGGAGCAAAGGGGGTTGTTGCTGGTGTAATTGTTGGGGACTTGGAGCTGAGTCGCCGAGTTTTCATGCTTTTGTATAGGATGTGAGTTATCTGTTTCAACCACCTTACTGAATAGTATTAGTTCCTTTTTTAGCTGATAGTATATTTTAACCTTGCCATTATTATGTTTTTTTTTTTTGTTTTGAATTACATAGAACTATTTTTGCAGATCTTCTTATAAGGATCCAGGTTCTAGGGCTTCAGAGAGCTTAAGTCAAAAAGATCATCAAGGTATTGGAGTTATTATGCTCAACAGTGCCATTAATCTTGGGAATATAAGAATATTATTCTGTGCTTAACTGGCTCTTAGAAGCATATGGACATACCCAGAGGTATAAATAAAGGATGGGTCTTTACTTTCTGCTATATAATGTAAATATATAAATTATCTTGGGGAATCTACTATTTATATCTTAGCCTTCTTTATCTGGGTGCAAAAGCCATAATTTGTAATGCACTGTCTCCTCATCCTCTGTGCTAGATTGGTTGACAGCTTGAAACACGGCATGTTTGATCAACATTTTGAAATTTTAGAAGCAAAGTTAAATTTTTGAGCAAAATTATATGGAGTACAGTTACCATGAACTCTGCTGCTGTTGACTTTATTAGTTGTGAGGATGTATCAACAGTACATACATGTTATAGTCTGTTCTGAGTCTTTTGACTTGTAAGCTTCTTGTGGTGGGCAAGGAACCAGTCTATGGGTTAGCGGCAGTATGGGAATTGCAAATTAGTTTTGTAAGCTTTCTTTGAAGAATCAAGAGGATTAGTTAGAGACTTAAAGGTGAGAGAATGAAATACTAGGTGCTTTCATTATAAATAAACTAAAGTGGAACTAGAAGGAATTAGATCTCTAGAAAATTGTTATGTCATTAGCTTAGTTTTATTAGCTCTCGAGAATGAATTAGACCACTCGATAGCTTGATAAGCTATCTTAATAGTCTGTATCTTCAGTTCTATGAATTATAAGTGTATTTCTTCTCCTTTAGGTTGTTGTCTGTATTATCTTGCCTTGCATGGTATATGACACTGTACTCCATTATATTGTTTTGAGCACATTATGATGCGGAGTAAGTAATTCCTAGTTCAAGCTTTACAAGACCAATATATAAGTAACGCAATATTAAGATTCTAAAATAATTTTTCCATTGTTGGTTCTTGTTCTTCTTTGACACCTTAGTAGCGTTAAATTTTGAGTTTAGCTCTCTATTTAAGATACATGATTACTTTTCCTGCCTGGAAGGGTGCTGTAGCAAACCAATGTCACATTGCCTTTAATGGGTCTTCTGCTTTAGGTTAGTTGGAGCCTTTGGAGGTGGTGTCAGATGTTGGCAGCCTTGCCTATATCATAAATTGTTACAAAGATACTTTAACCTGATCCCTACAATTACACATGTGCTGTTCTTGTGCAGCCCATTTGATGCAAAAGGTCAATTTGTGGCAGACCTAGCTATAACATATAACATGAAAGTTTAGTTGGACTTTGATTTAATATATAATAACATTTTAAAAAAAAAATGACATTAGAGAATTTTGGACTATGTTGAATTGATCTGAAGAAACTAGTACCAATGAATGATATATATATAACTGTAGTATTAAGAATGATTCGTTTTTCTAGTCATCTGAGCCTACTGCCTATGTGTATTCTAAGTGTCTGTGTGGGCCTATTCATATACTTTCCATCATGTCCACTTCCAAGGAAATAATCATGAACACGTTTGCGAATCGTATCAACATTTGCGTTGTCGTGTAAGCGATTTATAACGGATGAATGTTTCGATCTCGGTCAACGCAGTTAAATCTTTTCAAACAATCACATCAATGTTTTATAATCTTAAATACAATGTTCCAGTGTATGAAGTACTATTACAACATAAGATAATCAAATCTATCAAAATATCATGTTTCTTTAATTGATATACACCTGCGAATGAATTGTGTATGCATTATTTGGGGGAGACTAAGGAAAAGTAATTAACAATGCAAGTAAGTACTATGTGCACAAGGTAACCTAGGAGAGGAATTGTTATTAGAGATAAGATATATGGTGATCTAGGAGAGAGTGTATTTTGATATGGTGGGCCAACCATTAATAAAATCTATTATACACTTACCCAAAATGGAATATTGCACTTTGAACAAAATATTATGGACCGTCCATGAGGAAAGTGCACAACACATTGGAACGGAGGGAGTATTACATTTGGCTTTTCTCTAAAAAAATAAGTAAATAAATAGAAGAAGAACGGATGTGACGGGAAAAACTGTTTTAACACGACAAGTTCAAGTTACGGTACAGACAACGCGTTGTGAAGATGTTTTTTTTTTTTTATTGTGGCCTTCCATAACGGGATTCTGCGGAACGGCAAATTCAAAGTCCGATATGGAACTTGTCTCTCTGTAATTCAGTTTATACCGCAACTTAGGAGGATTAGTGAATGTGGTAGGAATACAATATTCAGATTAGTGAATGTGGTAGGAATAGAATATTCAGATTAGTGAATGTGGTAGGTTTAAAATATTTGGATTAGTGAATGTGGTTAGTAAAATACCACAAATTCTATTAGTCCACCCGTACTAGAGGTTGCTAAAAGAATTGAGCTTTCATTACATTCTAAATCATCATATCTTCCTATACTTCATACTATGGATTTTTTCTTGATAGAGTCAGTGGCATGCTATTAAATTGATATTTCAATTTCAGAGATATGATAACTGGAACAAGGGAGACGTATGACAATTCCATAAGCTCTTGTCATTGACAAGACCTAAATCTGTTGTTGTATCATATTCAATAGGCACATTTGACTTTCGATATATCAACTGTAGGCAAATTATATCATCTTTGTATGCTACACAAGTGCATAATTTATGCACACTACAAGGTCGTTGATATCTATGCTCATTAATCTATTTTTATCTGTTGGCACATTGTATCATCTTTGTATACTGCACAAATCATGCACACTACAAATTTGTTAATATTTTTGTTAACGATGAATATCCGTATTTTAACCACATATTTTATCCTGTTTATTGTTTATATCTTATTGATGACCAAATCTTTTACTATGGTTGAGTTTTTAGAATGTGAATCAGAACTTTATAGGCTAGTAACCTGAATTTTTTTCATCTGTATATGCGCCACAACATGTTTCTGTGGTGATAACATTTCTTTGTTTGCTGTATCTGTGTATCTGTTACATCTGATGCTTTATTCCTTACTATTTCAATTTGTAGTCCTTCTGCAGGAAAAGAAATTGCTTGATTTGCCCAAGTTGTTGGATATATGTGCGGTCTATGGTCTTGAAAATGAAGATTTGACCAGATCACTGGTGAGATAACTGAGATTTTGTTGATGTACTCCAGAAATAAATCACTAGTTGTTACCTTTTTTTCCTCATTATCTTTGTGTAGCATAACTGTGATTACCAAGATTCTCTATCACACCACATCTCTTCCTCATCTACACCGACAGCGGTTTCAGGGGTAATACTTCTCATGTTGCTACATCCCTACATGCCTAATGAGGATTTGAGTGTGGGAAGTATGTAGGGAAGCGAATCTAGTTAACACGGTGAGTATAGGATGTGGAAAGTTGATGACAGGCTGAATACTCTGGGTATTGCTACTTTTCTTAATGGAAGATTAGATACACCAGCTGATACCACTTTGCCTTCTGAAACTTCATTGTAACGTGGAGTTGGTTCAATTTACTTTCATGCCAAATTCTTAAGTCTTGTTTATGAGCAGCTTTTTTAATGATAGGTTAGTTATGAAGCCTACTACCCATGGTAGCCAGTATTATCGTCTTCAAAGTATTCGAGCGGAGAGTGTTTATATCTCCCTATCGGTTATTTCTGGCAGTTGCCTAAGTAATTTTAACCCTTATTTTGTTTTAATTTTGTTTGGTTGTGGATTATGTCTCATCCTTTCTTATATGAATTTGTTGATTAATAAATAGTTTATTTCTATTATTAAGTGAAACTTTATTGTGGTCTAAAGAGAAAAATAATTTAAACGGTCTTGAACTTTGGTTGTTGGCATGAGGGATCTTATTTTTGTAATACTTGTTCAGAGTTGTACTGTGGTATCCTTGTGGATTTGTGGGTATATGCTCACAAAAATATAATTGTGCCTGTTGTATCAGAGTCCTGCATAGTTACCCAATGTTTCACTGATTTAGCTATTGTGCCCATGGAATTATAATTGCTGCGCCTTGAGCTATGCCTGCAATATCCAATACTTCCCTTTCTAAGGAAGCTCTAAATATTTGCTGACAATTTTTTTTCCCTTTTGATCCAGGCTGTGAATGCTATAAATGCACAGCCTGATATCCACAGAAATTTCACTGCCATGCTGTCTCATTTATTGGGCATTGTGCGCACAATGTATGAACGTTGCAGATTGTCTTTAGAGGTATGATTTTGGAGCCTGATGTTCCATGCCTTTTGACTAAAAATTGTGAGGATAACATGTTAGTTGAAGATATTATTGGTTAGAGGATGGAACTTGAATTGATCTAACTGCCCTAATGACAATATGAATTACATAATTTGTTTTCCAATTTCCTGATCTTCCATGTTTTAGTACTGCTTACTCATATCATGATGCTGCTCTCGTCAAGCCGCATTGGTTGAATTGTTTGTACTTGTTAATATTAATCAAAAACTAAGGCTGGGTTCTTAGTTACTAGGTATATAAGATTCATGTCGGTTTTGTTCTTGCTGGATTGTACCTTTTGTAGTCAATACTAGGAACAATCTTCATTTATTCTAAGCTGATTGAAGCCAGTGATATGTATTTTCCCTGAAGATATTGTAGATTTCAAAATTAGTTTAGTCAACTAGAAGCATAACTTCCATGTTTTAGTACTGTTTATTCATATCATGCTCCTACTCTCGTCAAGCCGCATTGGCTGAATTGTTTTTACTTGTTAATATTAATCAAAACTAACAAGCTGGGTTATTACATTACTAGGTATGTAAGATTCATGTCGGTTTTGTTCTTGCTGGATTGTACCTTATTTAGTCAATACTAGGAACAATCTTCATTAATTCTAAGCTGATTGAAGCCAGTGATATGTGTTTCCCTGAAGATTTTGTAGATTTTAAAATTAGTTTAGTCAACTAGAAGCATAACTTGGGGCAGTAGAAACCCCCCCCCCCCCCAAAAAAAACAAAAAATAAATAAATTATATGGATAGTTTTAGTTCCCTGCTAAAGAATGAAAGTGTTTTCATGGAGATGGCCTAAAACAAGTTGAACTTACAGGATAACTTAGTCGGATACAATTTAAATATTTTTCCTCAACTTTCTTGGAATTTCAAACTGACTTTTTTGCTTTGGACAGGCTTTGATTTCTGCTGGTGGCTCTGTGGACAATGGATCCAGTCAGCGACATATAGAATATTTAGAGGTTATAATATTTCCACTTATTTTGGCTGTGTGGGCATCTTGCCTCTTTGTTTACCCCCTTGGTTACAATGTTTTTAACTTTCATGTATATCTGCAATGAGCTGGCCAAATGGGAGGGAGGGAGGGAGCATATCTTTACTTCTTCACTCGTTTCCAAAAATTAATCACAGTTTAAATGATCTATATCTTCTTCAGTGTAATATAAAAATTACAATATTATGCCTTTTTGTTTAGAATTGATGTATATGCTTTGCTAAATTCTTTCATGCACTTCTTGTTTGTAGGTGATGGATTTCTTAAATGATGCTGTTGTGTCCATGGACACATTTGTTAGTGCTTATAGGCCTGCTGCTGTTTACTTCTCTTGCCCTGTTGATGCTAGGTACTACTCGTATATCTTTAATTGTTCTTAATATCGTGGACGATAGTTAGCTTTCACGTAATGGACTAATATTGATATGAACGCCTTTTTTCCGTTTCATTAAATAGTTGATCTTTACCATATTATCGCAGTCACGGCAATGAGGAATTGATCAATGTTCTTGCAACTTTGCATGATTCGTTGCTACCTTCTTTACAACAAGGGCTTAAAATCATCTTGGCTCCTGAGGAGAGAACATCTTCCATGCTTTCTGATGTTTCATTTAGTTTGAGAATTTTATCATCAAGATTAGTTGATCTTGGTTGGAAATTACTGGATAATTGTTACCTGAGCGACAAGTTTTTCAAAGATAACCTTTCCGTTCCTGTTGCCATGAAAATGTTTCCTGCTAGTGTTGAGGATCCTTTTATAAGGGCTGATATATTGGTCCAAACATTCAAGGAGATTGCTGCAGTTCCTCAGCATGCTCAGGGTAAACATCACAGAGCTACATTTCTTCAAAATATGGAAAGAAATCATCAAATCATGCACAGAATTCAGAGCCTGAAACAAAGTGGTAATTATTCATTTCTTCAATCCGGTATCTTGCATTCTTACTATATGACATTCTTTTGTTTGTGCTTGTGCTCCCTTAATTTAATTTAATTTGATTTTTTTATTTTTCCCCTTTTGTGGACAGAAATCTTTCTAAAAATTCAGTGATGGTTTATTCAATTGTTTTTGATGCAGGATGGATATCCATAGATGATGAGCAATACCAATACTTGACTGTGATGATGACACACCCATTACCTGTTGTTCCCGAAAAAATGCCTGATGCTTCAAATTCAGTGAGAAGTGATGGGTTGCAAATAGAAGAAGATGCGGCAATTACAGCATCAAAGATCAGTCAAGTGAAAGATCTTTTCCCTGATTATGGTAAAGGTTTCGTGTCAGCGTGTCTTGAAGTTTATGATCATAATCCAGAGGAGGTGATTCAAAGGATCTTGGAGGGAACTTTGCATGCAGATCTGCAGAAACTGGACACCTCTATGGAGACAGTCCCACCTAAGTCTGCTCCATCCCTGATCAAGAAAGATAAGGGAAAGGGTATCTTGGTGGAAACTACAGAAGTCCCTACTACAAAGGCAACCTCAATACCTCATAAGTCGAAGCATGAAGCGGTTGCATCATCAGGGTCTTCTGTATCACCATCAGTAGGGCGATTCATCAGAAAAGCTAAAGATGATCAACCTGATCATCATACTCTCAATTCCAGAGATGAGGAGCACATGGAGAAGACGGCTGCTTTATTGTCACAATACGAGTACGAAGATGAGTATGATGACTCTTTCGATGACCTCGGCATGACCGTCGTGGAGTCTGGTGTGGAGGATGCAGAGATTTTAGGCGAGAGAATCAGTTCAAAATTGAGAGCATCTTCAGGAGCCGAGACCCAAGGTTCTGGTCCTAGCACTGCTAATTCAAAGTGGAATTCCAAAAAGAAGCCTCAGTTTTATGTCAAGGATGGTAAGAATTACAGTTATAAGGTGGAAGGATCTGTAGCAGTTGCTGATCAACAGCAAGCATCTCTAGTTAATCAAGCTCAGAAAGAACTAATACATGGGCTTGGACGTGGTGGTAACCGCCCTCTTGGTGCTGTTAAGGTTCTAGAAGAGCAGAGTGCGGTAGAAGGGGATGAGGCCGATAGCCCTTTAGAGGGGGATGGTGGTAGAGGAAGAGGAAGGGGAAGGGGGCGTGGAAGACGAGGCGGAGGAAGAAATAATCATCACCAAAAGGATAGAGCCATGAAGAAACACATAGCTGGAGTGGGTGGTTTTTAGATATACATGTATATACACACTAAACCAAGTGTTGTACAGTCATTAGCTTTTCAAAATTTTGGAATTGTTTTCTTCTTACAAATTTATTTATTAGTGCAAAGAAGAAGATAAAGCTAGATTTTTGGTAATAAAGAATTTTGGTAGCTCCTGTGCTTGATCACAACTTGAGTTTTTTCCCTAAAATGGTTTGTTGAACTTGTACTAAACGAAGTTCAATTACAGTGTGTTTGGATAGAAAACGGGAAGGAAAAGAAGGGGAGGGAGAATGATGAGTTTTTCTTCCAAATCTCTCCATTATGTAAGGGAAAATTTCTTATAAATTAATCATTTCTTTTGCCACTACAAATCGCTCACCTCCTCACTTGTTATCCAAATAATGGATTTTTGCCATCTTCCTTTCTCTCCCCTCCTATTTTAGCTATCCAAACAAACTATTAGTAAAAGGGTGCCGAAATAGGCTACATGGAATTCCTTGTCCTTGACGCTTTTATGAATGCACAAAATAGTAGAGGTAGAGGGCATCTGTTAGAGGGATTCTTTTTTGTTTTGTCAAATAAAAGAAATTTATTGCCAAATGGTATAGAGTATCACACCATACAAGCCAAACCAAAAAGCCAAGAGGCAAAAGCATCATCATGGACTCTAAGCCCCCACTTGATAAGGCAGGGTTGCGGAACTAATTATATCCACTATTTGGGATTATCGATAACTTAATTCTTTTCAATTTATCTTTGATTATCTGAACTTATTGGAACTTATCTAAATTTATTAAATTTTATTCGACCTTATCGGATGAAAGGTTATTAGACCTTATTCGACTTTATCTCAGCTACTCTGAATTTATAAGGATTAAAAATAAGTTGAAAAGAACGTATCCTTATTTATATATTTTAGGTAGGTAAGTTGAACTACCCTGATGGACCAAAGTTTAATTGGTAGTTCAACTATTCTTCCCTGATTTCATGTGAAGTAGATGTTCAGTTGAATATCTATATATATATTAAAGCGCGTAAGAAAATGTTGCAATCTGCCACGTGTTACTCCATGTCAGCGTCACCATTGTACGTGATAATTTGCAATATGCAAAATGTAACTAATAGGTTTTTAACACACGACCTATTAGTTGTAATGTCATAGGCTCTACCACTAAGCCACATCCCTTTTTGTTGTCACTTGTAACTAAGAATTCCTTTTACATTGATTAACCTTTGGAAAAAAGTAGAGAAACCTCATTCATTACAATTTTTCATGTTCCTTTTAATTTATTTATTTGATTCTTAAATTATACCATCAAAATTTTAATATTAAAAAAATTAAATCTATAAGGAATATTATTTAAACTCAATTAAAAAAAAAGAGAAAACCCCGGGCATCGTCTAGGGCCATACACTAGTTAACTCTAAAAACCGGTCTCCTGTAGATTCGACCCGTAATTGCAAAGCTCTGCTAACAACAGACACCGTAATTAAGCAGTTACTAACTATCAAGTTGAGGTAAGACAGACTATTTTGGTTGAGTTTTGGTATTAGGAGCGGAAGAGTAGTGTATGTGTTACTAAATAGTCACGCTACACCATTAGTTAATAATAGGAAAATTTGCATAGAACCACCTTAAGTTTCTAGTTATTTGTAAACTCCCACCTTTATGTTTGTTTTCTTTATAAATTACCACCTTAAGTTTACCAAACTTATATAAACTCCCACCTTTTGACAGATTTTGCTTAACTCCGTTAACTGTGGGCCCCACATCAGTTAGCTCTTTTGTTTTTACCTCCAAACTCTTCATTTCCCTCTTCCTATATATGTTATTTCCCTCCAAACTCATCTCCCCCCTCATTATTTCCATCTCTGCCACCATTTTCATTCTCCAAAGCTTACGAAGGTTCAATTTTTTTTTGGAAATACAGGTAATTCTCATTCTCCCACAATGGCACTTTGGTAAAAATCCTTCAAATTCACCCATTCCTTGCAAAACAAAGATTTCAATTTCAGAAAAACCATAAATTGTTGAAGGGATTTCAATCTCAGGAAAAACATAAATTGTAAACCCTAAACCCTAAAATTGTAAATTGAAAAACCCTATATACTGAATTTAATGGAGGTAAAGAGGAGAATGGGAATTACTTGAATTTCCAGAAAAAATCGAACCTTTGTAAGTTTTGGAGAATGAAAATGGTGGCAGAGATGGAAACAATGAGGGGGGAAGATGAGTTTGGAGGGAAAACCAAAAGAGATAACTGACGTGGGGCCCACAGTTAACGGAATTAGGCAAATTCTGTCAAAAAGTGGGAGTTTATAAAGGTTTGGTAAACTTATGGTGGTAATTTATAAAAAACAAACATAAAGGTGAGAGTTTACAAATAACTGGAAACTTAAGGAGATTCTTTGCAAATTTTCCATATAATACGACCAACCGCAACTACACATAAAAGTTTGTGTTCCCACACCAAATTTCAATCAAATGTCATATAAGATGATTAAGAGAATTGGATCCACTTCCAATCAGTTCCACTTCCAATCAGTTCCTAATATCTGGACCCAGTCCCAATCCTAACAAATACAATTCCAGTTCCAAAACCGCCGATTTCAACTGATATTGAATCTAAAACCGAATATCCAACTTTTCTGCTTACCCCTAGTTCCCACATACCAAAGAGCCCGTCAAAGATTAGGACTTAGGAGTTACTACTAATTTTAGCTAAGAAGTTCTAAAGTCATTCAGAAATTCAAATGTTACTAGTATAACATGATTAAGATCATCAAATCAAAATCAAATAAACCAATAGCCCGCCCAGCCCACAACCCTTCAAAAACCCCCTTCTTCTTCCTTCCTTCCTTCCCCTTTTCCCCCAAACTCAAACCATCTTTTTCCATACTTCTTCCTCCCTTTTTCCACAAACCAAAACAACCCTTTTCACCATTTCAATCATCTCTTCAAAACCCTAATCTTTTTATTCCCAAAAATTGCATGCTTTACACCCACCTGAAAACATGTCTCCACCGGCAATTCCGGTAGATTTCCGAGCTCCATTTGGTTCCAATTCAACTTACAGTTGTAGCTTCAATACTGGTTCTTCTTCTGCTTCTACTTCATCCTTAGCTTCGGGCCGGGCCTCTTCCGCCCGGCCCAAGCCCAGGCTTGTTAAGCAGAGGCGGAGCTCTAAATCAGCGTCGGCTGCCGAGGCGGCCGACACCGCTGTTGATCCTGGGATCAATCCTTTTCGGTCAGTAAGTTCCCAAACTGCAAACACCCTGAATTGTGCTAATAGTAATGATAATAATAGTCAGTTTGGAAATGTGGGTTTTGTTTTTGGGGGTTTTAATTTTAATAATAAAGTTGGTAATGGTTTAGTTGATAATAGTAATAATAAAGTTAGTGGTTTGCAAGAACAAGAATCTAGGTTTAGTGAGGATGGTGCATTGAAAGAATGTAGTGGAAGTACAGGGGGTGTGACATTTAGCTTTGGTGGTGATCAAATTGGTGTAAGTAATGTGAAATCTGGTGGAAATGGGGTGGCGGAATTCGAGCTTTCGGATGAGATGAAGAAATTAGATATCGATAAGGGGAGATGTCCGGATGAAGAAAACGGTTGTGGATTGAATACTGAGGACGTATCGAAAGGTGGGGAGGACGGGTTTTTTGTGTTTAAGACTGGTAGTGGAAGTTCGGTGCCGTTCAATGGAAATGGGGAAGTCGGCAATGGTGGAAAGATGGGTGCTTTCGGATCTAATTGTGTTGGTGATAATGTATTTGTGTTTGGAAGCAGTGGGAACATTGATAAGCCGGGTGATTCTTGTTCTCAATCATCTGCTTTTCCAGCTGAAAATGATGGAGCAAGATTAAAAGAAGATGATGCTGAAGTTGGTAATGTGAAAGCTGAGGCATGCTCATCCTCGGGTGAGAAGAAAGTGGAATCCAGTTCTTCGGATTTGCCTGAAGGATCCAGGGTGCCTTTTTCGGAGTTTAAATTACCTGATTTTGATGCCCCGTTATCTTTTTCAGCTAACTTAGCTAGTGAGTTAGGCAGAAAGCCAGAGGTTAGCCTGAGAAGTCGTGGCTTGAAGAAAAAGAAGGGAAATTTGAAGCAGTCAAAACACAGTAAGCTGCAACCTGTACAAAACCAGCCATCTGATGAAGGTCTTGGAGAGGGTCAAGAAGCATCTGAATGTTATTCGCCGATGGACTTTTCTCCTTATGAAGACACCGCAGATAATGACGTGCCTCTTAGCGGCCATCAGACAACTGATGAAGCTAAGGTAGCAAGTGGAACTTCATCTACTGCGGAGACAGTATCACAATTAAATGATCCTGGTACTGGCATCAGCTCAAAAATTAATAACAATGGTGGGGATGCTGTCCAATGTTCTTTCAATTCTGACAAGGCTTGTAGAGGTGAGGAGAACTTTACATTCATTTCATCAACTTCTGCTCAGAATCATGTTTCATCACCGAAGCGCTCGCAGAGAAGGAAGTACCGTATGAAAACCGCGATGTGTGGTAGTGCATCTAGGGTCCAAGGTTCTTCCTTGGACAACACTCCTCTCCTCAGTAAATTGCCGGGTGCAGGTGGAAACATCTCTCTGTCTACAAGCAAGAAGAACCATGAAACAGAGGCTAGTGAAAAGTTGGTGTCTGAGGCATTCAGTTCTGCAGAAAAAGCTTGTGAGAAGTGGCGAAGGAGGTATATATTTTGATAATCTGTAATCACAAGGTTTATTAATTTGTGGAGGTTCCTTTTATGGAGGACACAGTTGTCAATTTTGTATTGTAGTTCCGTAATCGTTGCTTTTGACATTTTACAATCATTTTCTCCAGGGGTAATGAAGCCTATGAACAGGGGGAGCTCTCTAAAGCAGAAGAGTTGTACACATGGGGGGTCAATTGCATTCCTCCAGGCGATGCATCAAGTGTTGCCTTTAGACCTCTTGTGCGCTGTTACAGTAACCGTGCTGCAACAAGAATGGCTCTTGGTAGGGTGAGAGAAGCTATAAAAGATTGTCTTATGGCGGTTAAACTTGATCCCACTTTCCATCGAGCACAGATAAGAGCAGCAAAGTAAGTCTATCTGTTTGAAATTTAGATCTCTTTAGTTCTATATCTCCTTCCCCTTTTGTGATCTTTGGAGTTATTACTTGATTATTAGCTAATACAACAAGAACACAAAGTATCAGTCTTGCTTGCAGGTTTGGCGATTGTCAATATATTAGCAACTTCATCTCAAATGAAATCTGGGTCTTCCTGTAATTGTCGTCGCTCATGATTAGCTATAGTATTGACAGCTAGATCTATATAGTTCCTCAATCTTTTTTATAAAATCAATAATAACGAGTGGTCACAGACTCAAAGTGCAGTCCCTCTTCCTTTTCTTTTGTTGTGAACGTGTAGTCGTTGTCTGAAAAGCTCCGTTACAGTTGATTGGTGCTTGATATTTGCATATTTAGTTGTTTGGCTAGAGCTGTAAATCTGCAACTTTTGCCAAGCAATCATTGAATATTTAGAAAGCCAAAGCTGTAGCAATTAGCTTTTTGATCGTTTGTTGGATAATTTGCTTTTTAACTGTTTGCTAAATAGTTTGCTTTTGAGATAATTGAAAAGCCATTTATCAAACATATTTTTCGGTTATCTGTCCAAATTAATAAGCTAAAAGTCAATAGCCTTTGGCAAAAGCTTACTAAACAAGCTTGCCAATCTTTACTACAGTGTACTTGTCAAAACACACTCCCTGTAAATATCTATGCATTGAAAATAATTTGGCCTTCAAATTATGAGCTCTCTATGGTTAAGGACTCGTTGCAATATATTTAATTTGTCTCTAGTTGATTGTCTCGATGTTTATGCATGTGATGAAATTTGGTTTTACTTAATATTTTGTTGTTGGCGATTCCATTATTACTCCTCTAATCCCTGTATTAAAGTCCGACACATGTCTCTTGTCATACTTTTATTTGATACTTGTCTTAGCTTTATCTTCTTTCTTGTTTTTTTGTAATACCAAAGGGTGCTGCCCTGGTCTTACCTACATTTATCTGTGTCTGTGTCATCAACAGTTCTTTGGTCTAGTTCTATCTTGTTCCTCTAGTATATCGTAGGAGTTTCTTTGTAATTGATTTAGAGCAATATTTTGTAGATGGATGCCTACTGAAATCTCTAGATAGTGACTCTTGGTTGCCCACCAAGAAATTTTATGATACAAGCTGAACACATTGTAACTTGTGAACAGTTCCATCAGTTCCGTCGTCATGCATGTGAAGTTTATAGATAGTTCGGTATCATTTTTAATATAAGTTTTGTTTTGTGTTTTTAGAAAACTGAAAACTGATTTTATTTTAGTTTTCTATGTTTCAAAAACTGGAACAAAACCTCTTCTACCCTTCTGCCGTTCTGCGTGACATTGGAGTTCAACCCAGAAACCTCAACATGACTATCAATATTTTCACAGGGAGGCCAAACATTATTTAGTTGAAAAAAAAATTCAACTACATCACTCAACTAAATCACCCAAAAAATAGATATGACCACCCATTAGAGCAATATTTTTTCCTAAAAAATCTGCAGACCACCATGGGAGTGAATCGAGCCTAGTTTCAATGAAAAGGAAGAAAAATAGAGTTAGAGAAATTGAAATGGCGAAAGAAAGAAGAAAAAGAAAAGGTAGCATTTTTTGTATGGTTACAATTTGGGGAGGTGCCATATACAAATTACAAAGAATGTTGAAGGAAAAAAAGCAAATCTACGTTATTGCCAGATATGGCAGACTTCAGACTATAGTTTTGTAGTCACCGCCAGTCTGACCACCGGAAACGGACCTATTCCTATGGTGAATTGCTGCAATCTTCCGGCATAACTCGATTTGGTCTTGTGGATAAAGATTTGGAGAGAAAGAGAGAGATTGAGAGGAAGTAAATTTTTTTTGGGCAATCAATCAATCATACAAGCAATGAATTGTATTTTTTGGTTTCAAGAGATGAAGTAATTTCAATGATCGAGGACCGGGGTTCTCCAAACAAAAATGGCAAAGCCTCTAACTGTGGTTTCTCCTTTTCCATTGCAGTTTTGTGAAAATTGGATCAAAATTGTTTTCTTAATGCCGCAACCGAACACGGTTTGTTTCTTTTTTGCAAAAAAATAAAAAGAAACCAGAAAACCCCGATAATTCCAAACAGCCCCATAGCTTTTTTTTATTTCATTTAAGTGTGACCCGGCGTTACTCTTAATGGTTGTGTTTCTGCTCTATATGGTGTCAAAACAAGGTGGCATCCCTATCATATCGGCCATATTGTAACGGTTTTCAAATCTACCATACCGATATTACCCGCATTGTAAAGGTGTAAAAAAATAGCGTTTTAGGCTGATTCGTTTAATATCTTGTGGTCTCAGCCGATACTTAGCGGTACGGCAACAACATTAATTTTGTTACCAAGATTCCGTGATTTTTCCACGACTGTGACCGAAACCGCGTTTTCATACCCGGTTGTGACCCATAAGATATTTTGAAGTTCCCATTGGCAGAATTCTTCTTAGCCCTTACTTTCTGTCCCTTATTTGTATTGAGATTTAATTCTTGGTTTGACTCGTGTCGTCGTGTGGACTGGCTGCATCTTTATTTATCCAAATTTCTCGTGTCGTTTGATCGTGCCTTTTGTTTTTAACCTTTTTATCTCCCTTTTGTGTCTCAGTTGTTATCTTCAGCTGGGAGAGTTGGAGGAGGCAGTGCAATGTTATGGCAAGTGCACGGGTTCTGGTGATGTAGTTTATCTGGATAGACAAGTTGTTATTTCAGCCTCAGATGGGGTTCAAAAGGCTCAGGTAGATAAATTAATTTGTCTTGCGATGTCTCACATTTTTGTTTTCTCCATTACCTATTACGCTCTTATAGCTGAGGTGTGCCAGAGGCAAAATACACATGGGTAGATTTCTCAGCAATTTTTTTTCTTCTGGTTTATCTCACTTAACGCGCTAAACATATTTACATCTGTTTTTTTGGTAGGATTATTATTCTCTTTATTTTTTTCTTGTAACTTGGTGATTAAAGTTTTTCATACAAGAAAGCTAAACATGGAGGCATCTATGTGAAATAATGCAAAATGCCATTGAGAATACTCCATCTGTTCCTTTTTTATAAGGCATGCAACCACATCTACACATACTAAGAATCTAGTTAAAATTGCATTTGTGATGCAAAAGAAATTGACTTATCGTATCGATTATATAAAATACCTATGATCTTGCATTGATATTATAAAGTAGCACTGATTAATTGCATTGATATTGTATCATGAGTTATATATAGAAACATTGTTTTTTTGGCTATAGTGCCTGATGCATGTAGTGTAAATGGAAACTTAAAAGGAACCATCCGAAATAACAAAAATGATATAGCTTGTCTTGCATTTTAATGTCTTTTGTTCTCATTTAATTTCACCCTTGTCATCGTGGTTGTCTGAAAATTAAATACTTCCTCCATTTTTATTCAATCGTGACTTTTCTAGATTCACGGACTCCTAGACAATTTTTGGGAAGAAAAGAGATAGAGAGTAAAAATAAGGGGACCCATGTGTGAGGAGAGAGATAGATAGAGTTTATTGACCAAAAAGAAAGTGTAACATTTAATTTGGAACTTCCTAAATAGAAAGTGTCACATTTTAAAAACGGAGGAAGTCTTAGTTTTTTATATTATATTTCCCCCACTCTCCCACCCATAGGTAAAAGAATATTGTCATTTTGTTGCAATATTTACACCTCTACCTGATTGGCAGAAAGTGATCGAGGGCACCAGTCGTTCTGCTGAGCTTTTGAAACTTAGGACATCTGAAGCTGCCGCCCAGGCCTTACAATATATCGCTGAAGCAATGTCCATTAGTGTATACTCCGAGAAACTACTTGAAATGAAAGCGCAGGCACTTTGCATAGTACGTGATGAAATTTTACGTCTTTTAAGATGATGGTTTATTAAATCCTTAAAGCAATCTTGTGCCAATTTTTGTCTAAGCTCTTGCTGTTTTTCTTGGTTTTCAGTTATCTAGGCATGAGGAATCAATAGCACTTTGCGAGAAGACACTTGGTTTTGCTGAAAAGAACTTTATGGCTGCACCTCTTGCAAACCATGAGGTTTATGGTCCTTCAAATGTAAGACTGTGGAGGAGCCGTAGGTTATTGAAGTGCCACTTTCATCTTGGAAACCTTGACGTGGCTCTCGATCTTCTAGACAACCAAGAGTAAGCCAAATCTTTCACTTTCTTTTGCTAGCAGATTTTTCCTTTTAGATCTAATAAAATCCTAAATCTATCAACTCTTTGGATGCTTAATCTTGTGCACTCTCCCCCCTCCCCCCCAATCCCCCCTTCTCCTTTTTCCCAAATCTATTGTAGATGGTAAATGACACATACTTCTTTTTGTAGGCTCAGGAATAATACATTAGAATCATCAGACCCATTGGCTGTCACGATACATGAGCTGTTAAAGCAGAAGGTATGCCTGTACATACTTTTACTTTATGTTCATGATATTGTTGCCAACTGTCAGTGGCTTCGTAGCTGCGTTGACTCAAAAGTTTGGATTTTGCCATTGCGTGATACTGTGATGAGGAAATTTTGGTTTCCTACGTGTATGCGAATGCTATCTTCGGATAAGCTTGCTAGATTAACCTTTTTGAGTAGTTTTGAAGCAGGATGGTAGATGGTATTCTGGTCTGGACATCGTCGCTTTTACTATGTTGAATGTGACTAATATGAAAATAATTCCATTGAGGATCGTTGTTGCTCGGAAGGAACCTTATTCAAGCAAAAACCTCTACTCCTGTGTTTACTTTGGCTATTAGACGAAGAGAGAAGATCCTCTTGATGCTTCTGATTCCCTCTTTTTTACTGTTCTTTGTCTCTTACATGATTCCCTTTCTTCCTTAGTTCTTAGTGGATTTGCTATTTTATGTGATGCTACTTCTATATCTAACTCAAATTATCAAGATCGTAGAAGTTTAGAACTGGCAGAGTGATGGTGGATATCATTTTCTTAATTCCTGTATAGTTGTTGGTGCATATTCTGAATTTTTGTTCAATGGCCCTGTTTGGTACTTAGCAGGTAGCTGTGAACGTATAGATGATTGTATCAACTGATTTGACTAACTGGTTGTATTAGCTGTTTTGACTAATTGTAATAAAGTGATTGGTAATTTAAATGATATTTGACCGCTGTTTGCCTTTTTGAACTGAAGGGCATCATGGATTGATTTCCAATCATTTCTTTGAAAATACTCCTGTTAGGAACTTATTCAAAATTAGCTTATTTTCCCCAATTTGCGACTTACCAATCACTAAAATTAGCTGTACGGATATTCAAACCTCTAAATAAGCTCCCAACCTGCAAAAAGCTCATCAAAAAGCTCACAATCAAATAGCACCAATACCTTTAACCTTGTGGTATTGTAATCATCATCTTGTATAAGGTCTATGGCAGTCTACCCTGCTATACGTCTGGCAACCTCATTACTCCAGCATCCTGGGTGCATTAAGAGATTAAGATCATCCCATCTCCCCCAGGGAAACATAGGAATGTCATGATTTACTGTTTTCAGTTCTGTGGTTCTGTGCATCTTTAAAGCAAAAGGTATTTTGAAATGGCCAGATTAATGCCATCTTAATGCTCTTTTCTCCGGCCTCGTGGTTGAGCTTCCTTGCCCTGATATTCTAGAATTATACAATATTTCCTTTACAAATGCATATCCCCTTGAACGTTGTTATTTGCTGCGAACTATCATTGATCAATAATATTTTTGCTGCTTCTTGGCTGCAGAACGCTGGCAATACCGCATTTCACTCTGGCCAACATGCAGAGGCTGTTGAACATTATACTTCAGCTATACAGAGTAGTATGGAATCTCGCCCATTTGCAGCAATCTGCTTTTGCAATCGTGCTGCCGCACACCAAGCTTTGGGTCAAATCACTGATGCAATTTCTGATTGCAGCTTAGCAATTGCTTTAGATGAAAATTATGCCAAGGTAGGAATAGCTTCCGCAGTCCTTGTTTTTTTGTTTCTTTACGTAAACATTGTACTGGCCAAAGGCTTGGATACTGCATTTTTGTAGTCCCCTCTTGCTGACATGTTATATAAACTTACCTGGGGGGAAAATATATTATCTGGGAAGTGATCAAACATAAGTGATATAAATGAAGGAAAACGGTTGATTGAATTGTGTTCATAACGTGGATTAAACTCTAGTGAGTGATGAGCTCCAATCTGAAACCTGCTGACAAAGGGTAAAGCAACTTATGATGTCTGTATGCCTGAGTACGGCGATGTAGATTAAAATGTGGGAGAAAATCTCACTTCTAGTCTTCTATAAACCTCCCTTCATGTGGGCTAATTTTGACACATGACCTCTACACATGTAGTAGATGGCATGTACTGGCTCAAAGTAGCAACAGGCCCATGATGTTTTTATGGAATGTGCGCCCAAACCAATAGATCAGAACAAGCCAGGACAAGGTACCATAATAACTATTGGGCATGCGGGGTCATTTGCTGGCTGCTGGATCATCCATGTAAGCTTAGTGTATGAAAAACTCCGTTTTTATATCAACTGTATCTCATCTTTGGCTTCGCAAATTGAACCGGCAACAAAACCAAATCCAGACCCAAAGCCAGAACCTGAACCCCAACCTGTTGCTCCTGGGATCTACTCTATTTGTAGAACTGGATAAACGAAAATTGCCTTTTCTGAGGAAGCTTGGATGCACAAGAGAATGTTGAAGAATTTTGATTTCAGAATTTTTATCAGACAGAGTAGTAATTTGGTGATGCTTAGTAATTTGGACATTTGGTTTTACAGCTTATTAATTTGGACATGCTTGACAGCATATATGTGAACTCGGCAGTTGTGGAATGTAATTGGAGTGGTTTTGACGTATGTACAAATGTGAAATTGCTTTTTTCTCTTAATTGATAGTTCTGTTAGGAGCTTTCCAAAAGTTGCATTCTGAAAGTAGTGAAACATTCTTGAATTACATGCACCATGAATGCATGACCTTATATCAGGTTCTTTTCTTCTATAGTTCTTTTAAGATTGGTTTCCTGAACTTATTAACCCTTGCTATATGTAATCATACTGTAGATGCCAACAGTTATCTTTCCTTATTACTTTATTAGACGTTTTATTGCTGTGCAACTTCTCATTGTTTCTTGCCCTCCTGCAGGCAGTTTCTAGAAGAGCAACATTGCATGAGATGATTAGAGATTACAAACAAGCGGCCACTGACATCCAGAGATTGCTAACTCTTCTTCAGAAGCAATCTCTGGAAAAATCTAAACAATCTGGTTCTGGAAAAGGGAAGGAGTTAAGGCAAGTACAACAACGACTATCTCTAATGGAGGAAGAAGCAAAAGGAGAGACTCCACTGAATCTGTACCTCATTTTGTAAGTTACTCATTTCAGTCTTTGAAAATAGACTTCCTTTTTTTGAAAAGAATTGGTAAGATAGATCATTGATGCCCCTCTGTCATGGCCCCTAATACATCCTACGTGAAATCCCCCCACACCCCTTAACAAGGTTTGATAACTATGATGTAGGCCATGAGAGATGAGGTAGCTCCCAATTAGCTACCCCTCAACTCTCGATAATCTACTTTATTTGTGGACTCTTAAGACTGGTATAGCTATATATTGGCCCCGCAAATTGCTTTTGTTAGTTGAATTTCTAGATGCTCTACTGACGAAAAAGAGTTTATTGGATCTTATAGCTCATGCGATGTCCCAATGTTAAACCTCATTGCAGGGGAATTAAAAAAGCTGACACCTTATCTGAAATTAAGAAGGCTTACAGGAAGGCAGCACTTAGACATCACCCTGACAAGGTACTGCATTTTTAATGTCTCGATTCTGTGTTTTTGGGCCTAGGCACTGCGTATTTGAGAGGTCAAAAAGTGTGTGATTTTGAAGAGTCCATTATAGGTGCTGTTATTCCTGGCATTAGTATCTATACACTTTTAACTGATTAGATATTGTCAAACCAGAATTATTGTTTTACTGATGCCGTGTATGAATGTAGGCTGCTCAGTCCTTAGTAAAGGGTGGCGAAATTGGAGAAGAAGGACGTCACTGGAAGGATATTGCAGAGTTAGTTTACAAGGATTCGGACAGGCTGTTTAAAATGATTGGTGAGGCGTATGCGGTGCTTTCAGATCCAACCAAGGTACTTCTGGCTGTCCAACTTTCCCGTCCTGTTTGAATTCTGATCCATGTATCGATCTGTTCTACATTATAAAAAGGTGTTGCCTTGAATACTGGCTCGCCACATGGCGGCTTCCTCTTAGGAATGGGCCCACCTTTCATTTTGGAATGCCAAACCTTTCACAATTCCTAATCATCCTTTTAACTCTCTATTCCATGGTTAAAAGAGGGAAAATGCTAAATATGTAGTAAGTAACAACAATAAACAATTCGTAACAACAGACGGTGTGTGATTTATTTCTAATCTAAGACTATCATTTTGGTAAGTCTAATTTAATGCATATTGGTACAATCACATGTTGTGTATGTTTTACGCAATTAGGATTCAATGTGTCTTTTACATAAATTGTACATTAACATTTCTTGCATTTCGTGGGGCTAGTACTAATCTCGTCTATCAAAGACGATTTCATTGAACATCGTTCATTTTATTACAATCATCTCAAAGTAAGTATTCAATATCCCTCCGGCTTCTCACACAAGCTTTTTGTTCCTTCCTATTTTAGCGCGAAGAGTATGATGATGCGGAGGACTTGAGAAAAACGCTCAAGGAGAGCAATAATATGAGATCAAATTCCAGGAGATACTCAGACCACTATAGCCAAGGCTTTCCATTTGAGAGGAGCAGCACCAGGCGATACTGGCAAGATAGCTCTAGAAATTACAGTTCCTCATACAGAAGATAGCCTTGATATTGCTTATGGACAAGTTGAGCCTTTTGGCCAAGTTGAGCTGGTTCTTACAATTGAATTTCTCCCAAGATTCTCTGGCCGGCATCTGGAGTCTTCTGCTCATAGGGAAATGAGATACATGAAAACTAAATCGTGTAAATGGATGATCCAAGAGTTTCTCGTACTGCAAGTTGGAGGTAAGTGACTGAAGTCTTCGGTTTGGTTAATGGCTATTTTTTTTACCCTTGGAGCTCAAGCTCACACTTAGGTGAAACATGAAGATAGAGAACGTGGGGTGTTGAAATGTAGCATTGGAAAGGTCAAGCTATAAGCTACAGATGATGGGTTCAGGGATTTCTGCATCTTTTTGTTGTGGGAGGCTGATGAGGGCATCTCACTTTCATGAATAGAAGAAATGCAAAGAAAATAAAGGCGAGTTTGTGGCAAGAATGCGAAAGAAGCTTGAGCCTGCTGCTTAGCCAATTTTTTGCTGGTATAAAATTTATACCAGGAAACAGATTCTTTGATGTGGTTTTACATATATATATAGCTCCCCGTTTCGATGTACGATGGCGGATCCCTTTCGATCTTGTCCACCATTCCTACTATTGAAATTATTAAGTGCATGGAGTGCAAGAGTTTATGCTGCAATTAATTCAAGAACGTGTTTGGATGGAAGAGTTCGTTTTCCTTTGGTAAATGGACTGGCGGAAGGAATGGTTGGGAAACAAGGGATATAGTGTTGAAAAAAAAGGGTGATCATGAATTTGTTTTCCTCTAGGAAATGGACTGGAGGAAAGGAATGGTTGGGAAACAGGGGATCTAATTTATTCTTCATTTCATAAATCAAATTTCTTAAGACTAATCAATTGTTCATGTTGATTATTGAACACATCGATTGTTGAACAACATATGAACACATGAATTCAAACTTCATCCCTGTGGAAAAGAAAATGCAGCACATTTATCTGATACTGCTAGTCTTCTGTTACTTCTATTGCGTATCCTACTCCATAGTGTTGGTGCTACACCTTCTGTTCTTGCTATTGTTTTTGTGGATGCTACATTTACCCGTCTACCACCGCCCACACACATACTAGATCCACTTGTATCGCTGGCGCACCTCTGAAAATAGGGGATGCAGGGAAAGGGTGACTATTAGGTGGGTAATTTTTTTAGAATCACCATCTATCTGCTATTCCTGGCAGGCATGGGTTTTGATCCCATAGTTCCTGGTAACCCACCGCAAACCATACTTATACATGCCCTAACAAGGGCGGATGTGGGGTTATTTTTATTCTTAACCAAAAACCACGCGCTCTAATCCTCTGAGCTACAGGCCCCACCCCGAGGGAGGAGGCTCCCTGAATAACGAGATGGGAAAGGGTGCAACAATGGGTGGACAATGGTGGTGCGTGGTGGCTAATAAACAAGAGAGATTGATATTGAGGGTTATCTTATATGTATGAAATGTATTAGACATATAAATCTTTTTTTTAAATATAATCTTGTATGGCAAGAAGAAATCATTTGGGTTGCTCACGCTCAGAGCTCCCATTAAGCCCAAACTCCCCCAACCCCAATCCCCCACGTCCTAAGCAAATTTTTGGGGTAGAAATTGAACCCTAGACCATTGCAGAGAAAATGAAAAGGCTTGCCACATAAGCCAAGCAAATCTTGAGGTTAGGCGAAATGTTCAAATTTATCTCGTCGTTTTAGAGAGTTGAGGAAATTTTAGGTTAGAGTCCCATCTCCAAATTGACTTTAGGTCTAATCGTGGTGCTATAGCAATCAACATTATGATTGTCAAAGGGAGTAATGTGAATAGAGATAAGTCAAAGTGTTGAATTTATTTTGGGATACGCGCCGATTAAACTTTTATAAATGGAAAATGTATTGATTACTAAAAGGGCAAGTATATATGTCTATACTCGTATGTGTTTGCGATACTTGACAAAGGTTATGGTTTTGAATCAAGGAAATCTAGAGTACCAAATTTCAACTCATAAACATCTTAATAAGTGGATTTATTTCGCCTTCTTGATAAAATCACCTACTTCACTCAAATAACTTATAAAATCTCTTTTACAAGTTGAATTTTAAGTTATTTGGTATACTGAATTTCTACTTAATGGCTCTATCTTCTGCAATTATCTACTTGGCAATGGAAAAAAAAAACTTCCTTTTCCAAAATACCCCAATGGTTTTGCTCTACCAACTAAAGTTACATTAATGAGCTAAATTTTGTTAACTAGTGTTTAAGATATTATTTTCTAAGATTCTAAAATCTAACCTAAAATTTTAATTTGCCAAAGTAAAATTCCCTCCCCTCCTTCATCCCTAGCCACCACGATAACCCTATCCCCACCCCACCTCACATTTGTTGCGACTAGGAATGACAATGGTTCGGGTTTGGCTCGGGTCCACCCAACCCCGTTAATTAATTACAAACCCGTTACATGAGTCCTTTGTAATTTTAAGCTTTAAGTGCGTTTGGAAAAATTGGCTCGATTTAATCTAAGGTGGTGAAGAAGCTGAAGCCTCGCCAATAAAAATAACTTGACTCAGCAAACATACGTATCATAATTAGTAAAATCCCGATTCAAAATTAATAGTCGATACGCAATGATGAATTTCTATAATAATCTATCTATATATAAAAGTTCAAATTGCACATGAGAAGTTTTGAACCCGCGACCTCAAATATGGAAGATAAATGCTCTAACCATTTCGTCACTACATTATTGTTGCTTCTTTTATCAATACCAATAACGATATTATGTGTTTTCAATAAAAAAAATAATAATTAAACTACAATATTTTAATTGCATTTATGAATGAAACTACTAATATATACTTGTTACTAATATCTTTCTACACCTAAAGTATAATACAGATAAATCCCAGACATCGCCTGAACCTAATTGCTTCTTTAAAATGTTAACTAGCAATTGTCAATTTATATAATAGTAGTTAATGGAGATGTTTGGCAATTAGAGTTTTGAGGGCAAAAAGAGGATTTTGTACTATTTTTAAGAGATTTTGACTAGGCAAAACTCTAATAGGTGTGTTTGGTGAAAAAGAGTTTCAAAAGAGAGTTTTGGAGTGAAAAATCTCAAAATAAAAAAGCTCCTATCTGGAGCTTTTTCTCTAGAGGATTAAATTATGTTTTTGCCATAACTATAATACTAATATATTAATTAGCATGTCCATAAATGTTATTGTACACAAACAAAGGGCAATCAACTTTTAGCAATCAACTAAGCTTTACCAAACACATTTATGTGAGAACTTAGTCAAATCCGCAGAACAAAAGGTAAAATTCTAAACTCTAACTCTAATCTCTCTCCGCTAAACTCTAATCTCTGTTAAAAAAGACCTTACAAGTTATAAGTTTTGTGAGAAAATACCTTTTATAATTTTTTGTGAGAAAATACCTTATATGTCATTAGTTATCAAATTACACACCTTATTATCATATTTAGGCCAAAAAGTCAACATTTGCGTCTATTTTTTCCTCCCTTCTTGTACGCCGGAGTCACGCATATCAACCCAAAATTTTAGACTAAACCCCAATGCACAAAACTAGACAAAATAAGATAGTCGGTAATCCAAAAGCTGACTTTTTTAACCAAAATATGACAACAAGGTATATAATTTGATATATAAAATTTTTCACAAATAAAATTATACAAGTGGTTTTCTCACAAATAAAATTATATAAGGTGTATAAGGTTTTTTTTGACAAAATTTCCATTTTTTTAATACTTTTATCAAAGACTTTATTGCCCAAAAGGGTTATCTAGATACCCACCTCTCCTGTAGGCTATAGCCCTACTAGTATTAGATACACGCTAAATTATAGATTTCACCAATTTCCTTGGGAGTTGGTTTACTATAAGACGGTCTTAGGTTAAGCTTAACCTCAGACCAACCCAATAAGCCTTAGAGAGGCCCATGATGGCGTCACATGCTAAACAGTCCAGCCAAGTTGATTTTTTTAACTTTTCGACCCAAAACCTTAACTTTTGCGTTTTTTTAAAATTTTGCCCTAAAACCTTTAACTTTTGCATAAAAATCATAACTAATATCATATGTGGAATCGATACCCTACACTCCATTAGCCTTATTAGTTATGGATTTTTATGCAAAAGTTAAAGTGTTAGGTTGAAAAGTTAAAAAACGTAAAAGTTAAGGTTTTAGGTTGAAAAGTTAAAAAATCAGTTTTTCTGGGCTCCTTAGCGCGTGTCACGCGAAATTGGGCTTTTCATTGGCTTATTGGGCTGGTCTTATATTAAGCTTTATGTAAGACCTTCTTTTATAAAACTTTGCCTTTTCTTGGTTATCTCGCAAAGTGAACGGTAACAATTAAAACACAAAGGGAGAAAATATCTATCTTTTTATAATATGGGCCGGTTGGCTCAGTTGGGTTATAAAGTTAGTGGCCTTTATACACCCATAAGTCCAGTTACCACTATCGTTCCTCTCTTCGGATCCTTGTGTTTCAGTGGTTTGCTTTATCTATCCTCTGTTAAACCAAAACCTGCAACTTTCCCCATCACTCGAACCCTAACTCACTTTTCGCCATGGCAGCACCAACACCAGCAACAACAGCAGCAAACTACGATCTGACACCACGAATCGCACCTCATCTTGATCGTCACCTTGTATTCCCCTTACTCGAATTCCTTCAAGAACGTCAATTTTACCCTGAAGAACAGCTTCTTAAAGCTAAGATCGATTTCCTTAGCAAAACTAATATGGTCGATTACGCTATGGATATTCATAAAAGCCTCTACCATACCGATGATGTTCCTCAAGGTCTGTCTTTCTCTCTCTCTCTCCTAGGGTTTTTGATTTGATTGAATTAGGGTTTATGTTTTACGAGTGATTGTAGATATGGTGGAGAGGAGAGTTGAAGTTGTTGCGAGATTGAAGGCGTTGGAGGAAGGTGCGGCTCCTTTGGTTGCGTTTCTACAGAATGAGGATAAAGTTCAGGAATTGCGTGCTGATAAAATGTATAATCTTCAGATGCTTAATGATCGTTATCAGGTTTGAATTTTTTATATCTTTATGTTATTTGAATAAATTGAAATTTTGTACTATGTTGTTTATGTTGTGCTTGATTTGATTAACTTCAATAATAAGGTTTTATGGTTTTTAGGGTTAAGAGAATGTGTTTTTTATTTGTATGGTCTGTTGCTGTTTTTTTGGTGTTGAAGGAGACTCGGAAATTTAGATATTTAGTTTCTAGTGAACAACAAGATTGCTAATTTACAAAGGGACTACTTGATAAGTAGTGATCTCACACAAGTGTTAGTGTGTTACTAGTCTAGTTTGATTGTTGTTTATGTTGTGATTGATTTCATTAGCTTTGAATGGTAACGTGTGCTGCGATGGCCAAACAGTGTAAGGTTTTATGATGTTTAGGGTTAAGAGAGTGTTTTTCTGATTTGTACGGTCTCTGTCTGTTTTTTGGGTGTCGAAGGAGATTCGGAAGTTTAGATTTTTGGTTTCTAGTGGACAAGATTGCTAATTTACAAAGGGACTACTTAGTAAGGAGTGATTCCGCGCAAGTGTTACTAGTCTAGTTTGATTGTTTTATGAGTAATTGAATGATTGTACTCTGTTGTTTATGTTGTGATTGATTTAATTAGCTTTGAATGGTAATGTGTGCTGCTGCGGTGTAAGGTTTTATGATGTTTAGGGTTAAGAGAGTGTGTTTCTGATTTGTATGGTCTCTGTCTGTTTTTTTGGTGTCGAAGGAGATTCGGATATTTAGATATTTGGTTTCTAGTGGACAAGATTGCTAATTTATAAAGGGACTACTTAGTAACTAGTGATTCCGCACAAGTGTTACTAGTCTAGTTTGATTGTTTTATGAGTAATTGAATGATTGTACTCTGTTGTTTATGTTGTGATTGATTTGATTAGCTTTGAATGTTGATGTTTGCTGCGATGGCTGAATACTGTGTAAGGTTTTGTGATGTCGAGGATTAAGAGAATATGTTTGGTGTCGAAGGGGATTCGGAAATTTAGGTGTTTTTCTAGTGGAGAACAAGCTTGGTAATTTACAAAGGGACGACTTAGTAACTAGTGATTCCACACAAGTGTTAGTAGTCTAGTTTGATTGTTGTTTATCTTGTGTTTGATTTGATTAACTTCAATAATAATGTGTGTTGTGATGGCCGAATACTGTGTAAGGTTTTATGATGTCTAGGGTTAAGAGAATATGTTTCTAATTTGTATGGTCTCTTGCTGTTCTTCCCGTGTTGAAAGGGATTCGGAAATTAGATATTTGGTTTCTAGTGGACAAACTTACAACTTTACAAAGGGGCCATCAAGACCTAGCCTTTACTGGTCTACTTTGATTGCTGGATAGTTCAATAGAGTTTCTTTAGGTTTCGATAGAGTTAGATATTTAGTTTCTGATGGATAGGCTTGCTAATAACAAAATTACCACTTAATAACTACACCCTTTGTTCCTAAATTATTGTTACACTTTAACTTTTCACGCTTGCCACAATGCAAATATTTGAACGTTAAAAAATATTTGTCTATTTGTAAAAATTATAAAAAATATATATTCAAAAGTGCATATAGAGACATCAAACAAGTTCCCACTTGAATATATTTTTTTTGCCCATACATCACGAATGATAGTCACTGTGAAATCTGTGAATAGTGTCAAATGTCAAAGTGTAGCAAGTAAAATGGAACGGAGGTAGTAGCTTTTACTGATCTATTTTGATTGCTGGATAGTAATGTAGGCTCAGAATCTATATGCTTTTGTATTTTACAGGCTGTAATTTGAATCGGCTAACATTGTTGCCTTCTACCTCCTATGATTTTGAATCGTATTGCCATATCTAGCTGCAAGTGTCTGTGTCTCATAAATGTTTAGCATTCTATAAATAGGTGAAGGTTCCATTGTCAATAGTGATTGATGAGATTATAATGTAATGAATGCTTTCTTTTGTGGTTTTTTAACATCATCTGAATTTTAGTTAGGTTTACATTTTCATTTTTCACTTATATGTATCTCATCTTTTACCTTAAGCCCCAACTTCATTGCCTTTTAAAGAACTTAGTGATCGCTCTGGTCATGGCACTCGAGTTCCGTTGCAGGCGTAGAACAAATTTTAAGATTTCTCATCCCTGCACCAGCAACCTCATTGCGTGGTGACAATGAGAAAATCTTTTGGACATTGCAGCCCATACCAAACTCCTATATTGTTAATTTCTCTTGAATTTTTTTGGTTTTTTCCTTTTGTTGATTTTCTGATGGCCGATCCAATGGGTTCTCGGGTAAAAATTTCCATTTTGTATGAGAACTCTATTTCACCCGGCCTACAAGTGAACTGTTTGTTGGGGCAGCCTGAGTACTGTCATGCTCTTACTCTATCATGGTTCAACTCAGACTGCCTTAAATTTTTCTGTGGTGGCATTAACATTCGATTGCTTTGAGTTTGTCTGAGTTTTGATTCTTTTTGTTTTCTAGTTTCTTTTGGTTGGTTGGTTTTGTGGAAGGTTATGGAACTATTCTTATTATGGTAATCAAGAACTATAGGAAGAAGCAAGAAATGGTAAAGAGTGAAACTAATTGTCTTTCTCGAACCATACATATTTGTGCCTGGGCTCTGGTTTGAGACTTTAACAAATTGCAGTCCTGGTTCAGTCCTTTTCCTTCTGGTTTGGATCAATCATTAGTCTTTGGTTACCTTGGTGTCAAATGTTAGGGTTGCATATTTTTAATTACCCTCTAAATACTATATGATACCTGTTGGTTCACTGTGGAAGTTTAAACATCTTGCTTTGCGAATAAGTGAAGTTTGGAAGTGCATATTTGATAGGCAAACTACTGGGGGTGAAATGAGCTGAAGTGACTTATCCTCTTACATGGTAAGTGAGGGTTTTATTGGAGATGAGAGCAGTAACTGTCAAAGACTTGTCTTCTCTCAAACGAGACGGTGAGAGAGAAAAACACTTTCAAGATGTTACCCCTGCCAATTTATTATTATGGAACACTTAGTAGTTTGGGAGATCAAACTCTCAAAACTTTTACGTATAATGGCAGATGATTTGTCTCTATGACCGTCATCCAAAAAGCCAAGATTCTGTGATCTTTCCGTATATCCCTTCCTGAAGTATTGTGCTGAAGGAGAATTTTTAGTTTGTTTTTTATAATACGGAGGGAGTAGTTCTATTGGAAGTCTGGCCTTGATCTTAATATGTTACTCTTGGCTTGCTTTACTCTAATGTCATACTCCAGTTTTGCTCTGTATGATATGCCTTTATACGAACCTAAGTACTCTTGCCATTGAGTCAAGTCACTGTTATATATTACAAAATCTTGTTGCATTCTCAGTTTCTCACTGACCTTTGATCTTCCAAATCTTCCAAAATCAGAAATCAGGCTGCACCATTAAATTTTGGTAAACATTCTCTTTGCGTCCTTCAGCTCAAGAGTCCTTTTTTCTACCGTGCTCTAGAGGATCATAGTGAACTAAACGTTAGGAGTTCGGATTCCATATTGCTTTTCTGGCTAGCAAGAACTTGCACCAATAATCTTGATCCTCATGGTGCTGTGGATAATTCTTTCTTTTGACGTGGAGGAGGTTTTAGGATTCTGTTACTCTCCCATTTGTTATTTCTTCTATCCAATTGGTGTACAGAGGCTAAAAAATATTGGTCAGACCGCACGACTATGTTGCCTCGACACCCTCGACCACCCGGAGTATCGCGTGTCGAGTCGACACGACATGCGACACGACGCGCGACACGCGTGGAAAAGGTATCGAGTTGCGTACCGGAATAAGTATCGGATCTATTCTTCGAGTGTCGTCGAGGATTGTTACAAGAGGAACGAAAGAGAGAAAGGAGGAGGGAAAAGAAGATGAAAATTCGCAGATCTAGGGTTGAGCCGAAAACCTAGATCTGGAAATTGACAAGGAAATGATTAAAAATACAATAAATTACCATGGGGCTCTTGTTTTAGGTGAAGTTGTGAGCCAGATGGTTCTTCATCTCCGATGAGGAAGTTCACCGGAGCTCCGGCCGCCGTTTTATTCATTCGATTCTCTTTCGTCTCTCTCCTGTTACGCGACGGCCTGCCACTTCTCTGTTTTCCTTTCTTTTTTTTTCTTTTTGACTATTTTTCTAAATGTTTTAATTCTTTTAAATATGGGCTGCTAAGAAGGCATTTTGTAAAAAATGGGCTAAGCTATTATTTGGGCCTCTCTTTTAAAAGAAGCTGTCATTATGTAAAAATAACTAAATAAGCCACTTTGACACATATTTATATAATAAGATATTTTTAAAAATGGGCAGCCACTATTTTATTCCGATACTTTTCAGATACCCGTGTCTAGAAAATTAGTCAAGACACTCTTTTGACCGTATCGCCGTATCCTCAAAATTTTAGGTCTAGAGTGTCGGATCCTCAGATCCCTACTCGGATACGACACCCGTATCCGAGTCTGAGCAACATAGCCGCACGATAATATCAACTAATTTTCTTAACTATATAACACTTCAAAGATATTAGGATAATAGTTTTCTGTTTGTTGCACCTTGACTGTTCTGGGTTAACTAATTGATGATTTGATCGTGCGACTGTCTCTTACAACAGATATCGTCATGTGGTTTTGAATTAATATAGACACTGAAGTTAGATGAACTTCTTTTTGGGTTGAACTAAGTATATGGCCTAGTAGGGTAAATTTCTTATTCAGGGCTAACAAGGCAGTTGTGAAGTTTAGTGTTATACAATAATTGTTTGTTTGTAGATGTTTATGTGAAATACAGTAAATAAATATGTTTCTTTGACTCGGGTTGAGTGCTGTGATTGGGCATCTTCTTAGATTTCGTTGTTGCTTTAAATCAGATTGGTCCAGAGCAAATTGAAGCTTTATATCAGTATGCGAAGTTTCAATTTGAATGTGGGAACTATTCTGGCGCTGCTGATTTTCTCTATCAGTACCGAGCTCTGTGCACCAATAGTGAAAGAAGTCTCAGTGCATTGTGGGGAAAGCTTGCAGCTGAAATCTTAATGCAAAATTGGGACATTGCCCTTGAGGAACTTAACCGTTTGAAGGAGATAATTGATTCTAAGGTCTGTTACTTCTTTCCTCTCTGCTTGTTTTTGTATAGGATTATTAGCGTTGTTATGATCTTGTTTGCTAATGATCAATTTGGGATGCAGGCTTTCACATCACCTTTGAATCAGGTACAGTGTAGAATATGGCTGATGCACTGGAGCTTGTTCATCTTTTTTAACCATGACAATGGCAGGACACAGATAATTGACCTGTTTAACCAGGACAAGTAAGTCTATCCGTACTTAACTCTGGCCCTTTTTTGTTTCATCTTGTGAAAAATGTTTGTTCTTCAATCTTTTTTGTGAATTTCACTATCAAAATCAATTTTTCATCCAGTGTGAAAGATGTTTGCTCTTCATTCATTTTGTTTTAGGAGAAGTTTTGTCACTTGTTGTTCTGTGTTACTTGTTTGTTTTGCTTGTGCCTTTTGAAAAGGGACATTGCTATTTTTTGTGACGGATAATTTGAAAAATATATCCTTGCAATAAACGAATAATTCTTATTGTAGGTATCTTAATGCTATCCAGACAAATGCTCCTCATCTTTTGCGTTACCTTGCTACTGCATTCATTGTCAACAAGAGGAGAAGGCCTCAGTTTAAAGATTTTGTCAAAGTTATCCAGCAGGAGCAAAATTCTTATAAAGATCCTATCACCGAGTTTTTGGCATGTGTTTATGTGAACTATGACTTCGAAGGGGCACAAAAGAAGTTGAGGGAATGTGAAGATGTAAGAATCTTCCTCCTCTTGGACTAAACACCATGCTCATTCTGCACCTTTTTTTTGGTTTTCTCAAGTTTTCCCTTTCCCGTAATTTTTTGCACAAGTAAGCATAAGTTTTAGAAAATGGAATATATGCAATGAACTAAACATGTTTGTCTGGGTTTGTTCATTCTTGGGGCCTTTCTCATAATTTGTTCTGATCTCAGGTTTTTGTACCCTAAAATTGCCATCTAACTAAGGGAGCAGTGTTTCGGAACACAACCAAAATAGCTAGACGAACGAACACAATATGAAATGAATAATAATAAACCATGGTTACAAACTAAGGAGCTTCTCATTGTATTGGTTTTGGCTTGGAGAACTTTCACATCAGTTTTTCATTTTCTTCCACTGTATTTTCTTTCACAGTAGCTTGATACAGTTATATAACTTTCAAGTTGAAGCATTGAAGCTTAATTTGGATCAATCTTTATGGTATAGCTTACTCTTATTTTACTGCTGCTTACTCTTCCCAATTATATTCTCGATGCTT
The DNA here is from genome assembly GCA_947645195.1 of Patellifolia procumbens. Lineage (NCBI taxonomy): Eukaryota > Viridiplantae > Streptophyta > Magnoliopsida > Caryophyllales > Amaranthaceae > Patellifolia > Patellifolia procumbens. The sequence continues at coordinate 2,481,295 of CANSGD010000502.1, read as the reverse complement.
TTCTCCAGGTCATACTAAATGATCCATTCCTTGGAAAACGAGTTGAAGAAGGGAATTATACTACTGTTCCCTTAAGGGACGAGTTCCTTGAAAATGCCCGTCTTTTCATCTGTGAAACCTATTGCAAAATTCATCAGCGCATTGACATGGGGTATGTGACTATACTTTTATGCTTATGATCTCACATTTCTTGTTTCAGGGAATAATGATATCCTTCTTTTTGAGTTGTAATCTTGTGGTTACCTTAATTGTTACTTGATCTTCCAATGAAGAGGGGGAGGGCAATATGTGGGCCAAAATTACCCTGCATCTAGACCATAAAAAATTATGTTTCAGTTTTACATTTTGACCATCTGAAATAAGCTGCTGCTATATTAATATCCTCAGCTAGGGATTATGATGTCTCTCACTTGCTTGCCTCCCCAGGAAATCTTATGTTATTGGTGTTATAGATTTTTTCTTGAGATTCAGAGTACAAAATGGCTGCTTGACTTCAAATTCTGTTGCAAACCCGCAATGCTTGGTGTAACATGTATATTTTGGATGTATTGTGCCTATAAGTGCGACTGACATTGACTTTTTGACATAATTTTGTTGAGATGGGTTTTGCTTAATTATAGTTTTCACTAGCGTCAAATGTACGTGATGCGTGCAAAAGTGGTTAAAAATTTAATTACGGAACGATTAATTGTCAAACTAGTACGTGTGTGTATATATATGTATTTTTTCTTTTTTTGTGTCCACCCCTATTCCCTTATACTTATAATAGAAATGAGTGTATGGACTACGTTTGTGAATAAATAATGTCAAAATTCTTTTGCAGGGTCCTCGCTGAGAAATTGAATTTGAGTTATGAGGAAGCAGAGAGGTGGATTATGACACTCATACGCACTTCTAAGCTTGATGCCAAGATTGATTCCAAGTTGGGCACAATAGTGATGGAGTCCAATTACCCTAACGTGTAAGAACAAAATTTCGCTCCTGGTCCCCTCCCCAGTACCCGTCCCCTTTTCATCATCACTTCTCTTTTGTGGAGTTTGATTTGTTTTCTTAATTTTCCAGGTATGAGCAGCTCATAGATCACACTAAATCATTATCTGGGCGTACATACAAATTAGTGGGCCAACTTCTTGAGCAAGGACAGGCACAAGCAGCAAGGTAGATTTTCAATAGGGGGGCTGCTGTGGTGTTTGTACTACTAGTCTCTGTTATCATTGATTATTTCAAGTCAAAGTTCGATTTTGTCGCATTGATTTTCCATCTGAGCAATACCTGATTGAGCTTGGAGAGTTGGAAATTTGGAGGCGAAAGTTCCTTCCCTAATTTTGTTAATTAAATATCTTTTTGTTGAATCTATGATACTTTTAGTTAATTGTCTAATTATGCAATTTATACGCACTTGGTGTAGCTATAGAAGTTTTTGGTACACACTTACTGTTGTTGAAGGTAAGCCATGATAAGCTGACTATAAGGGAGGACTAAGAAATGGCAATCAGTTGGGACAAGTGAAATCAGAGGCTAGTTTGACTGGTTGCGAGTTGAGACTTACCCTGTTATCCATGTAATGGATGTAGGAAAGTAATTTGGGCACAAATACTCCCATGATGTGGCCGCGCTGTTCATGAACTTTTGGTGTTGAAGCCATAGCCATATCTCGGCATAGTCGGCAATGAAGTATTAGCATTGAAACAGGGTATAGGTACATAGGTAAGTAAACATTTAAAGAATAACCAAAAATACCATAACTTAAGTTTCCTTCCTTCCATGTATCTTCTGCTTTGTTCTCCGTTTTTACTTTGTTCTCTAACTTTTTGGTTAAACGAAATAAAGAAGATTTATTCCTTAAGTGAGTTTTGATATATGGTTTTCTATGGAAAATCATATTTCATTAAAGATGTTTCCCCTGCGCCTAAGGCCTCAAACAAAAAAAAAAAAAACTGTGTAATCCCCTGATTTACTATTTTGTCTTCAAGTTCGAATTACCATCTCTATCCAAGTTTTATTGATTTTTTGGCTTTATGCTGTTACTGAAATACTATTATTAGCCTGTGCCAATGCAAAAATTGGGGTTTATCTCTTTTAAGATTTCAATTTTGATTAATTGAACTTGCATGGGTGATCATCTATCAAGCTCATGAATGGAGTTGACAAGCTTCATAAGGCTTTACGGAATTGAAAAAGATACGTGGTAAATTGAACATATTTCTAAATAAAAGTTTAGAATAATATAGTTAAGGTCTTGTTTTGGACGAATTCAATATGGACGGGCAATTCGTCTAAATGATGTTGTAAGGCCAACAATTCAATAACCTCGATTTGATTAATGACAAAGCAATAAATGAATACAATTGAGTATAATAGTTATGAGTAGATAATAGCAAAATATGCCGTGAAGAATACAATGAAACCAACTAGGTATTTATACCCCTCTACATACATCTTGTAGCCGTCACCTTAACCTAACAACGAATCTAAACGGCTAGAATCTAAACTAACCACCTCCTAAAAACAAGGCGTCCAGCTCCACCCGTGCTTAGACTTAGTCTTCTGTTTTCCAACGTCTTCGATCACGTGACGCAGGCGTGCCAAAGAGTCCGTTATTTTAATGAAGAAAATGGACCATCCGTTTGTTACGTGAGGGCTGAATTTAGCCCATAACAGGTCTTGGGGGAATGATCCGAGTAGTTGTAAGGACTAAGGGGTAAATTTATGTTATCAGGAACTATTAGAAAACTGTTGTGACTATATATTGTTTCATTGAAACTTCTTATACTTCATCCGTTTCTTTTTAATGGCAAAAAATTATTTGTGAGACATGAAAAATTCCTTTGTTGCTATTAAAAAGAAACGGAGGAAGTATTTATATTCTCTCCAATTCAGATTATGTTGCGGATCAAACTGGAACGATTTAGCTTGCTGGGTATGATGTAAAATCTCGAAAAGAATAAGAGAAATTCCATTCATACACTAGAAAATTGAATATTATGGCGACGTAATATACCATATTCCGTTGATCAGAGTTAAAGGAATTTAGTTTTAGTTATTGGCTTAGTAAATAAGCAACTGGTCTAGGACTTGGAAAGTGGTTTATGATAAGTCATGAATGTCATGAATTGCTATTTTTTAATAATAAGGAAAAATAGATGATATAGATAGATTTGTTAAAGGGAGTCAATTAGAGAAAAATAGAGTATATCAATATCCAGAGGCATCTCTTTTTTTTTTAAATATTATTTAACTTAAAAGTTTTAGAAAGAATAAAACCAACGTACTACATTTGTTAAAAATGAATCTTACGATACATCTAGCAATGACAAAATGACGTAGTATATTCCTTGTGTCATAATCATTGATTAGCTGATATATAGTGTATGGGGTCTGTCCAGCAGACCTCCAGCTGGCAGCAGATCACTGGTCCTGCCACTCCACGTCAGAGCGCTAGGAGCAGACTAGACCTCCTCAGGCAGACCGCTCCGGACATAACCTCTAGGATGGAGTTTAATGAAGGCCTTGTTCCACCTTGGTCCACTTCCAAAGAAGCCCACTCACTTTACTAGGTCAGTTGCAAGTCCATGTCTCATATAAATACCCATGCCCATGCATGGGTAAGGTACGTTCAATCAAACACTCACAAAATACTTGCACTTGATACTCGTTTTCTCTCTACTAGAGATCTTGTGCTCAACTTGGACTGACTTAGGCATCGGAGAGGCGATCCTCGGAACCACCCCCGAGGTTTCTCCTTGTTTTGCAGGTAACCACCACCACGAAGGACGTTTGGGAGCCACGTTCCACCAAGTACCCACCACCACATACACTGTAGCTGTCTTGGACAGGAACAATTTGGCGCTAGAAGGAGGGGAAGAGTAGAAAAACCCAATCTACAACTTCGCAATGGTGGTTCCAACCTCAGAAACACTCGGTTCCGACAGTTCGGGAGGAGAAAGCAACTCTCCACTAAGGGAAACAAACACGAGATCAACTAGAAGGGGTAGTGCTGCTACCACCAGATCAGGCAGGAGGGATAGCACTGCTACCCCCCGTCAAGAAACTAGGCAGACCCAGCAGCCAAGCAGCTTAGTGGTCATGCCCACGCCTGAACAACTCCAAGCAGCCTTCCAAGTGTTGCAATCTGCCCAGCGGTTTATGCAAACTGTTGGAGGCCAACCTGCTCGAAAGAGGAGGAGAACTAGAACACATGGTTCAGTTCGAAGGCACCTGCAGCTGTCATCTGAAGAGGAGGCAGCCACAGCAGAACCCCTATGCGGGTACAACATGACAAACATCACACCCACCCCAACGTCAGAGTATGGCCTATCTAGCCGCTCTGGACCTGAGTATAACAAGAAGGGTTGGCAGGAAGCAGAATAGGATACTGAGATGATGCAGGAGGATCACCCCAGTATGTTTGAGGAACTGACACCCACAGGGTATACAGTAGGCTCAAGCAGGTGATCTGTCCACAGAGGAAATCTAGGAGGCGTGGCCCAGAATGTCCAGCCCCGGCACAGAATCAGGCGTAACTCAGGAGCTGAAGAGGCCCTGTCTGCGCCTGGTGGCGGAACGATCAGAAGGCATGTCAGCCAAAGATTGGGAACAATACTAGAAGAGGGCTCTGGCGATAATGGAGCCCCCACAAATCTCAGAAGACTCATAACCCACAGAGTCAACTCCAGACCCATTGTGGTATCACCAGCAGAGGAGATTAGGTCTCCTTCCAAATCTCCCTTCACACCTGAAATCATTGCGGCCAGAGTGTCGAAAGCGAAGCTCCCACCGAATCTCAAGTTTGAAGGGGAGGGAGACCCAAAGGAGCATGTGGCAGCCTTTGAGACCCACATGGAGCTAGGAAACTACAATGAGGCCACCTGGTGCAGACACTTCCCTGCCACTCTGTCAGGGATAGCTCAGACCTGGTTCAGAACTATCCCCCAGGGGACGATCGCTAACTTTGATGAACTGAAGAAGAGATTCAAAGAGCATTTCGTCAGTGGAAGTAGGAGGAACAAGTCCACACATGAGCTGCTGTTGCTGAAGCAGACTCAGAATGAGAGCTTACGGGATTTCATAGGGAGGTTCAAGAAAGAGCTGGTGCACATCCTAGAGCTGGAGCAGAAGCTCGCTCTGCACGCTCTGAGGAACGCCCTACCCCACACCAGTAAGTTCAGAGATGACCTTAAATGGGTCACCATGACGGAGCTCAGCGAGGCCCTGGCCCTGGCAGAAAAATACATAGCTGTCGAGGACTTCAACAAAGCCTCGACACACGGAGCAGGAACAGGCAGACCTGCCATGCAAGATACCAGGCAGAATGAGCACCAGTTCATGGGAGGCAGACTGAACTTCGGAGGCCCCAGGCCCCATCAGAGCAGAGGAAGAGAAAAGCAAAAGGAAGCAGAGAGGGAAGTGGACCGGCTGAGGGCCCAGGAGAAGTATAACAACTACAGCAACCTCAGCATGCCAAGGGCTGAGATCTTTCTGACCAACAGAGATGACAGCAGGTGGCACAAACCACCTCCCACCAAGAAAAGAAGCCTAGGCCCCAACATGGCAGAGTTCTGCGCTTTCCATGAGGCGCCAGGCCACAGTACAGAAGACTGCATAAGCCTGAAAAATGATCTGGAAAGCCTGATCAGACGAGGCTACTTTAAAGAGTACCTGGCCTGGAATCAGGGGATCAAGGAGAAGGAGCAACAGAGCGAAGGGCAGAAATTGCAGGACAAGCGGGCAGAGATCAAGGAAGGAAAAAAGAAGACGATATACGTTATATTTGGCAGTTCTAGTTCGATGGGGGGAGAGAGGGCTCATCTGAGGCAGCTCACCCACCCCAACCTCTACTCCATCGACCAGGCAGAGCTAAGCCCAGATTTGCCAAACATGACCTTTACGGCAGAGGACTGCAAAGGCATCAGTTTTCCACACTCTGACCCTCTAGTGATCACTCTGGAGATTAGAAGCACAGATGTACGAAGAATACTGTTAGATGGCGGGAGCGCCGTTAATATCCTTTATAAGGACACCTTCGATAAAATGGAGCTGGACCGTTCAATGCTGAAGCGAGGAGGAACTCCAATCATCGGATTCACAGGGAACTCCATCATCCCAGAGGGGAAAATACATATGACTGTGACCACAGAGGGGCAGAACGGAGTGAAGAGAACTGTAGTGCAAGAGTTCTGGTAGTAGATCTCCCGTCACCGTACAATGCTCTGATGGGAAGGAAGTTCATTGAGGCAGTACAGGGAATCCCGTCAACCCATCACCAGACCATGCTTTTCCTAAGCAGCACTGGTGAGGTGGGCAGACTGAGGGGAGACCAGAGAGCAGCTAGGTCATGCAATCTGACCGCTCTGAAGAAGGATAAAAGACCTCCTCCTCCTGACCACTCTGGGTCCAGGAGAAAGAGGAGAAAGGATAAGAAGGAAGGAAAGAAGAAAGAGGCTGAAGAAGCCAACGAGGGCCAGGCTGAAGAAGCCGGGAAGGAAAGAAAGAAGGAAAGGCCGAAGAGGCCGAGGAAAGAAAGGAAGAATGCGCCTCTATCAGCGAGGCCGATGCTCGGCCGGAGGCAGAACATGAAGCAAATAAGCCTGAACCGGGGGAAGAGACCGAAGAGGTACTCTTGGGACCGGAAGAAGGCAGGACAGTCAGAATAGGTAGAGACCTGGATCCTGAAACCAGAGTCAACCTAATCAGTCTGCTGAAGGAGAACGCAGATGTGTTCGCCTTCTCAGCAGCTGAGATGCCTGGGGTAGACCGCGCCACCATCAACCACAAGTTGAACACTGCTGCAGGGTACAGACCTATAAAGCAGAAGAGAAGGAACTACTCTGCGGATAAAAATAAAGCCATCGAGAAAGAAGTTCAGAAGCTGCTCGAGGCAGGGTTCATAGAGCCCTGCAAGTATCTAGAATGGATGGCCAATGTGGTGATGGTAAAGAAGGCGAACGGGAGCTGGAGGATGTGTGTCGACTTCACAGACCTCAATAAGGCCTGCCCCAAGGACTGCTATCCCTTGCCAAGAATCGACCAGTTGGTAGACTCTACCAGTGGTCACGCTCTGCTCAGCTTCATGGACGCGTTCAACGGATACCATCAGATCTTCATGGATCCTGCAGATAAAGAGAAGACGACATTCATCACCCCTATCGGGGTATTTTGCTATGTCATGATGCCCTTCGGGCTGAAGAATGCAGACGCCACCTATCAAAGGCTGATGGATCAGGTCTTTGCAGGTCAGAGGGGAAGGAATCTGGAAGTGCACGTGGATGACGTCATCACCAAGAGCAAAACTGAGACTGACCATATAGCATGCCTAAAGGAAACCTTCACCAACCTCCGCAAACACAGCATGAAACTGAATCCTAAAAAATGCGTGTTCGGAGTACGGTCAGGGAAATTTCTGGGCTATCTGGTCAGTGAAAGGGGGATCGACGCGAATCCCGACAAAGTGAAAGCAGCTATGGATCTGCCAGAGCCTAAAAGCATCAGAGACATCCAGAGGCTGACAGGTAGAATGACAGCCCTGTCCAGATTCATAGCTCAGTCTGCAGAGAAAGCTCTCCCGTTCTTCAAGATATTGAAGGGGAACAAAGAGTTCAAGTGCAAAGCAGAGCAGAGGGAGGCATTCCAGAAGCTGAAGTCACACCTCTCTGGTCTGCCAACACTGGCCAGACCCAAGACAGGGGAAGCTCTCTTCCTGTACATTGCTATTACTGCTGCAACCGTGACCGCAGTCCTGTTGAAAGAAGAAAACAAGAAGCAGCAGCCAGTGTATTTTGTGAGCCATACCCTCACGGGTGCAGAAACACACTACCCATTGATAGAAAAGGCGGCCTACGGAGTAGTGCTGGCCACCAGAAAGCTGAGGCCATATTTCTACACACATCCCGTCACTGTGCTAACAAATATGCCTCTGGAAAAGGCAATGGAGAAGGTAGATAAATCGGGGAGAATCATGAACTGGGCCCTGGAGCTGACAGGGTTCGGTTTCAAATTCGCCCCACGAACCGCCATAAAAGCACAAGCTCTGGCTGATTTCCTAGCAGAGTGTGCCTATCAGGAAGCAGTGGGAGAGCCCAGAGCCTGGGAAGTCTTTACAGATGGGTCTGCAACCATTAATGGCTCTGGGGCAGGCGTGGTTATCAGAACCCCGGAAGGGAAAATCATTGAATACGCCTTGAAGTTCATGTTTTCAGCAACAAATAATGAATCAGAGTACGAAGCGGCCATCGCTGGACTGCAGCTCTGCCAGACCCTGGAAGCCAAGCACGTCCACCTCAAAATTGACTCTCAGTTGGTAACCAACCAAGTCAAGGGGGAGTATGAGGCTAAGGAGCCAACAATGCAGAGCTACTTGGCCAGGATGAAGTCTCTGATTTCAAATTTTGAAAGTTTTAGAATTGAACAAGTGCCTAGAGCACAGAACGCCCAAGCAGATGCTCGGTCCAAATTAGGAAGTAGCAGTCTGCAGGAGCTGAACAGGTCTGTTCTGGTGGAAGTCAGACCCACCAGTGCAATCTGCGAGGATGCAGAGCGAGTTTTAGAGTTGGAGGACATGTCAGAGTGATCAGGGAGATCGCTGAGTATAAACAGACTGGTAAACTACCAGAGGGAAAGATGAAAGCAAGAAAGCTCAAGCTGACAGCATGCATATATTGCCTGATCGGGGACGAGCTATGCAGGAAGTCTTTCTCTCTGCCCCTACTCAAATGCGTAGGGAAGAGAGACGCAGACTACATACTGAGAGAGATCCATGAGGGACTCCGCGGGCACCACATCGGACCAAGAGCTCTGGCCCATAAAGCTCTCAGAGCTGGTTATTATTGGCCCACAATAAAAGCTGACTCTGAGACTCTGGTGAAAAAGTGCGATAGCTGCCAGAAGTTCGCACCAAACATCAAGCTGCCAGCAAACGACCTCATGCCGATCTACAACCCTATCCCATTTGCCCAATGGGGGTTAGACATTCTGGGACCCTTCACAACGGCCCAATATCAGAAGAGATGATTAATTGTGGGGGTAGACTACTTCACTAAATGGATAGAGGAAAAAGCCCTATCTACCATCACAGAAGCAGCCGTCAGAAAGTTGCTATGGCAGAGCATCATCACCAGATACGGGATTCCGAAGACTTTCATCTTCGACCACAGGAGACAGTTTGACAATATGCCCCTGTCAGGGTGGTTGGAACAGTTCGGGATCAAATATGCTCTATCCTCAGTCTGCAATCCTCAGTGCAATGGTCAAGCCGAAGCCGCTAACAAGCAGATCCTGATAGGTCTGCAAAAGAAGCTGGAGGAACTGAAAAGCAAGTGGTTAGAGGAGCTGTCTAACACTCTGTGGTCAATCAGAACCACAATCAAAGAGTCAACTGGGCAGACCCCCTTCCACCTGGTATATGGTTCTGAGGCCGTCATGCCTGTTGACATCGGATCCGAGAGTCTAAGGATCAGCCTATTTGAACCAGATCTGAACGATGAAGCTCTGAGAACAAATCTAGATCTGCTGGATGAATACAGAAATGAAGCTAGGCTCAGAATGGAAGCCTACAAAGCCAGAGTCAGCAGATACTATAACCGAAAAGTGAGGGCTAGGCCTCTGGAGGTAGGGGATCTGGTGCCCAGAAATGCAGCAGTTGTGCAGAAAGACAAAATACACGGAAAGCTGTCGGCTAAGTGGGAAGGACCCTACCAGGTTAGTGAAGAGCTACACCCTGGAACCTACAGATTGAAAAGAATGGATGGGAGCGAACTGAAAAGCAACTGGAACGCCCGAATACTGAAAAAATACTTCGTGTAACCCAGATTGTATCAAAAAACTCCTATGAATGAAAGGCCTTTGAGCCATCCTTTGCAAACTATACACTCTCCATGTCGCATTAAACCCCCATCCCCTTATCTATTCTTTATGAAAAACATATGAAAAAAATCAAACAGACCATTAGCAGACTGAGAAAAAATACCACAGTCTGGCAAAAGAAAACAGGGTCTGAGTCAGACTGAAGGCTGAAGAGGCCCTTCAGACACAAAAGTAAACTATATAATGAAGAAAGGGAGCCAGCCGAAAGGTCAACTCTGTCCAGAGCCCATGAGGACCGCAGAGTGATCGGATGCCGGCTCGACTTAGCAATGTCATAGACCTCTACCTCTAAACCTGCGGGGCCGAAGGCCCAAAAAGCAGCAAGGATAAGTCATAGACACCTAAGGTTAATGGGGACGCCAGAGTTCCAAAGAACCAAACGTACCTTAACACGAAAAGGATGGCAGAAGGAGTTAAAGGGTGAACCCCAAAACTCCCAGAATCATCACGACTTAGGGCGTCAAAATACCTCCTTTGCTCTGCTTACTGTTGAATTTTTGTCACGCATAAGGCAGAGCAGAAGAGTAAAGGGCCCCTAAAGTCGCAGCTGAGCAAATTTCACCCGCCACCAAGCCGAGTAGACGAAAACGCTCAGATATGTTGTGTGGTTGCACAACAAACTCAACATGCGAGCAGAATGCCCTTGGACCTACAAGATATATCAGGCAAAAGAGCAGCAGAGCACAAACACTTAGCAAAAATAAAAGGTTTGGCATACACAAGATAGAAGAGATGAAAATCAACTTCAGAATACAAATTATACTTCTGAGAAATCATTGTACCTTACATGAAAGATCTGGCTATAAGCCAGATAAGAATGCTACAGAATACTACAACAACGGCGAATACCTAACCAAAAGAAGGGAGCAAATACAGATGAAAAGGAAATGTTTGACTATTTAATTACAAATATTACAAGATAAGTCAATTAGGATATCATCGAAGGGAAAAAACGGAGGACTGCAGTCAGTTCAGCACAGGCTCCCAGCTCATCCACCTCAGCAGCTCAGACAGGAGTCACAAGAAGACTGAGGCGAATCGCGAGATAGCCGCCCGAGTTCCTATTGCTTAGGAACAGAGCTGTCATCTCTCGCAGAGCTCCCATCAACTTGTTGCTCTGAAGACTCTCCCTCTGGAGGCAGAGAGTAGAGCAGCTCCAAGTCTCTGAGCTTCTGGGTAGCAGGAGGTCGCATGTGCACCTCACTAGCGTAGGCCTCCTCGAAAGCATCCCAGTTGAAAGAGGGCTGCAGATGCCAGAGGACTCTACGGACCGCCACTTTGCAATCCTCCCAGTACTTGTGCCCGAACGCCTCCTCCATCTGCGCAACCCGGGCCGTCTCCTCAGCAAGCAGCTGGGCCTCCTTCTGCTTCAGAGCTTCCTCAGCCTCCTTAGCCTGCTGAGCCTCCCTCTCAGAAAGCAGCTTGGAGAACTCAGCCCCAAGCTCCTCCTCCCTCACTCTCAGGGCCTCCTCAGCCTCCTTGGCTTGCAGAGCCAACTTAGAAGAGCAACCTTCATGCTCAGCCTGTACAGCAGAGAGATGACCCTTGAGCTGCTCTTGCTCCTTCAACGCTGCCTGCAGCCTGGCCTCGGAGGTCTTCAGCTTGGTCTCCGTCATTGAAGCGCGAGACAACGCCTCACTAAGCTGGGAAGAGAGCTTAGAGTGTTCGGCCGCGATAGCCTCTGCTTGCATCGCCATGCCCTCCATGCGTTGGTTGGCAGTTCGCAGGGTGTCGCGCTCCACAACCAGAGCATCCCTCTCCTCCTCAGTTTCGCGGCAGGTAGACACAATCAGAGAGTTCTGAGCCTTCAACTTGGCGTACTCTTGACTTTGTTGTGCTACCTGAGCCTTAAGCTGATGCAGTTCAGGGAGATCTGGCTCATGCTTACCCAGCCCTAAAGCATGGCAAAACTCCCCAATGAAGGCGCCAGCCCCCGCAGCCTATATTCAAAAGGAAGACAGATCAGATTTACCACAAAGATATCGCAGTCTGCCAAGGCAGAAAAGTTGAAGAACTTACCAAGGGAACGTCCTGGATGACGTAATCCCCAGAGAAGCGACTGGCCAGAAGCTTCAGCCACTCACTGGGGTCAGGGAAGGCCACAAACGTCTGCTCCTTCCCCTAAGCCTCTTGTTGGTCATCCGCCGATCCCCTCTGCAGAGAACCTGAGCCAAAGGAAAGACCAGTAAGTTCCACAGAAGGGAAAAGGCCGGAACTGAGGCCGGGTAAGGGGTACGCACCTTTGATGAGGGGGAGCTCCCTCCTCACTCTGCCTCTCAGAGGGCCTCTTCTGGGAATGCGAAGAGACCTCAGACTCAGCTACAGTATTCTGAGCAACCTCTGCAGGAGACTTAAGCTGGCCCACAGTTGGAGCAGAGGTCTGAAGAGCCTCAGCAGACTGCGCCTTCTTAGCCCGCAACTGCTGCTGAAGAAAACAAAAGGTAACAATGTCGTCAGCCAAATAGGGCACAGATCGAGTTGAAAATTGTAAGACAGAAGAAAAGAAAAGAAAGCACTAACCAGGGGCGCCAACTGCTCAGGAGTAGGAACAAGGACCTTCTTGAAACCTCTGGGAGGAGGAGTAGGCTTCTGAGCAGGGGGAGTAGACTTCTGAACAGGGGGAGACACGACAGTCTCCACCACTGGGACAGAAATGGAACTCTGCTGCTCTACCCTCTCATGTTGGAGAGGCTCCAACACCTCCCCCTGGCTGGTCTTAGCAGGCGTAGGGATGGCCTGCCCAGTAGGACCTATCAAATCAGAGACAAAGCAGAAAAATCAAGAACTCTCAAATGGAGAGAAATCTGTAAGAAAGAGTTGTTTGGGTCTGAAGAAGACACATACCTGATGCAGCCTGGCCCTCACTCTGGCCCTCAGCAATCTGAGTCATCACAGTCTGAGCAGTCTCTGCCTCAGTCCTGTCAAACTCCGTCATCGCTTGGTGAGACTCCTGACCAGCTTCATCAGACTGGGCAGAACCATCCATTGGAGTGGGTTCTTTCTCAGCCTTGTCCAACTCGGTCATCGCTTGGTCAGGCTCTCCAATGGGCACATCCTCCACCACAGATGGTTCTGAAAATAAGCAGAAACGATGAGAAGTCTACAACAGATTGCACACAAGCAGAAAGAACAGATTGATCATCGTAAATAGTACTTGGTTGCACGGGAGGAAGCTGTTGCAGGGGTTCAACCACCTGAACTGTCCCTTGCAGAGTGCTGGCTCCCCCTGTATCATCATCATCATCGTCGTCCTCCGGCAGATGCACAGCACGCCGGGAACGTCGGGTCTGCAAAGGAACAGCCGTCGCCTCCTCCTCATCACCAGACTCAATCTCGGTGACAGTGGCAGAAGGGCCCCCCTGCGGCCGAGACACCCTGGTAAACCTATCCACAAGCTCCGGGCGCTTGGTCCGGAGGGAAGGATGGTCCAAGGGAGTAGTGTTAATCTCCTTGATAAAATCAGGAACGGTGTAGGTCCCTGGATCTGGTATCGGACGATACCTCCGGCACACCGAGGACTGACTCAGACCCAGCTCCCAAGGGATGGTAGTCCCCAGAGTCTCTGCAAAAATCAGAATATTCATCAACAACTACTAGTCAGACAACAGACAAAAAATAATGGAAAGGGGCAGAGCATGTTCACGAGCTCAAGACCCACCCTTAATCAGAGCACGAACAAACTTTCTGCACGGAGCTGCAGAACAGCACAAACAATGAATGCCATGGGGCACAGCAGAACAGAAAATGAAAATGTCAAAGATAAGGGCTGGCGGAGCCTTACCAATAGTGTAGTCGGGTGACAGCTTGCCTATCCTCAAGAAGGCATTCTGACACATCACATAGTGATGCGGCAGCCAATAATTGGGAAGAAACTGCTTCCCAACAGTAGGCTTGGATTTGGACTTGAAGTAGTAGTAGGCTACCCTCTTGTCCCAGTTCAGCACATGAGGGTCCTTCTGCTTCTGAAAGTCAGGCTCCACAGGGCGCAGAGGAGCCTTAAATTGATAATGGTGTCCCTTATCTGTCGGTACCCTAACGAAGACGAAACTATCCCGCCAATCCTTCAGAGTGAGATCAACAGGATAGACCATCAGATGGTTGGTTCGTACCGAACCTGTGAAGTAGCCATACTCCCCCCTGCCTCTTAAAGTAGAACAGACACTTGAAAAGGTTCATGGTTAGGGGGAAGTTCAAAGCTTCACAGACCCAAATGAACCCCAGAACCTTCTTCAGAGACTGGGGATTAACCTGGCAGAGCGCCATCTTATACTCACAGAGAACCCACTCCAGAAACCAGTGGATTGGAAATCTAAGCCCAAACTCCAACTGCTTGAGATAAACAACAATGTACCCCTCTGGTACATCTGCCAAGCTCTGACCCTCCTTGGGAACTACTACCCAAGATCCGCGAAGCGGCTTGATCTCCTCAGCAATCTCAAGGTAATAAGCAGCATGCGCCCGTTTGAACGCATCTGCAGATTTCTTCGCCAAGTAAGGCTTGCCCTTGCTGTCATACAGGGCAGTGAGCCGCATCTCATAATCACTGTAGGCCCAGTCGACTGTGGGCAGAGTAGGCTTGAACTTATAGTTGGGAGGGAACCTGTTGGTTTCAGGACCCAACAGCTCCTTGCGTAGGCCGTTCCAGGGGTCAAAGACCTCCCATTCCTCTGGAACCACCTCGTCCTTACACCGAGGCAGATCCAATTTCAAAAACGGAGACTGAGTATCCATCGGGTAAGGCTCATCCGGCTCAGATTAAGAGGTAGATACCACACCTTTTCCACGGGAGGCGGCAGACTGAGAAGTAGACATTCTGCACGACACAAGAAGCAGAAGACAATACATCAGACTTAAAGTAACAACACAAGACAGTCTGGCACCTCAGACCTACATACTGAGCTACCAGACTGGGGGTAAGGATATGTATGGTATATTAAGATCAGAGATAGCCAAGAAATAGGATATTTTCTTGCTTTTCTTGCAAAAAGATACATGCAAAATAGTCTGGCACCTCATACCTACAGACTGAACTACCAGACTGGGGGGCAAGGATATGTATGGTATATGAAGATCAGAGATAGCCAAGAAATAGGATATTTTCTTGCAAATGGCACAAACAAAACAATGAAGGCACATCACAGATCTACAGCCCAGCAAATAAAGAGGATTACAGGGTAAACAAAGCAAACCCTAAAAATCCCACAGACAACATCAGAGCAGAGAGCCTGCCACCCAGAACAGAGCCCAGCTGAAGAAGCAGAGTAGAGCCTGCCATCCAGAACGGCAGAACGGAAATGAAACAACACCAAACAGATCCATGAAACAAGGAAATAAACAATCGCATATGAAGACCAAAGGAAAGAAAACCCTAACCTCCAAAACACAGGCAAATAAGTGCATACAGAGGAAAAAAGGGGGAGAAACCCATAAACAAAGAGAGGATCACATCCAAACCATCCAAGAAGGAAAAAATCAAAAGTAGATCTGGGAAAAAGAGTTTACCTGGATGGAGAACGGAAGATGCTGAGAAAAGAGTAGACGAAAACCACAAACGCAAAAGTACCAACACTTCAAATTGAGCTCCAAACGCAGACAAATCCCAGGAAAATCGAGAGGAATCACTTGAAAAAGGCTAGGGCAAAAGGAAATTCTTGGAGAACAACAGGAAAGATTGAGAGCAAAGAGTTCGAAAGAGAAGAGACTGAAAAGTTTCACAAAAGGTCGATTCAGCCTTTAAATAGGCATAATTCGTCCACTCAGCATTAACTTGCCATCGTTACATTCCTTGGGAACCCAAAGAGTCACATCAATTCAATTCAATTCAAAATGAATTAATGACCCTTGCTCAACACCACAACCAAATGGGCGGGAAAAATGGAAGCATTCTGGAGTCTGTGAAGAGCAACTCCCAGAGAGTCAAGTATCAGTCTGCGAAGAGCAGAACGCCAGACCAAAAACAAACGTACCCAACATATTGCAATCTGTAAATACTGGGTCCGGGGGGCAAATTGTATGGGGTCTGCCCAGCAGACCTCCAGCTGGCAGCAGACCACTGGTCCTGCCACTCCACGTCAGAGCGCCAGGAGCAGAGCAGGCCTCCTCAGGCAGACCGCTCCGGACATAACCTCTAGGCTGGAGTTTAATGAAGGCCTTGTTCCACCTTGGCCCACTTCCAAAGAGGTCCACTCACTTTACTAGGTCAGTTGCAAGTCCATGTCTCATATAAATACCCATGCCCATGCATGGGTAAGGTACGTTCAATCAAACACTCACAAAATACTTGCACTTGATACTCGTTTTCTCTCTACTAGAGATCTTGTGCTCAACTTGGACTGACTTAGGCATCGGAGAGACGATCCTCGGAACCACCCCCGAGGTTTCTCCTTATTTTGCAGGTAACCACCACCACGAAGGACGTTTGGGAGCCACGTTCCACTAAGTATCCACCACCACATACACTGTAGCTGTCTTGGACAGAAACATATAGTTTGACTTTTGATCAATGCAAAGGACGCACAAGTGCCACGTATATTCATGTGTGTGTGAGCGTCTAGCATTTCACTTGTGAAAGGATGGTATAGTAGACTGTTAAATCCTTGCATTACATTTTCACAATATTACACAACAAAAAAATGGAAAAACTTTTTGTGTTCACCATGCTACAAGATCAACAATTGGTGACCAACCATAATATTATTTGCTAAACATTTGTTACTTGACTGTAACTGAGACTCCTGAGGTAATGAGTTCAAATCTGATTAGTAGCTTAATAAAGAGAGATGTTTTTCTTAGCCTTGCTCTCCTATTTTCAAAGAGTTTGATTTATTAAAGTGCACTTGTTAATTTATAAAACGTTATTTTAATATGTTTTTTTTTGTAAATATTCAAAAGGGTTATATTCTGAATGAGGATTGGTCAGAATCCTACAAAGTTAATGAAAATGAATTACCACCCTTTTTAAAAATCATTATCGGGATTTCATCTAATTGGTCAGAGAATCGTACAAAGTTAATGAAAATAGACAGAATTATACATATTAGTAGATGCTTAGCCTTTTTTATCATGATATGGACAAAATTCTTGGTTATGGGGAGTGATAAAGGGAACAGAATCCTTGGTTATGGGAGTGATAGTGCCAAATGAATTGGTCCATGGTTATCGCCTCTGCCCACTTGGGATGCATTCTGTCGTCCATAACAATTAACATATAATGTTGTCATTGAATCTTATGATAATTAATGAGTAGATTTCAGCTAGTTAGTTAGTAAAATTTATACTTCTTTCTTAACGAATTACCTACAACAATGGAATATTTATACCTCTTACAAATAATACCAATATTTGATTGTCTCGTAAATTACGAGACATGTTTGTGACATTTTAGCACAAACCTAAAGTTTATGATGGTTCAAGCTTATATAAACTACTTCTTCCTTAACCTTTTCCACGAAACTCTGAGCATACTAGTTCCAACCCCTTATCGAAGTAAAGAGTCACTTGTATTAAAATCTAGGAGGCTACAGTTAGGTTTTGATTACACCCGTGCGTGCCACTATTCTTCGGTTCGTGCCACGTGCACGGTGGGACTTGCTTCATGAGTGCTTACGTTATTGAATATCCAGCTTTTGCGAAACCTGTAGGCTATATTTTAGCACAATCTTAACGTTTATAACGTTCAAGGTTCAGTAATTGTCGTCGTGATTTTTGTCTCGACTTTACCGACTTAAAAAGTTATTGTTGGGGTTACTAAATTGTTTCAAACTCTTCTTTTTTTTCTTCAAAAAATATTGTTTTTCCGGACTTCTGCTTCCTTGATCATTTCCACAAATCACTTAGCATATGAGTTCCAGCTGACTCTTTTAGGAGTACACCATAAAGATTGACAAAGAATTGTGTTAAATCTTGGGGGGATAGCGAAAGGTTTTGATTACTAGTATGTCAAGACAAATTCGCTTCTAAGATAGAGTCTATCACGTCTCAACAAGTGGCAATTTACAATACATCTATTGGCCTAATCTTCCGCCATTATGATACTTACACTTTATATTTACGCCAGGTATTGCTTTTGGATTCTTGACACACTTACATGTGTATGAGCACTTCGACACTCCATTTTAAACCATTATTATAAAAGTTTCGTAAAAAATTTGAATCAATACATGTGAACGTATTCATGTCTGGTAAACAACACATTTTGATAATAAAGTTTTGATTGGTAACAAAAAATAATCAATAGGTGAAAATAGAGTCTCCGTCGATAAATATTTAGGGCTTGTTCTCCCCATCTTAGTTTATGTTCAATTTAGTTGTGGACGATACTTTTGCTCTCACATTCCACTATTCCTTTTAATTTCGTTCAGTTTGGTTCAGTTTAATTGTTTTCAATTCAGTTGAGTTTACTTCAGTTCAATTGTTTTCAATTCAGTTTAGTTTTCTTCATTTCTACTCATTTAAGCTGAAAAGAGCGTAGTCATAATCATATAAATATGCTGAAAAGAAAATTTTCCAATCCGGCCCATTTTTCGTTGTGAACAAAGTTTTCAACACTGTAACAATAATTAAAATTTAAATAGAAAACTAATCAATATATGACTTTAATGATTCCATAACTAAGCTAAAGATTAAGATCAAGCTCCAGCATTTAGAAGTACTGTTTTTGTTCAAGTGGCTTAGATTCCACCACTTTTAAACCACTCCATACATAGAGCATCAACAAGAGATTAAAAGATGAAAAAAGATACCATCATCTAATGCTATCTTATGCTATAAAAACTTGCATTATTCATTAGTCTCCAAACATCAATCATCAAAACTTAACCTATCTTATCTTTACTTAAGAGAAAACACCCAAAAAAACACAGAGGAAATGCAAGCCTATCGCCAACAAGGCTACTGCGAAGATGGATCCCAACAAATGTATGGAGGTTCATCAGCAATAGCTCATGCACGCCATTCTTCAGGCATGCAGCACCACCAACAGCATGCACATCATGGTATGCAGAAACACCAGCAGCATCAGGTGATGCAGCACCAGCAGCATCAGTCTGCAGCTATGCATCAGTCTGCAGCGATGCAGCATCAGTCCGCATCGATGCAGCATCAGTCTGCATCGATGCAGTCTTCGTCGATGCAGCATCAGCAGCAGGCATTGATGCACAAGACCTCCTCAATGAAGGCGTCTCAATTTGCATCCGCCCAATCGATGACAGCGTTTGGGCAGGATGCGTTTTGTGAGGTCAAGCCCTCGGTGTTCCCACCGGGTACAGACCCTAAGATCATTGAGTGCTACAACCGGATGGATAGAGATGGTAATGGTATCATCGACGACAGGGAGCTGCAGTCTGTGCTGTCTAGTTACTGCAGCCACAGCTTTAACTTTAGGACTGTCCACCTTCTTATGTATGAGTTCACTCACTCCAACAAGAGGATGATTGGTATGTTAATTAGCCTCAAACCCTCCTTTTATTTCGTTTGTTTTTATTTTTGGTAGGCAAGATCAATATAGGGTAGTGTTATGAAAGATTAAAAGCATAAGAACTTAAAAGGAATAAATAACACACAGAGATTAACGTGATTCACTAGTAGTGTGCTAATCACGTCCTGCATACATAGGGAGAATAGTTTTATTAGGAGAAAAAATGGATTACAAATGTGTTAGGTAACACCAAATTTAATTTTACTTTAGAGGTTTATATAGCACCCCGTGCTTGATTATTCGAACCAACATATAATTCAAGGCTTATTCAACAGACAGGAAAAACAAACATTCAAATTCACAGGATCCTAACACCCAAAGTCACAGACTACTAGGAAGCTAAGAGAAATGCCAGGTTCATATGAGTACGAACAATTAATGTTCATATCAATTTTCGATCTTATATTCAACAAAAATAAAGTAATATATTGAAATTGTAAATATTGTATTTCAAGTTATAAACAGTAAGTAATATGAAAAAAAAACGTATAGGTATAACCACCCGCCATCTATTATAGCTATAGTAATTAGTATGACAATGATATTATTAGTTCTGATATATGACTACTTTGTTTTTATTCATTACACGCAAGTACCATAGGATAAACGAATACATGCGATTCACAATTTTAGAAATTTAGAATCACCAAACTGGACATGTCTAATGGATTGATCACGAAGGTTTTAACTTTTAAACCATGTTTAAGTATCATTTTAAAGCATGTTTATGAGAAACAAAGTGGCATGTTACACAAATTATGAGACAAGTTATTGCCATGCATCAGTTAAACTTTGATATAGTACTACCAGTTTTTGACTTCATAAATATCTAGTTAATCAGACGAGATAATCAACAGATCCAACGCATACGTATATGATTATGCCTGTTATAATATATAGTGGCACCCAATTGCTCTTACTGTACACCAACATCAAATTCCACTATAGACATTTTAAAGTCTTGTCTATGTAGTTAGATCGTATTTATCTCTAAGAGTTTGCGCCTCAATAAAACAACTCGTCTTACTTTCCTAAAATTAAAATAGTTGCTCTTAGTTTACTACCAAAATTTAATTGATTTTTGACCATCTGCTAATATCCAACATTGCAAACAGGTCCTAAGCAATTCGTCCCGCTGCTCAAGTGCCTCCAGACTTGGAGAGTAAGTTCAAAAACTTGCTACTCTCTCCGTTTCAATATCTTCTTCGTATAACTTTTGCATGCTTACAGTTACATATAAAAGTTTTATATCATTAGAAGGTTTAATAACTTGTTAATAATGTGTCAAAAAAATTACAGGCCATGTTCCAAAGGTTTGACAGGGACAGGAGTGGAAGCATTGATTCATCAGAGCTAGGTCAAGCTTTAAGCAGCTTGGGCTATCGTGTATCTCCTGTTATTGTCAATATGCTTGTTGCTAAGATTAGCAAATCTGGAAGATGCACTCTTGAATATGATAGCTTCATTGAGTATGTTCTTCTTTTTACTCCCTTTTTATTTCTTGCAATTCTTTTTACTTTAAGCAAAATTTGTAAAGAACCCCCTACAAGTTTTCAGTTTTTGTGAAAAAACCGGCAAGTTTTTTTTTGTGTTAATAACCCCCAACATGTCCAACAGGTTAGCAAAAGTTCGTGTTGCACCCCCTAAATATTGGGTGAAATTACTAATTTTAAGGGGTGAACAACTAGCTTATTGGGTGTTATTTTCACAAAAAAAAAAAGTTACAAGGAGTTTTTCGTAAAAACTAAAAAATTTTAGGGGTTCTTCACAACAAATCCTTACTTCAATCTCTCTATTGTTGAATACTTACAAGTTTTTTGTTTGTCTTTTTTTCCTCCCTTTTCTATTCTTGCAGGTGTTGCCTCATTGTTAAGGTACTTATTTAATTTATATGCATATTTTGTGTTTATTGTAGAATGTATATTAAATGAAATATAGGAGGGATGTTATAGAATGAGATTAAATAAAGAAAGGATTAAAAATCATTTGATTGTTTAATGGGTATTAAGGCCAAAAGGGTTGGCAAAAATTCTTCATATCCGACAATTCGAGCAAAACCTAATTCGAAATGAACGAACCAGGGTTATATTCAAATAAATAAGTTGATATGATTGATCCATTTAGTAGGATATAGTTGACATTCTTACATGAAAATGATATAATGTGACCCGATTAATCCATTTAAATAGACAATTTTTGAAATTAATTTGATAAATGTGGAATTCGGTCAAAATATATTTTCTAAGACAGTTGCTTATAATTTTACAAAAAAATCCGGACATGGATACTTTTTATGGTGAATTGTTCATTTAGGTTTTCAAAAATGTAATAAAATTGTGTTAATAGAGTTACACAGGTTACACGAATAACCCATTCAATAAATGTCGGATTAAGATTGAGTTTTCCTACTCATTTTGAGCCGGGAGCTTTTAATCCATTTGTTATCAACCTGAACATGGACTTACCATGTTTGTCGACCTTAGGTGATTGAATAGAGCATATAGATTACAAATAATTATGTGAAATTTTGTTTTGATAAATTGCTAAAAATTAACGTCCTTTATCAATAAGAAGTTTCTACGGGGGTAATTGGAGAACGAGTATGCATCAATCAATCTTTGATAGTCCAATGATGATATAATATCTAGTTTAGAAAATTATTGCAATTTTTAGAAAAAGAATTAAGAAGACATAATTTTCTTTTTTTTGTGTGCATCAGGGTTTGACTGAGACATTCAATGCAAAAGCTGACTGTGGCAAAGCAACTTTCTACTATGAGGAGTTCCTGCTAAATGTTCTCCCCTTCATTATTGCTTAAATCAAAATTTAGTAATTTCCATCTACTATATTTTCTGCGTGTGGCTACTTCATTAAACATTACAAATTTACAACACCCTTGTTATGTAATAAATAACACAACGCTCTTTATTTTTTTTTACTTTTGCTAGTACTATGTACGTTCAAGTTCATCTATGTACTATGCATGTGAGAATTGATGAGAATTGGTAACATGAATTTGCTTTGCACTAATCTCTTCTAGGGCTCCTATCAAACGCCTATTGCAAACTTGAACTCTCAATTCCCCCTCCTCCCTCCCAATTGCTCGGGAAAAGATTCGATCCCAAGACATGCCCCTAAGACTAAGATATGGGGCTAGATTCCACAACTCTAGCTTCATATGTCATTTCTAATGTGCAAAACATAATAAGTTATCATATGTCACTCTAGCCATCGTGAGATTCTTTTCGCACGATCGTTTGCCCTACTCAATCAACCACGCTCTCATCAGTCCTATACCGAAACACAATTTCATCACCCTCATATCTAAAACCGAAAACCTGAAATTCACTAGCCACTTCAGACATATCAGTCTAGTCGAAACAATTTATAAAGCCATTAACAACGAATAAAACTAATAAATAAGAGGAAGTACGCACTAGCCACCATATAAAGTAAAATGAACAATATATTTCTACTTATTCAATTTACATCACTCAAAATTAGAATCCAATACTCTCCTACCATCCAGAAATATTAGCCGCATTGTCCCAAGTTCTTTATTCTAATAATAAAGGATATGATGCTAAAATCTATATACTTAGAACATTCTCAGATACGACTCATTAATTACTCAATAATCTTGTAAACCAATCCATTGGTTTTTATCATTGCGTGATTTCATATAATTTAGTTGGTAAAGTCTCGTCTACATTGTTGCCCTATTTAGCTTTCTAAACACAAAAAAAAAGCATTACCATTATAGGAAATGTGACACCATTTTTCCTTAATTCCTAAAACATTTTATTTCTAAAGGGAAGATTTAATTTGTAAAAGGAACTAATCAATCAAAAATGGCCACGATGCTTCAAATGATCAGAAATGTAATGAACCTGACGTTTAACTTCTGGTGGTACACTTTGATCCTCTAAGAAGTTAGGGGATGTATCAACTTCACCATTAGCATCTACTTGGTACCACCAATTATCTGCATGGCCATTGTATGATTTCTTCCCTTCTCCACTATACACTATAGGCACCTTACCACCACCCGCCGTCGCGGATGCTGGCCCATTAGTGGTGGTTATTTGGACGGTGGGGGTGGCCGGCGTAGCGGTGCTAAAGTCATTAGAGAAGTCAGGAATTCGAGCCATTGAAGATGGTGATGGGTCTCTTTTGACAACTTCTGGTGTAAAAAATGGATCCTCAATAAATGAGTCATTGTTCATAGCATCATCTTGTACTTCAAAAATGGGTCTAGCAATGGACAAGGTTAAAAAGTTGCATGAAACATGAAGAAGAAAGGTACAAAGAAATGTTATTTTGATCACCATTTTTGAAACGAAGAAAAAATTGTATTTTATGTTGAATTTTGTAATATTTGAATTGAAAAGAGTAAATTACATAATAGCAAAACAAGCTGTTGAGCATAGAAAAAAAGTTATGAATTGAATAGAGGAGAAATCAAAACTTGTGAGAGAATTTGTGGCCCGTATTAGCAATCGGATTCATATTACTATAATCAGAATTCTAGTTCCTAGCAAATAGGAGAAAAATTAAATCATGTCTCTAATTGACATATACTATATTATATAATCATGAATTAACTATTTATATAACTCGAACTTTAGCCTCTGGATTAGTTGGTTCAACTCTTTCAAAAAATGATTGTATTTGAACATGTGCAATGCACAAGATACTAAAATAAAAAATTATATAATGGTTGTTAAATATTCTATATATGTTTGTATGTTCATTAGAAAAATAGTAAGTTAATTCACTTATAAAATTATATTGGAACCTATATATGTTTGATCAATATAATTTTTCATATAGTAATTTACTTCGTTTATAAAATAAAATTAATTGTCTAGGTGTAACCTTTATATGAATAGATTAGATGTATACAGTTTGTGATTATTATCTTGATTTGCATTGATTAATTGTTTTATTAGTTACATAACATGTAAAGTCTTTAAGTATAGTTTGATCTATTCATACGAAAATTAGTATAACTCAAACTTGAACCATGTAATTAGAATTGATCTAAAAATTATATGTAATAATCGCATGATAGGTCTTATATTATATTCTTCTTGATGCTCTCTTCTCCCTCTAACTCGATTTAGTTGCAACAACGCACCTTTAGGCATAGAGTTTTAGGAAGTGTGCGACACAATGTAATACTTTCCTAACAATACAACAATTAGTGTTTCCTACTTAATGTAACTATAAATTTAATGACGTGACACACCTAGGTAATCAGATAGATGCTCCAGATAAAGGAAAATTTAAGGAGCATGGTGTTTTGTATACTCAATTCACTCTTTTCTTGTATATACAATAGGAAAATTGCTATAACAAACTGTTTATAAAGTGACATTTTTGTAGGAAATCACCTTTTATTTTTTTGGAACAACAGAAACTCAAAACTAAAAAGACTTTGTCAAAACAAACCTGGTGACTTTTTTCAGGCTTTGACCGATGTACTCTGGCATTTGACCAGCTAAGTTAGCCTTATTTTTCTATTTCCCTACTTTCCCTCCAAATGCTTTTCCTTCTCTATTATATATCAACAACATTTTTGCTTGTTAACTCTCTCAATTTGTAACCTCTCTAAGTTGTTCTTCACTCCATTATTTTTCTCTCATCAACATTTTTGCAGCTTGAAGAAAGTTTTTTTTTGCTAAG
Source organism: Patellifolia procumbens (assembly GCA_947645195.1). NCBI lineage: Eukaryota > Viridiplantae > Streptophyta > Magnoliopsida > Caryophyllales > Amaranthaceae > Patellifolia > Patellifolia procumbens. The sequence continues at coordinate 2,456,274 of CANSGD010000502.1, read as the reverse complement.
TAAGAGATATTTCATTAAGCAAACCAAACATTACAACCTAACAACCAATCAAAAGGGGGAACAAACCAACTAGGTTGGACCATTCCACCTTAAGATTAGTTCAACAAGCTAACAAGCTCACTACTCACATTACAATGTAGAAAACCACTCCCTATCCTTCCTACTAATCTTAGTAGGTAAAATAGTACCAATTCTCAATTTACAAATCTGTTTAATTTGCCTAATAACAAACCTAGTAATAGGAACACAGTGTTTCCAATAGCTACCATTCCTGCTTTGCCACACAAAGTAAACAACAGCAGATATACCAGCAAAAACAACTTGCTTCTGAAATTTAGAGAACCTGCTACTTTGGATCCAGCTAAACAACACTAACAGTTGCACAACCTTACACTTGATACCCAACCATTCTTTCACTGCTTGTAAACACTGCTGACTAAATTCACATTCAAAAAACAGATGTGTATGACTTTCAATAGAACTATTGCAGATCAAACACAAATCAGAGCTACTGACATGTATTCTTGCCAACTTTTCAGAGGTCTGCAACCTGTGTTGAACAGCTAACCAATGAATAAACCTATGCTTAGGGATACTTAATCTGTTCCACACCATTTCTGTCCCAATGCACAACAGATTTCTCTCCCTTTATTTGATCATATACAGCTTTGATAGAATAATGTTGCATATCAGCAAACTCAGCTTCAGTATAGTGACTTTTCAGTTGTTCTTTCACTTCGCACATCCTCTTCCAATACCAACTAGCAGAAGTATCAGGTTTATACTTCCACCAAGAAACATCTTTCACATAAACTAAGTTGATCCACTTAATGCAAACCTTATCTTTCTTAGTTGTAACAGCCCAAATATACTTGCCTAAGCAAGCTACATTCCAAATCCCAACATCCCCGAACCCCAAACCTCCTTGAGCTTTACTCCAACATAACTGATCCCAAGCAACAAGCCCAGACCTATGTGAAAAGGCTTGCCCACACCAAAGATATGTTCTGCAGATCTGAACTACCTCCTTCAACAATCCTTTGGGAAGTATGAAAACTTGAGCCCAATAACTATGAATACTCAGAAGAACTGAATTAACCAACTGAGATCTATCTGTATAGGAAAGATTCCTAGAGCTCCAAATTCTAATTCTTAAAGTCATTTTCTCAATAAGCATTTCACATTGAGCATTAGATATCTTTTTTGAGCAAATGGGAACTCTAAGGTATCTAAGCTGCTCCTCCTGAACCCAGAAACAGTTGAAATTCTACTAACAACCTCATCATTCATAGCACAAGTATATAATTCAGATTTACTAGTATTAGCTTTAAGCCCAGAGGTATCTGAAAATAGCTTAAAAGCTCTTAGCAGCAAATATATAGAAGGAAAATCACCACTACAGCACAAGATTAGATCATCTGCAAAACAAAGATGATTTAACTTAAACTCCTTGTATCTAGGATGACACATAAATTGCTCCAAAGAACTCAGTTTAGATAACAAATATTCCATGCAAACCACAAAAAGAAGAGGAGAAATTGGATCCTCTTGCCTCAAACCTCTAATTGTCTAGAAATAACCTTCCATATTGCCATTCAACATCAAGGAGAACATAAATGTATATACACAAGTCATAACCAAAGAAATGAATTTCTCTGGAAAACCTAACCCAACCAACATCTCCTATAAGAAAGCCCAATTCACAGTTCATAGGCTTTTTGTAAATCCACCTTCAACATACAACTAGGTTGAGCCCTTTTCCTACCATAATGTTTCACCATATCTTGTACAAAACCACCCTGATTCTCCAATATAATATCAGGTAGAATTCTCCTCAATCTATTACATAACACTTTAGTAATGCATTTATAAAGAGAATTACAACAAGATATAGGTCTAAATTCAGTCACATTATGAGGGCAAGCTGTTTTAGGAATCAAAGTAATAACAGTATTATTTAGCTCTTTAAGAATCTTACCACTCTGCAAAGTATCCAACACAACATCAATGACATCCTTGCCAATAACATCCCAGCTATCTCTGTGGAAGAAGGTGCCAAATCCATCAGGTCCAGGGGCTTTACATCATGGAATTGAAAATAAAGCTCTCTGAATCTCTTCTCTTGTATAAGGAGCTTCTAGGATAGTTATATGTTCAACTGAGAGTACAGGGCCTTCTTGAATGATCTCCTGCATCACCTGTGTTCTATGAATAGGAACACTACCAACAATTTCTCATAATAAGCCAAAAAAGCACTAGACACCCCCTTCAGGCTTATCATGCCAAACTCCCACATCATCATAGATACTATACACTTGATTGCGAATCCTCCTAGCCCTAATACTCTGATGCAACAAGCTGGTATTCTCATCTCCATCCCTCAACCAGTCAATTTTTGCTTTTGCCTCAAATGATCCACATAAGTGATATCACGTATTTATATAGAGTTTTCTCCCTTATTTACAAGCTAATTTGTGCGTCATTGGAGCTCTTGGGAGCTATTTTGTGCTAACTATCGTATATAGTTGTGGTTTCGTGTTCTAGTGTTGTATTGCAGGTTTTAGGGAGTTTTCTCCTTATTCCCGAGCCATTTGGAAGCAACCACGGCTTTACGAGATGTTACGGGGCACGTAGGATGGCTCACGAGTCTTATGGGTAGTTTGGGAGGTCCCAAGACCCCTCAACGTGAAGTTTAGAGAGCCAAAGAGTCAAAAAGGAGGTTTCCGTGCTCTGATCGGGCAAAAATGGCCCGATCGGACGGAAATATATTGATCGGGTATAGAAGTTGCTGACCTGATCGGGCAAACCTTGATATGTACCCAGACTCGATCGGGCAACCCCTGCCCGACCCGATCGGGTTGGAGGCTGCTAGGTCCCATTTTGATGCTGCTTGAGAGGCGAGTGTGCTGGCCCTTTTTGTCCCCAGGCCCGATCGGGTGGTGGCCTTGGGCCCCTTCGGGTGGGCCGCAATCTACTCCCATTGAGCTGTTGTGCTGTGCGTCAAAAGAGGAGCGTTAGTCCTTGTTCGCTGGCAACCCGATCACAGACCCGATCGGGTGCTGGATCGGGTTGGCCCAGATTTTTGCCTACACTTGCAGCTGAAGCTGCGCTGACCAGGAGAGGAAGTTGGTGCCAACATGTGTGGGCCCGATCGGGTGGTTGTTGGCCCGATCGGGTCCTGTACCCGTCTACGCGATTTTCGTCTTTTGTTTCCTATTTTAATTAGACTTGAGGGGTATTATAAATACCTTTTCCTCATTATTTTAGAGACATCTTTTATTCTAGTTTAGACTCTAGTTATTTCTCATTGTTCTTAGTTTAGTGTAAACACTTTAGATTAGATTAAGGGTGATCAAACCTATTCGATTTCAATAAAAGTTCCTGCTTTCTGTCAATTGGTATTTTTCTTTGCCCTAATCTCTCTTATTATTCTTGATTGCTTAGTTTATTTATTTAATCGTTCATGATGCAATTATTAGGGTTTCATATTAGTTTTGTTGTTGTTAATTCGATTATGAGTGAGTAGTTTTCTTTCTAGGGTGTTAGATAGGAAAGCCATGTTTATACCATGATTGTGATTTAGATTTCTATCAATTTCTAGGGCTTGATTAGGGTGATTGTGATGTGGTTTGTTCTTATTGAGTAATTAATGTCAGTGTACAATTTCATTGATTGCTTGTGGTTAATAGTCGTTTGCACAGATCCGTCTTATGACTAGAGGCCTAGGACACGTCAGTAGTTCTGATTACGTTAGTGAACATGCGGCGTATGTTGAGCTATGAGCGTTGAGTCTTAACCATAGCTCGACACATGCTCTAATCCCCCGATTCTTGACTTAGGTTTTGATAGTAGTTGACCCTAATTGATTGGTATAAGCATGGTGGACCGACCTAATACCCTAGGTTTTTAGTCCATAGTTAAATCCTCGATTTGATTTGCTTTCTTTAGCTTAATTATTAGTTCAGTTAATTCTTATCTGATTTCATCTGAAGTAGCTGAATTGATTGAATATTAATTTAGAAACTCTGTCTCCCTGTGGATTCGACCCTGCTTCCATTGACTACCATAGTTAGAGTACTGTAGGTTTATTTTTGATTAGGTGACACGACTAAAACCTATCAATAAGCTCTATGTTTCAGCTTATACTCAGAAATAGCTTGTAACTCCTCCTCCTGCAATATACTATCACCAGGAAAATTATGCAGCTGAGATTGGGCTTCTACCATTTTCTGATGTGCTTGAATATCAGCAACTTGAAGATCAATAAACCCTCTCTTGTTCAGCGCCTTAAGAGCAATTTTAACTACTTCAATTTCTGCATGAGAATAAACATCTTTGTACCTTGGAAAACAGAATTCCAACCTCTATCTACAATCTCCTTATACTGAGGAGAAGACCTCCACATAGTATAATATTTAAAAGGTTTTTCCCCCTTCTAATAATAGGCTTGACAATAATAAGAGCATGAGAGTGATCAAACTTCCCCTCATACTGAAAACATACATCTGCATCAATATAGGAATCAGTCCAACCTTGATTAGCCAAAACCCCATCCAACTTAGAAAAAACTCTAGCTTCACCTTGATGCTTGTTGTTCCAAGTATAAAAGTTACCAGAAGATTTGATATCTTCAACACCACAATCGAACAAACAACTTCTAAAATCCACTATCTCAGCCGCCCTAACCAAAGATCCCAATCTCTCATCAGTTTTCAATACACAATTAAAATCTCCGCAAAGCAACCAAGGATCTCTAGTGCTCAATGCTCTCAAATCCTCCCATAACACTTCTCTATCACTTCTGACATTAAAAGCATATATAAAAGAACAATAAAAACCAGGAGAACCACTCTTAGGTTGAACAAAACAATGAAACATTTGACTTGTTCCTCTAAGAATTGTAACATCAAACTACCAGATTTCCAGGCCAAAATAACCTTACCCCTTTATGGTAAGCAGAATTAGTGGTAATTCACCACCCTTGAAACATCCTCTAATACAAACTCTCCAAATTAGACATTTTCACCTTAGTTTCCAAGAGACTAACTATGCCAACAGAGTGATTATGAATATAAGACATCACATCTTTCTGTTTTTTGGACACAGTTAATCCCTCTCGCATTCCAACATGAAATTCAATCCATTCTGAAATGGAGGGTCCCCCCTCCCATCAGCAATAGACACATAATTAACATCCTCAACCATAGTAGCAATCTCCTCACTAATATCACCAGTATTCAGCTCATTAGTTTGCATAGCATTTAAGTATTGAAAGGTATTCTGAACAGAAATAGGTTGCACCTGACTACTTCTCACTTTGATAGGCTTGAGAGCTCTTTGAAAACCTTCTAGATTTATAGAGACTTCTTGAGTAATCACCTCCTGTTGAATGATTGGCTGCACTTTTGGAACCCAAATCCTCTTCACCTTCTTCTTCCTACACTCCTGCTCATCATATCCATATTGCTGACACCCATTGCATCGTTTAGGTTGCCATTCATATGTAACTGGAACTGTCACCACCTCATTATACTCATTGATGAAGGAAATAGAATCAGGCATCCATTGATGTACTTTCATCTCCACTAGAACACGAGCAAATTGCAATTTCTCACGATTTTTAGTAGCTTCATCTCGTTTAATTGGAACTCCCAATTTTGATATAATTTTATGCAACGATTTCTCACCCCACATTTGAAGTTCAATCTCAACTGACACCAGATTGGCAGAGTTTTAACTTCCTCCTTCTCGAAATCTATATCATCACTCCATTGCTTCACAATCAAGGGTTTCTATCAAAAAAAAAATGCCCAGCTAACACTTTATCTCTCGAATCCATAGCACAAAAACATACTAAATACACATCCTTCTTCACCATCGCAACCTTATCCACATTGAATTCTTTCCAAATTCTACGAAAATAACCATCCATTATTTGAACTGGAGGATTAGCACCAATCACATAACAGATAACAGATGAATTCCAATAATCCAGTTCCTCCTGAATGTCCTCCAAATCAATTTTCACCTCTGTATCTACTAACTTCTCATACATATTATAAGCACCAATCCTATTATCAGTCTTCCTAGGAACAACTACACTATCCATATTCGCAATACGAATGGGTTGCAAAAAAGGAGTAGATAACATACCTTGCTTCTCAACATCAGGGGTTCGAGCACTTCGATGGAGAGATTGAAGCCATTCATTGAATGTATGCTTAATCTCAAATTGTTGTTGCAACTGCCGAATCGACTCTTTAGGAGTATAAACTTCACCAAATCCCAAACCAAAATCTAGAGCTTCAACGCCCAAAATCTCATCCATGAACTTTGTTTTGAGCGCTTTAGAATCAGAATCAGGCCCCCGAGGTTTCATTTTCTTATTACCATCACCGGCAGATGAAGAAGCTTGAGATTTTCCACTCTCCTTCCTTGCCATGGAGACGGTGTTCTCACACCGAGAGAAAATTAGAGAGAAAAGCTCTCAAGCTGCCTTGAGCTATACTTATCCAAACAACAACTTGCCTGAAGAAAGTTGTTAAGGTAAAGTCTCCATTGTTCTCTATAATTATTTGATTCTTTCTCCTCTTTCAATTAGGTATTTTTTTTTGGTAAATTAGGATTTACTTTTCATTTTTCATTTGTGGGGACAACTAATATTTTTGCAGCAAAGATGGGGTGAAATGTGAGAGGGATTGCCTATGAGGTATCTCAAAGAAATAGTAATATGTTTTCGAAGTAGATCGGGATTGCCTCGGTGGTGTCTTAAGGAAATGGAACTTCGTGGGGTTTGTCTCGACGTTAAAAATTGGTTGGGGGTACGTTGACCAATACCTCAGAGTTAGATCGTCTACTACGAGTTGGCCATTGGTGAGGTGTACACACTATGAGTCTTTGTCTATAATTTATTCGAAGGGCCAAGCTAAACAATGTAAAGGATAGAATGTTCCATTCAATAGGTTTATGATTATTTTATCCTATAAATCTACCTAGCTATATGTGCAGGTAATGAATTAATTTGCAGGTATCTAGTTCCAGCTATGCCTCCGCAACTACTTAGGTCCAGCTATGAAGACCAAGCTTCAGTAACGCGTAAGAAGTTTGTTGCAACTAAATCCTATATTCATGGGAGACTAAGTCTACAGCGGCTCAACGTGTGTAAAGAAGGAAGACTCATTCAAATCAATAACAGAGGACGTATGGCGAGATCTTAGGAGAAGATAAAGTGGGCTACGAGTATCAAGGAGGTTGTTGCAAACGGCTACAAAGAGTCTAATTCCAACGATCATGTATCTTAGTATAAATAGGAGAGTAAAACAGTATATTAGACTCACTTGTTCTTTGACATAAGCACTCGTATTCTTTAAGCATTCATATTATTAGCACTCAATTTACATTACGAAACTAAGGAACTAGGGCTGTAATTGTTCTTTACATAGTGGATTGGTGGACTCAAGGGCACCTGCGGTTTTTCCCCTTATTCCTGGGGTTTTCCTCGTCACCGTCTCTGGTTTCCTTCTCTCTTTGTTTTCTTTGTTCTTCATAGCTGCACGCATTTGCATTTATATACTTTGCATCCATCCTCTAGTTGTAGGACTCTAGCTGAGCCTTGCCCTATGCGAAATTTGGCATAGACAATGATTATGAATTCTGATACTCTTGTGAAGAAAAAGGAAAAAGAATATATTTGATTTAGAAAAGGAAAAGGAAAAGATTTGATTTAGAAAAAATATATAGAAAAAGTTTTATAAAATTTGTTTTATATATTTTTATATTCTTAAAGCAAATGATATGTAAAAAATGGATATGAGTTTGGCTCTACAGTATGATACACCTAACCACTAATACTACATGCCCGATATAAGCGGGTGACATGTGTAAATGCGAATAATAGAGTTAGGGCGTGGGTAGGTACCAATGTTCCACCAGTTTTGTTTAAATAAAGTTGTAGTAGTTCTTAATCCTACTGAAGTATAGTATCATTTGTGAATTAGGATGTAAATGTTAAATCTTAATCCGCTGAAGTATAGTATCATTTCTTAGTCCAAGTAGTTTATCCTTTATAATTATTCTCGCAATAACCGCACAATAACACTTTGGATTTCAGGATGTGTTATTATTTGAGCTTAATGGAGTTATTGAAAGTTTGGAGTTTGGATTGCTATTTGTTTGAAATAGGCTTATAACTAATTACTCTATCCGTTTGTTTTTAATTGTTACAGTTCACTTTGGGTGATATCCAAGGAAATTGTGAGATCTATGCAATGACTCTTTGGGTAATAGATAAAGTTGTTTGGGGAATAGATTAAGTATGAGAGAGAATGTTACAAAGTAAAAAGTATGGGGTGGTTGGGTATTTAATAGGAAAATAAAAGAATAAGTGGTCCCCAAAAGTGTGGGAAGTTGGAATATTGAGATGTCAAAGTTTACCAAAGATAGTAAAAGTGAAAGTGTAACAATTAAAAAGGAAAGTGTAACGATTAAAAACAAACGGAGGGAGTATAAGCCAGTGCATCGCACATGTCAACTATAATATTTTTATTTTGTTCCATAATAATTGCTCATAAGTATGTTGGACATAAGTTGGTGTTTAGTTTCAAGTTGTTTGTATAAAAAGGTAAATATGACGGGATATTAAATGATACAATAATCAAATACGATAGTGTATAAAGCCTTAAACTGTTAGAATAAGAAAAGATGAATATTAAAATATAATATAGTATTTGAATATATCTTTTTTTTTACATAATTACACAATATTAATGAAAAAGACACCTATTTATCTTAATTCCATATTCACGCAACCTTTGTTAATCTTTATATTTTCAAAATTTATTAAAAGAGATTGTCTAATTTCATACTTTAGTCAATCACTTTATTTGAAAAGCCCGTAACTTTATTCAAAAAGCCCATTACTTTCGCTTCTTTTTATTAGGCTTGGACTATTGCCTAATCTATATATTTTAAAAAGCGTAAGCACACGTTGCAATGAGAAGTTTCGAACCCTTGACCTCGAGTGTGGATGATCAATGCTCTAACCATTATGCCACTACACTTTTGTTTGTTCTTTTATGAATACTAATAATGATATTATATGTTTTCAATGAAAAACAATAATTAAGGTACAATATATTAATTGTATTTATGAATAAAACTATTAATCTATGACTTTTTTCTAACATCTTTCTACACCAAATTTTAATTTAATTGTATTAAAATAGTAAGTATAATACATATATATCCCAAGCATCGTCTAGGCCTAAATACTAGTTTTAAGTTAAATTTAGGCGATCTTATAAAACCAACTCTTGAAGACCTTGTTGTTTTTAACTGTTTGTTTTTTTAGTTATTATGAGAAGAAAAAGAATAAGTTACAAAAAAAAAAATCAAAAGCTCCTCCTGCACGTGCAGTTACTACTCTTCCCCTTTCCCACTTTATCTCCTCTGGCGCTGCTTCACGGCCGACGCCGGAATCCGCCGACGCGAGAGAGACGGACTGAGGTAATATTGTGGCTCACTATTCTCTCACAATTCACAAACTCACTAAAAATTGCAATTATAATTTAGGTTTTGCTCTAAATTACTCGAAATTAGGTTTTAGACTTTGCTCTTAATTCCTCTGAATTACTCGAAATTATTGGTTTTAATTTACAGATTAGGATTTTAATTTACAGATTAGGGTTTGAATTTACAGATTAGGGTTTCAATTTTCTTTCTTGAGAATTCTTTAATTGAAAAACAATGCAATTGCAATCTGTTATGGATGTTAATTTTCAGATTTTATAATTGAGATTGTTCGTTTTACCTTGTAATGATTGTTCTTCTTTTCAATTAAGTTGGTATACCTTGTATAATTTATTTATGCATGATGAAGAACTATTTTCTAGAACTTCTAAAATAACTCACACATATGCTGATTGCCTTTGCTGGGTTAGATAGGATCTAACTATCTAAGAAGTTAGGATGAAGGGAAGTAGGGAATTCAATACCTTGAAATATTTTAATGAAGTTGATCAAACTATTAATCATAAAGGATTATTCTATCCTTTAGTTCTGCCTGATATAATCTTGGTAAATTGTTTGATTTAGTTGAATTCTTACATGGTTTTCATATTTTATAATGAAGAGAAAACATACTCCAAATAAGCTGCAGAATATTGCTAGTTTCTTCACTAAATAAAATCTTACGCCAAATTCTCCTCCACATCCAACACAAAATGAACAAATCTGGCTTCCACATCAAGCAAGTCAACAAGTAGTCAAGTACTATTTGGTTGTATTTTCAAGTGCTATTTAGTTGTAATATGAAATATTGTTAATATTTTTGAATTTTGGAATGAAATTTGTTAGAGAGTACTTTTGATTAAAAAAAAACTGATTCTAATATGTGATCGGCAATTAGTGGTGAACCACCATCTGGAAAATGCTTGAATAAATGTTAATGAGTTCTGATAACCTTAGATTAAAACTAGTAAGTTTAGAGAAAAACTTATAAGATCATATAAGTGTTAATAGGTTGAAAAGAACGAAGTCCTAATATATTTCACAAATGCTCATATTTCATATCCTCTTAGCGCAAGACTTTGGATGTCGATTCACATAATAAGGGCCCATTCTCTCCGGCTGAAAACAGCTAAATTAAATTGAACTTAACTTCAATGAAAATAACAGAATTGGATTGAAGTGAAACGGACATTGAAATGTGAAAATAAAGGTATTGGGTAGAGCTGCAATGAACTAAATTAAATCAAAAATGAGTTGGGGAGGAAAGGCCCTATGTTTTCTTTAAAAACATTTTTGAAAGGAGTTAGGATTGTTCTCTTTGCCGAATACAACCAAACCAAACTTTAGAAAAAAAACTGAATTTGCCAGAACTAAAAGGAATCGTGAAAATGTGCGAGTAAAAGTATTATGAACAGAACGGAAAATAAGCCAGAGAGAACATACTCTTATTCAACATGTTAGATTTTAGCATTGATATCTCGATTTGGTACGTAACTTTTTACGTTGAGTCATGAGTCTATATTTAACTACTCGCCAAATAAGATATTTAGTAATGAGTACCCCTACTTAATCATAAGATAAGTTTATCAAAATGGGTCTTATTGCGTAGTATATTTCGAGCTGAGTATTATACTTCCTCCGTATCAAATTAGATGCTACACTTTTTTTTCGGACTCCAATGCATTTTTTTTTATGTGAGAGAGATAGAGAGGAAAAACCATGTGGTAGGAGAGAGATAGAGAGAAGTAAAAGTCAAATAAAGAAGTGTAGCATCTATTAAGAAATTTTTTATTTGGAAAGTGTAGCAACTAAAAAACGGAGGAAATATATATTTTTTAAAATATAAAAATATAATATTTTGTGATACGACAATCCTTTATGACACGCCAAATGCTCCCGAAAAAAGCTTCTTATATATATATGTTTATATATTGATTCGCGCACGAGTACTCCTCTGCCGAATTTTCTATAGAATCTTAATAATATTTAATTAAGATAGTCACTCGAAATTCATGGGTATTATAGTTGGTATCAAAGCCTTTGTTTATAAATGATTGGGTTAAGTTAAAGATGATACGAAATTAAATTTTTTGGCAAATCGCAGCGAGATAGGTTATGCATCGAAAGTGTGTGTGTTGTAAAGAGAAAGAAGATAAGAATTTTACCACGATGTTCTAAAGAGGAGCTTTTTCGTTACTAGTTGTTGCAGCATGTTCCTTAAGGCCGGGGAATTCGCTACTCATCTCCTTTTTTGCCCTTTGGTTCTTTCTCTTCGGGGGCATTTTGAAAGATGCTACATGCTCTAGTTGCCTTGAAAAGTGAGGTTTGGAAGATGATTCCGTTAAAAACTTGGTGATGCACTTGTAAGGGCAGAAATCAATGCATTTTTGAGGGTTTGGCTTCCTCTCGCAAAACTTTAAAGTTTTGTTTTATTGAGAGCCGGAGTCAAGTGATAGTTTCTTATCAACACTTCATTTTCCTCGATTTTGTACATAATTGCTCCACGAATAGCTTGAGGTCGTTGGCGCTCCTTTTGTATATGGGCGTCAATACCCCTTCTTGTCTTTGTATTCAATTTCTTTATCGGTGAAGGAAATGCAGTATCCAGCGATAGGCCGTAACGAAGAGGATCGGAGGACTTGAAGCTGACCTTAGAATTCAGGAACGTAATCTTAGTTGTAGGGCATGTTCTCTACAATTGATTTTCGGTTCAGACCTTTTCTCTCATATTTCACTATTCCAATCAGTTCAGTTTTTTCAATTCATTTCAGATTAGCTGCTTTTAGCCCAAGCTTCTAATAAGTACCCAACATGTTTGCATCATTCTTGTATAGCTGATTAATTGTAGCACCAAAAGGATGGACAAATGATTTGATGTTCCATTAATTAGACTTTATTTTTGCCCCTATAGGTTTCTAAAGGGGAGAGATGGGTTCAATATTTGCTGAGAAAAAGCCATTGGAAAATGGGGATTGTTCTTTGCCGATGTCCCCGCCAAGATATAAGAGGCGGAAAGTATCTGCCATTCGTGATTTTCCCGATGGATGTGGCCGACAAGCTGGAATTTATCTAGAAATGAAGGAAGGAGAAAGAACTGGGCAAAAAGAGGGTGGTCTTTTGGAAAATGTAGTGTGTGACGAGAAGTATGGTAGAGATCCTCCTGAAGTGGCGAAGAATATATCTTCGGAAGAAAAAGTTGAATCGCAAAGTCCTGCTAATCCTAAGTTTCATAATGGTGTTGAATTGGAGAAATCTACTTTGTTGAATCATGACAAGGTGGAGCGTGGAAATGAAGACTTTCTGGAGCTGACGGTAGATAATCCTAAATCAGGTGAAGCCCTGCTGACCATGGATGAGGTATCCGAGCCAAAAGATAGAATCGAAGATGTGTCTGAAGATTTGCTAGGAGATGGGATAAAGTCATCTAATGCACGGAAGAAAAGTGGTGTTGTTGACCTCAAAGAGCCTGCTCATGATACTGTGGATGAAGGAACTAGTGTACAGCCGTGTTTACTACCACATCATTCTATCCCTCCAAATATTGTTTGGAAGGAACAGAAATATTCTTCTCGAAGAAGAATTTCCGCTGTTCGTGATTTTCCTGTTGGTTGTGGACGTAATGTGCCAAGACTAGGTGATACAGAGGGCAGAGATATTGATAGAGGGGAACCAGATATCACGATTGAAAAAGCGGCTGTAGTGAAGGATGCAAATCTAACTGGAGGAGAGCATGAAGGTACCACTGTCTATAAGGACAAGGTGCAAGGTCTTGTTTCTGGAGAAGTTGGGGATACAGTTGAACATTGTTCTGAGTCTGATAAAGCTGGACAAGAGGAAATTATAGAAGATAAAAATGGTGAACGGCATGTAAAGGAAATTGAACGATTAGAATATATTAGCAAAGACGAGAGAGATGCCGGGAGTTTGCCTGACGGACTGGACAAAGAGCTTGTGGTTTATGTTAAGGATAAGAGTAAGAAGAAAAAGTCTATTGTTGCTCCCTGTAGCAACGTTGGATTGCGAGAAGAAAGTATAGCGGGCGTTAAATGTGGAAAGCCGATGGTTATAGTACAAGGTCTTATGTCTGCACTTCACTGCCCATGGAGGCAGGGGAAAGGGGTTCTTGTTAAAACCACACCAACTGTGGCTAGTGTAAAGAAAAAAAAAGTGATGAAGTGTAACTCTTCTGACAAAGATACGCGTAGGTGCTCACCCAATAAAAGCAAAAAAGATACCAACAACTTGGCAGAAAAGGATGTGATAATACCTTATCTTGAGGAGATTGATGAGGTTTCTAGGCCACTGGATATCAAAGATGGTGACGAGTCTTCTGAGAATGATGAACTTAGTGACTATCAGTTACTTCCCAGGGGGCGTGTTTTTGATATCAGCCTTCCTCCATTTGGGGCTAGTTCTTCAAGTGAGAGAGGAATTCGTAGTAAGGTACGAGAAACATTACGATTATTCCAGGCTGTTCACAGAAAGCTATTGCAAGAAGAAGAAACAAAATCGAAGGACCAAGAGAACGTCGGTAAGAGGCCTGATCTACGTGCTGCAAAAATCCTTAAGGATCGTGGAAAATATATGAACACGGAGAAAGTAATAGGGCCTGTTCCCGGAGTAGAAATAGGCGATATATTTAACTACCGCATAGAACTCGCAATAATTGGGCTTCATGGACCTCTCCAAGCTGGTATAGATACAACCAAGCTTGGTAAACAAGCTGTTGCTATCAGCATTGTGGCTTCAGGAGGTTACGCCAATGATGTGGACAGCTCTGATGTATTAATTTACACCGGACAGGGAGGAAATGCTACAGGTGGGGATAAGCAGCCTGAAGATCAGAAACTTGAACGAGGAAATCTAGCGCTGAAAAACTGCATAGATAAAAAGACTTTGGTGAGGGTTATTCGAGGTTTCAAAGAGACAAAGCCTTCAGAGACTCCTGATGGAAGATCAAAAACGATTGCAACATACACTTATGATGGACTATACACTGTTGAAAAATATTGGCATGATCTTGGGAGCCATGGAAAGTTGGTCTACAAGTTCGAGCTGAGAAGAGTTCCGGGTCAGCCAGAGCTTGCATGGAAAGAAGTGAAACAATCCAGGAAATGTAAGGCACGTGAAGGTCGTTGTATAGCTGACGTATCAGAAGGCAAAGAGAACTTCCAAATATGTGCAGTCAATACCATAGATGACGAGAAACCCCCACCATTTAATTATATTACTAGTGTGATGTATCCTGATTGGTGTCAGCCTATACCTCCTAAGGGTTGTGATTGTAAGAATGGCTGTTCAGATTCAGAACGTTGTGCTTGTGCTGTTAAGAACGGAAGGGACATTCCATACAATTACAGTGGGGCAATTGTTCAGGCAAAGCCCCTTGTATATGAATGTGGGCCATTGTGCAAGTGCCCTCCATCCTGTCACAATAGAGTCAGTCAACATGGCATCAAGCTTCCCCTTGAGGTCTTCAAGACCGATACTAGAGGCTGGGGTGTTAGATGTCTATCTGCAATTCCATCTGGTAGCTTCATATGTGAGTATATAGGAGAACTTCTAGATGACAAGGAAGCTGAACAAAGAACAGGAAATGATGAGTATTTATTTGATATTGGGCAGAACTATAATGATTCTACTCTTTGGGACGGACTTTCAGCTCTGTTACCTGAAATGACATCAACTACTGATGACGTGATAGAAAATATTGGTTTTACCATTGATGCGGTGAGGTATGGGAACATTGGGAGGTTTATCAATCATAGCTGTACTCCTAACCTCTATGCACAGAATGTTCTGTACGACCATGAGGACAAGAGAATTCCCCATATAATGCTGTTTGCTGCAGAGAATATTCCTCCTTTGCAAGAGCTTACTTATCATTACAATTATACTATGGACCAGGTTTTTGACTCTGTAGGAAACATCAAGAAAAAGGATTGCTTCTGTGGCTCAACAGAATGTACTGGTCGGATGTACTGATGAACTCCTCCAACTTGCCTTACGCCGTAAGTTCTCTTAATTAACATCTATTGATTTTTTATTTGTACCTTTGCATTTGTTCTTGCTGTTCAAGTTACTAGGAATTAAACATCGATATTTTTATTTTGACCCTACATTTAGGTTATGCCCCTGCCCTAGTCAACCTAAATGCCTAAACTTTGAAGTTTATGAGATCTTGACTAAGGTTATCTATGGCCACTATAATTGTTGGGAGTCTCTTTTTTAGTTTATAGATTTGGGACTTCTGATATCTAGGACTCATTATCCAAAAGGAATGGAATTGGATGGAGCTTGAAGTGGAACTATGATTCTGTGAAATATAATGAACATATTGGAGTTACCTATGATTAAAGGGTCGATTAGGAATGAAGTTTAAGAAGAAAAAAAAATAGGGGTTACACTTGTCGTCACGCGAGTTAGGTTATGTAATCAGTATTCCGTGGCGTCACGCGAGTTAGGTTGTGTCAACACATGTAGGTGAAGTGCGAGTTCGCTGTTCAAGTCATATGGTGTTCGAGAATATGGATAAGTCTATTTTAGCTCAAGTCAGTGAAAGGTTATGCAAGTAGAATCGTTGAGATGAGCGTGAAGGTTTTTATAAAGGATATTAGCAATTAAGTTAGTTATTGAAACTTTGAACTTTCAAAAGGGGGGGGGGTCTGTTGGATAATTAATATGTTTTTTTAGTTGTTGGCTTTCCTTTTATGCAGGATTAACAAATTAGGTTGCAATTAGCACTACGTAGTTAGTGGAGTATAGATAAGTCGTTAGGATGTTCCTAGATATTAGTTCCTCTTTGTTAGTCAAATCCCTTCCATTAGTTTAGCTTGTGTCACTTATGTATGTACGCCTGTCTATAAGGCTTTGTTTTTTTTAGGGAAAATTAACAGGAATAATCGGAACTATTGTCCGTCTTCCATAATTAATCCCACCTTTAGTAATTCCCAAAATAATCTCAAGTATTTAGGGTATGTTCTAATATTAGTCCTAGGTAAAATGATAACCTGATAAACAGGTTAACAATGCCACGTGGCACATTATGATTAGTCTATTTATTAATTTTTTTAAATTATCATGTAAAAAAAATAAGAAATTTAAAAATAAAAAAACCACCACACCACACCCCACCCTCACCCTCACGAGTCACTGCCAGAACCACTCACTCACCCCCCACCACCGCCCAGCACCAGTCGCACTCCACCACTGGTAGCTCGAAACCCCCAGCAAACCGCTGATCGCCCTCCCTCTAGTGCCGATCTCCCTCTCTCGAAAACTCCACCACACCGTATATCTCTGCTTCATCTTCCATTGATGAAAGCTTGGTTTGATTTGAAGGAGAAAGCCTTGTTTTGATTGATTTACAGGTGTTTATAAATATTTTTGATTTGCCGCCATTAGAGAAGCGAGATAGAAAACCAAAGCTTGAATAGAAACGAATTTTTATTTGAGAGAAGGATGTGAATTTTGGTAATAGTGTTGGGCTATAGAAGTTCCGACGTGGTGGTGGTTTGTGGGGTGGGTCTGGGTTGTTTTGGGGTGGTGGGAAATATTTCTGGGGGGTCTAGGGTTGTTGTAGGGACGTGTGGTGGTTTCCAGTGGGTTTAGGCTGGTATTGGGTTAGTCTGTGGTTGTTTCGGGTGGGTTTGGGGCGGGTTCGGGTTGTTCTAGGGTGGCTGGCGAGTCGTGGTGGCCGGGAAAGGGGAGGGAAAGTTGGTGGACATCTATGTTGCTCCGACACCCTGCTTCCCCCGAAGTATCGCGTGTCGACTCGACACGACGCGCGACACGACGCTCGACACGCCTGGGTGGAAGTGTCGACACGCGTATCACGCAAGTGTCGGATCTATTCTTTAAGTGTCATCGTCGATTGACACAAGAGGACAGAAACAGGGAGAGGAGGAGATAAAAGAAGATGCAAAATTGCAGATCTAGGTTTCTGAAAATTGACAAGGAAAAGATTAGAACTAGCATAAATTACCATGGGGCTTTTGTTCTACGAGAAATTCCGAGCAAGATGGTGGCTTCATCTCCGATGATATGGTTCACCGGAGCTCCGGCCGCCGTCTGGCACTTCGCCGTTCAATGTCCTTCTCTTTCCCTCTCTGTTTCTCTCTGTTTCTGTTGAGTGATGTGGCCAGTGGCCCTCCCCTTCTCTGTTTTGCTTTCTCTTTTTTCTTTTTGACTTTTTTTTCTTTCTAAAAGTTATAGACATGGGCTTTATTCTATAAAATGGGTTAAGCCACATTTGGGCTTCTCTTTGAAAAGAAGCTGCCATTGTATAAAAATAAGCCACTGTAACACATTTTTATATAATAAGAATATGCTTACTAAACAACAATTTGTTACTCTTTATTATTTATTTTATTTTTTAATTTCAAAGTACATGTATTATTAGGACCACATCCCTAAATATCAAATCTTTTCCCGACACTTATCAGATACCCGTGTCTAGAAAATTAGTCAAGACACTCTTTTGACCGTATCGCCGTATCCTTAAAATTTTCGGTCTAGAGTGTCGGATCCTCGGATCCCTACTCGGATACGACACCCGTATCCGAGTCTGAGCAACATAGGTGGACATGGTGGCGCTGGGAAGGAGGTGGCTGGAAAGGGGGAGGGTTTTAATTCTTATTATTTTTATTTTCTTTTATTTTTTCGGTCAATGTCATTATGCTACGTGGCACTTTGAACCTGTTGAACAAGTTCCAAGTCAAGTGAGATTGTTTTGGGAAGGAAGGTTGATAATTGGGATTATTTTGAAAATAATTGAAGGTGGGATTAATTAGGGAAGATGGACAATAGTTCGGATTATTCATGTTAATTTTCCCTTTTTTTTATTATTGAAAACAAGTTAAAGTTACTCTGCCTCTTATAAGTAACATGGTAATTTGGAGGAATTCATGTTCAATGCAAGACGAAGACGATTTCTATAGGTCATGGGGGCGACACTATCAAGGAAAGATGATTTTAGTCTAAGCCAGGGAAGAAAATCGCGGATATCGTCGCGTTTGCGGTAACGGTCGCGATGACGCGGGAACGGCTTGGAACGGTCAAAAAAAGATAAATCTCGGTCAAAAAATTCACACAATTAGAATTTTAACCTCAAAATGGCATTTTTGAAGTTTTATAAGTATTCTTATAACTTAATTTGACCAAAGTAATCATATGGGTGGATTACACATATGGTGAATAAAAGATTACTTTAAACATGAGATTTATGTCATATTATATATAAAAATTGATACTAAATCATATATATTACTCAACTTGGAAGCCCATGGTAAGTTTTTCTCCTTTCGTTGGTGTGACCCTATAGTTTTTGTACTACTATGCGTATATTCCCTTTCTTTTTTTGACCAACTTTCATATAGTAACACATGTAACGGGTAAACAAACGCTCTAATGCGGCGAGCCACCGTTACGTAACGGACAACGCGGCGAGTTGGACGTGAATTTCATCGCGGGGTTACGTAACGGCGTTTCGCGTAACGGCAAGTTCAAAATCCGTTACATAACGGCCGTTACGTAACGTAACGGCCGAGTTTTGTTTCCCTGGTCTAAGCATTTGCAAAGATAGATAACGGAGAGAAGTGCTCAGTGAACAAATTAAAAAAGTAAAGAATGATGTGAGAAGTGCTTAAACAAAGATGATGTTGGTGAGAAGTGCATAACAAAAGTTTGGTGATGAGAAGTGCATCACCAAAAATGAATTTGATGAGAAGTGCATCAAATTGTGGGAGTGTTAGTTGTTCGAGAACCAACTTTGAAGGAAGGGAGTGAAGAGAATTGCCTCACAAGATGACTCAGTGGAGAAGAAGAGCTCCATGATGAATACACGGGTTCGATCGAGCTCTTGTGGCGGTGCAGTTGTAGAATCATGAGTAGTCTAGGACTTACGAAGGTGTTCATTCCTGTATGTTTGTTTCATCATGACGCAATGTCACACGTCGTAGATAAAAGCTCCTACAATTTTGTAGCAACACCCTTTGGGATATTGGTCTAAAATTAATGGCCAATTTTCCAATTTTCAGCAAATTGCATAGAGTAGCAAGTAGTGGTGAGAGTGTTTGAAACTTCTGTCATTAGTGGATAATAGTTAGAATATTATCGTTTTTGGTTTATAAACCTATTTAAGGCTCTAATCATATTGAGATTAATTGCAAAACTTATCTATCGTCTTTTATTTACTCTTCTCCTTTTCTAAAAACAAGCAAAATGTTTATCTGTTTTGTTTATTATTATTATTGTGGTTGTGCCTGGAATAGATATAGAAAAGTTAACAACCGCATATATTGTTATGGGTTTGAGATCATGTGTTTCCATTCGAGGCTTGCAGCAAGAGTTGATCGTCGTTTTGTTATCTTAGGTCCTGAAGGATGAATGATAGTCCTCTCGGTAGGACTTTTCTGGTATTAATTGAGTATACCAAGTTTTTACCAAGTATATGTTTTTTTTCAGAGATCTGCTATACTTTTTGGTTTTTACCTTTATATTTCTACCATCAGTTTTTGCTGTGGAAGTTTATTTCTGATGTTCTGCAAGAAACCTGTTGATATCAAAGGTATTCTAATTCTTTCTAATAGTAGCGTAAATTTGCTGGCCTTCATATACTTCTGTTCTCTAGGCAAACTAGGCCATAACTCCATGGGTTGTGTGATTACCAAACTTCATTTTCCTAGTATGTCAAACAATTTTGCAAAATTTTCACCCTTTTTACGCAGATTCTAGACCGACCCTATTATGCTTGGATGAGCTCAAGCCTGAACCGTTCAGGGTACTGGCCACCTCTTTGTGTGTTGTCACCATATAGATATACCTGGATCTGATTGCGTTTGGGTATATATATGGGTCCGATACACAGCCGTCTAAAATTTTGAGAAGGGAGTGATAGCTTATTCTTTTATTTCCTAAATCTATTCAGGATTCGCTTTGAGTACATAGGGATCTGAAACCAATTGAAACTGATTCAAAAGCTGCTGTGAATGATGGCAGATGGTTAACATGATTATTGATCTTTTTATATACTCAAACTTATTAAGTTGTGATTCTCCCTTTGCTTTCTTGTGCACTAACATTACATCTAAGCTGTGTTATCATTTTTTCTTTTTCAATGTTTGCATTGGTTCATGTACACAAGCAAATGTCAAATCTTAGCAAAGTGCCATATTCTGTTTCCGGGGATGCTTTATCCAAATTGCAGATTTTGACAAAACTCAAATTGCAGATTTTGACAAAACTCAAATTGCGGATGTTACTCGCTATCTTTGCTCAATCTTGCAATTGTCACTCATATTTATCATTCCCTCTGTCCTTATATAGTTATATGTAGTTTTCCCTAAATGTATGTCACAACCCATTTGCTATATGGTCTCACGATTTTACTCTTTCGTCAATTATATACCCCTCTTCCCTTGTAGTATAGAGATGGTTCCTTCACCTTTTTGTTTGTTTTTGTTTTTTGTTTTTTTGTTTTGTTTATGGTGCCTATTGCACAATCTTTTGTTCTTTATGACCTTAATTAATAGGTTGTTATCTTTTCAGGTAAATATTAAACCTACAACGGCTACAAGTCTCCATCATAAACGTTGGTTACTTATAGTCGATACCATTGTATGTTTTTCCTACTAAAGTTTTTCCCCAGTTGGATGGCGCACTTGTCAATCCTTTTTCGCTACATGCATCCTCTCAATTGGTGGAAGATCTGATTTAAGAGCAAACAAAAATGTACTTCCCACCAGCGTTTGCTGAACTAACCAATGTGGCTCAAGATGTTTCGTCTTGGTAATGTTTTTTGTTGCTTTTGGGTCATTGCATAGTAAAGGGTTCCATGTTGCAAGGTTTGAAGCTCTAACCTAGTTCATGAATTGAACTAAGGTAGGTGATTTTCATGGGTTGTGTTGACGTTACATTAGCCCGATAGTCCAAGACGGAAGTGAGCCTTGAACACATGATGGGTTTCGACTATGGTTAAGGGAAGTTTGCAAGCGAAAAAGAACAAATTGACAAACGCTTTGGAGCGCTCACTCCCACTATCATGGAGTGCGCGCTCAGGGAGGCAAAAGGTTTGGAACGCTCGTCTCGATTAGTTCTGAGCATAATTTTTTTTTTGCCCTCTTACTAGTTTTTCTATGTTGGTTTAGGACTCGAGTTTTTTACTTCTTGTTTAAACTGTAATTAGTTTAGGAATAAGTGAATTCTTTGTAAGTTCTAACCCTAGTTGGATTCTAGATCTTGTTAGATGCTAGGGTGTTTTCTAATTTTGTTAGGGCTCATCTCCAAGGTTGTGAGGAAGAAGGGTTGTAGTAGGTTATGCCTTCTCACTTTAAATAAAATCAGACTCCACCCACTCATTCTAATCCTCCAATACTATGTCCTTATTATAGCAGTTTATAGATGGTAATGGGTCTTGCTTGTACTTGACTTAGATCTAGACCCATTTATAAGGGTTGAGTTCAACCTTTTTAGATCCAAGAGGTTTGTGTCAGGTCTGGGTCCAGAGGTTATCACGCGGGTCTGGGTCCGGGTCTAAATATATCAGACCTAATCCAGGCTCTACCTACAGACTCATTTACATAAAAAAATTGAAAAAAAAAATTAACTTGTGAATTATGACTTTATGATTAGTGGTAACTCCGTTTAAGACATGTAATGATGTATGTCGAAACACATTTAAGATTTTATAAGCTATATTTTGTTAATTGTTTCGAGGAATAATTGTCAAAAAATATCAAGATTTTAGCACTTTTTCAAAATAAATACAAGTAGTTGCGAAATGTGAAATAAATACCAACAAGTTATGTTTTTCTTAGTAATCCATACCAACTAACAAATATTTGTCTATTTTTTCGTCACTTTCTCACCCAAATTTAACTTATCTTAGATTTTCTGTTGTTCAAAGATGAAGCTGAATGGATTTCTATTAGTTGGTATGGATATCTAAGACGGAAAAATAGACGGATAATTGTTATTTGGTATGGATTTCTAAGAAAAACATAACTTGTTGGTATTTATTCTACATTTCGCAAATCCTTTGGTATTTATTTTGAAAAAATGCTAAAACCTTGGTATTTTTTGACAATTTTTTCGATACAAACTTTAATATGGTCACCGAAGCTATAAAATAGGCGGAATAAATTTATTAGATTAAAAATTGTAATTAAACTTGGAATTCAAAAGGACCCATTAAGGACCCTGCAAGGATCCTAGACCATCAGATCCATTCTGGGTCTTAAAATTTCAGACCCAATGAATTTGGGTCGAGTCTGGAAGAAATTAATGGGTCTGGGTCTGGAAGAAATTAGTGGGTCTGGATCTGGTTAGATCTGACATGACCCATTGCCATCCTTAGTTGTGTTGCTGCTTATCTGATACACTACATATGTCTACAATTATATTGTATATGTCAATGTGTAACCAAATAAAGGAAAAATCGTATCTTACCGGTACCACCAGAAGTTTTCGTGTTTCTAGATTTTACCACCTTAATGTTTTTTTTCTTTAAGTTACCACCAGAATGTGTCCTATTTATTAGAAGTTATCACTAAGACGTCAAGTGGGGCCTACATCTGTGTTTTGTTATTATTTCCCTTCAGATGTTTCTTATCTAATTCATGCTTCTCTTTCCTCTACATCACTGTTACTCTCTCTGTCACTTGCCTTCATTTTCCCGTCTCCATTTTCTTAGTGCGTCTATATATCTTTGTCTCTAGGCATTCGTGTTGCTCCATTGTCCTCTCTTAATTAGTGCTTTGTGGCCATTAAATAGCAATTTTTTTAGACATGTCCTAAATGTAAAAACTTTAGAAAGGTTACCTTTCAAGTTAAAAGGGTCATTCAAAGATACCTTTTGGATAATAGATTATCATTGAACTTGAAAGTGATTATTTTGATTCAAAGTGTCCTTTCTAAATGAGGTATCATCAAAACATTAGGTAAGCCAATCTTATGTTAGACTTTGTAAAAGCTACAAAGTTTGATTATTCACCAAAAACAAAACAAAAAAACAGGTTTCATTTTCAAAGAAAAATCTCCTATTATAAGGTTTACAATTAAAATAGTCCATCAATTGTTGTCTCCTAATTTTATTTTCTCCTCCATTTACATGTATGGCATACAATAGTATACAGTGTATACTTTCATGTTTCATGTGTTGAAAGTCTCACAAACCATACTTTATGTTACATGAATAAGAACCCCTCATCAATTTTTGGGCCTCACATCTATGGAGATTTCTCCGTCAAATTAGACAATCAACTAATTGGCTAGCCTATAATCTGCATTCAACCCTCTACAAATGGGAATTCAGATCACTCTGAAAATTGGATATCCCACTATATTCGAAATCTTTCTATGACAGATTCTTAACAATGAAAAAATCAGTGTTTACATCACACTTCACGGTAGAAACACCACTAAATGGACAACTGCCCTTTATGCAACACAAGACCACCTACCTTGCAATGCCCCATCTCCAATATGGTCACTTCCTGAATTTATTCGGTAATCTAGTGGTTGAGGACTCATGCCTTCACATATTCCCTCAAAGACATCATCAGGATTACCAGCTGATAAAACTTTGACTGCTAACTTTGCTTCCTCCTCAGGATCCTTTGAAAAGAGAGAAAATGACGACATTTTTACAACTCAAAACCCCATATCCATAGGATCACCGAGTTAATCTATGTAAATATATATGAATGGAAGTTACTTAACCAGATCGACAAATCCCTTATGACCTCTCTCACGAGAGACTCCCCACCCTAACCTCGGTCCTACCAACAACTTCATTTTTGTCGGCTGGTTCCCTCCTCCTTCAGGCACCCTCAAGCTCAATTTCGATGGTCCAGCCAAAAATAACATCGCTAATGCAGACTTCATCATTCGAGAATCGAGATCACCAAGGTGCAGTCATTGCAGCCTACACTTTTAATCTAGGGTGCACAAATGTTCTAGTAGGTGAAGCCACGGCCCTTCACAAAGGGGTTACCACGCCACCATGTCGAAATGCTCCGAAACTTCCAGTAGAGGGAGCCAGCCTACTCGTCATCAATGCAATCAACCAAAAATTAAATCCTCCATGGCAGATTGCAAACGTTGTTGACGATACCAACAAGTCCAACATCCTCCTTCAACGGTTCCAACAAATCGAGATCAACCATATCTATAGAGAAGCGAACAGAGCGGCCAACTGGATAGTCAACATGGGACGCCTAGTTACATAATCTTAACATATTCGAGAGTGGAGTCGTACATCTTTATCCTCTATATTTTGTAATGTTGCATTGGTTCTACTCAAACGAATGATATCCTAATCATTAACCACTTTTTTTCTTATCTATAAAAGAAATTAATATGTTAGATAATAATTGGACATCAAGAAAAGTGTCTTACTCTTTTTATCAAAAGAAGGATCGGATGATGCGGAGACATCACCACATTCCGCATGTTCAACTTGTGTTCGATTTTCATAAGGGGTAATATGAAAGGTAGAGTGTCTGTAGTTTCATTCTTGAGCTAGGCCTTAAGAGATGGCCGGTCGGCCTATAAGTTTTTTGTAAAAGCAATTTACTTGAGTCTATTCATTATCGTTTTTTATTTTCAGTTTTTGAAAAATAAAAACCAAAAACACGAAATCACAAAAAGTAGTTTCCACGTTTTAGTTGTCTATCAGTTTTCAAAATCATCATGCTTCCAATAAATTGGATTAATTTTTTATTCAATATAGAACATATATCATCATATGACTTCAAAAATCAAACAACCAAAAAAGAGAAAACCACGGTAATACCGAACAGAACCTAAATGAATGCATCATGCTTTTTTTGTCAATAATTGTTTCTCAACTAAGCTGTTTAATTTGATCCGTAATTGAATATACAACTAATACAAGAGTACAAGACTTTTCAAAGTGAATTGCTAGCGAATTACATTTACAAAATCATGATATAGGATTTACATGTTATTTACAGATTACCCATAATATATGTGCATGATAATACACATACAAGACTTTACAAATTAATAAAGTACAGTATATAAAAGAACCAACGAATTGAAGAGAACTAAAGAATTGAAGAGAACCAAAACTCAGCTGCTACAAAATGGTTGTATCGTCTCTAAAATTCCTCTATATGTGTATAGAGCGTTGCTCGGGGGTACCTTGTCTCAAGGGTGGAAAATTTTATCGCAAATCAAGAGCCGCCAAGGACAAATTTAAGATGCGTTCGGAAAAAGGATCCATACACATATGCTCGAAACTACCTCAAGTATCTCATCTTGCCACTAAATGAGTTATCGAATTGCTCGCCCTTTATTAGACCTTATTGATAAAGTATATAACTATTCCTGGGCCTTCAGCCGCCAACTTTGACATGTTTCCTCGTGGTTGTAACCCTCAAATTACTAAAGTAATCATCATAAACATGCACCAACAACTTCTGAAATCTCTTGAGGTCTAATCTGACTTTCTGATCATCTAGATAAACCTTCTTAGTGTACTCCCACCCCTTTTTATTCACACTAATTGGATCACTCAATACTGGATCATCTTCATCATACTTGTCATACAAAGAACTTTCCCTAGGATGAATTTTGTATCCAATGTACTTCAATCCCATCTTTTTTGCGGGTTCGCCGTAATAAGTCTCGGATGCCCATTCGGTTCCTAGGGGAATAACTTGAACTAGGACGCTTTTCGGATCAAGGAAGAGAAGATGTGTCATGGCAGCTCCATGAACTCCAACCATAATATCACTACTACTAATTGCCCTGTATATGGTACCTAATTCTGTTTTTCGATTAGGCTTCAATACTTGTACGTTAAATCCTATTCTTTGTGCTAATTTAACCAACAAATGCTCGTTGGTTATGGATCTTGATCCACTTCGAGACAATAACACCATCTTCGGCCTTAGACTGTTATGATTCACTACCTCTTTTGGTACCTCAAATGCTCGGCTTAGAAGGTTTAGGAAGCCTAGCATATTGGCTGTGCTCGACGAGCTCCCTTTCGTGAGGCTAGATGGATTGATTGTGAGCTCGTCGTGGATTTTCAACCCTACAATGGCTTCTTTGAAGCAATGTGTCTTGTTGGAAATAGAGTTGAAATCAATAAGAGGATAATTCGAAAGTTGTCCTAGGATTTGACTATACTTTGTGTGCCACCAAGGATGATATTCAAGGATAACAAAGATGACCTCTTTGTTATAATGTTGAGAAGTGATATACAAAGGGATTATGCCATCATTGAATTCATGGTATAGATTTCCTGTATAACCTCCTGTTGAGAAGAAGATTGCCGGAACGTCGTGAACAACGTTGCAATTGTGATCGGAGCTCACCAAGGGACTATGTTTCATGACTAGGTGTAATTGGTCTATTGTGTTCATTAGGGAAGTCTCCCATTTACGAGTATATGGCCTGATGGTTTCATGTTGTAGCTCATGTTCATCAAAACTTGTAGGCAAATCATTAATTAGAGGTTTTGGGTTTGTTGATGTATATAGGAAGATTGAAGAGGAAGAAGAATGCGTTCTAATTTTTCCTTTCATAAAACATATATCTGTACGAAAGTGGCTTCTATCGCAATGTAATGCTCCTGCAATAATGAAACGACTATGAATTATGATCAAATCGGAATAAGCGACATTTGTATAATGTTTATGCAACATTCTTTTCGATTGTCATGTGTCATGTTTGGTATATGAACGAATTGTGTATGACTTTCGCAAAGTTAAAATTGGTTGAAATCTCAAATCTTTTCAAACTTTAACCAAAAGTTGAGCAAAGAAACATATGAAGAAATATTGCTAAGAAAAATCATTGGTGAGACCATTTTTTTTTGTGCTATTTCACATTTCAAAATATTTACATATATTAAACTACTTTACTTTTAACCTATTATCTTGTAACCTTTAATTTTATTTGTTTAGCTATTTGATGGTCGAATGGTTTACTAACTACGATGGTCTTTCCTAAGACTTTTCGGATATTTTACGTATCAACATATGTAACACAAAAACAGGAGAAACTTACCATTAGATACTGAAGGAGCAATAAGAGGATTTGAACTCAATTTCTGATGTGAATAATTTTCTTCATCTAATTATTTAGCAAATAAGTCAAAAAAATAAACGTCAGTATATCATGCATGAAGCTTTTATAAGCATGAAACAAGGAAAACAAAGCTATTATTATTCACACAAATTATCAAACTGGAGATAATCAAGAAGAAAAAAAAAGCTTTTCATTTGTGAGTATTGCGAAACAGAGGAAGTATCGGACTTACCAATAGTAAACGAGAGGAAAAATGGAAATCCGAAAATCTGAGATACCCAAATGAGGCTGCAAGAGAAGAAAGAGAGGAAGAAGAGAAAGAAACACTTAGACTTAACTCTCTTGATCAACCTTAATTCTTCCTTCATCATCGTACTCGTAATCCAAATGTTTTCATCAAATTTTCTTGTTTCATGATGATCGTAGTTATACTTCTGAAAATACACCATCTTATTCTAAGAAAAAAATATGATATTCTGTTGTAAATCTTCCTATTATGGGAAATTAAACAGCTGTTTAAGTATACATAGGATTTTTTTGCTTTAAATTAGAAAGGTAGAACAAATGTAGAAAAAGGAAAAGATTAGAAAGGGAAGAGAAAGATGGTATAAAAAAGAGAAGATGCATGAAGTTATAGTAAACCTTATAGTTTAGGGAAGAGATAAAGTGTCAAACTTCAACGTATGAGGGCGGTGGGTGAGAAGAGAGCGCGTGGTTTTATACTTTTATTGGCCATTGTTGGTCAATTTAAGTGCATGGGAGAATAGTTCTTGCCTTGCGGATTTAGGATGAGAGTGAAGGTTAGAATATGGAGGATTAGTGTCATATGCATGCGATACATGCGAAACTGATCAAAAATTAGTAAGTGAAATGATTATTTATCGAATTAATAAAGCAGATAGGATAAAAATGTGGAAAAGTCAAAATGTTGCAGTTATAAAAGAACGAAAGTAAATAATAAATTAACATCATTAACCAAGGGCCATTTTGTTATGTGCCCATAAAAGTCTTATAAATTCGACTGTATATATTTTAAGGCAAAGTATTTGCTCATCCCGTCATTTTAAAAGTTGAAAACTATCTTGAAAATGAAAAAAAAAAATATAGAAATCAAACTTATCTATATCTAGATAGACTCATATGTGAGCAATTGCGTCGGGGCTAGTTCAACCAGACTCTTGTGCGTTGTTTCCCTGGATTACAAGCAAAGGGGCTATTGATCCTTGAGAAGTTGTTAAAGAAAGAGCCCTCCCTTAAAAGTTGTTAAAAAGGAAGAAAGAGAAAGGATAGGGTGTTAAGTTACTTATACCTTTCATTCTACATTATCAAGGAAAAGTATATTTGTTTTTTCTAATTAAATTAATGAAATAGAGAAGAATGTTGCTAATCTCATTTGCATGGAGAGATTTGACTTGAACTTAACTCATTGGATAGATCCTAAATGCTATAACCAAGTCTTGGTTTTGCTCTAAAGGTTTTAGTATACAACCTTACAAATAATTTATCATGGATATATTCTTGGAAAAATAGATAAGAAAAATTCCACATTTGTCCAGTCTTCCCACAATGATCCCATTTTTTGATATTTCAGCAATATTTCAATCTTTGGGATATATTTGCTCAAATTCGATCGTTACCTATTGGTGACATACAATTCTAGGTTAACTCTCTTAATTACATAATTAACGACTAATTAAATATGTTTTAAATCTAAATTCTTAATTAACAATATTATTAATCAACTTTAACAAACAAAAAAAAAGCATTATCATATTTGCCCCTACCCTCGCCCTGAAACTACCACCCCAACCCCGTCCAGCTCTTCCCCACCTCAAAACCGCCACCCCACCTCAAAAAAAATTGAAAACTTAAAATAATAACAAATAAGTTTATAAAATTGATAAATTAAGGAATCGCTAATCACATTAGAGGAAAAAGATCATATTAGCTTCTATAGTAGAAAATATTTTAACACGGTGAAGTAGAATATATTTTAGTGGGGAAAAAGATCGAGAACATATCCCTTGATTGCAAAGCAAATCCTTTTTTAGTCTTTGACTTGCTTCAGCTAGTAAAAAGTTCGAGATTGATCGCAATCCACTATAATAAACATGACTTGTGATGACTACAAAAGTGATTATTAAGTAGTTAAATGACTTGTATATTTTCTCTAGAATAGAAAATAATGGTATTTACAGCAAACTCGTCAAAGGAGTCCATTATGTAATGATTGGTGATTAAATTGTTAGATTTAGTAATAAGATTATTTAGAACCAAATCATTGTTTGCAATTGGAGAAATAAAGTTGGCTCATATATATCTCAAATATAAACAGATTTCTATTTATTTAAGCTCAATTGAAGCAACTCCTCTACCGTATATCTGGGTGGACCAAGAGTTAGGTACACCTAGGGGCAATCCCGTAATAATAGAATTCTGTTTATAGTAGTAGTAAAATATAGGAATCGATCAATTCTCTAATAATAGAAGCAATTCCATCAAATTATCCTATTTTTCCTAAATTTCACGTCAATAATTTTTTGCTCATTTACTCATTTGCTTTTTTTCTCATTTACTCATTTTTGTTCATTTATGTTCACTTGATCTTAGTTGATTTGATAATTTGATCTTTTGCTTATTTACATAATGTTATTTTTCTTCTTTACTCATTTTGCTTTATTTACGCTCATTTTGCTATCTGCTCAATTAATCTTTTGCTTATTTGGTAAACTTCTCACTTGATCTACTGCTCATAATCTGTTTATTTGTTATTTTTCTCATTTACTCAATTTTCTCATTTACGTAAATCAACAAATTGTATCTCAAATGAGAAAAACACAATATTTATATAATTGCTTATTAGACAATTAACCAAAAATACTCCTAAAAATGTTCAACCTTTTTGTACGTAAAGAGCAAAAATTAAAATCGTATTGAGATGATTTGGCAAATGAGTAAATTGTTTCTAAAACGACCAGATTTTTATAATATGAGCAAAACAAATTAAAGAGTTTTTTAGCCAGAAAAGACCTAGTAAAACAAGACTTACCTAATAAAAAAATTAAAACCATTTTACAAAATTCAGGCCAAAACACAAAATTTTGACATTGACATTTTGTTTTCCCTCCATTACCATGTGAACAATGTTGACACTCAATATACAGCAAATAAAGCGGAATGACTAATTTATTAACATTACCATCATCTATTGCCAGCCACCAAATGTACCATTGAGGGTCTAACACAACTTGGGTCAGTACCCGGTGACATCAAACAAAGTAGTTATGTTATTACCTATACACTCATTATTTTTACATAAGAGCGAGTCAATTGAAAATATTGCCAAAATATTAAAAGAACATTCCAAAGCATCAAGCCACTAAATTTGAAGCATAAAACATGAAAATTTACATTCTCCTATAGTCCTATATCATACTATGACCAGAAAAACAAGCAATGAAGATCTCGTCGCCATTGTAGTTATGCAACGAGAAATGGTAAGACGGTGAGCATGAAATCCTCATAACTGAAAGTTGCTGAGCCACTGTAATTCGTGTCCTTCTCCTTAAACTTCTCGGTTAGACCCTGCAGCAAGAAAGATATGAATAATTAACCCCATATGAAATAAACTCTTCCATCCCAAATTAATTGCCGTAAAAAAATTTGGCACGAATAGGTAAGCAAGTTAAAAAGTAGAAAGAAAAGAATTGGGTAGTAGGCATAGGACCAAACTAAAGAGATAAACTTGAGAGAACTATTGTCAAACATGTTATGGTGCAAATAACTTGGGATAGCCCAAAAAGGAAAGGGAACAATGAGCTTGCATAACGATTTAGTTTATTAAGAGGGGAAGGAATATAAATCCTTCTAATTCCTTTACCATTCCTCTATCCATGCTATACCAAACAAGGGAATTTTTTTTTTTGATGTTTGCACCCGTTTCACCCTTCGGGCTACATCCGGATCGAGGCCAAGTTCGGGGTGGTTAGGTTTCATTCCTCTCCCAAGGGTGTTGAGGGGATTCGAACATAGGTCCGTCCTACCAAAGTCAGTCCCCATCACCACTGGACCAACACTTACTTGGTACCAAACAAGGGAATATGCATCCCTCCTATTCTCTTCTCTCCCTTTCCCTCCAAATCCCGAGAAACTCTTGGACTAAATGACATGAGGAAGAATAAGCTCATGCCTATGGCTGATGGTCCCTTTGAGGTGTTTGAGGTGATTGGAGATAGTGCCTACAAGATTGATCTTCCAAGTGAGTATGGAGGTGTGAGTGCTACCTTCAATGTTGGAGATCTTAGTCCTTACTATGATGATGAAAATTTGAGGACAAATTCTTTTGAAGAGGGGGAGAATGACATGAGTCAAGAGTCAAAGTCAACCATTGGAGATGAGCCTATTTGCTAGGTCCTTGAGACCTTTGAATTCAAGCTCAAGGCCAATGGATCTTCTGTGACTATGTTAGCTTTGGAGGATGAACTAGCTTGAAGTGGCTAATATGGGGCGTCCATATGTAGTCTTTAGAGTCTTTTATTTGCTTTTGTTGAATCATTTTATTCATGTAATAAAAACTGTCATAGAGGGCCGAAAATATGGTTAATTCGGTTAACTATGCAAGTTCTAGTAGGGTTCCAATTCCTATTGTGATTAGGATTGATTTTGGAGAGAAAATGATAAGCTTAGGCGTGTGGAATGGAGATGATAAGGCCGAGTACCTATCATTTTCCTTAGATGGTTATCCTTGCTTATCTCTATCTCTATCTTTCCCTTTATTTTAGGGATTTAGTTTTATCTTGCTTTTTAGATAGAGTTAGGGTTCCTTATCATACTAGAGATGTACTAGTATAAATAGGGGACTATGTAGTCGATTTTAATCAGTGAAATATTAAGAACTTTGAGTCATATTTTCGAGCTTAATTGTTTGTCAATTAATTTCGTGCCATTTAATAATTTTCAGGAGTGATAATTATTGAGTGATTAATCTATTTAATTCCAGGAGTGGTTTAAGTGAGATTAAAAGTTAATTAAATCTTTCAGGAGTGATTGATTTAATTTCCATATCCCAAATACATAAACACATAAACACTTACAATTTTCGGACTTTCAAAATAAATAGGTTCCTTTGCATTGGAGTACACTTGAATGTTTCTCTCATAGAGTCACATTCATATCAATTGGTATCAGTTTTCCAGGAGGGTGAGGAAAGAAAGTGTCCGACTTTCTTGGTAAGCATTCTAAACTAGTTAATTCTAGTTATTGATCTTTGTTTGGGCTTGTGTGGTTGGTTGGCTACTATTCTTGTTGGCGTGACTTTGTGTGTTTTGTGTGGCTTATTTGCTGTTGTTTAAAGCTTTAAATCATGTCTAGTGTGGAGAAACTTGAGAAAATGTTGCATGATTTACTTATTGCCACTGAAGAGGACCGAGCTAGGTCTAGGGAAGATAGGGAAAGGGCTAAAAGGTTAGAGACCGCTCATTTAGCCTTGCATGATATCGTTAGAAGGAAAACCGACCCTAATCATGTTGATTATGAATCTGATCATGAGGTCGTGCAAAGTGTTAAATCCACTTATGATGTTGATAGGGGAATAAAATTGGATGATTTTGATGGTAATGCAAATCCTGAAGATTTGCTTGAGTGGATTAGACAACTTGAGAAGGTGTGTGACTATAGGGGATTTGATGATGAGAAAAAGTTTAAAATTGCCACGATTAGACTAACTAAATATGCTGGAATTTGGTTAGAGAGTCTAAAATCAAAAAGGGCAAAACTTGGAAAACCTAAACTTAAAAGTTGGGAGAAGCTGAAAAAGAAGTTGAAAGAAAGATTTATTCCAAGTGATTTCATTCAAAGGCAATACATGAAAAAGCGTGATTTAACTCAAGATTCTATGAGTGTGAATGATTATACTTTGGAATTTGATAAATTATGCTTGCTATGTGGTAATGAAGAGGTTGAGCAAGAAAAGATTGCTAGGTTTATTGGAGGTCTTCATAAATCTATTGCTAGAAAGATTGATATTGCCAACTATAGTACCTTTGATGATGTGTGTCAATTGGCTTTGAAGTTTGAAAGACATGAACTTGAGGATAAGAGAACCTATGGGGGAAAAACACCACTTTCAAAAGCTTTAACCCTAACCCTAATTAGTAATTATCCATCTTCTTCCAAAACCTTTGAAAAAAAAGAAATTCCTTCTAAGGGGGAACAAAAGGGGGAGCGCCCTAAATTGGTAATTTCTAGAGAGAAGTTTGATGATAGTAGGAAGTGTTTTAAGTGTCAAGGGAGGGGTCATATTGCTTCGAATTGTCCCACTAGAAAAGCCCTAACCATGAGACAATACATGACCATGGAGGAGGAAGAGAGGATGTATGACTATGTGGTGGAGAGTGACCATGAGAGTGAGGAGAGTGAGGATGAAGATGCCTACGCTGAAGATGACTCTAGGATGATTGGAGTTATTAGGAGGACTTTACATGTTGATCATTCACCTAATCATGAGCAAAGAGAAAATCTTTTTCATACTAGATGTAGAGTTGGTGATTTCTCTTGCAATATGATTATTGATAGTGGATCTTGCACTAATGTGGTAGCATCTAATGTGGTCTCTAAGTTGAATTTGTTGATTAGAGATCATCCTTGTCCTTACAAGTTGAGTTGGTTAGATGATAAGACTGGTTTGATGGTTAAGAAACAAGCCCTTGTTTCTTTTTCGATTGGTAGCTACAAAGATGAGTTGTGGGGTGATGTTCTTCCTATAAGTGCTTGTCATATTCTTCTTGGTAGACCTTGGCAATTTGATCGAAAGGTTATTCATGAGGGGGAGACCAATGTGTATTCTGTTTTGATGGGATCCAAAAGGATTCGACTTATGCCCTTGTCTCCTAACACTATGGCGCCAAAGAAGAAGGATGAAAGCATGCAAAGTTTGTTCCTTTCACCCAAAGAGTTCGAAAAGGAGGTTGAAATAGAAGGTCATGGTTATGCTTTATTTGTTAAATGTACTTTAACTAATGATGTTTCTATGAAGAATCCTAACCTTGCAGCTTTGCTAGAGGAGTTTGGGGATGTCTTTCCCAAAGAATTGCCTCAAGGGTTGCCACTTTTGAGAGGGATTGAGCATGCTATTGATCTAGTGCCAGGCGCACTTTTGCCTAACAAACCAGCATATAGATGCGATCCTATGGCTTCTAAGGAGCTACAAAAACAGATTGAAGAGTTGATTGAACGAGGCTATGTGAGAGAAAGCATGAGTCCATGCGCCGTTCCTGCCCTTCTTGTCCCTAAGAAGGATGGTACATGGAGGATGTGCATTGATAGTAGGGTCGTCAACAACATCACAATCAAGTATCGTTTTCTTATGCCTAGATTGGAGGACATGCTTGATGAGTTACATGGAGCTTTGGTGTTTTCAAAGATAGACCTTAGGAGTGGATATCACCAAATGAGAATTAGAGAAGGAGATGAGTGGAAAACTGCTTTTAAGACCAAACAAGGTCTATATGAGTGGATGGTGATGCCTTTTGGTCTTTGCAATGCTCCTAGTTCTTTTATGAGGCTTATGAATGAGGTACTACGTCCCTTTCTTAACAAGTTTATTGTTGTCTATCTAGATGATATCCTTGTGTATAGTACTAGTATTGAATCTCATTTGGCTCATTTAAGACTTTTGTTTGAAAAATTGAGAGAACAAAAACTGTATGGAAAGATGGAAAAATGTGACTTTCTTGTACCTAGTATTGCAAATCTTGGCTATATTGTTTCTAGGGATGGAGTACATGTTGATCCAGAGAAAGTCAAAGCTATTTCCACATGGTTGGCGCCAAGCAATGCTCATGAGCGTAGAAGTTTTCATGGCCTAGCTTCCTTTTATAGGAGGTTCATTCGAAATTTCTCAACAATTATGGCCCCAATTACAGAGTTGATGAAGAACGGAAAGTTTTCTTGGAACTCTCAAGCTCAAAGATCATTTGAAGAGGTTAAGAGGCTCCTTTGCAACGCCCCTATCCTTGCCTTGCCAGATTTTCACAAGTTGTTCGAGGTAGAGTGTGATGCAAGTGGGATTGGAGTAGGTGCTATTTTGATCCAAGAGAAGAGGCCTATTGCATACTTTAGTGAGAAACTGAGTGGCGCTAAGCTCAATTACTCCAACTATGATCGTGAGTTTTATGTTATTGTAAGGGCCTTGGATCATTGGTCTCATTACTTAAGGCCAAAGCCTTTCATACTTCATTCAGATCATGAGGCACTCAAACACATCCATGGGCAACAAAAGCTCAATTATAGGCACGCCAAGTGGGTTGAATTCCTACAATCTTTTACTTTTTCTTCTAAGTATAAAGAAGGAAAGAGTAATGTTGTTGCTGATGCTCTTTCTAGGCGTTCCTATCTCTTAACCATGGTTGATGCTCGTATTTTAGGGTTTAATCATTTGAAAGAATTGTATGTAAAAGATGATGATTGTTGTAGTTCTTTTACTAACCCTAATGGCATGTATGTAGTGCAAGAAGGATTTCTGTTTAAGGGGAACAAGCTTTGTGTTCCTAAAAGTGGCGTGAGGGAGTTGTTGGTGAGGGAAGTCCATAGTGGTGGCGTGGCTGGCCATTTTGGCATTCAAAAGACCCTAGACACATTGAGTGAGAGTTTCTATTGGCCTAGCATGGTGAAAGATGTTCATATGGTGGTTAGTAGGTGTGCTAGTTGTCAAAGGGCCAAGAGTACCTTCCATAAAGGCCTATACACTCCATTACCAGCCCCTAATGCTCCTTGGGATAGTGTGAGTATGGATTTCATAGTAGGGTTGCCTAGAACTCAAAGGGGAAAAGATGTTATCATGGTGGTGGTAGATCGTTTCTCTAAGATGGCTCATTTTGTACCTACGCATAAAACTGATGATGCTCTACATGTTGCTGATTTGTACTTTAGGGATATCATTCGCCTACATGGCATCCCTAGAAGTATTGTTAGTGATCGAGATTCCAAGTTCCTAAGTTACTTTTGGAGGAGCTTGTGGAAGATGGTTGGAACCAAGTTACTTTTCAGTACTAGTCATCATCCTCAAACTGATGGCCAAACTGAAGTAACTAATAGGACTTTTGGAGCTTTATTGCGTGGCTTGGTGAGCAAGACACAAAAGGATTGGGATATGAAGCTAGCCCATGCTGAATTTGCTTACAATCGAGCTCATTCAACCACTACCTCTCAATCTCCATTTGAGGTGGTCTATGGTATCAATCCTTTCCTTCCTATTGATTTTATTGTGCTAACCAAATCTGAAATTCATGTTGATGCAAAGAAGAGGTTCGAAACCTTCAAGAAAACATGTGAGCAAGTCAAGGCAAGAATAGAGAAGATGAACACTCAATACAAGGAGAGAGCAAACAAGCATAGAAGGCAACCAAAGTTCAAAAGTGGCGATCTTGTGTGGATTCATTTGAGAAAGGAGAGGTTCCCAAGCAAGAGGAAGAATAAGCTCATGCCTAGGGCTGATGGTCCCTTTGAGGTGCTTGAGGTGATTGGAGATAGTGCCTAAAAGATTGATCTTCCAAGTGAGTATGGAGGTGTGAGTGCTACCTTCAATGTTGGAGATCTTAGTCCTTACTATGATGATGAAAATTTGAGGACAAATTCTTTTGAAGAGGGGGAGAATGACATGAGTCAAGAGCCAAAGTCAACCATTGGAGATGAGCCTATTTGCTAGGTCCTTGAGACCTTTGGATTCAAGCTCAAGGCCAATGGATCTTCTGTGACTATGTTAGCTTTGGAGGATGAACTAGCTTGAAGTGGCTAATATGGGGCGTCCATATGTAGTCTTTAGAGTCTTTTATTTGCTTTTGTTGAATCATTTTATTCATGTAATAAAAACTGTCATAGAGGGCCGAAAATATGGTTAATTCGGTTAACTATGCAAGTTCTAGTAGGGTTCCAATTCCTATTGTGATTAGGATTGATTTTGGAGAGAAAATGATAAGCTTAGGCGTGTGGAATGGAGATGATAAGGCCGAGTACCTATCATTTTCCTTAGATGGTTATCCTTGCTTATCTCTATCTCTATCTTTCCCTTCATTTTAGGGATTTAGTTTTATCTTGCTTTTTAGATAGAGTTAGGGTTCCTTATCATACTAGAGATGTACTAGTATAAATAGGGGACTATGTAGTCGATTTTAATCAGTGAAATATTAAGAACTTTGAGTCATATTTTCGAGCTTAATTGTTTGTCAATTAATTTCGTGCCATTTAATAATTTTCAGGAGTGATAATTATTGAGTGATTAATCTATTTAATTCCAGGAGTGGTTTAAGTGAGATTAAAAGTTAATTAAATCTTTCAGGAGTGATTGATTTAATTTCCATATCTCAAATACATAAACACATAAACACTTACAATTTTCGGACTTTCAAAATAAATAGGTTCCTTTGCATTGGAGTACACTTGAATGTTTCTCTCATAGAGTCACATTCATATCACTAAAAGTGTAGACCACCTTTTTGATTGCTAAATTAACTTTTAATTGCAAAATCTTAACTTTTGAGATAAACCTTTAACTTTTCATTTATAACACATAACTTGTGATTTCAAAACCTTAACTTTTTATTGTAAAACCTTAGCTTTTAATTATAAAATCTTAACTATTGGGCTTTGTATTGGATCTACAATAAATTAGTGTAGATCGGGTCTATATTAGACTTGGCTCCAAATCCCCTATCCGAACGTATATAGCTAATACACGAGTATTACTTGTGTCAATTCAATTCTTCGCAACTTTCCTCAGCTATCGTTTATTTCTAAAATCAGAAACAGCAACTATAAAGTATTTTGTGGTTACGATGATACTTTCAAGAGAGCATCAAGATTTTACTTCTCCCTCTTCAAATAAGAATTTTCCATTAACCCTTTCCAATTGCTAAGCTCCAAAAAGAACGTGAGAGAGGATGAAAGAGATGAAAATCTTATGCAATTAATCCTCGAACTTGTATGTAAACATGTTTCAAACGCATAGTTCTAAAAAAAAAAAAGCAAAAAAGCATGTTTCAAAAGAAAGTTCAAAGTATAAAAGAGAGAATAAACACAACATTGGAGCGCAAGGAAGCTTCATGCAATAAAAAAAAATTATCCACACATTTGTATAGAACAAAAACAATACTCATATAGAATTGCTAACAGAAAGTACGATCTGTATATAGAGCAAGATGCAACACCAATAAAAGAGGAAGATTGAAAAAGTTACCTTCACAGTGAGGCAGCACCTGCAGTAGAGAATATAAACAATTAGAATTGCTAACAGAAAGTATCTCTGTGAAATATAATCTGCAGCAGTTCAAAAAAGAGTGAAAATTTTGGAACATACTCGATGAAGTTATCATATTCAATGGCCCTGCTCTTCCCCCCGGTCTTGTCAAACTTTGAGACAAGCAAATCCAAGATAACAGGAGAAACAGAAAATCCAAGGCCATACAGTGCCTCACGCAGCTCTGAAGCATCTACCTTGCCACTCCTGTCTCTATCATATCTCTCAAATATATCCTAGAAAACAATACCCCAAAGACAAATGATTACAGTTAATAATAGTTCTCCGTAAAAGAAATATATCACGGTGCACTAGAATATCAGAAGATTAACATACCCTCCAGGATTGCAGACTGTAGAATAGAGAAGTAAATTCTTTAGGACCTGTACCGACATGTGGAAGTTAAAAATAAGCAGAGTAATAATGAAGCATGAGTGCCTTGAGCAACCGCGTGCATGTGCATCTACAAACAGCAGACAAATTCTGGAAACATGCTAGAATAGCATACAATCCCCTCAGTGCATTCCAGATGCATCTTACGAAGGATTTGCAGAAGCAGCTCAAGCGCAAAGATGAGTCGTTTTGAAGACCGAACATCGAAAATATAGCACATCAACAATTCTGTAGATGTTCAATAATTTCTTGAACCAAGAAGACTGGTTTCATGGCAACCAAGAACAAACATTGCTCTAAAGCCACATATTTCAATATTCGTTAACCAGCCTACTTTTGTATCATTAATGTAAATATGCGTCCAAGCATTGGCGGATGCACAATCACTACTATTAGGTGCAAATAGACCCACTTACTTTGGTGCAAAGTCCATTATAAAATAGTAGTAAACATTGAAGAATAAGTTTACATCTATGTTATAGAAGCCCTTTAGTTGCAATGGAATGGTTCACTAGCCAACTTCAAGCCACAAATGTTTTAAGTAGTCTCCCAATATAAAGGGAAAGTTCCTATTTTCCAATTTTGATGCCTGGTTACATCAAAGGTAGATACTTAATTACGGAATCATAAACAACAAAACTTCCAAAAGCCAATTAGATACATTTCTTTCAATCTTCATCTTCAATTATATGGTAAAAGAATGCCTCACAACCAATTATTTAGAGTATCATAACTCTACTATCAAGCAACATCCATTTTTGTTGTCGTTTTCAAGTTAGTAAATCTTTTTACCTCAATAAAATTACAGGAAAAAGGAGTCATGAAATCTCTATAACTACACGTTTACACTCTTTATGACCCTTCCTAAATTGTTAATTTGTTGTTATGTCAATCTCTTCATATTTAGTTTCAAAATTAAAATTTTATTGAATATTATTCTACCCCAGTGTAACATGAAATAATAGAAAAGACTCGGATCTCCTGAACCCACAAACTAGTTGTAATATGTAAAGATATTGCGGGATGGGATTATTTACGTTGAAGTTATGTTGGTTTTCAATCTACCGATGATGTAGAATTGAACCCATTTTATGGGAACCTTAGCTCCGTCAATGTGTCCAGGTTCCCCAATTAATATCCTCTAGAATAGCTAGATATAGAAGACACTACAATTCCCAAATGACTTCTCAAAAACATTTAACACATAGTTCGTAGGAGTTCGCTCCCCCTCCATTCCCTTTCTCTCCCTTTCATTTCTAATTTCCCATCCAAGAAGTACAATGTGAGTGTTGTTTCATGAGTCTCCTGTTTTGAGTCATTACAAATTCAATTCCCCTTATGAATCTGAAAAGCAATGCATGAAATAATAGATAACAGTCAACTGACTAGCACTCAGTTCTAAGGTACACATAAATCACAATATTCTCATCGTTCATTGCATTTGGAAGGATAAAAAAGGAATTGTTTTTGAGATCATCCCGTAAACAGCACTGGCACAGCCAGCTATGACCCAAGACTTTGCTCAATTTAGCCTTAATATTAAAGAAAACATATGTTCTCACATTGCCTAGTGCATTCACAAATTCTTCATCAACAAAGCTAAACAATTCTCGAGGCTTTTGCACCGTAGAAAACCCCCTCTGATTCGATATCACCACAGCTACAAAAGTTACAATTCACAACTGCCAATGCAACTCTGCTGCTAGTAGGATAAAGCTCGAAAAAAGCAGTAGGCTCTACTTCATTGACATTATACTGTTAGTATTTCCTTCGCAAGTTAAAGAACCAGTGCAAATAGAGAAAATACACTAAAATTGTATGCTAGTATGCTACTAGTAGTAGCAATATTCACCTATATTTAGTTCAATATGTTAAACTTTTCCTCTTGAGGAAAAGCCTCTGGCATAATCTTCCTCAAGAATCAAGACTAGAGTCCAAATCTCACCACCAAATACACGCTTTATAATATTCAAACCAAACCCCATTCCATACTCTAATGTGGGCCCCTAATGTAGAGTAGAGCCACAGATAGAACAACCTTACAGATATCCAATCCAACCAACTATTAATTTATAGCAACCTATAAACGCGTCGCATTAATTACAAAATCCCAAAATCTCTATTCTATAAGGCTAGAGGACGACGAAGACACCAAATATCAGCAATTATTTTTTAATTTCCTGATTGAATAACACAACTCCCTTTTTATAATTAACTGATTTCACAATTTGTATTTTCAAAAAAAATGCAAAACACGTTCTTCCTCTTCTCCTCTCCTCTCCATAACTTCCTTTTTCTTCTCGCTTCCTAAAACTGTCGAACTTTTATCCGGATTTTTATGTGTTCGCATGTATCACTTGTATTTAGAGCTAGTACTCAATAACCCAACACATCCCAAATTTTCAAAAACCAGTGAATTCT
Organism: Patellifolia procumbens; assembly: GCA_947645195.1. NCBI lineage: Eukaryota > Viridiplantae > Streptophyta > Magnoliopsida > Caryophyllales > Amaranthaceae > Patellifolia > Patellifolia procumbens. Next base: position 2,414,603 of record CANSGD010000502.1, on the reverse strand, counting down.
AACATTACAATAAAAAAGTATTACTACATACTACCTCCGTTCCATATGTATTGCAACACAGAGAGTTTTACGCCTCCAACCGCACTACTTTAAACGCTAATATCTCTAATTTTATTTAAGTAAAAATTATAAAAAGTTGATATTAATTAAGCATTTATCGAGACGAATCTAACAAGATCCCACATGGCTACATTTATCCTTGTGTACAAATCACAAAAGAAGGTCAAACGGTAGTGTATGAATAGTGCAAATTGTCAAAGGTTGCAATGCATATGGAACGGAGGTAGTATATGATACATGACCAATGCTGTGTGCCTATCCAGTAGATGTATTGTTCACTGAACTGTATATATCTATCGGGGAAAAATATATTACTCCCTCCGTAACGAATTATTACCTCTGTTTTTTTTAATGACTACGGTAGTGTATGAATAGTGCAAATTGTCAAAGGTTGCAATGCATATGGAACGGAGGTAGTATATGATACATGACCAATGCTGTGTGCCTATCCAGTAGATGTATTGTTCACTGAACTGTATATATCTATCGGGGAAAAATATATTACTCCCTCCGTAACGAATTATTACCTCTGTTTTTTTTAATGACTACACTTTTCTTTCTAGGAAGTCTAAAATTAATTACTACACTTCTCTTTTTTCCCTTATTAGTAATTTTTTCTCTCTATCTTTCTCCTACCACTTTTTTTTTACACACTTTTACTCACTCATCAAAAAATTGTCTAGGAGTCCGTGAAATGAAAAGTATAGCCATTAAGAAGAACGGAGGAAGTACTTCACTTTGAATATATTAATCTATATATATACTTCCTCCGTTTCGCAATACTCGCAACATTAGCATAGTAACCACTATTCATCTACGAATCTTATGTTATATTTTTTCACAAGTGTATAAGAAAAAATATAGCCAACTGGGGTCTTATTTGATTCGTCTTAATGCATGCTATCATAATATCAACTTTTTAAAATTTTTACTTATCAATAATTAGAGATATTAAGGTTTAAAGTATTGCATTGGATAGTGTGCAAACAAGAAACGTTGCGAGTATTGCGAAACGGAGGAAGTATTAAAAAGCGTAAGCAAGCATTGCAATCCGCCACGTGTCACCACCCCTCTTTGAATGACACTTCATTCTCATATAATAAAAAATGTCAACGTGAAGATTCGAACCCGTGACCTTGAATATGCAATAAGGAGTTTCAACCACCACTCCAACAAGTTATTAGTGCTTCTTTTATCAAAATCAATAATGATGTATGAATAGAACCCAAGAGTTAAGTTGTAAATTTTTAATATGCATATTGTGAATGAGATGCTTTTTTTGATAATTTTTCACACTAAATGACATCAATTATTTTAACTACTTCCTCCGTAATGAAATAAATACAAGAATTAGCTTGGGCACAAATGCCTAGACAAAATTCTAAAAATTAATATCTCTAATTATGTATTTGTAAAAACTATTAACATTAGATCATAAAAAACTACAAGTTGAGACGAATCCAACGACACCCCACATGATTATATTTTTACTTATGTATAAGTCACAAATTACGGTTAAAGTTAAAACTGTAAATAGTGTTAAAAGTACAATTGTTGCGTTCATTTTGTTACAAAGGAAATATTATTAAATTCAATATATAAAAATCCCGAGCATTGTCGGGGCCTAAACACTAATTTGTTATTAAATTCATATACTAAACTATAAAATTCATAAATATACTACCTCATCCATTAAATATACTTCACTACTCATTAAAAAGGTTTTTACCGCTTTACCCCTAATAGACCGGGTAGGAACTAGGAACTAGGACTTTCTCCATGATACATGTACAGTTCCCTAAATTTACATGCGTTAATTGGTATCATTAATGTTTGAACGTTAACCCCGGCCAACACGAAAACCGGGACGCAATCAAAATCAATAAACAGAACAATTAACATTTACGAATCGAAGAAAAAAAAAAGAGGGAGAGAAAACGGACCGATTTTACGAGAATTGGAGGAAGTGAAGAGAAACATAAGAAGATGAACAGTACGAAGACTAAAACTCTGATTATAAGAAGACAAAGCCCTCTGAAGCTCCTTATCATCAATCAAACCACTACCATCTTGATCCGCCACCTGAAAACACGCTATCACATTCGGGTCAGTACCCGGTGGAAAAGTCGACGGTAACAAAGAAGCGAAAGGGCTTGAACCCGGTGGTGGAGGAGGGTAAGCAGACCCGTGACCCGGCCCGTAAGATGAAGGGGTTGGGTAACCTGAACCGGGCGGAGGAGGAGCACCGTATTCTTTAGGGGGTTTGTCGGGTTTGGAACCGTAAGGTGGGGCGGAAGGGGAGGAGGCGTAGGAGGATGGTGCGGAATAGGGTTGAGCGGTGGGTGGTTGGTGATGTGGTGGTGGTGGTGCGCCGTATGGTTGTTGTTGATGTGGTGGTGGTGGGTGAGAAGAATGGGGTTGTGGGTGTGGTGGTGCGTTGTAAGGTTGGCCGTAGCCGTAGCCGGGTGGGTTGTGGGGGTAGCCTGCCATTTGATGGATGATGATGATGAATGATGATCACAATGAATTTGAGTTTATGAGAGAAGAGAGAAATTGAGTTATTATTATTTGCAACAAAATTGAGGTTGTTTTTTAAAGCGAGTAAAGTCGTGCTTACGCGTTTCTATTTGGGGGATTAATGAAGGTAAACGTATTGATGATTTGATGCGCTATCGGCTACCCTTTTTGGATGTTGGGGTTCCCTTTTTACTCGCTGTTTATATTAAATTTTACACAAGTAAAATCTAGGTAGAGATCTACAACGAACTTAGATTGATTGAATGGTAAGAAGAGATACGAAGAACAACAAAGAAAAATAAGGAAAGACAGAACATTGAGAGTGGTGACGTAGACAATGGCAAAACCAGAATTTGTGAGTAAAGGGGCCGAGACTGCCCGAGACTATATACTATATATTTTATCTCACAATAATTATTAAAACATATGAAATTTCAAGTGTAAAACTATCTGAAAATAAAAAAGGTTGTTTGTAAGTCTTGAACATGACCTTCAAACAAGCCTGCTATATTTATACCACATGAAAACCATTTATACTTGGTCTAGTGGAAATGAGAGTACCCTAACCTTAAGGTTGGGGTACACGAATGAAAATTTCTTAGCCCTTAAACAAAAAGGTAGCAATCTGGTTAACTACATTTTCCTACTCTGGCATATTTGGAAAGAAAGAAACGCGACCATATTTCAAGGCACCAACTTCAACGAACACAAAGTTAGCCATCTTGCAACTTTCCACCAACACGAGTGGAAGTGTCAAACGGTTTTGGAGAACATCTTGTCCCTGAATTCCCCGCAAGGGGATATCCCCTTCCCCCATCCTTTCACATCAACTCTTCCCACAACATCACCCTCGTCAACTGGGCTCCACCACCTCCGGGGTCCCTCAAACTCAATTTCGACGGCTCCGTCAAATCTCAATCTGCGGCAGCTGGCTGCGTCATCCGAGACCACCAAGCCAACCTTCAGTCAGCTCAGGCTTTCAACCTCGGAAGCGCTAACATCATGGTTGCAGAAGCCACAGCACTCCACAAAGGTCTACAACATCTCCTCAGAATAGGGGCCACCTCCGTCATCATCGAAGGCGACAACCTCTTAGTGATCAACACACTCAAGAATATTTGGCCTGCCCCGTGGCAGATTTCGCACATCATCAAGGATTCTCAACAAATCATTAGCAACTTTCAGCACTGCGAGATTCGACATATCTTCAGAGAAGGGAACAAAGCGGCAGATTGGGTGGCGAATGTGGGTCACCTAATACCAGATTCTTTTATCATTTCCGACGATCCTGTATCTAGTTTACACTCTAACCTCTTGTCTGATGCGTCAAGAGAGACCCTCGTGCGGAGGGGCTCCTGACGTTCTCCTACTTCATACTTTACCTTTTCAAAAAAAAAAAAAAAAATCTTAAGGTTGGGAGTTCAATCCCAACTAGAGGCACTTTGAGGGTAGGGATTTTCTTTACCCTTCCCCTTACTCTCAAGTGTCTGGCCCAATAGGACCCGAGCGGGGTCCAGACGACTTTTTTTTACCAAAAAAATTGAAAATACTTCGGTTTGTTTTGCATAAATCTTGAGGCAAGGGGGAGGCCATGGCCCCCGCCAGCCCCCTTGGCTCCACCCTGGACGCAGAAAACCCCAAGAATAATGTTCTAAAAACCGTAGGAGTCCACCAATCCACTATAATCAATATATAATACAATTTCTAGCTAGGTTGCGCAGACTACTATAAAAGTGGTCTCCCTGAACTTTCACAATTTTTATTATCGAGTGGTAACTCGTAGTATAGACGAATGTATCATGCATACTCTCTTAAACTCTAGTACAAATTTAAATTTAAATATTGATGACAGCATTGATTAATCACTTTAATGATAACATGGGCATGATCATGTTTTCCTCCTGACGCGGTTGTGGCCTTGTGGGAGATCACTTTTCAACTAGTTTACATTTCCCTGATTTCCCTCTTCAAAGTGTGGTGTATAAAGGTAAACTTTATTTTAAGACTTCTATAAAGACAGTTGAATTCAGATAAGATTTTTTTAAATTGTAGGTGATTGCTTCCATAATATGATCTAGTAATGCATAACACAAGCAACAGGTGATTTAGCTGATTTTACCTCTAATAATAATTGCAAGCGATGCATAGTCAAACGGCTCAAACCAATATAAATAGTTGATACAACCGCATGATCTTGTAGTACCATGCTCTTTCTTCGACACGGAAGAAGACGTGGGTTTGATCCCAAGTAGAACATGCTTGGGTTGTAAGGGGTTGGGGGTAGGTTGGGCTTTCAAGCCCAGACGAGTTGGATCCATCCTGCTATACGTAACCCATCCGGACATCCATGTAGCTTGAAAAAATACAAGAAAAAAACCAAATTGACAGTATACCATGCACACTAAATGCCATTGAAGAATAGGGTTCATCACGATTCAACATCCATCTCGAGGTTGTAACTAAACCCCATATAATCAGATACAATGTTACATCCCCGTATAATTAGATACGCTTCTAACGTCAATATACATGAGTATCACACCGGTCGGACATACACAACCGTGAGATAACAACCACCTTATCCTCTAGGCTAATACCCGCCATCCCCGCCATCTTGTACTAATAGTTGTTCCTTTTCCTTCCCTTCGCCCCTTCAATCTCTAGTGAACATTTTCAATTCAAATTACCAGGAGTCCCACCCAACTTAACTCGTTTATACAAGAGTTAATTCTAAACTAAATACCATAGTTCAAATACTAAATGAGCTATGTTTCATACTTGTTAAAAGCTCATGAACTAATTAATTTGAAAGAAAAATATGTAACTTCTTTCTAGCAAATACATAATTATACGTAGTTAAATGTACTTCCTCTGTTTTTTTTAGTTGCAACAATTGAATATTTTACCTCTCACAAATATTCCCAATTGTTGCATCTAAAAAAACTGAGGAAGTATATAAAATTGTTACATATCCTTTAGTCCAATACCTAAACCTCAAACTTAATTACAAAGCAAAGATAATTCTTGACAGGACTTGCCTAAATGAAACACACCAGTCTAACATTAATAACATTAACAATTCGTTAATCTTAATATTTGAATATTGTTTATCAAAGCAAGCTCAAATTCGGCTCAAATAGAAAATATACCAACGAAGACTATGCTCGAACTCTTTCTAGATCGAAACCAACACGGTAAACGTTAGAGTCCACCTGGATATCCACGCTTATTAAATCAAAGTTGGCATACTCATAACTACTGAAGTAATATTTCCTTCAAAAGTCAAAACCTATAGAAGAACGTGATAGATGAGAAACACTCTGCATGACAGTTGATTTAAACATTCCCAATGCCAATATAAGAAGCTAAATATAGTAGCCAAATGAAACAAGGCCACCCCTTTTTTAGTTTTTTACCCCCATATACGGATAATGAAAAGACGTGGTTATCCACCTGGTTGATTGACCCACGGCGAGTTCACACAAGGCCACACTTAAGACAATACCGATATACCAGTCACAAACCAGCTCTAAAGTGCCCGGTAACTTAGAAACTTTGAAATCACAATATTTCATCAGTTCCGATGTCTGAGATTCGCAGTGAACAACCGATACGTGAACTCGGAATTTAGGAGCATCATTCGTAAATGGAGCTAACAATGTCATAACCACATTACATGATTTTACAGGTCAAACAGTTTACCAAAAATGACAATGGTTCTCTCAAACTATGGAGAAAATAACCTGCAATGAAACCAGAGAAGCAACAAGTATTTGACGTTTAGACCAAGTCAAAGAAGTTGTCAATTTTTCTTTCTTCAGATATCATAATAGGCATTTATAACTGGTAAAGAAGCTAAAATACTTAAAAGAGGTGAGTTACCTTGTTGCTGCACTAGCGGCCACTGCCTCAGGGCAATGGGAAACCAAGAGGCCACTTCAAAAATAATAAAGACGGAAAGAATAGTATCCACACTAAGTTTCCGTACTGGAATATGACTAATACCAATGAGCCACTAGTTAGTCTAATGAGTTCGACTAATTGCCTAACATCTAGGCACCTAACAGAGAGCAAGATGGTCAATTGTGCCCTAACCTCTTGAGTTTAGACTACAGTTTGCTCATTAAAAAAGCATTACGACGTTTTTCCCAGTAGTTGCCTAACTAGCTAAACATAAATTTTGCAAAACCAATACCAGCATTAGAGAGCTACTAAATTCCTAGTATGGATTCCAATCCATCATATGGAGCCCAAATTTGTACTCGCCTATATTATTCTTAAGACAGACAATGACATTAAGCTGAAGCCAAAGAAAAACTACAGAGGTAGTTTGCCTTTATAATCATCATTTTTATCGACATATCCAAATAACTAATGAGGCTCCTTTCTTTTAATCTGAGAATGGCGAGTAATTTAACATTTGGATAAATTTAGATAGAACAAGAACACGAGTTCAATAGACACGAAAAGTACCACTATACAAAAATTACCATTAGCTCAATCAATTCTATCTATTTATGATGTTCATGACCGGGGGGGCCTTACTCATTTGGATGTCTTCGTGCAGAGTTCCTTTTAGGCGCTTGCCTCATACTTTTCAACCACTGTATTCGACTCGATCCTGTATAGCAAGAGGTAGCATAAGGAAAGAAGACTTCATTGTAAATAAAAGCAAGTTACACATGAGCAGTTCTGAACTAAAACATGTCAACTGACGTGTTTGTGCACAGCAGCATGTTGGAGGTTTCAATGCCAGCATAACAAAAACTAGCTGTGTATGAGATGATAGTACAATAAGACAACATTGACTTTTTCTACTCCAAAAGGTGATGTAAAAAAATTTTAATACGAACTGTGGCACCCAAAACTTTAATGAGAAGTTACTACCTCTATCCCGAATATAGCTGTGTCATTCTTTATCAACTACCCATCACTTCTCTGAACGATAGCATATTAGAAAACTCAATAAAAAACCAATACAAGAAAATTGCAACAACTTCATCTGAATATCCTAATCTAGTATATATGATTATAAATGCACAAGTAGTTTGACTGCCAAGTACTGAATAGGGAGGTTTGGATAATACAAATAGCTTATAGATTTCTTCAGAATGACCAAGGGGTATTAGTTTTGAGACACACAAATAACCTCGGGTTTCTTTTTCGGAAAGTGGACAGGTCGGATTGGGTACCGGTTTCATCGTACGGATTCAACACTATTCATTTATACTGTTTATTAGATAAGATGGTTTGGCTTTATTCTCTAAGAAACTTCCTATATACTAGTAAGTAGTACTCCCTTCCTTAAAGCTTTTCCTACTTTCCATTATCATCCATTCCATGAAATTCTCCTATTTATACTTGACTCCTTATTTGGTGATCTTGAGTCCCTTGCCTCACTTCTCTACAACAATTATCTCTCCTATCGGGGAGTAACATAGAGCTAGACCCATTTTCATTTTCAATCACACTAAAGGATATTAGTAATTTACCCTTTAATGTGAGTGAGGCAGTGAGCTAATCCAATATGTGTCATATGACAAAACCTGAACACATTTTTCTATGATCTGTATATTAGCTTTTAATTTGTCCAAGCTCAAATATATCGACATAGAAATGCTTATTAGCTTTGTATTTGTCCAAGCTCAAATATATCCGACATAGAAATGCTTATTTTTGTCACCTTAAGCATAATGACAATTCAAAATATTTCAAAAAATTGAAAAAAGAAAAATTATTAGAAATCAATTCTACTTATTATATTTTAATAGTGCTATATTAGTTTAGGTTTACTCAATTAGAATTACTCTTTGGATGCTTGTTCCAGTTCCAACAACCAAACCAGATATACTAATTCTAAGTAGCCAGAGAAAACATGAGAACCCCACTAAAACGCTACCAGCAACAACTGTATTCATGTTGGATATTTTGATGATAATTGACATCTCAAGGAATAAAGCTTCATGGTGCGGCTGCAAAAAAGTTCACAAGCTCATTTCTTAGATAAGATTACTCGGGTACTCACTTCAAGAAATGTACTCCACAGCAACACTATTTTTAAGTTAAGTAGTTATTTACATCCAATATATACTGGGCAAGGTACTTCACTACAACAATGAGACAAGATTTGGACATATTTCTACAGAAATACCAGTAGCGTATGGCAAGTGAATATAGGTATATTATACTAAGAAGCACAATAACTAATTCCATATAAGATTGTAGGAGAAAAAATGAAACTCTTTTATACTCTGTAACATGAGGTTAATCAACTACCTGTTGAACTCCATCCAAGCTCAGCCGAGATGCTCCCCCTGAAGCGTAGTGCTCATTTTTAAGCAGTCATTTTGTTTCTCAACCTTCTGGTACAAAGCCATACTAGATCATGTTAGTCAAGAGCCACAATGTTACCCTATACCTGGAAAAGAAATAGAAAATCCAAACCATAGATTAATGAGCAAAGTATATTATTTGAAGAACAATAATTCATGTCAGATCAGATAGGCAAAGAACAATGAATTCAGAAATCTCGAGCAAAGAAAAATGCAAGGAATTAAATTTAGGAGAAGGGCATATTAGGCATCACAATATAAGTCTATTAGTAGTAACTTGGGCAATAAGCTAGAAAGTTTGTTAGAGATGATTTTCTATAAATAAGAGAACAATTAGGAAGAAAAGATATGTTGAATGTATTGAGTGGAAAGTCTTAGGAGAGTATGAGCCTCTCGAATGCTCGTGATTAGGAGAGATCAAGCCTCTCGAAAGCTTGAGTTTATCTTTCTTAGTTTACATTTCATATTATCAATCTCCTTAACTTCCATTACTCATCTTATTCATCTATTAATCAGCATTTTCATCCAATCACCAACTTATTCATCTTTAATCTCCTTTCTTATCATCTTAATCACTATTTCATTCACTGTCAAATCTGCCCTACCATGCTAATTCCTAGCAAAAGAAAAGCTTAATACAACCAGCTGCATGCATGCATGACGATAATAAACATAAACTTTAAGTAGCTAATGAACAAAGCAATACATAAGAAAACCCCATATCGAGACAAGGGATGAACTCTTGGCTAGGAACATTCGATCAATTAGTAAGTAACAACCAACTATAATCCAGATATCTTATTGTTCTTCAAAATAAAACCGCCTCCTAAATTTCAATATTGCATCTATCAAACAACGATTACTCTCTCCCCTTGATATTGAAAATATATTATTCCTATACCCGAAAAGTGAACAACCCAATATCAAAGAAGCAGAATTTTTGGCAAATATAAACCGTATTTCTTCTCTTATTAAGTAATGTCAGAGCAAGAGGATTGAAGTGCATACCTGACATTCTTCCTGGTGGAATGGATCTCATAGGACATCAAGTTGCATCCTCTTTCCCATCAGTCAATGAAAGGGGTGAAGGTCTGAAGGCAGTAGAAAGTGTATAGTTAAGCTGGTAATTAACTAGTGTTGACCCAAAAATGTTGAACATTGCAGCACTACTATAAGCAACTTCAGCATCTGAACGCTTCTTAAACACCACTCTAGCACGACTGCTTTGCATATCTACTTCTGTCTCCGATTCCTTTAGAGGCCCAAATCGTCTGAAGATTTTGTTCAAATTCACCTCTGAAGGTACAGAGCCCAACTCGCCAAAGTTCAGCATGAGCTCTGTAGGCAGGTCCAGCTGCTTCCCATCCCCAGTTGGCATCTCAGGAGCTAATTCTTGGTTATCCTGATGATACTGTTTTCTGGAATACTTCCTGCGATTTGGTTGAGCAGTCTTCTGAGGATCACATGAGACAACCTGTTCATCCTTTCTCTTACGACCACGTCGAACCGGTTTAGCTTCAGCATTATTTTGGACGACCATGTCCGTCCAATAGGAGTCATTTCTATCATCAAATTCAAAATTCTCAGTGGACCCAGCAACAGGAACAGAAGACTTCTTTTTTCTGCCAGACCCCACCTTGCGCATTTTTTGTCGCTGAGTCGTGACAGCTAAATTTCTAAATTCAGAGAAAAATCTGATAATGTCAGCCAAGAAGCTGTATCCTTTCATGGGATTTCGAGCAGATAAGTGAAGCTGTGAGAGCATCGCATCCAAAGAAGACTCCTTTGCAGGCCTTGGCGTGCTTTCAGTCAAAGCATCATTAGGATGTTCTGATACTTCATCAGCATCTTCCCCTAAATGCTTCTTATTGCTTTCCTCACTGCAGCCTTTGATGACCACGGATGATCCTGTCATTTGACTTGCAACTCTACGAATACAGTCACCAACTTTAAAGGATTTCTGAGGATTTGGATATGCTGTACTTGAGACCTTAGCTAGGGAGATAGTTTTTGTGCTCCGCTGAGCTGTAGAATCATCTGTTAGAAATCCTGACGCTTTACGCTTAGTGCCGGCAACAGAGGAAGTCAAAATTATATCATCGTCCTCATGTGAATCAAATTCACCATCAAGGTAATACATCGTCTCACCCATTAATTCTGTTATGCTTTTCTCTTTTCTCCTCTGGTACACAATATCTTTCAAATTGTGTTTACGTTTACGAGGGCCTTTCTTGGCATCAACTCCAGTCACTGAATCTGCTTGCTCATTCTCACCTAACATCCCCTGATCCCAAACAAGTGTATCAGCATCATGTTCTACCAATCCCTCATAATACTGAAACTCAGATAATGAATCACAACCTTTCAGTCTATTAAAAGCTAATAGCTGGGCTTTCGCTACTACAATCTCAAGCCGGTCAACACCGCTAGTTGGAAAAACTGCAAGTGCTCTTACATACTCGATGAGCTTGTCAGGTTGAAAAGAATCTGCACCCGTGGATCTATCTACTCCTTCCCTCTTACTTGACTCTTCCCTTATCCCTGTATTCTCAACTATTTGATATTTAATCTTGTCATAGGTTTCTTCAGATAAACAAGAACAAGCCAACCCCAATTCTACCCTTCTCGCAACCTCTTCCAAAGCACAACTCACAGCATTTTGGAATGCTTCTGACTTGTTTTGCCTCTCTGCCAGGGGGAAATGATTCCTGAATGGCTTTAATACCGATGCTTCATTCCATGCAAATGTCCGGTCACCAAAATAAGCCACCAGATAGCAATCCTTTCTATAATACTTCATAGCCTTCTCTGAGGAATCGGAAGGGTGAAATATTTGCCCAGGCCACCAAGGATGGCTCTTTACCTTGCCCCATACCAAATCAAACACTGCAAACTCTCCTTCATTTTCAGACACAAGCTGATAATTAACACGGTGATCTTTCATCAAACTTCCAGATTTCAAAGATGCCCGTTTACCATTTTTTTCTTCCTTGATCCGAGACTTTGCTGACTGAAAAACCACATCCTGATCTTTCTGTTCTTCAGGTGACTCAATTGCTTCTGCACTTGAACCTTCTTCTTGCATTTCTTGACCATCCTCTATGTCTGTGTCAACCTCATGGACATCATCTGCTGTACTATGTTCCAGGTGCTCCGCCACTGACGAGGCAAGTTCATATTCCTGATCTTCTTGTCCTTCAGGTGACTCAACTGCCTCTGTACCTGCACCTCCTTCTTGCATTTCCTGAACATCCTCTATGATTGTGTCAGCCTCATGAACATCATCTTCTGTTCCATGCTCCAGGTGCTCCGCCACTAATGAGGCAGGTTCATGTTCCTGAACTTCTTGTTCTTCAGGTGACTCAACTGTTCTTGTACTTGCCCCTTCTTCTTGCATTTCCTGAACATCCTCTATGATTGTGTCAACCTCATGAACATGATCTTCTGTTCTACGCTCCAGGTGCTCCACCACTAAAGAGGCTGGTTCAAGTTCCTCATCTTCTTGTTCTTCAGATGAATCAACTGCCCTTGTACTTGGCCCTTCTTCTTGCATTTCCTGAACATCCTCTATTTCTGTGTAAATCTCATGAACATCATCTTCTGTTCTACGTTCCAGGTGCTCCGCCACTGATGAGGCTGGTTCATATTCCTGATCTTCTTGTTCTTCAGGTGACTCAACTGCTACTGTAACTGCACCTTCTTCTTGCATTTCCTGAACATCCTCTATGTTTGTGTCAACCTCATGAACATCATCTGTTGTTCTACGTTCAAGGTGCTCCGCCACTGCAGAGGCTGGTTCATATTCCTGATCTTCTTGTTCTTCAGTTGACTCAACTGCTTCTGTACCTGCACTTTCTTCTTGCATTTCCTGAACATCCCCTATGTTCGTGTCAAGCTCATGGACATCATCGTTGGTTCTATGTTCAAGGTGTTCCGCCACTGATGAGGCTGGTTCATTTTCCTGATCTTGTTGTTCTTCAGTTTCTGCTTCTGTACCTGCATCTTCTTCTTGCATTTCCTGAACATACTCTATGTTTGTGTCAACCTCATGAACATCATCTGCTGTTCTATGTTCAAGGTGATCCGCCACTGATGAGGCTGGTTCATTTTCCTGATCTTGTTGTTCTTCAGGTGACTCAACTGCTACAGTACCTGTATCTTCTTGCATTTCCTGAACATCCTCTATGTTTGTGTTAACCTCATGAACATCATCTTCTGTATTACGTTCCAGGTGCTCCACCACCGCTAAGGGTGGTGCATATTCCAGTCTATGATTTACCAGTTCCACAGATGACTTGGCTGGCAAAGGGAGCTTCTCACAATTAGCAGGGTCTGCATATTCTCTATTTTCAACTTGTCTGGGACCAGAATCCAGTTCATTGACAGCATGGTCTCTATATTCCTTATCTTCAACTTGTCCGGGACAAGAGTCCAAGACTACCCCTGTGTTACCCCCAGTAGAAACATCAGGAACTCCCGTTTCACCCCTAGAATCTTTTTTTACATCCATCTTTCTAAACACCAGCTCCTGATCTACTTCTTCAGGCAATGTAACTGTTCCAGTATTGGCAACTTGTTCTTGCGCTTCCTGGATATTCGCCATTTTTGTGTCAACCTCATGAGCATCACCTGCTGCTCCATGTCCCAGGTGCTCAGACAATGCAGAGCCTGGTTCATAATCCAGTTCATGAGCAACATGGTCTCCATATTCCCCATCTCCAACTATTTTGGGACCAGAACCCAAGTCTGCCACTGGGCTGCCTCTTATAGAAACATTAGGAACCTCTGTTCCAATAGTTAAAGCTATTTTTAAATCCATCTCTTCGCAAACCAGCTGTGGGTATCCTGCTAGTTCCGCAGATAAATCAACTGCTTCAGTACTGGTAGCATGTTCTAGCACTTCTTTAACATTCTCAGTGTTGGTGTTAAACTCATGAACATCATCTGATGCTCTATTTATGAGGCGCTCAGCTACTAAAGAGCTTGTTTCACTTTCCAATCCATGATCTACACCTTCAACAGAACACTGGACTGACATAGGTGGTTGCTTTTCCTTAACATCCTCCATATCTGCATCAACCTCATGGGCATCACCTGATGCTTTACGTTCCAGGCACTTGACAACTGAAGAGCCTGATTCATATTCTTGCCCATGATCATCACCATTATCAATTGACTTGACTGCAGAAGATGGTTGTTCATAAGCAGCATGGTCTTCAAATTCTCTGCTGCCAGCTGGCCTGGGACAAGATTCTATGTCTGGGCTGCCACCAATGGAAACATCAGGAACTTCTTTTCCCACAACAGTTACTACTTTTGCATGGCTACTTTCAGAAATCAGCTTCTGACTGACTTCTTGTTCTTTACACAACTCAGCTGCTTCAGCATAGGCAGCTTCTTCTAGCACTCTCTTCGCATCCTCCATCTCTGTGTCAACATCAGGAAAATCACCTAGTCCATGCCTTAAACAACTAGACACTGGAGAGCCCGGTTCACATTCCCGTACTTGATCTACACCTGTATCAGGTGACTTAGCTGGAGAAGGCAGCTGTTCATAAACAGCAAGATCTCCATATCCTCTATCAACAGCTGGCGTAGGGAGCAAATCTAGGCAGCCTCCAACAAGAACATCAGATTTTTCTTCCACGTTAGGAGCTAATTTTGCATCAATGTTTTCAGAAACTAGCACCTGAATTGATTTTTGTTCTTCATGCAACTCACGTGCTTCAGTATTAGCAGCTTCTTCTTGCACTTCCTTTAAACATTCCATCTCTGTGTCAACCTCATGATTATCACATGTTGTTCTATGTTCCAGGTGCTCAGCCATTGAACAGCCTGGTTCATATTCCTCTCCATGATCTCCACCTTTTCTAGATGACTGGACTGGCAAGGGTAACTGTTCAAAAGCAGCATGAGCTCTAAATCCTCCATCTCCAGCTTTCCTGGAACCAAAATCCAAGTCTGGGCTGCCTCGAATAGAATCATCAATTACTTCTTTTTCCACACTAATAACTGATTTCGCACCCATCTTTTCAGAAACTAATTCCTGATCTGCTTCTTGTTCTTTAGACAACTCAATTGCTTCAGAATAGGAGGATTCTTCTTGCACTTCCATAACATCCTCCATCTTCGTGTCAACCACATTGGAATCGCCTGCTGTTCTATGTTTCGGGTGCTTCGTCAGTGAAGAGCCTGATTCATATTCCCCTCTCTGATCTGCACTTTTAATGACTGAGTGCAGTGGAGAAGGTGGTTGTTCATAAGCATCAGGTTTTTCATATTCTAGATCTTCAGCTTGTCTGGGACAAGAATCCAAGTCTAGGATGCCTCTAAGAGAAACATCAGGGACTTCTTTCTCTGCAGTAGGAATTACTTTTGCATTCATCTGTTCAGAAACAAGCTCCTGCACTACTTGTTCTCTAGGCAAGTCGTCTGCTACAGTATCAGCACCCTCTTCTTGCACTCCCTTAACATCCTCCATCTTTGTGTCAACCTCATGAAAATCATCTGCTATTATGTGTTCCACATGCTCACGCACTGAAGAGCGCGGTTCATATTCCGATTCGGGATCCACATGAATAATTGAGTTGACTGGCAACGGTAGTTGTTCATAGGCAACATGGTCTGCACATTCTCTATCTCCACCTTGTCCAGAACCTAAGTCTTCCCCTGAGCTGCCTCCAATAGAAACATCAAGAGCTTCTGTTCTCAAAATAGGAACTGCTTTTGCATCCATCTTCTCAACTACCCCCTGACCTACTTCTTGCTTTCCAGGTGACTCAGTTGCTTCAGTACTAGCAGCTTGTTGCGCTTCCTCAATATCCTTTATGTGTGTGTCAAGCTCATGAACATCCTCGTGTGCTCTATCTTCCAGGTACTCAGCCACTGAAGAGCCTGGTTCATATTCCAGTCCTTGATCTACACCTTTAGCATATAATTGGACATGCAGAGGTGGTTGTTCACAAACAACATGACTTTCATATTCTCTATCTTCAACTTGTCTGGGACTAGAATCCAAGTTCAAGTCTGCCCCTGAGCTACCTCTAACAAGGACTTCTGTTTCTACCATTTGAACTACTTCTGCGTCCATGTTTCTAAGATAATCATCCAAAAATGCTAAACTTCATTCCTACATTCACAAACATGTAAACATAATATCAAAATGAAAATGCATAGTTGAATAAGAATTAAGTGGCTCAATTGAACAATTCAGAAAACATACTTTATGTCCTTGTAGGTGAAAAACATGTCAGCTATGTCCATGAGAGATAACAGCTCCATTAAAGGGATATGCATGTTTGGATGCTCAGCGCCTTCTTCCTTTGCATTCTATACTCTAAAATTTAAAACGGAAAGTCAAATTTCAAAGAGTATTAAAAAAAATAACACTTCATACAGAATTGGTAAAAATAGTTAATCTCTCTTTGTTCCTTCCTACAAGCTCTACACACAATTTGTGAGGTGAAACTTTGACCGATAATCACGCCGAAAATATTAAGAGAAATAGCATATGAAAGTTCACTCTTTAGACGAATATATGATATAATCTTTGTCAAAAAAGTTGAGATATCAAAAGTAAGAGTTCCGAGAGACATGGGTGCTCGTGCATAAGGGATGTACCTAGTGAAGAAGTAGCCTTCAACAAGTGCCTAGAGATCATACATTGTTAAGAAAAATTACTCCTACACTTGAAAATAATAGGCCTTCCAACCATTATTATCTCTGCAAAAAGTGCAGTTACAGGTTAGGGTGATGTAAATTGATATGTAATATAGCATTAACAATATTATAAAACAACATCTAGTGTTGCCCTGATACTGTTGAATGGGGGGGAAAGAAAATGCAATGCCTTATATCTTAAACGGAGAGATTCCAATTCTTAACTAGACATGGCATATCAACCTCAAGTACTTGTTGAGGTCATACAATTTTGCATCAAAATTGAGATAAATTCAACAACATCTTACATATTAAAATGTGTGTTATATATGAGTCAAAAAAATTGGTCACAGTTAAATATTAATACTCCATAAAAATACTCCAAAATCCAACCGTTCCAACTAGCATAAAAGGAAGGTAGTACCTAAGAAAAATCACATATCACTCAATCACATAAAACGAGAAACAAAATATCCATATTCCTCACTAAGTCACTAATACCAAATCTATTCCTACTTTATACCAATACCACTCCCTTTATGTTTATTTCATAAATGATGTTTAGGTTGAGGTGTCAAAATTAACGGTAATAAGTTGTGTTCTCTTCACTTCATTTTGAGGGGCTAAAGAAATCAGAAAATTCATGCCATACTAGATCCTTGGTTTATCACACCATAGCAACAAACAACTAAATCTTATTCAGATTCTTTAAATAGATATATTCAAGTACGTATAACCAGAAACACAATAGTTAAAAACCACGCTTTCAACAAAATCCAAGTGATATATATATTTTCTATATATAGTAGCGTTAAAACTGGTTAACCTTCCTTCAATCGATTTAGATCCGAGCAGACCATGCCAGCACAACTTAATAAGTCATAATAGATCACCTAAATTCTGGTGAAGATAAACTAGTATCTTATGTTTTCTATAATTAAACATTAATACAGGATATCATCTATCTATCATCTAACTCTAAAAAGTGAAAGTTACGCATTCATCAAACTATACACCAAGGCTATTTCTTGATTATTCGCTCATTCAAATGGCTTCAAATGAACAAATAAGTAGAACGTAACAGCTATAAATAAGGGTTTGTTTGGTAGGGTGTAAAATGTTTTCCTTGAAAACTGTTTTCCCATTTTACATTGTTTGGTTTGGAGTAAAACATTAAAATGTAAAACTTGGGATGGAAAATCATTTTCCACCTTATTGAAAACATTTTCCCCCAAAATTGGGAGGAAAACATTTTCCATCACAAGTGGAAGGAAAACAGTTTCCCTCACAATTGAAGTAATTCATATTCATTTCAACCAAACAATGAAAAATGCTTAAAATGGAAAATCATTTTACATGCAACCAAACAACGGAAAACCTTCACAAAAATGATTTTTCCAATGTAAAAGGTTTTCCATGGAAAACCATTTTCATCTGAAAACGTTTTACACCCTACCAAACGGAGCCTAAATGAGCAGAAAATAGCTTTCCCTCCATGTTGAAAGGAAAATGTTCTTCACTCATGAGGGTCCGTTTGATGGGGTGTAAAACGTTTTTCTTGAAAACTGTTTTCACATTTTATATTGTTTGGTTTAGACTAAAACATTAAAATATGAAACATGGGGTGGAAAACCATTTTCCACCTTATTGAAAACATTTTCCCCACAAATTGGGAGGAAAACATTTTCTATCACAAGTGGAAAGAAAACATCTTCCCTCACAAGTGGAAGGAAAACATCTTCCCTCACAACTGAAGTAATTGATTTTCAATTCAACCAAACAATGAAAAATGCTTAAAATGGAAAATCATTTTACATACAACCAAGAAAACCTTCGTAAGTAAAAATGAATTTTCCAATGTAAAAAAACCATTTTCATACGAAAACGTTTTACAACCTACCAAACGGACCCAATGGAAAACTATTTTCAGTCGCGAGGAAAACTATTTTCCACCTTTACAAACCAAACAAAGGAAAGTAAGGAAACTAGTTTTCCGAGAAAATGTTTTCCCCCAACCAAACGGAGCCTAAGTGATAAGTAGCATAGAGTAAGCAAATCGCTACTCGACGATATTGCAGGAACCATCTAAGTATGAAGATGCTCATTTTCTTTGCTTTAATCTACACTAGTAGGAAAAACAGCTTAAATCATATTCCTTTCCCAAATGTGTATATGCGCACAAACATAATAACTATCACAATTAACAAACACAGTATTCAAACTAACTGTTGTTCTGCAAGAATTGAGTGAGTTCAAGTGAACATCCAAAATCTGAATTATTTTGATTTTTTAGGGTTTAGAAATAACTGAATTTCATGTTCAATTTGGTGTAAGAAATCTTAAAATTTAAAATTAAAGTTCCTCGTAAACAAACCTTTGAATTTCTAGAAGATCTAAGTATTTTTCCCGATCTTGTTCGAAAATGTTGATTTTTGCAGGCAATTCGTTCTTCTTATCAGCTCCTGAAATTGAAGGAAGTTATTTGATGATGGAAATTTAAGATAAAGTTGATAAATTATGAACTTTTTGGATGAAGAGATGAAATGGGTGATGGTAGAGAGAGAGAGTTGAAAATTGTAATTCAGGAAGGAGGGTTTAGGGCGAACTGAAGAACACACACGAGCTTCTTTTTCTTTATTTTTCTCTTACGTTTTTGCCTTCTTTAAATCGAGATATTCCTAATCTAGCACTCAATTTTATTTTCCTCAAGTAGATAGCAATCATAGCATAGCAAACTAGTAAAGTAGTAGTATTATTCTTTGGCGATGTTCGGGGTTATTTTTTTAGGGGATGTTCGGGGTTATTTAGTTAGCGATTAATTAATATAAATTATTATGTAAAATATTAATTAAAAAAAATAAGTTATTTTATTTAAACTACATAAATATTGGTTTTTGGTTTATATATCATTATTTTTTTATACAGTCGTCAATAATAGTATAGTGGAGTAGTAGATGGAGTTTTTTGTTTTATACTTGATGTTAGGGGTTCGAATTTTCACGTTAACTATTTTTTAATATATGAGAATGATGTTGGGCATAATGGTATTACAAATGGATGGTGACACGTAACGGATAGCAACTCTTGCCTATGCTTTGTAATAGTTGTAGCATTTTATATACACAAATTCTTGCAAAGACGGACTTGCATTAAGTTTAATGTAAGACCGGCCCAATAAACTCATTTAACACGGATCCACGAACGTACGTCTTCCCTTCCCCGTTACATGCGCGTCTTCCAGTTTCATAAATTGACATTTTAGGTTCAAAAATTAAGGTTTTTAACCTATTTGTTAATATCGTAACCTGTTTTCAATTCCTAATTAAAGTTAATATTTTAGGTTGAAAAGTTAATACTTTTTGCTTATAAGTTAAGGTTTTTTGTCGATTAGTTAAGATTTCTTATGTATTATATATGTATAATCCAAAGTTGATATTTGGATTTAAAAGTTAACTTTCAAGGTTTAAAAGTTGATATTTTAAGTCTATTTGTTAAACAAAATAGTTTATGTCAATATTCAAAAGTTATAGGTTTTAGGTTCAAAATTTAAGTTGAAAAGTTACAATTTTTAGCCTATTTGTTAATATCGATTCCACATGTATGGTATTAGTTATAGATTTTTATGCAAAAGTTAAGGTTTTAGGTGAAAAGTAAAAAAAAAACGAAAAAGTTAAGGTTTTATGTCGAAAAGTTTAAAAAATCAATTTGTCTTGGCTGCTTAGCGTGTGGTGCGCGTAATTGAGCCTCTAATTGGCTTATTAGGCTGGTCTAACGTTAAGACTAAACCTAAGATCGTCTTATAGTAAACCAATTGTTATATATATTATTACATCATTAAAATTGATAGAAGATTGTACATAAAATCACAAATACTTTTCATGGAAATCAACATTGTCAATATAGTACAAATATCATTATAAAACATTACCTCCTTTTCTATTTAATTGTTATGTTATCTTTTTTAGTCCGTTTCTTTTCATGTTACTGTTAGAATAATTAGTATAATTATATTATTATCTCTTAAGATATTATATTATCTTTTGTGATTATCTTCTAGGAATCTTATCTTATTAGTTTCCTAGTTTAATAGGGTTTCCTAACAACTCTTGTATATATACTTTGGTGATTAATCAATGAAAGCTAAGACTTATCATAATCTTAGCATGGTATCAATAGCCAAAAATAATAAACAAACCCTAACCTGAAACACAACCTCACGGCAGCCATGAGTAGCGGAGGAGAGACCACACTGCCGCCTCCTAGCGCTAAAATCGAACCAAATTCACCTTTTTTCTCGGTCCTCGAGATAGGCCCGGTAATTTCATTACTCCGGCACGTTTGAAGGCCTATAACTTCGACTCTTGGGCACACGCAATTCGTGTTGCACTTTGTTCTTGCCGTAAATTCGGCTTTCTTGAGGGGACTATTGTGGCACCTACGCCACCTTGTTCGGAGGATGATTGGAACACTATTCATTATATGCTTGTTACTTGGATTACTAATACTATTGATCCCGAGGTTAGCAGTACCCTTTCATACTATGACAACGCTAAAAATCTAAGGGATGATCTTCATGAGCGATATTCGGTTGTCAATGGCACTCGTATTCATCAAATAAGGTCTGATATTAGCCGGTGTGAACAAACTACAACAATGTCCATAGCTACTTATGTTGGCAAATTAAAGGTTCTTTGGGATGAATTAGCAATGCATGAATCCCCTATTGTGTGTAAATGTGGTGATCTTGACCCGGCTTTACAAAAACGACGAGACAATATTCACCTACATCAATTTCTTTTTGATCTTTATTCGGACTATTATGGCACACTCCGTTCTTCATTGCTTTCTCAAGATCTGTTTCCCACTCTCAATAAAGCTTTTCAACAAGTTTCTCAAGAAGAACGGGTTCGTGGTTTCACTCGAGCCAAAGAAGAAAAACTCGGAGTGGTTGGTTTTGTTCTCCGTATGGAGGGTCGTGGACGTAGTTTTGTACCTTCTCGTGCTCCAAAGGGTAATCTAGTTTGTTCACATTGTCACAAATTCGGCCATGATGATACTACTTGTTTTTCTCTCCATGGAACTCTAGATTGGTGGTATGAGAAATTCGGCAACAAGTCGGATGATGGCGGCTCTACTTCAACATGTGCATCCTTCGCCCTCGCTCCAATGGGCGCGACCGCGGCAATGCTCGTGCCAATGTCACCACTGAAGCTGCCATTGGAGGAACATCTACACCAACCACTCCCGCTATCTCTCCCGAACAGTGGCAGGCGTTCTTTGCCACCTTTGGTAACCCTACTCCCCCTCCTTCGAACCGTTTGAATGGTAAGTTCGAAGTCTCCTCTTGGATTATTGATAAAGAGTCATCATGTGACCGGTAATCGTGCATACTTGCATGATATTCGTTCTATTGTCGATTATCCTGTTGGCCTCCCTAATGGGGCGTCAATTGTTGCCTCTGAGGAGGGCACAATTTATTTGGGTGACTTGCTTGTTCTCCATCATGTTCTTTATGTCCCTAATCTAATTGTAACCTCATCTCTGTGACCCAATTGAGTGATGCATTGTCTTGCTTTGTTACTTTTACCTCTAACATTTGTGCTATACAGGACCTTCGTTCGAGGGCGTTGATTGGAACAGGTGAGAGGCGGGATGGACTTTACTACCTTCGGCAGCAATCTACAACTCTTGCGGTCTCAGTTGACAGTTCTACTCCTTCTGACTTGGCACTCTGGCACATGAGATTAGGGCATCCTTCCGAAGTCGTGGTGAAGTCACTTCCCTTTGTTACTACGATAACTTATTTAGATAAAGGATATGTTGTTTGTCATAAAGCTAAACACTCAAGATGTTGAGATAGTTCATTGTGACTTGTGGGGTGCATATTCGACACCCTCTTCTTGTGGTTCTCGTTATTTTTTGACATTGGTTGATGACTATTCCCGTGTCGTATGTGTTTACTGGATGGTTGATAAATCAAAGGTGTTTGGCTTATTTATGTCTTTTGTTGCTATGATTAAAAGTCAATTTTCCAGTAATATAAAAATTGTGCGTGGTGATAATGGAACGGAGTTTAGATGTCTTGAGAGTTATTCTACTACTGTGGTGGATTATTTTTCAAAAATTGTGTGTGGGCACTCCTTAACAAAATAGGAGGGTAGAACCCAAGCATCAACATATCTTGAATGTTGCTCGCGTTCTACACTTTCAAGCACACCTTCCTATCTCTTTTTGGGGTGAATGTGTATTGGTTGTGGCTCATGTGATTAATCGGACCCCATCTATGTTACTTAACAAGAAAACTCCGTATGAATGACTTTTTGGCGCTCCTCCAATCTTTGATGCTTTGAGGGTCTTTGGTTGTCTTTGTTTGCTCACAATCAAAGATCTAGAGGAGATAAGTTTTCTAGTCGTAGTCGCAAATGTGTGTTTGTCGGCTACCCCTTTGCAAAGAAAGGATGGTTACTTTACGATCTTGAGTTGCGTGAATACTTCGTGTCTCGTGACGTGAATTTTTTGAGGATGTGTTTCCATATTTGGATCCCGAGGTGGTTAATTGTATGCCTTCGAATGTCGTGAATAATCAAGCTTCGTGTGAAGATTGGGATGCATACCCAACGGATGTGTTTGAGGGCCAAAATATGGAGTTTGGTGATGGTGCAGGCAGCCTGCAGGCGAGGGGGAAAATCCCGCGGGTGAGCAGGTTTTTGAGGCTGTCTCGCCCAGGCGGGCCGAGGGTGACCTGCGGGCGCGGGAAATCGGGAGTGCAGGCAGCCCGCGGGCGCGGGGAAAAATCCCGCGGGTGAGCAGTTTTTTGAGGCCATCTCGCCCAGGCAAGCCGCGGGTGGTATGCGAGCGTGGGGTACCCAGCAGCCCCTCATCAGCTCTTCGCCAGTTCCGCGGGCGAGGGTGATAAGAGGTTTTTAGTGTGTTGTTAAGACACTAAGAACCGCTTAGCAAACAATACTTATAATCCTAAACGTAGTAATGGCAAGTCAATGGTCAAATCACAAGGAAATAGGGATTGACTAAGGTCTATTTAGTCTAAAACTACCTAAGTGAAGGGTATTTGGCGGTATAAAGGATTGGATAATTATCAACTAACAACTAGTGGCGAAGCCAGAATTTTGTCATCGGGGATACATTAACTAATTAAATAAAAAAAGATCGTATGAAAAAAATTATAACGCAAAACACTATATTTAAAGTTGTGCATTCCAATTTCCAAATAATAAATTACAATCCAAAATATTGTTCAATTTTTGAAGTCACTTCGCAAATTTGTAAGCCCTAATTTTATAATCTTATCTTAAATTCTCATTGCAAAACTAAAACTTAAAACTAATAAAATGAACTAATAAAATGAAATAAAAAAGTTAAATTGATTTTAAAATGTAACTCATTATTAATGATTTAAATTTTATTTTTCAAAACTTTATAAATTTTTATTAAAGAGATTTACAAAAAAAAAACTAAAAACTTTACCCAATTGTAAACGTTGAACGGCGTGGAAAGGCGACAGATGCGACCGGCCGGTTGCCGGACGCCGGTGGAGCAGAGGCGAGTGGTAAGCAAGAGAGAGTTAATTTTGAAAATTAAGTTGTGGTATATGAGTAGAAATGAAGGCAAGAGAGAGAATTGAAGTAAATAATAAAAAAAGAAAATAAAAGTTTCACGTGAAGGATCTAGAGATTTTCTTGGGTTGGTAAAAAATAAATGTCAGAAATGCCTAGGAAAAGTCACTGCATGATAGGATAGATGTCAGATGAGATGATATCAGCCAATTCAGTGTGTTACTACTTAGTACTAGTTACTGGCAGTCACCCTGTCCGCGTCTCAGCAAGCAATAGCGCCGTAAGCTTTTTAATTTTTTTTCCCTTTTTTTTAACTTTTTTCTGCCTTTTTTTACTTATTTGGGTTGCAATGTACCCCCATGCACCCTCTAGCTCCGCCACTGCTAACAACTAACTAAAGAACGACAACTAATAAACAAGTAGAGATATGAATATAATAAGGAAAACACTAAAGCTTGGGCGTCGCATGAACTCGGGCATGACATGACACTAATGCAACTACGAAACTATAGAGAATAATATGCATGGTTAAGTTTTCCTCTAAAGTACTTGAGTCCTCTCTCGAACGGTCCTCAAGAGTAATCAATTAATCAATCAAATAAATCCACTCTCGAATTGTCTTTACCCGATTGATTAATAGATTCAATTTGCTTGGAAAACCCCTAAAAAGGATCCTCTTAATTTCTATCCAATCTCTTGGTCTATAAATTAAGCCCTTGTTTGGTATGCCATTTCCATAGCTGGGAAACGGTAATGGGAAACGCATTCCATTTCTTACTGTTTGGTTGCATTCGTAAAGTAAACCAATCCGTTAGTCGGTGGTAATCGACTCCCCCATTTTGATACCACTAGTTTATGAGCAGTAACGAAAACCGTTACTCTCCTCAAGCAAGAAAACAGAGCATATTGGAAACTATTACTCTACTTCTCTGTCACGTTCTCTCCTTGATGCTACCTCCTTGTTGATTTCTCTGTCATCTCTTCTCCTTCCTGCTGAATTTGCTCTTCTTTGCTTTGCTTGAAATCTCCTCGATTCATAGTTATCTTGGGTAGTTGATTCAATTTTCTTAAATAAATTTCATCTGCCTAGTAATTCAAATCAATGAACCAGCATAATCAAGAATTAAGCTAGATCTGGATTGCATCGAACTCACGGTGCCTATGTAATTCAAAGAATTTGAATCAAGCATAATACATGCATGAATTCAATCAACAAGATGAGCAACGAAGGTTCTTTAAAGCTGCTCAACAATCTCCATTACATTGCTAAAGATCAGAGGAGGAGAAGAGGAAGATTTGTTGAGAGAGGAGAGAGTCATTGGTGAGATGAAGAAGATGAGCAGCAGTGGGCCTACATTTGTTTTTGGATGTGTTGCATTGATTTGTTTTTGTGTTTCTACGCAATTGAGATGAGAATTTTGACAATATTTTAGTAATTCTCATTTTTTTTGCAATATGAAGGTAAATATATTTGGTGGGGGCATGAAAAATTATCCGAACCATATATCCATTGATCTAAAATATTCGATATTCGATCCGGTTTTTATTTTCAACGCAATTTTAAGAGTTCAGTAATAGGCATGTAGCAATTTTGACTATTTCGATTTATGTTTGAGTTTTTTTTGTTGGTTATTTTGGGCAATAAAGTTTTTTATTTTTCTAAAATTAGAATCGATAAGTAGGGCTCATTGACAGTTTCCCATTTCCGATTTTTTAGATTTTAGATTTTTGGAAGCCAATTAGTTTGCTTTTCATATTTTAGTTTTCAAGAAAATTGAAAAACGGGAAAAATCAATAATAGACAGGCCCTTAGTAACCGGAACTTCAAGGGTATGTAGGTAATCTTTTATAATTTTAAAAAAATCTATGCAAATTTTCTTAATATGCCAGAAATGACAAGCTATATAATTCCAGTAAAATTTATTGGTAAACTTATGGAAGTAAAACACAATAACAAGTAAAAAAAGCAAATAAATAAAACAAATGAGCTTAATTCCTCTTTGTATATAAACCAAACAAAAAAATGAATGTGACTAGTTGAATTTGTGACTACATCCAATCTCTTGCAAGTTTGAAAACATAAGGCTAGTGTTTCCTTTTTTATAACAAACAACAAGAAAGGGAAATAAGGTTAATGCTTCCCTTACTATGTTTATACCAAACAAGTGATAACCTTAACCTTTATCCTTACCATTTCCCTTCCTTAACCATTTCCATTCCATTTCCTTTCCATCTTTTATACCAAACAAGGGCTAAGTTGATTCATGCGAAAGACAAGACAACAACAATCAATTAAGAGTAATTGAAATCTAAGCCCTAGCATAAACTTGATCAAGGTCTACCCTAAGGTGTCAAAACACCAAGATCAATGTATAGTAGACATGAATAAGGTAATTACAAGAACATCTTAATTAGCCCTAATTCATACTTTCATCCAAACCCTAGATAAGGAACTACTCACTAATCATGGATTCAAAGCAAAAGAGATTAAACAAATTAAGCATGATTAATAAAGCAATGAAAATAAAGAATAGAAATTAAAAGGAAATTACTTGGATTCAAATCACAATCGAATCTTCAAAGTTGCACTAAGACAAGAGCTAAGAGTTTTTAGAGAGAAATTATCATAAAAAATAGTCGACCATCACACAGTATAAAACCTAAGGTATTAATAAGTTTCCTAAAACTAACTTCAGAGAAAATCGGGCCCAAAACCGCCTACAGGTCACCACGGTCGTTAGGAGTGTAAATGAGCTGAGCCGGCTCGTAGAGCCCTCGAGATCTGCTCGGTCAAAGCTTGGCTCGAGCTCGGTCAATTTTGAGCCCGAGCCGAGCTCGAGCCGAGCCTTAGCTATCCGAGCTCGAGCTCGAGCCCAATAAGGCTCGGCTCGTTTAAGCTCGGCTCGGCTCTTTTACTTAAAATATAAGTCGTTATTCCTAAAATTTGAACTTTAAATAAATGATTAAAATTATTGGTTGTTGAAAATTAAGTGACATGAAGGACCTTATTTACATTCAATGTATCTCTGTTGAATTATGGCTTAATTTTTAATATTTTTTTTTGTAAGAATGTCAACCAATAACGGGGGAAAGATAATCGAGCCGAGCCCGAGCCGAGCTCGAGCTCGAATTTTTGCAACTGAGCCGAGCTCGAGCCTTGACTTAGCAAGCTCGTCGAGCTCCGAGCCGAGCTCGAGCTCGGTCAAGTTGCCAACGAGCCGAGCCGAGCTTGGTCGAGCTCGAGATCGGCTCGGCTCGTTTACACCCCTAACGGTCGTGGTGCCTTAAATTTGTCGAGGCAGAATGCAATCTCAAAGGAAACTGCTTCTATGCAAGTCAGGTGCCACGGTCGTGGCAAAATCACCACCGCTATGGTGACCTGACTTCACCAAATTCCACTTCCTTCTGTTTTGGCAGAATGTCTTCTGTGTGGCAAAACCACCACGGCCGTGGTGACCCAACTTCATCAAGTCAGTCCCAAATCTTCAACATTCTGCCTTCCCTGCTACAGGTCCCCACGACCATGGTGAATATGCCACGATCGTGGTGGCCTATTTCCTTCAATTCCCCAAGTCAAAGTCACTAAAGCACCTCCAAAACACGAGCCACGCAAGCTCCAACATGCTTCAAGTCCCTAGATCATAATAATACTCCAACACGTGCCAATTCTCTTGAAATACATCAAAAACAACCAAACACTCGTGAAGTACATTTGAATTCCAAAGGAAGGAAAAACCATGCAATCCTAACTCGAAATGCTCTAAAACTACATGCAATGAGACTTAAAATGACCTACAATTAAGCCTAATAAAGTGCTTAGCAGCGGGAGGAAAATCCCACGGGTGAGCAGGTTACATCTTCACCCCCCTTGTTTCATAATGATAATTAACCAATGATGTTGTGAATGATGATAATATGGGGAAAGGGAAGCGTGAAAATTGGAAATAGGTTCTCCTCGATGACTTCGTTAGCTACACTACAATGGCTCCGAAAGAATCTTAGTGCAAGAAAAGTCCATCTCTCTCTCAACCTAGTCCAATGGCTCCCTCAGGTACGCCATTTCCTATAGAACATTATGTTAGTTGTGATAAGTTTTCTGTGAAGCATAGACAGTTCTTGGCAGCTATCACTGCGGAATCTGAGCCCCAGTCATTTAAGGAAGCAATGAAACATCCTGAATGGCAAAAAGCCATGCAAACTGAGATCCAAGCTCTTGAAAATAATGGCAAGTGGACGATGGAAACACTCCCTCCAGGCAAAAAGGCACTAGGAAGCAAATGGCTGTACAAAATCAAATATAACTCTGATGGGAGTATGAAAGATTCAAAGCTCATCTTGTGGTCTTTGGGAATCATCAAACCGAAGGCCTTGACTACAACGAGACCTTTGCTCCTGTGGAAAAGATGGTTATTGTTCGAGCTTTCTTATTTATTGCTGCCTCCAAAAATTAGGAACTACACCAAATGGACGTGCACAATGCTTTCCTTCATGGAGATTTGAGTGAGGAGGTTTACATGAAAATTGCTCCTGGCTTTGGGTCTTCATCGTCCAATCAGGTTTGCCGACTTCACAAATCTCTATGGTTTGACTCTTTGTGGTGTTAGATATGGATGAGGATGCCCAGATTCCTATTATCTTGGGCAGGCCATTTTTGTGTACTGCTGGTGCTGTAATTGATGTTAAGTCTGGGTCTTTAACTCTTAGTGTTGGCGATGATAAAGTGATGTTTAAACTAACCAATGCTGGTAAGGCACCTATGCTTGAACAATCTTGTTGCAGGGATGAGGTTTTGGATGAAGTAGGTGTGGAGAAGGTTCCAATTCCACCTAAGGTTGCCTCGCCGTCTAGAGGCATTATCAAGAACATTTGGAGGAGAAAGATATTTGATGAGGGTGGCACTCACTGCCACGCCCCTCCTATTTGAGAGAGGGCGGATTATGGTCGTGCGGGACCTTTATAAACCAGAGCTGTGCGAGAGGCAACTCGTATTTTTCTTCCCCTTTTCATTTTCTTTTTATTTTTCTTTTTTTTGTGAGCGAGAGTGAGGGTACTAACATTGTTTTTCCTCTTAGCATAGTCCTTATCACCTTTTGGCATTGAGGACAATGCCAAGTTCAGCTTGGGGGAGGAGTTCTGTTTGTATTCCCTATCTCTTTTACTGCTTTCTAGGATAGATTTACTGCTTTCGAAAAATACTAAAAAAATCAAAAAAAAATATGGTTCCCATGACTGGTTTAGTTGCCTCCCTGTGCCCCTTGTTGTGCTCTATTTGAAATTGATTTGACTTTGTTTTCTGGATAGCTGGGCATCTGTGATCTTGATGCTATGATTTGATGTTTGATTGCTATGATTTCGAGCATTTTTGGATTATATTAGACCACTTTGTGCTGCATACTGAATTGGTTAGACTGTGAGGCCTCTTTGTAGCCTATTGGATTCATATTATTATCCAGTCTATTCTTGTGTGTTAGTTCCTCTTTAGTGGATTGATCTTGACTTTGACTTCGTACTTGTCTGATTTTAGATGACTTGTAGCATTTGCTGTGATAGAGGCGTTCTTTTGTCTTATTCTTGAGCTTCAGAGTGAATTTTTGATATATTTTTATCCTCCTTAGCCCCGCTGAGCCTAATGACTTGTTTCGTGTTACTTAAACCCCTATTATGAGCCCAAAGCCTTCACTTGATATTATTCCAAGCCTAGCTTGGGGGAGCTTTTGTATGGGTTGAGTTTGAGATTGGTTTGTTGGTTTAGTTTGGTTTTTGAGGATTTTAAAAGTGTATTTGCTGTGGTTTGAGAGTGGGAAAAAGAAAAGAAAAAGCAAGTTTAGAGTTGCGTGAATCAAGTTCAGAAAAATGAAAGAAAAATGAAATGGAAACTCAAAAGAATTTTAGTTCTTTCATTCACGTACGTTCATAAAGGAATATTCGCTCCATTGCTAGAAAATTGGGTTTGTTATGAGCTTTTCATTGATTTATGAGAGTTGAGTTACTTTGCATGGTTTTACGGTGATTGTTAGGAGTTGTGTAGGCCATCTTAGGCCTTGTTTGAATGATTTATGCTCCCCCTTTCTTGGTTTTTCCACCACATTACCCAAAAGTATCCCCTACCTCTCACCTAAGCCCCATTACAACCCTATAAAGTCCTCTTGAGTTTGTGTCTGCATTGTTCATTTGATTGATTTCGAGTCAGTTTGTCAAAGTTAAAGAGTATTTCTGCTAATTGAGTCGACTTGACTAGGATGAGCGTCATCGAACCTTCTTAAACACATGAGAGTGTGACTGGGAAGGGTATTTATGGTCGGGTTGGTGAGTGTTCGGGCATATTCTTTGCCTGCCACAAAATAGAGAGGAGTGACACCCTTGTGAGAGCCTTTTCAGGACTTGTATGCTTTGTGGATGCTTGAATTTGATAAATTGCTTGAATGATTGGTGGTTGGATGGATTTGATAAGCCAAACTTGAATTATGCCTGCTTGAACGATTCTTAGTCTTGAAAATGTATTGAGCTTTGAATTGCTTTTTATCTATGGGGTGAGGCAATCTATTCCATGTTCATGTTCTGTTTGCTTGAGGACAAGCAAAGGTTTAGCTTGGGGGAGTTTGATATCACGTATTTATATAGAGTTTTCTCCTTCTTTTTACAAGCTAATTTGTGCGTCATTGGAGCTCTTGGGAGCTATTTTGTGCTAACTATCGTATATAGTTGTGGTTTTGTGTTTGATATCACGTATTTATATAGAGTTTTCTCCCTTATTTACAAGCTAATTTGTGCTTCATTGGAGCTCTTGGGAGCTATTTTGTGCTAACTATCGTATGTAGTTGTGGTTTCGTGTTTTAGTATTGAATTGCAGGTTTTATGGAGTTTTCTCCTTATTTCCGAGCCTTTTGGAAGGAACAACGGCTTTACGAGATGTTACGAGGCACGTAGGATGGCTCACGAGCTTTATGGATAGTTTAGGAGGTCCCAAGACCCCTAAACGTGAAGATTAGAGAGCCAAAGAGTCAAATGAGGTTTCCGTGCACTAATCGGGCAGAAATGGCCCGATCGGGCGAAATATTTATGATCGGGTATGAAAGTTGCGGACCCGATCGGGCAAGGCGTGCCCGATCAGATCGGGCGAGAACACATGTGCCCAGACCCGATCGGGCATGCACCGCCCGACCCGATCGGGTGGGCTGCTCGTAGGTCTTATTAGAGACGCTGCTTGAAGGGCGTCTTTCCTAGGCCATAATGCGCCCAGGCCCGATCGGGTGGATGCCTCGGGCCCGATCGGGTGGGCCGCTTTTCTCGCCTTATTGCTGCACTGCTGCTGCCAGAGCCCAGGAGTGAAGATTGGGGGAATTTGTATGTGGACCCAATCGGGTACTGTGCTCGGGCCCGATCGGGTCTGGTGCTTTAATCGCGCTTTTTCACTTTTTGTTTCCGTTTTTAGTGAACTTGAGGGGGTATTATAAATACCTTTTCCTCATTATTTAGATCTATCTTTTATTCATCTTTCATTAGGTTTTATCTTAGTTTTATTCTTCATTGTTCTTAGTTTAATTCAAACACTTTAGATTAATTTAGAGGTGATCAAACCTATTTCGATTTCAATAAAAGTTCCTGCTTTCCGTCAATTGGTACTCTTCTCTACTCTTTATCTCTTTAATTACTTTGATTGCTTAGTTTATTTATTTAATCGTTCATGATGCAATTGTTAGGGTTTCATATTAGTTTTGTTGTTGCCAATTCGATCATGTCTGAGTAGTCTCTTTCTAGGGTGTTAGGTAGGAAAGCCATGTTTATACCATGATTGCGATTTAGATTTCTATCAATTTCTAGGGCTTGATTAGGGTGATTGTGATGTGGTTTGTTCTTTATTGAGTAATTAACGTTATTGCGCAGTTTCGTTGGTTGCTTGTGGTTAATAGTTGTTTGCACAGATCCGTCTTACGACTAGAGGCCTAGGACACGTCAGTAGTTCTATAAGGTGAAAAATTAAAGAACACACTCTTAGTCGTTAATATGGATCTATAATAGTAGGAGTAATGAATCCACAATGATTTTATAACCTGGATCTTATACGAGTTTTATGAAATAATGTTGTTAATCTTTTTATACATCTCTTTCATCATAAATTTTCATTACCAATGCATAATAATTTTGGGTTGGTTAGTGGTGTCAGTGGGGTTGGTTTCGTGAATACTTGCCCCACATCTGTGATATCACGTATTTATATAGAGTATTCTCCTTCTTTTTACAAGATAATTTGTGCGTCATTGGAGCTCTTGGGAGCTATTTTGTGCTAACTATCGTAATTGTGGTTTTGTGTTTTAGTGTTGAATTGCAGGTTTTAGGGAGTTTTCTCCCTATTCCCGAGTCATTTGGAAGCAACCACGGCTTTACGAAATGTTACGAGGCACGTAGGAAGGCTCACGAGTTCTATGGGTAGTTTAGGAGGTTCCAAGACCCCTAAATGTGAAGTTTAGAGAGCCAAAGAGTCAAAAAGGAGGTTTCCGTACTCTGATCGGGCGAAAATATCCCGATCGGGCGAAGTATTTATGATCGGGTATGAAAGTCGCGGACCCGATCGGCAAGCTATGCCCGATCTGATCGGGCGAGAAGACTTGCACCAGACCCGATCGGGCACCCTCTGCCCGACCCGATCGGGCTGGATGCTCATATGTCTTGTTATGTTGCTGCTTGCGAGACGCTTGTGCTGGGCCATAATGCTCCCAGGCCCGATCGGGTGGATGCCTCAGGCCCGATCAAGTGGGCCGCATTTCAATACGCTAGATGCTGGGCTGCTGCGCTGACCACGAGGAACAAAGAGAGGCTCGTGGTATTTGACCCGATCGGGTGGTGTCCTCGGGCCCGATCGGGTGGGCCGCTATTCAGGGCTTATGTGCTGCGCTGTTGCTGCCAGGACCACGAGAAGCAAAAGGTGGCTTTTGGTATTTGACCCGATCGGGTGGGTGCCTCGGGCCCGATCGGGTCTGGCGCCATTCATCGCGGAATTCGTCTTTTATTTCCTATTTTTGTTTAGACTTGGGGGGTATTATAAATACCTTTCCCCTCATTTTTTAGGGAGATATCTTTTATTCATCTTTCATTAGCTTTAGACTAGTTTTATTCTTCATTGTTCTTAGTTCAATTCAAACACTTTAGATTAATTTAGAGGTGATCAAACCTATTTCGATTTCAATAAAAGTTATTGGTATTCTTTCTTACCCTAATCTCTTTTATTATTCTCAATTGCTTAGTTTATTTATTTAATCGTTCATGATGCAATTGTTAGGGTTTCACATTAGTTTTGTTGTTGTTAATTCGATTATGAGTGAGTAGTTCTCTTTCTAGGGTGTTAGATAGGAAAGCCATGTTTATACCATGATTGTGATTTAGACTCTTATTGATTTCTAGGGCTTGATTAGGGTGATTGTGATGTGGTTTGTTCTTTATTGAGTAATTAACGTTATTGCGCAGTTTCGTTGGTTGCTTGTGGTTAATAGTTGTTTGCACAGATCCGTCTTACGACTAGAGGCCTAGGACACGTCAGTAGTTCTGATTACGTTAGTGAACATGCGGCGTATGTTGAACTATGAGCGTTGAGTCTTAACCATAGCTCAACATAGGCTCTAATCCCCCGACTCTTGACTTAGGTTTTGATAGTTGTTGACCTTGTTTGATTGGTATAAGCATGGTGGACCAACCTAATACCCTAGGTTTTTATTCCATAGTTAAATCCTTTGTTTAATTCGTCTTTCTTAGCTTAATCATTAGTTTAATTAATTCCTTCCTGATTTACTCTGGAGTAGCTGAATTGGTTGAATATTGATTTAGAAACTCTGTCTCCCTGTGGATTCGACCCTGCTTCCACTGACTACCTTAGTTAGAGGACCGTAGGTTTATTTTTGAATAGGCGATACGACTAAAACCTATCAATCTGCCACAATTAGGCGAGGATGGGGATGACAATCATTCGAGCCCCACACATGGATGATGGGGCAGGTATGGATTTTACAATGTACCCCCCGCATTTCTGTACACCCTGCCCCATCCCCGCACACCCCGCCCCATTCCCATCTTTGTGCACTATCCCCACCCGCCCCACTCCTTCCCTCTCTCCCAAGTACCACTCATCGAATATTTAATAAAGGACTATATTCAACTATTTTTACATTAACTCATCTTCCTTCGTTCTTTAATAACCAATACACATAGAGTTTCACATCTCCCAATGCATTACTTTGAACGTTAATAACTCTAATTATGGTTAAGTTAAATTTGTAGAAAGTTGATTTTGATTAAGTATATATCGAGACAAATCTATCAAGATCCCAAATGTCCATGTGTTACCCTCGTGCATTAGTCGCTATGGTTGGTTAAATGGAAATGTAGGAATAACGTAAAAGGAGAAATATAGTGATTATTAAAGAACGGAGATAATCCTCTTTTAAAAAAATATTAACACATATTTTAATAAAAAATGGACGAAGGTTGGGGTAGGTATAGCGAATGTTGGGGCAGGTATGACGGATGTTAGGACGAGTATAGTGAGTGTGAAACGGGTGCGGGGAGCCAGGGACCCATGCGTGTGATGAGGGAGGATAATTTTTAGTCCATACTCGTTGCCGCAAGTATTGGGATAAAATCTTCCCCCGCCATAGGTGATGTAGTGGGAATGGAGATGAGATTTTTAGACAGATATGGGTGTGGAGGGACCATCCTCTGGATCCGTACGCCATTGACATCCAGAGGGTTAGGGTTCATCTATGTACACATAGTATTTTCTTCTTCTTTATAAAAGCAGTGGTGGTAGTAAATGACATTAGATATTCAACGTCCACATAAGTCTCTCTCTAGTTCTTTGTCAGGGTTACGGTTCCGGTCTTTCGAATTTCAAGCCCGAAGATTAGGGGATTTCACAACCTCCTTGGTTGATGAGATTATTGTAAGTTTCGGGGTTAAAGGTAATGGAGGTGGAAGATGATTTGATTGCCTTTGAGGACAAACTAGAAGGTATTCCCTCTCTTTGTCCATTGTAGAGAAGGTACTTACTGAAATAACATACTTATAACATTCAAGAGAACAATAAGTAATATATGGACAATTTAGAAGTGTGCAGTTCTCCAATCGATAAAAACTAATTTATTTGTGGTTTAGTCTAGTTTAAAATACTGAGGCGCACCGATGCCCAAAAACACGAGCCAAGGCGCAAGGCGAAGTCGAGCGTATTTCATAGGCGAGACACACTTTAAGTGTCAAAACCTTAAAAAACAATTGTAGAGCATGTAGTGAACTTAAAATAACATGAACATTATTTGCATTATGCATCAAATGATATAAGGAAGTACTTTTTAATAAATATCTCCAAGAAGTCACTTGTTCTAAGCAAAAACTAAAAAACTTTATACCTAACAATGAAGAGAGTAAAAAAAGAGGAGATTTTTGCATATGATTGCCCTTTAAAACACTATTAATCCTCATCCTCATCATCACTGTCATTATTGTAATAGCCCTGATCTTTGACCTGTTATAATTTATCAATGTTTATTTAGGTTACATGTTAATATTCATATTAAATGTTCAATTTATAAGATTGTAATACCTATTTGAAAATTATATTTTCAAGGTGAACAATTTAATTAAATGAATAAAATTAGAGGTCATATCTCACATTTCACCCGTTTCGGACACTAATGATTATTTTATTCACTAAGGGGAAGGAACTCGCTTGTGGTTATATTGGAGATATTTAATTAAACAGAGTGTTATAATGTGTTGGTGATTAAATTTTATATTAAGATTGAAGGGTCATTAAGAGGTAAATGACTGTTTTGCCTTCACTACAAATGGTTGGTGAAATGTTTTTGAGGGTTTTAATTTATCGTCTAATATGTGTGTGGGAGTGTTAGAGTCCATAGATATTAGTAATGTCAATCTAAAAGCCAATGTAGTAATCCATCCAAATAGACATGGAACATGGATCATGGTTTTGTTGCGAACCTTAATTCCCTCCCATGTCTTCTCCATCAAAGATACTCAATGTTGGGTCTAACATCTTTAGGTCATTTCTCAGTCAAATCTTCCACATGGCTTGCACAATATTTTGACTCATTTCAAAATCAAAAGTGACATTTTGCATGTATTTGGAAGTTTGACATCCAACCAAAGATTAAAATAATTATTTGACAAATTTTGCATGATGGAATCCTATCAGGTAGACCCCAAATTTTAGGAACATTCTTGTACCTAATGTTCGTTCCTCTATGTCACAATAATTTTAAAACTATTCATCATCTCTTTTTATCATGCCTTGTTTCGCAACCTCGTTGGACAAATAATTTTGTTTCCAATTTCCTTGGAATTACCATAAATACGCATCAACTCTCATCCACCATTCAGAAATCAAAAGTAGGCCCAAGTCACACTCAAACAATTTTTTCTTTCTCATGTGGAGCTTATGCAAAGAGAGACCTTCAACCCGTCACAAGTCATTTACAGAGTTAAGCAAACCTACTCAGAATGGAATTGGTGCAATTTCGTTGATACTAACAATTCTACCTACAACTCTACCCACCAATAAAATCTCATCAAACTCAACTTTGATTATATCCTCCACACAATCTTCATCAACGAATGATATTGTTCTCCGAAAGATTGTGGTTGGATATTAAAAGCCACCACTTATTATTTGGGACACTCTTCTCACTTATTGGTGAAGCAGCAACATTACGTAATAGATCATTGAAACTCTTTATATGAAAATTTTAGATGTACTAATTCAAGGTGACAACCTACATAGTCAACATTATTAAACACATCTTCAATACGTAGATGACATGTGAGATCTATCATCACAATTCCGAACTACATCTATTATCCACGTTTTCGTGAAGCTAATAATTGAGCAGATTACCTCTCCAAATAAGGGCATCATCTTCCAATCGCTGTTCTTGTTCATATAATGTCCTTGATGATCAACAACCATTACTAACAACAAGTTTTACCAAACACTTTTATAAACAACAATAATCACAAAACAGATTAAACAAGCTAGTAAAAACAGCCGGTAAAACCAATCAGTATCCACAACCACTAACTAGATTTGGAAGTCTTAAACCCCAAACCAACCAAACCAAACCAAACCAAACTCCCAAATAACCAAAAGAAATAAAAAAACTCATCAGCGCACGTTAACGAAATATATAACTGGTATGGCGCATAATAGCAAGCTGCGAAGAAGATGCTTTCCTCATCCACCGTCTCCTCCAACTCTCCCTCTTTCTCTCTCCTCTCCTCTCCCCCTCACAGAAGAAGAAGAGAAACACAAACTACACTTTCTCTCTCCTCTCTTTCTTCTTCTTCTTCATTCACTCTAGGGTTTTCGCCGATTTGAAATTACCAATTTTTCCTCCAATTTCCTTCAATGGCGGCTCCATGATTCCTCCACTTTCCTCTACAGTGCTTTAACGCTTACAGTATGGAGCACAATTCGCCGTTCTCGTTCGCCAATCTGTTCAATCTTGAGGTTTATTCTTAATTTTCGACTTTTACTAGTGTTAACACTTAACTGAATCGCTCCTTCAATTTTATAAATAATCTGTTGTTTTTGTTGTTTGTTATGGATTTTTGAGGTGGAATTAGGGCTTTGTTTGTCCCGTTGATGTTTAGGTGATATTATTGTGAACTGCATTGTTGTGTTTTATTGAATAATTATGTATGCGTTTGTGTTTTTGTGTTTGTGTTTGTGGTGTAGTCTCTGGTGAACTTTCGACTGCCGCAGCAAGACGATGATTCTGATTATTATGGGAGTAGCAGTCAGGATGAAAGCAGAGGTACTTAAACTGCATTGCTTAATATTCGGTTTTTGAATTCTGTTTATTTTATGTGACAGTCTTGTGTTTATGTCTATGTACTTCCTCCGTAAGGAAAATTACTTATACATAAGGAAAATTATAGTCATGTGGGGTTTCGTTGTAATTAGTTTGTTACTTATTTTATAGTCATGTGGGGTCTCGTTGTAATTTTTTATGATCTAATGTTTAAAGTTTTTACAAGTACATAATTAGATATTAATCGTTAAAGTTTTGTCTTGGCATGCGTGCCCAAGCAAATCGTTGCGTTTATTTCGTTACGGAGGAAGTATATGATCTAATCTGATTTGAGATGAGCTAATCAATCTTGAAGTCTATCACAAACTCAACCATCACCATTGTAGGGAAATATCTTTTTAGAGCGATATCTTCTGATTTAGGGAATACTACTAAAACAGAGAAGAGAAAAAGAGAGATAGCTAGAGAGAGCTAAGACAGCTAAAACAAACATCTAACTAACTATTACAGGAGTTAGTTATTCTATTCAGCTGAGTCAGCAGCAGCAATATCACCAATAGTATACACTTGTCGCGTTTTTGTTTTTTACTTCCTTCGTTTTTATTTTCTATTGTAAATTTGCTACATTTAGAGTTTTACACTATTCACACGCTCACTTTTGACCATATTTTGTGATTTAGACAAAGGAAAATGTTTCAGAATATTATTATTTTTTTGGTTAATTTTTTACCGTAGTATTAGTGATATTAATGTTTAAAGTTGTGCATTGGCAAATGTGAAGTTCTAGATATTGGACTAGATAAAAGTGAAGGAAGTATATCCCAATTGGGACATAGATTATATTGCTGCCATCGGGTATTGTTCTTTTTCTACGGGAATGTAGATTGGCACTGCGTGAATCATCTCCTGGACAGCACTTTGGATGAAATTCCTCTATGAATTTTGTTGTTTTTTGTGATAAAACAAATCTTTCTCCAGTGACATGGGATGAAATGGATATAATTTCCTACAATGCAGTTGATTATAAGTTTTGATGTATAATGGGTGTTAACTTTGTGCTTTGTGGGTTCGGAGGAAGACATTGCTGCAGATGTGCTTTGTGGGTTCGGAGGGGAAGTAGACATGCTATAATGTTTCTATGGGAATTTTGTGGTGCATTCTGGATGGAATGGTATGGATGTGTTTTCTTAAGAGCCAGTGGTACTTTCTAATTTCTACGGTATAGAGAACCTATGGGGTCCAGAGAGTAGATAAGCAACTTACGTTTCTTGTGGGCTATAGGGGGCTATTAAGGCTTATCTTGTTCTAGCGACATGGAGGAACTGAGTATATTTATAATATGTATTTTTTTGGTAGTGGTCTTAGTGGACTTCATGTCCTCTTGGGTTGTTATACATGTGCACACGTACACACATATACATACTTACATAGATGTGTACATATGTAAAAACATAAATGCATGCACACATGCACATACACATATCATGATGGATACTTTTTTGGGCTTCTTTCTCTTTTTCTCAAATTTATGTTCACCTAACCTTTCTCCTTCATCTCTCTGTTGATAGGTGGACTTATAGGTGGCCATAGTAACGGAATCGTGTCTGAGAGGGAAGCAAAGAGAAGGAAGAGGAATAAGAACAGTGACGATGAGTTAGAAAATGGCTACTATAAAACTCCAATGACGGAGGAGCGTTATCGATCTATGTTAGGTGAACATCTTCAAAAGTATAAGAGGAGGCTCAAAGATTCTTCAATGAGTCCAGCACCTGCTCGAATACCTATCTCTATTCCAAAAAGTAGTGCAACTACGCCTGTGGTTCCCAGAACTCGAAAATTTGTTAATGAACACCGAGGTGGGTTACATGAGGTGGAGAAAGCACCAGACCACTTGACTCGCTCCTTTCCTCTAAATTTGGGATCTAAATACGCCAATGACAGGTATACTTGTTTAACATTGGCATATAGTATTGGTACTGCTTTTGTGTTGAGTTGCTGGCTTTTGATTTTTGATGTAGTTCCTTTCTGAAATGGTCTGATTTTGTGACGAACTCTTTACAGGATGACTCAGGAACCTCTATATCTCGATATTGGGGAGGGTATCACATACCAAATTCCGCCAACTTATGACAAGCTGGCAGAAACTCTGAACTTACCAAGCTTTTCAGACATTAGAGTGGAGGAGTTTTATCTAAAGAGTACCCTGGATCTGGGTTCCTTAGCTGCAATGATGGCAGCTGATAGGAGGTTTGGCTACAGAGGTAGTGTTGGCATGGGGGAGGCAATGCCCCAATATGACTCACTTCAAGCAAAACTGAAGTCTTTGACTTCGAGTGATCAGGTTCAGAAGTTCGAATTGAAAGTGACAGAAGAAGGGTTGAACTCAATCCCTGACGGGGCAGCTGGAAGGATACAGAGGTCAATATTGTCAGAGGGTGGTCAACTGCAAGTTCATTACGTGAAGGTGTTGGAGAAAGGAGATACATATGAGGTAAGTTCCTTGTCTCAGTATTGTCAGAGGGTAACGGTATTTTTCTAATACCTTTTGTTGTGGGAGATGGTATTGTTGGAAGAGGCAGAGAGTATTGCGTTTCTGTTAGCTTAGTTTATAATTTCTTGAATGGCAGATTATAGAAAGGAGTTTACCGAAAAAGCAAATGGAAAAGAAAGATCCTTCTGTTATAGAAAGGGAGGAAAAAGAGAAGATTGGAAAAGTTTGGGTGAATATTGCTCGGAGAGATATACCGAAGCATCATCGAATTTTCACTAATAACCACCGCAAACTGTTGATGGAAGCAAAAAGGTTTGCAGAAACCTGTCAAAGAGAAGTATGATTTGTCTAGCTCCTTCCATCTTTTGCATTCTCCATGACTCCATTATATCTTTAGAAGGACCAAAAGTAGTTAACATATCGGCTGCTTCTATAACAGGTGAAATTGAAGGTTAGTAGATCACTCAGATTGATGAGGGGTTCTGTAATCAGAACAAGAAAACTGGCCAGAGACATGCTGGTGTACTGGAAAAGATTAGAAAAGGAGATGGTAATCTTCTCAGTTGTTTGTTCTTTTTTCCCTTATTGATTATTTTAATATTCACGCCTAAGTTCTGTTTTAGGAAAGGACTTTTTCTTTGTCTTTGGTTTCTATATCTGAGTTTTCCAGCATGCATATACTCAGCCATTTGGTTTTCCCTATATACCTACCTCTCGTTTCAGACGCTTCATGCATTTAGAGGAACATCTGGAGGTGCAGGACATTAGTCTCTGAAGAACAGCTTACTCTTGTCTTTTTGATATTTTATTCTGGAATATTATACTAAAGGAGCCTCTTTTGATGCTTTTTATGCTACCATGCTTTTTGAGGTGTTTTGTTTTGTGTGCCTAGTCTCCTTTATTTTTTATTTTTATAGAGGGGAGAGGGGACACTATCGTGGTGGAAAATATACTTAGGAACGGAGTTCATTCTCTTGGTTTGCATTAGCTTAAAAAAAGAGTCAATAGTTTGAGGACTTGTGTACTTTGTCTATTCATAATTTTTGGCATGGAGACTTTGTGTTTTGGATATGGGGGTATGATATTTTTTCTAGCTCTTCCTTTCGTTAAGGCTGACACACGTTTGATGTCCCTTATTCCTACCGTATCATTTTTGTTAGCCTGCTTTGTTTTTTGGGTATTACCAAGGAAGGATAATGTTTTTTTTTGGTTAAGTAACTTGTGGCCCATATCTTTTTGTTTTTCGACTTTACTTTTGGGGAGTTGCCAAGGAAAGTGAGTTCAGCGCTGGGGTCATTGGTATCACAATTTTATTTGAGAGAGAAAATGTTGAACTGGGAAGAAAAAAATACATCCTGAAATGGAAAGTGGGAACAACAAAAAGTTATGGCGGGAGTTTAAGTCTTTAGTACCTACTTCTATTTCTTAAAAGAATTGAACCCACACTCTTACTCGTGAGAAACCATTAAGCTTATTACTCGGTTGATCTCTGTGCTTGTTTTTTTTTTCTTAATGCATTTAACATACCATGACCTCGTAGAGATGTACTTTATTTCATGTCACCTCATTTAAAGAGTGTCATGTTTTAACTAAGGAATAATATTTTCTGGCTGTTAGCTTTGCTGCTTCGTGATTAGTGTGCTGAAGTACACCCTGTTTCAATTACAGGCAGAAGTGAGAAAGAAGGAAGAAAAGGAAGCCGCTGAAGCATTGAAGCGTGAGCGTGAGCTTGAAGAAGCTAGAAGACAGAAGAAAAGGCTCGATTTTCTTTTGTCACAAACAGAACTGTACAGCCATTTTATGCAAAATAAGTCAGCTGCACGCCCCTCTGAGGCTTTCCCCGGTGATGAAAACATAAACAGTGAAGAAATCGAAGATGTTAAGGCCAGAGAAGAAGATATAGAAGATGCTGAATTAAAGAAAGAAGCTCTAAGGGCTGCTCAAGATGCTGTCTCTAAGCAGAAGAAGCTGACTAGTGCCTTTGACGATGAATGCATGAAGTTTCGGCAATCAGCGGATAGTGAAGTTCTAGATGAAGATGCGTCCGCCGCTGGATCTAGCAATATTGATCTACTTCATCCGTTAGTGTTGTTTATATGCTCTTCTCTGAATTTATATCAATTAGTGTATCAGTTTTCTAAACCTTGGTTACCTCTTCAGATCAACTATGCCGGTTACTTCAACAGTACAGACACCAGAATTATTTAAAGGTTTGTTGAAAGAATATCAGTTGAAGGGTCTCCAGTGGCTTGTTAATTGCTACGAACAGGTTTGTTCGTTTGCTTAACTTTTGACCTCCTGTTCTATTGTGTTATAGTTCTGTGAATGTTTAAAATTCCTTCATTGTCTGTTTGTCAGGGTCTAAATGGTATTCTTGCTGATGAGATGGGACTGGGGAAGACTATACAGGCCATTGCTTTCTTGGCTCATTTGGCTGAGGTAAGTGATACCCACCCAACACCCCCCCCCCTCCCCCGGCGAACCAACTTTGTGATTCAGTTTGTTGAGTCTTCTAGGCGCAATAATTTTAATAGGACAAAGGGGAGTACCAATTAGCAGTACTTGCTTCTAGTAAATAAGATTTGTGAACAATTTCAATGTGTTCCATTTACAGGTTAGAATATTTGGGGGCCCGTTTAAACATTTTATTATGTTTCAATTACAGGGTAAAAATATATGGGGCCCTTTTCTAGTTGTTGCTCCAGCTTCAGTCCTGAGTAATTGGGTTGATGAACTTGATAAATTTTGCCCTGGTCTAAAAACTCTTCCATATTGGGGTGGAGCTCAAGAACGACAGGTTGTGAGGAAAACTATTACCCCGAAACGTCTTTATCGTAGGTAATGATCAGAACCTTGTTAAACTTTTGCATGGCTATGGTATCAGCCTAGAAACTTCAGTAAGCTTGATATAGTTTGTTGGTTGGCTGAGATTCTAGGCTGTGAATTTATGATGTCACTGTTTTGTTATCTTGCTGTTATTAGAGCACAATTTTTTGCCTCAAATTAATGTATATTTCTGATATATAATCTGGGTAAAGAAATCTATTTTTGTATCGTTTTAGTATTCTCTTAGATTTAATAACTAAATTACATAAATAAAATGTACTCACCTTTTAGTTTCGGTGATGTTTTCTTGCTACGGGCGATATGCCCTTTTCTCGGTTCGCGCGTGACATGATCCATTGATAGCTCTTTATTATTGCATGATCTATGTGATTTAGTTAAGCTCTATAATTTATTATTATAATTAGTCTAATATTGCACGACTACGCGTTTGTGGAGCTGAACGTACATCTTTTGTCCGGCTGATGTTGCTTGTCAATGACGTGTTATTGGCCCAAAATTTCCTAAGACCGAAAGATTGACTAGATTAATTGTTTTGGTAATGTTACCTTGTGTTCGTAAGATGTAGGTTTTTTGTATTTCAATGTTAACTCCTCAACTTCGAATAACATCTTCAAAGAATGAATTTCAAGGAGAAGGAAGGGAGTTGGATTTCAAAAAGTGATATACATCTATTTTTTTCAGATCTTAAATGAGAGGGACTCTTAATAGTTTTAACTTTTAGAATGATTTCCTTATCCCTAATATCCTCAAAGTAGTACTCAAGAAATACAAAGAACTTCTACTTGACAAGACTCTTTTTTTTTCTTTTCTCTTTAAAGGAAAAATTTGCACCAACTATTCGTTTGGTACAAAACTGCAAAAACTAAAGAAAGTGCAGTGCACAACACAAAATCTATGTGATAGGTGCACAAAACAACACAAACTAATTGTGATGGGTGCACAACACAAACTCTGTGATGGGTACACAAAACAACATGAATTCTATGTAGAATCTTAGGCCAAAATGTCGTTGTGTTGTTTTGTGCACCCATCACATAGTATTTGTGACTGCACCTTCTTTAGTTTGTGCTGTTTTGTGCACCAAACAAATAGTTGGTATTGTTGGTGCCAATTTTTCCTTTTTAAATGAAGTACAAAGTACTAAGGTGTTATTTACTATAAGCATGAACTTACAACTAATTGGAATAAAGCTCCTCTGATATGAGGGATGGAGGACTTGGTGCTATATGGATTTCTCATGTGACGTATGTGTAATCCATTAAAGCTCTTCCAGCTGTG
This sequence comes from Patellifolia procumbens, assembly GCA_947645195.1. Classification (NCBI taxonomy): domain Eukaryota; kingdom Viridiplantae; phylum Streptophyta; class Magnoliopsida; order Caryophyllales; family Amaranthaceae; genus Patellifolia; species Patellifolia procumbens. The sequence goes on along the minus strand of CANSGD010000502.1, from coordinate 2,370,031 downwards.
TAAAATGGGGTGTTTGGGTGGGGAAATGCCGAAATGGGCATAAGAAAATACCTATTCTAAAGCTAGGCCAGTGCACATTTAAACTTATAAATGTGCCGACTAATACATGAACTGCACAAGGAAATGGCACTCCTGAAAAAGATTTTGGCTTGGCGATATATGTATATCTTTAGAGTGCGTAGAGGAACTACTGATTCCTAGATGTATGATGATATCTAAAACCTGAGGAACTCTTTGATACTTTTATTCTTCCTTAGTGCTTTGTGACTGTTGTCTCTCTCTCCCTCTCTTATTTGCTGGGCCTGTTTATCCGTTTATCGTGTGATAAGTTGTATGGATTTGTTAGAAAGACATCAAGGGGCTCATTAGAGAGGACGAGAACCTAACAAGTTGACGACTCATTATGATAATATCTACTAAAAGTCCTAAAGAAATAAGGATTGCCACAAATGCTTTCAAAAACGCGAGTTAAATGCCTCATGTCAGCGAGCTATGTTCTAAAATTTCAGTGATTTCTTTCTTTCAGTGTAGACCGTCCAACTGATAAGGCTTAATCGTTTATTTACCTAATCCAGTTATTATTTGGTCTCTTTTCCAAAGATCTTTGACCTGCCACAATTGAACCCAGAAGCCTTCTGAAGTTCTGATAGAGGTAAAAAAAACACAGTTGGTTTGAGGAGAGTCATTCTAGGGCAGAAAGTAAGAAATTTTTGTTCCAAGTAATGGCATATGTTCTTTATAAATTATATCTTCTGTGCATTATTTCTGTGCGTCTTCATACAACTAAAATGAGTTCCTAACTTAATAAGCACAATTGTCGTCATTGATCAAGATGATAGCACAATCTTCATTAGGGTCTATATAAATCATCCAGAGAAGTGCAACAAGTTGAGGATACGCTCCTTTTCACATTCATTTGACAGTCTTGAGAAGGATAAATTCAAATGCATATGATTGTTGTTTAAGGATGACCAGTCCATAAGTCCCTAAATGTATTTGGATACTGAGATTTCAAGGGACAGTCTCCATACTTCTGTTCCTAGTCTCAAAAGACTAACAAGAGTTTTATAATACTCAAATCTGATATGATGTATCTGTGATGTGATTTGGTAAGCCAATGAAGCTCATCAATCATGGATCCGAACTTAGGTCCTAGATTGATCCTAAGTTTGAATTAAAGTAACAAAAATAACTGGATATTTCAAATTAAAAAACCTCTTCTGGAATTTTAAATTGAATCTTAACCTCCCTTAATACACTCATGGAATTAAGTAGATTAATCACTAAGTTAATAAACACTCCTGAATTTTAATTAGTGGACGAAAATAATTGTTAAAGCAACAACTAAATTCAGTTACTAAGTTTTTTCAAAATCATTCACACATCTCTTTGATTGATGATTGCATGAGTATTTATAACTTCCAGTACTGCAGTTAGTTGGCTGAAAATCAGCCCTAAATCCCTAGGGAAATAGATCTTATAACTTGCAACTCAATCCCTAGATTCTAGTAAGAAATAAGGAAACAAATATTTGGCTTTTCAACCATGTTGGCCGAAAGTTCCTAGTCTATTTCCCCCTTACTTGCCGTCCAAACTAGGTGATATTAAGGGAAGATTTGCAAGATACTTTCTTAATTACAACTCATGGCAACGCATCAACTTGGAGCACAATGAAAATACAACTCAAAACACCCTAGACTATCCAAAATTTCAATGAGACTGAAATTTTCAGTTTTACATAGTTTCCTCTAAAAATAATTAAAGACTCAATTAACTAAATAGACTCTCAGATCATGTAAATCTCCCTAACTTCAAGAGTTAATGTTAAAACCATGATCAGATGTTGCTTGGCTACCAAGGAATCAAAATATGTAACTATTGCTTGCTTGGTAACCAAGTAACCAAATCCCATGACCTTGTTTTATAGAATTAACCATACCTAAAAATTGTGAAGATCATATTCATTAATAATTTAGAGTAGCCTTTTCGCATCCGCATCAATCTGTTTACATAACCTCGTAAAAAGTTCTTGCATATCGTGCCCAAAGAGGATATTTTGACTTCTTTTCACCCTAGTCCCACAAGAACGTTGAAAATGATCAAGGCTGATAGGTTTTATGCATGAACATTAATCTCATGAGAAGTTTTATGTGTTAGCCTCATCAAAGGTTTCTTTTTGGTGGAGATTGGAGAGGGCGAGGGGGGTGAGGGTGGAATTGGATGAGGTGGTGGGTGGGTTGAAGAAGAGTCCAAGTAACTCAACTGTATTGCTTTCCCTGAATTTCTTCCCATGCTCATCTTTCTGTCCCATTTTCTTTGACGCTTGACATGGTAAGCAACATATGTAATTATTAAGAGGACCTAGGTATCTGTTGTGTGCTTTCATGTGGCAAATTATAGTGAATCTGGTTTTAGAATATCCCAACTTGCTTATGTACATTTTTGTGACGTAACTGATAGCTTGGTCCGTTTATTGTGAAATGTTCTTTATCATGTTCCTGTTTCCCTATGTTGCACCTGTTATGTGCTCTTTTCTTGGTTTAGAACTTTAGATTCCATAATAGCTGAAATTTCATTCTTATCTACTCCTAGGACCATTATAATATAGTTGTAGGTCACTCCCGTCATTATAATATCTTCTGCTATTGTTATGCTTGAGTTTCCTGATGAATATTCTAGTACGAGGCATAATTGATTTTTTCTGTTTGGTAGGGATGCTGGGTTTCATATACTCATCACAAGCTACCAATTACTGGTTGCTGATGAGAAGTACTTGAAGCGTGTCCGATGGCAGTACATGGTACTAGATGAGGCTCAGGCAATTAAAAGCTCAACCAGGTTTTTTTCTTCAAAATCTCTTGTATCAAAAGAACTATGAGCTACATGCCATTTGTTAATTTGCGCCTTGAAGGAACCATATATGTTGATTATTGAGCATTGATGCTGCTTCTCTTTTCAATTCCAAATGATGGTTGATTGTCTTTTTAGCTTATGCTTCATTTAAGAGCACACATGCTGAAATAGTGATCTTCAAGATTTTATATGTCAACAAACGTCTTATGTGGACATTACATTTCTAGTACATACTATCTCTTAGCACAATTCCATTTGGGTTTGCAGTATAAGATGGAAGACTCTTCTTAGTTTCAACTGTCGAAATCGTTTGCTCTTGACGGGTACGCCTATCCAAAATAACATGGCTGAGTTATGGGCTCTTCTACATTTCATCATGCCCACTCTGTTTGACAGCCACGAGCAATTTAATGAGTGGTTTTCCAAAGGGTACAGATCATGCCTGTTGCTCTTGAATACTAAAACAAAATGCTATATATATATATCTGAATGTGTTGTTAGTTGAATTATAAGCACCATTGTCATGGCTTCACATTCGCAGGATAGAGAGTCATGCAGAGCATGGAGGCACCTTGAATGAACACCAGCTAAATAGATTGGTGAGTTTGTGCTATCTGTATATTCGAGAGTTGTGCTTCTGATCATGCACTAGTAGAACATGGTTTCCAAGGTGCCTGGTGAATTGAGTCATCATCTTTTATGTCAGCTCAGTTCATGTTATTCTGTTTACTTTTTGCTATGTTCCTGTTCTATCTCCTTGATTTTATATTTATTCATTTATTTTTAAATAGCATGCAGTGCTGAAACCTTTTATGTTGCGCCGGGTCAAGAAAGATGTGGTCACTGAGTTGACCGGAAAGACAGAGATTACTGTACACTGCAAATTAAGTTCCCGACAACAAGCTTTCTATCAAGCTATAAAGAATAAGATATCACTGGCTGAGTTATTTGATAACAACCGTGGGCATCTTAATGAAAAGAAGATTCTTAATTTGATGAATATTGTGATCCAGTTGAGGAAGGTACATTATTACATGTCTAATAGTTTTATTTTTTGGTTTCTTAACTCAAAACTAAATGTTACTTGAAATGTCACAGCTTGGGAATCTGTGTAATTCAGATGTTTCTTTAATTAACAGGTCTGCAATCATCCAGAACTTTTTGAAAGGAATGAGGGTAGCTCATACCTCTACTTTGGAGCCATCCCAAATTCTCTTCTGCCTCCTCCTTTTGGGGAATTAGAGGATGTATTTTATGCTGGTGGTCGGAATGCTATAACATACCAGGTACTTGCTTTAATGTTGAATTACCCTTGGAGCTGAGCAATAGTTTGTGCTTTACTTTGCATGATAACATGTGTCTTTTGATGCCTGTTTGTCCATTCTGTTTGACATAGTCCATTACTCTGTTGTCATCTTTCCTGCATCAACCTATCTCAATAGCATTAGACCATCGATTAGGTGATGTAGTGCTTGTACTATCTTTTGAATCTTTGCAGTGCTGTTCTGTTATGGTATTTGTATGAGTAACACTGACCTGTTGGGTTAGATAACTCTTATTAATTTTCTATTGTTTCGAAAGATCCAGATCGTGACTGCATTTTAATTTAATTTTTCTGTATGAACAATGAGCTGACTTGTTAGTTTCCACTCCCTGCCATCGAGCATAGACTGTCAAGCTTTTTATGCTAATAAAGTTTTTGATTATTGCCTTTTTCTAAAATACTTATAGATACCTAAGTTAGTCTATGAAGATATTCTTCGCGGTTCTTGGACGCTTTGTTCGGCTGCAAGGCGCGGTCTCAGCAGAGGATCTTTTGAGAAATACTTCAACATATTTACTCCAAATGCTGTATATCGATCCATAATAACCCAAGAAAGTTCCACCAATGCATCATCTGTTGGAAGTGGAACATTTGGTTTTACCCATCTAATGGACTTGTCGCCTTCAGAGGTTACATTCTTGGCTAATAGCTCTTTCTTGGAGAGACTAATGTTTTCTATGATGACGCAAGATAGGCAGTACTTGGATGAAATTGTGAACTTGTCGATGGAGGTCAATAATGGTGATCTGCAAATTGAAAGAGAAAAGGTAAGAGCTGTCACAAGAATGTTGTTAACACCAAGTAAATCAGGCAGTAAATTTCTGAGAAGAAAGCTCGCAACTGGTCCAAAGGATGCTCCATTTGAAGCACTGGTGGTTTCTCATGAGGACAGACTCTTGGCAAACATCACACTTCTTCATTCAGTGTATACCTTCATCCCTCAAAGTAGAGCACCACCGGTAATTATTTTGTCTTATCTTGTTTCTCTTATGCTCATAATTTTACGTGATGATGTTCATGTGGAAATCTTTGATGATTCATCAGATTGGCGCTCACTGTCCGGATAGAAATTTTTCTTATCAAATGCTCGAAGAGCTACATAACCCCTGGGTGAAGAGACTTTTTGTTGGGTTTGCTCGCACTTCTGACTTTACTGGACCTAGAAAGCCAGATGGACCCCCGAATCCTTTAATTCAAGAGATAGATTCTAAGCTACCTGTTTTTCAACCAGCTCTTCAGCTGACATACAAGATATTTGGTTCCTGCCCACCCATGCAGAGTTTTGATCCATCGAAGTTGCTTACTGTAAGAAATGCCTTTTCCCATCTCGTATGTCAATTGTAATTCACTATTGCTGGCACTAAAGTTATGTTGGTATTGCATTTGTAATCCAGGATTCTGGGAAGCTACAGACACTTGATATATTATTGAAGCGCTTGAGAGCCGAGAATCACCGTGTTCTTTTGTTTGCACAAATGACGAAAATGCTAAATATTCTTGAGGTATGTTTGTATTAATAACATAGTACTCCTGTGTCACAATTGAATTTCTTGTTACTTCCTCTTTTTTTAGCGTATCATATTGCCTTCTGCACTATTCGTCTACTCCATTTTGACCTTCTTGTATGATATGTATGCAAGGTTAAACATAGTCATGTAGGATCTTGTTAGATTCGGCTCGATATATATTTATAAAACATCAACTTTTTATAATATTTACTTATACACAATTAAATATATTATTGCTCAAAGTTGTGCATTGGAAAGTGCCTTTGGGTACAACTAAAATAAACAGAGGAAGTATTATTTTGAAATGGCCAAAAAGAAAATTCCTCTTTGCGTATGAAGTATTCGGAATAGATTAGATATTCTATTCCACTTTGCTTTCTCCATCGCATTAGCCTTTTTTCTCTCCTTAATTTTATGCTTTCTCATACCTTATTCTTTTTCCTGTCTTCATTCACTTCCATTTTTTTTTTCTTTTCAACTACTACTATTAAATACATGCCTTAGTCAACTAGGTACTTTGTTGTGGAATGGAAGGGGTACCTTTTTGAAGTTTGTTTCATTCAGACTTCAGAGTGCTTGGAACACTCACAATTTAAGCACATCGTGTTTGCTTTCTATGCCAAATTAGTCTACACGGAGATTTCATTTAAAACGAGCTATATTATGGATTTATGTGCATAAGTTCTGTTGGAGGAAATTACAAGAATTTTCGGTATGCGTCTGAAGTCCCATTGGGCATCCTGAAGTCCTATTGGAGGAAATTAGTCTACAGGGAGCTTTCATTTAAATCGAGCTATACAAGAATTTTCAGTATGCTGGAAGTTTGTGTCATACAGTCATACTTACTATATTTCATCTTCAACCTTAAGTCTTATCCTGAGTTTTCTGACACAAGACATATTCTATATGTTGCCAGTCAATTTCTTTGGTTTGGAGTTGAGAAAAAAGTCTAATTATCATCTTGTGGAGTTGTGGTGTAAAAGAAGGTTTGTAGGAGTAAGGTAAAAAGCTGTATTAGGTTTGAAAGTTGTGTGAAAAAAACATAGCTTTGGTCCCTCTCTGAAGATCACTCACTCAATCATAGATCTAGAGTGATTTGGCTAGACAATGTGTGGTTGTTGAACAAGGATTGGGTTCTTAGCAAGGTATTCTTGTTACTAGGTGATGATATCTGATGTGCAGATTTTAGTTCTTACCGGAAGTAACATAGGTTTGTAGTATGTAATCTTCAATGTTTTTGTAATTTAGTGATTGCTACAATATCTCTGGTTACTACACCTTGCAATCGAGTCATATATATACTTGCTTTGAGCTGCCAGCTTGTTGGTCCTCACATCTCAATAGTATTGTTGTGATTGGTTGGTATCGTCAAACCAGTCCCATAACTTGCTTTTTTGTTGTGGTGCTCGATCTTGTGGTGCACTGGTGCTGCTATTTGCTTCATCGTGCTTCTCTTTTGCTTTCTTTATTATGGTATTGTTTAGGGAATGGTGCTGACTGCTGATCTATTGTTTCTTCTCAGGATTATATGAATTACCGAAAATACAGGTATCTTAGACTTGATGGATCGTCGACCATCATGGACCGACAGGACATGGTTCGAGACTTTCAAGACAGGTATAGATTTTTTTTTTCCCTCCATGTAGTTTTTGGTGTTTGTGTTTCCTCTGGTCTCTCTTACCAGAACAACCTATGCTGGCATTGATATTGCATGGACATTAAAGAAAGCCCTATGAATTTATATGATGGAGAACTTGGTTTTATTACTTACAGGAGTGGTTCTTTCTGTTGGCTTTTATGACTTGTAGGAATGATATTTTCGTGTTCCTGCTTAGTACAAGGGCAGGTGGCCTGGGTATCAATCTAACAGCTGCTGATACTGTGATATTCTATGAAAGTGACTGGAATCCGACCTTGGACTTGCAGGCAATGGACAGAGCTCATCGCTTGGGTCAGACCAAAGATGTTAGTATCCTATATTCTTGATCCATCTGTTTCCTAAGGAAACTTTATAATGCTGAATTTGCTGATTTTGCTTTCTTTGGTGCCGCTAATTTTGTTTTCTGTATATTTCGGGCCTCCCCCCACCAACGTCTCAGCTTATCGATATTTTCTGTGCCCAGTGGTGTTAATTTCACATATTAAAAGGGGTAATTAGCCAGTCTTCACAGTACTGCTACCAGTTATCACAGTACAACTGATTTTTAGGAGAAGTTTAAATCTTTGGGCGGGTCCTTTCAAGTTAATTTCCCAACTTGTAGCATTGTTACCTCTGTTCCAGTGACATGACAGTGAGCTCAGAATCACTCTGTTTAACATTGCTGATATGTGTCCTGCTGACTTTTGATTGGGCATCTGTTGCTATCCCTTAAATCACTGTAAGATAAGAAGATTTAGGTATATTTTGAAATCTTCTAAAGCTAGAAACTTAGGAGATCTGTATAACCTTGAAGCTGCTATCAAGACAACCTGTGGTCATATCATAGATATAATCTTTTCAGTTTTTCACTGCTGTACCCTTCCTGCCCTCTTGCAAGAAAAGGAATGGATGCACTTAAGACAAGGATACGAGTGATTTGGTGTTTTTCTTTTTTTCTTTTTTTCTTTGTTCAGGTTACTGTCTATCGTTTGATTTGCAAAGAGACAGTAGAGGAGAAGATTTTACAAAGAGCAAGTCAAAAAAGTACAGTGCAGCAGCTTGTAATGACTGGGGGCCATGTACAAGGTGATTTGCTGGCGCCAGAAGATGTTGTCTCATTACTCCTTGACGATGCCCAATTGCAGCAGAAATTGAAAGAAGTTCCATTACAGGTAAGTGTAGCTAAAATTATTTACCATTAGTCGATACACTTTTTTGTCTCTGTTTATGCGCCTACCTTTACTTCTTTTTTTCCTCGATGTTCTTACAGTTAAAGTATATTTGTCTTCCACTTGTCCAGGTCAAAGATAAACAGAAGAAAAAGCATGCGAACAAAGGCATTCGAATAGATGCAGAAGGAGATGCTTCTTTGGAAGATCTTGACAAGGTTGCAATTGAAGCTGCCGATATCGAACCCTCTCCAAATCCGGAGAAACCAAAGTCTAAGAATAAAAAGGTACTAAGAATTTGTGCAGATTTTCTTGTCAGAAATCTTTTGTCATGTCCGTAGTGTGTGGAGGGTAGCCTCAAAACTGGTCATCAACTGGTCATCAAGTTGACTCTGTAAAATCAAGCTGTACGATATCTTTCCCCTTTCTAGTAGGCAGACAGAAACTTGGCACACTAGACTACCTTTTTCTGGATTGTTCGCGTGTAGTACCTTTCTTCCCTTCCTATTGGTAAATTTGATATGCAGGTGTTTGTGATATCTGATACATATTCTGTTGCAACTGATGCAAAAATCTCTTCACTGCAGAGAAAAACTGGTGATAAACAAGGTCAGCGAAAGCAAAAGTCTGCAAAGGCCGCTAACACAAAAATAATTGATGCTGGCTTAATGCCAGGAGATGAATTTGAGGGCTATATTAACAATCCGGACCAACAACAAAGACCCAAGAGGCCAAAGAGAGAACGACCGACTAAGAGTGTGAATGAAAATATCGAACCTGCATTTACAGCTGCTCCTGTTGTGGTCCCACTGCAACCTCAGAACCTACCTAGCATTAATCAGAGTTCAGGAGGTTTTGTGCCATTATCGGAGACAAATCTTCTCTCTCATCAGAGTGGCTTGTAGCTGGATTTTCCCAGTAGCTGGAATCTTCAATCCTCTTTGGGAGAAGCTGATAGTTTTCATCTTAGTTGGGTTTTTTGCTTCCATTTTTGCTAATCCCTACGTTGGATTCTGAGAAGCAAGCATGCCCTGTTGTAAGTTTTGTACAGGTTCTCTTCATGGGGTGCCATTTTCAACTGGCAGTTTTAGTTGTAGCTAAGCAGTGTATATAAGTGACTTCAAGTCCAGTAGGAATTTAAGCAGAGTATTGTCTTTGCTGTATATAACTAATTTATTCAAAATGTAAATCAGAAGATAATTTCAACAATTCAGGCAAAAGGTCTTTTTTATGACAATATTAATTGTTCTTCCATTGAGTTGCTATAGATCCTAGACCCGTTCCAGATCCGCGGACCCAGATCTGTTTATGAGGATCTGGATCATTAAATTCCAGTCCCGTCGGTTCCGGGCCGGATACTCTTCCCAAAATACGGATCCGTAGATCCGTTTCTTTTTTTTCCCTGTAACTTTTTTTAAAAAGTTCAAAAAAACAATTGTCTCAGACAATTAAGTGTATGCCGCCTCAAAGCTCAAACCCTAATATTCAAACATAAGGAGTTCTTGCCGCTGAACGTCACTCACTCACTCACTCACTCTCTCCCATTCTCTCTTCTCTTTTCATCTGCTCAACGACTGCTGTCGGCTGGACTGCTGCCGGAGCCGCACTGCTACTGGGATGGACTGCTGCTGCAGGCGCGCTGCTGCCGGAGCCGCACTGTTGTCGGGACGAACTGCTTCTGGGACGAACTACTGCTGCGGACTGCTGCTCTCTCCCTTCCTTTTTGTCTGCTCTTCACAGTTTTCAGGTTATTTCATCTTCCTATTAGCTTCATTTTCCTGGTTTATAATTAGTTTTATAATTGTTTTTCCCTTCAATTTCTTTTTCTATTTGTTTCAAGCATTATTTAATGTATGTTGCTGAATATATTTTATAATGAATAGCGCTGAATTATTGGATGTTTTGTTTAATAAAATGTACCAAAGCATGAATCTTTTTATTATAATGGTAGCCTAAGTTAATTCATAGCCACAAACCACTACAAATATTTTAGCAGAGAAATTTAATGTGTGCTTGTATGGAGATGGCTTGGACTCATAGCTTTTAATAATTCATAGCCACATTACTCACTGCATATTGATTTTTTTTTCATTTTGCTTTGCCTTTGTTAGTTAGCGTTGTTTAGTTTTTGTTGGCTTTTGTTACATTTTGTTAGGTTTTTAAATTTCATAAACTGAATATACTTATCAGTTAGTATGTGTTAGTTTTGGATATATTTGTTTTAACTATTTTTTCTCTTACTTGTAGGAAATAGAAGGAAAACAATCAAATGTTAATGCAAATACGGTGAAAGATAGTCATGTAGCATCCGCTTTTTCTCGGCCTCCTCGTCCTCCAAAATTAAGTGAGGCCAATGTCTTAGAAGAAGTAGATTCCGAATGCTTTGTTGACCTTGAAGATGATGACCATACCACTCATACTTCTAATAAGGGAAAAATGCCAATTGAGCTGAGTAGTTGTAAACATGGTAGAAAATTCACTTCTGAGGCTTGGGAGTATTTCGAGAGGATTCTTGTTAAGGGTGTCCTAAAAGCAAATTGCAAATATTGTCCCTCCATTCTCTCTTATAATGGGAATAATGAAACTTCACATCTTCTTAAACATGCAAAAAAGGTGTGTTCGGGAAAGCATTTGAGACTTGGGGTTGGTCAACAACAATTGAAGGTGAAAACCGAATTGTTATTTTAGGAGATTTTATGCAGATAGTGCCGAATTTGAGTTGGCCAATGTGAGAAGGAATCTTGATAACCTTGTTGTTGATTATCAAAGGAAAAATGAATGTAGCAAAGGGTAAGAAACATTATAAAAAGGTGTTGGAAAACGAGGGAGTGTTGAGATTTGTGATGATGATGGAGAGGATGAGTATGCTCAAGCTAAGAGAACAAAAAAAAGAAAGGTGAGTGTAAGAGGTGAGGTGGATCATTATTTGGAGGATGACTCCATTCCCGAAAATGACAACTTTGACATTCTTAGTTGGTGGAAAAGGGATCCAATGTATCCAACTTTGCAAAAAATTGCCAAGGACATTCTTGCTATCCCCGTTTCTTCGGTGGCTTCGGAAAGTGCTTTTAGTATGGGTGGTAGAGTGATTAGTTCTCACCAGGGCCGTCTCGTATAATTTGGGGGCCCTGTGCGAAATTAAATATGAGACCCCATAAGGTAAAAAAATGTCATCATATTAATATCAAAATCAAACTTTCATACAATTAATAGAAGTTGTTTTTTCCAAACAAAATTCAACATATATTACATAGAAATTCTACTTGAAAATTGTAAATGAGTATTCTAGGGTTTGGTTTTGCGAATTGAAAAGGCAGTAAATTAAAGTTGATTGAGGAGAGGACGCCTGCTTCAAGTGTAGTATTTACTCACGATCTCACGCGTCAATAGATGCAGCAATTCGTTTATTTTTTACTTTGGGCAAAAAACTAGTGAAATGGGCCTAAAATATTGGGGCCTTGTGCGGTCGCTCAACTTGCACATGGTCTTAGACGGGCCTGGTTCTCACCGTTCTAGGCTTCACTCTCAAACTGTGGAGGCATTAATGTGTTTGCAAAATTGGATGGTTGATGACATTATAGGTATAACTACTTATCTAATTTTTATTTCACTTGTTTTTTTATTCTCATATGTTAAATTTTAATTTTTTTTTGTTTAAACTAAGATTCTATGGAAGGTACTCATGCTTGTTCTACCGTTACCGAAGATTCCCAAGAAGATGGAGATGTAGTTGACTTCATTGATATGGTAAATGGTTTAATTATATTTTCTGACTTTATTAAGATTCCCAAAAAGTGTATATACCTATATACTTTTACTAACTTTCTTTCCATTTTCTTATTAGGATGTTGATGATGTTGAAAGTGCTAGTGATGTGGACGATTATCCTTAAAAGTTGAAGGCTTTGGACAAGAATATTGAAGATTTTGCTTGATGAAACTAAAACTATTACTTGCATTTTATATGATGTAATGATTAGTTAATTTATATTAGTTTGAACTCGTGTTATTAGTGTTGAATTTGGTGATGTTGAACTAAGCTTTTATGCATTGAGAATTTGAAATGTTGATAGGTACTCAAAAGTTGAATGTTTTTGAATGTAGGAATGATGCCATGTCGGTAGTTCGGCAAAGATGTATCTAATATTAATGTCTTCATAAAAGAGAATTAAAAAAGAAAGAAACAAGAAATGGATCCAGATCCGCAGAACCGCGGATCTCATGGATCTGGTTCTTGTTCTTTGAGATCCGTTGGATCCGGGTCAAATGCTTGGGAAACGGATCTGGATCTGGTACTACCAAGATCCGCCCCAAATCCGGCCCATTGCCATCCCTAGTTGCTATCATATGGTTTTAAAACAAGTAGTTGCCGCAATGTATAGACCGAGCACAGCTGGGATGCAGGATAGTAGAATACAGATATTTTGTCCAACACTGGCTAGACCATAGCTGTAGCTGAGTCTGGCAAATCAGGCCAAAAACAAGAATGCTTTAGAATGACATGTGGACAAGACCTCACCCCCATTAAATGGTCCGGTGGGTCGTGTCCAAACACCTTTCAAGGCTTAAAATAGGTTGCCCAAACAGCCAAACTCGGTCTGCGTCGGATTGTGTTGGACTATAAAGGATCAATCTCCATTAAGCACATAAAGGTGGAAATCTGAAGCAATTTCTCTAATTGAGTCGAGTCTGGGAGGAAAAACAGATGGAAGAGTTGTGATTTGCAACTTGAAGACTTTTTTTCCAGTTGTTTTGCATTTTTACTAGTTGTTTACAAGAATATTTTTTCCTTTATACCCAAGTTAACTCCAATCAAACTTGTTTGACCTGCTAAACATCCTTTTAGGTTCGGGTTCGGGTTTGGGTCAAATCAAAACTCACATTGAAATATCTTATTAAGAATACGAAGTGTCCTTTAGTTAAGGAATGAGTCAAGTGGGGTTATTTCTTGACAGATTTACATGTATCCATTTTGTAATGACAAAGAAGCTGTATACAAGATTCAAGTTCAGTAAAATATTTATCATTCGAACCTGTGTCAAGGTTTTTGTGATCTATTTTGTCTAGGACACAAGTACACAAAAGCCAAGCAATATTTCCGGATTAAACAAAATAAAATTGAGCTTTACTTATTATAGTTACGGGTAATTTTTGTTTGTAATCTTGTAACAAAAGCTCATGTCAAAAATGCCATTGCCATGATGATGAAAGTCATCTCCACACATCCAACAAACGTTTCAGGTGTACAGTACACAATGTACACCCAAGACTATTTAAGTTCATTCGGAGCTCTCGCAAAGCTTATTTGCTGATATGGAGGGCTTCTAAAGGGCTAATGAGCAAGAAAACAGGCATGCAACTCGGTGCTTACATCGCATAAATGAAGTATTTGCACACAAAAACACATCGAGATATCTTATTGGTATTCTAGTGTCACATGCATTCTTCACCTTTCAGCTAAACAAAGTTAACCCTCAACACAAGTTTACCCTTTGTCCAAGGATAAACATTAATTTGACGATGGTACACGAAGCAAGTAGTCACACTAGATTCTCGGAATACAGAGTCATAACTTCAAGGCTTGAGCATGGTGGCTGATGTGATCATCAATGAAAGTAGCAATGAAGAAATAGGAGTGGTCATAACCAGGTTGTAGCCGTACCAGAAGAGGTGCATTCACCTTCCTGCAAGCCTCCTCAAACTTGTTCGGCAGCAATTGATCATGTAAGAATTTGTCATCCTCTCCCTGTGGATGTAAGTTTTACAAAATATCAAACACAACTGATTGATGGCCAAGATATGCAGTATAGAATTATATCCATCTAACTAAAGGAGTACAAGGTAAACCTTCGTCCTTTTTTCTTATCTTTTTCTGATGAAGCATGGGGACCTGGGAGTGTAAGCATAACAATGAGGTTTCCAAGATCCTACCATGAGGTTGGGGTTTGAATCTCATCAAACCCAATCATGGGGTATTATGGTTTCCTTCTGGGCTAAAACTCCCAGTTATCAATTATTATTACAATGGAGGTGATTATGAGCCGATTGCAGAAATGATTCTTCTCTATCTGATGCAAAATTTACCTGGTCAATCAGAATGGTAGCAGATATATCATCATGGAACTTCGAAACCAAGCAAGTAGCATCATATTCCTACAAGGGTGCAGCAGCTTAGTTTGTATACAACTAACTAGGCCTTCCTGGGCATTTTATCAACAAACCAAAAAAGTGTAATCAACTGATTATACCTCCCAATCTGCCTTATTTCCTCCCAGATAATTACTAAAAGCTTTCTGGCCCCAGGCACAGTTAATTGGATTCACAATTGGTGCAAAGGCTGATACTGACTGCAAGGAAAGAAATTCCATTAGATTGCTTAAAATAATAGGAATCCACATCGTGAAGAAATTAAACGCATGAAATAGGTTCGATTATGAATCCAACAATTGAGCAGAGGCTTTATTTTGAAAATTTGGCATTCTCTTCCGGTATCATATACGGTATAAATTGATCAACCGAAGTTTCTGAGAAATTTTTTACATAAGATGAGCTATCAAATTTCTGTTCATCAAACGTAGACGAAGCATTTATTACTAGCAAAGTAACCAATCCAAAATGAATTACACGTTTGTTTCTTGTATAAAACTTTCACGCTTGCCACTCATCTCCATTTGAATCTCATTTACTTGACATTGAACTAAGCCATGTCTGTTGAGAAATGAGCAAGAACAATTAAGCACCAAGATATATACTATTTTCTGGGACAAACAGGCATACCTTATATTTGTCAAGGTTCTTTAGGTATATAGTCAAAGCTCCATGCCCACCCATTGAATGACCTGATATTGATGCCCGTGTGGTGTCAAGTTGTGGGAAGTTCTCCTTCAAAATCTCAGGGAGTTCCTTGACTACATAGTCATAAATACGCCAATTCTTCCATTTCTCTTGTGTAGCATTAAGATAAAACCCCGCACCTATAGCAAAGGGACAAAAGAGGAAAAGAGAGACTTGAATGTATAAATAGATATAAAACCAGATCATTTTGTTAATGACCTAAAAGAAGCTTTACATAAAAAATTATATTTGATCTTAATGCAAAGTAAGCAAGTCCATATTAATTCCATTCAGCTGGAGTCTGACAAGGAAAGAAGAGTCAAGTATCAAGCAATTACTACTTGTCCCTGATTCTAAAAAACACAACCCCAAAGGATAAGTGCCTTTATGAAAAAATTCTTTTCCTCTGTTTATAATCACATTTCAGCACAGGTTGTTATCATCCACTATATTTACATTAGCAACCTACGTTAAAATATTATAAACTCTTATTAAAGAAAACTTCCTTTGATATAAATGCATGTTATCAAATAAGAAAAAGCGTTAGATATATCCCTTTTTTTCTGACATAACCCTATTGAGGCCTAAAAACCAACATAAGTTATATAGCAAGCATATTTTATGATGCTACTTTCAATAACTAACCTATGGTGGGATTAAACAAATCATACAATAACAACTACAGTTATATTACATACCTACACCGAAGTCCCAACTGTCAGCCTCTCCTTCCACATTCAGCCCTCCTAGAAAGCAAATAAGCAAGATGGTCAATTAATTACCAACATTAAGAAGTATAGTAGATACAAAAATGAAAACACTGACTTTCCACAGTTGGCCTCACAAGGTAGTCCGTCGATAAATGTGAAACACACATTTGTATATTAATGAACACAATTTCCTCTTTGGGTAGTCCTAATTAATTTTCAATATAACCTTTTCAAAAATTATCTTTCTTAGAACTATACAGTTGGACCCTCTAGTCTGTACCTACTTTTCACTTCTTTCTCTTTCTACTTTTCACTTTCCTATAATTGGTGGCAATTTATTCGGGACTAAAGGAGTAGATTAATCACGAGCACAAACAACAAAATTGCAAAGCCATGTAACTGAAACCCGGTTACAAAACTTGTTACTACATCCGTAGGATACAATTCAGACACAAGGGTTTTTGTCTAGACCCAAATTTGGGCCTTGGTGACAACAAATGTCAAACATATAAAGAAAGAAAAAGCAAGACCTAGCATCCCCCCCCCCACCAATAAAAGAAAGTAAACCTTACCAACATCCCACTCCCTGTGACCGACCAGTCAACCTCACCTAGAAAAAATTCTTTAGCTTAGTAAGTTCAAAAATGTAGAGCAAAGGGAACCAAAACCACCCACTTGGATAGAGCTTTCAATTATTATTTATCAAAACTAAAACTTTCTATAATCTGATAGTCCCCATGTGATCATAGCCTGGGTCCCTAAAATAGCAACGCAAAACCGTGCACATAAATTAATCTTATAGTATCTTTCTCGTTCCAATATGGTTTCTCAATATGGATGAAGGACATTGTACTACATTATGCAGCCTTGAAGCTGCTAGGTATTGGTCCCTAAGAGAAAGTATTACCGTGAGTCCATGACATTAGCAGCAGGGTGGCGTTATGGCTCAATTAATGACCTTTTTCCTTGATTTATGCTATTATTACTTTTTATATCCTAACCAAGAGGTTGGAAATCATAACTGGAGAGAATATATAAAGTAAAAAAAAATGAAATAAACATCTTTTTAGACTAGGTAGCTTTTCAAATTTATATATTTGTCCCTGCAGTAGCTACAAAGTACCAACACCCATGCAAAACAACATTTGAAGAGAACAAGCTACCACGAACTAGCATCGACAGTACCTACAAAGTGTCATTTAAGGTATGCAATTTCTTCCAATTTTCTACTTGATATAACAGAACCAAAATGAATGCTAACAAGCATGGACTTACTTGGCGATGTGTCAGGGACAATCAGAGCGAGGCCCTCACTGGAAGCAGCACGTTGAGCTCCAGACTTGGCGATGAAATTTTCATCGGTACATGTAAGACCAGATAACCAGTAAAGCACCTGCAGAGCAGTTAAGTCAAGATCAGAGGTTATCTGCAAGTGAAAAGGACTCACAATCTAGGAGCCAGAAGGCCCACCAGATCCCGATCCTAGATGCACGCTCCTCTTGACGCTTGCAGAATGGATTCGCATATGCCGGATATTGAGACACAAATAAATCATTCATGAACTAAACCTTGAAGGCATAGAATATAACCCATCCTCAAAGTGAACCCCTAAAGTGGCTTGGTTCTATTCAATAGAACCAAGCCTCCTCTCAATCATTGTCCGCTGGAGCTACAACCGCCCCAGGAAACTCTTCCTCCACCCCTTGAAGATGTACGGAAGGATTAAAGGTTGCTTGGCCGTAGAATCATCAGTAATAGCCACCCAATCCAGCCATGGAAGAACCATATACTTCATTAAGTTCCTATGAAGCCACAAGTTGTGGTGTCGGTCATTAGTGTGAAGCATATGTGCCTCTGCCGAACTAGCATATGAATACCAATGTGTTTCACCATTCCAATGTCTCTAGGCGTCTCAACTTGGCAACCTCCACCGAAAGCTTTACCAGAATCCCCATACTTATCGTCCCTGACTCCTTGTGGTGAATATGTCCTCCATCAACTTATCATATGTATTCCTATGAGTTTCACTATTCCAATGTCTCTAGGCATCTCAACTTGGCAACTCTGCCAAAACCTTTACCAGAAGCCCCATAATTATCTTCCCCGACTCCTTTTCGGACAAAACCAAGCATTTCATAACCCACAACTCAGCCATCTAACTTCATGAGACCTCATAGTCCATAAGCATTTCACTTCAAATTGAAAGATGTTGGTAGCTCACCATGAAAATAAACACCGTCATTGCAAAAAGAGTAGAAGAAAATGAACGTAGAGGAAGACGGGATGGAAGATAACTCATTTATCACTAAATGAGTAAGGTCACACCAAAAAAGAGTCTCATTGTACCCCGAGGCTTCCGGGAACCTCCCATCATCACCATTCAACAACTTGTCACACCTCCTCATAAGTTAGGCTGTGACTCTGATCGTTTAGACCAAAGGAAGTGAAAGGTCCATTATGAAAAATCCTGGAGGTAGATAGAAATTCGTGGGTATAACACTCGTGAATACGGGCTTCCTTCCACAAAAGTCCCTCAAAACCAACATTGCTTTATGATTCATGCACGAGATCTAACAAAGCTAAGGCATGTAAAGTCATGTGAATTTGGTTTCTTGGATTAGTCAGTGGGGTCTAGTCAATTTGTCTATTGTCTCACTTAGGAACAGAAGCTCGACTAAGATTCTATAAACCTAAGGGATTAATTTGAGGTAGAAGGGTGGAACTACTACTTGCTGCGACGTATTTCTTCTCTTGGAAGCCATTACTAACTACTAAAAAAACAACTTCCTCTAACACAAACAACACAACCACTGATTTCCATTGATATTAATTAGGCAATCCAACCATCTTAGATTCCGTAACATTTCAATCATGTGTGTAGTGTAGTGTAAATCCATACTAGAAACGGTTGATCAAAGCTTCCACTTGAATATTGTGAGATTCTGAATACTCTTACTCATTTGTCTTCGTTATTGTTTAGTTTTCATGTTTATACATATTTATGATTGTTGCATACCTTTGCTAGGAAGTACTACTAGTTTATGTTTGTTATAATTCATTGCTAGACTTAAGATTAGAACCTGATTGTTCCATGTCTTTATCATTTGGTAACAAACTAAGATCTACGAATGCAGATGATTGTTGTTAGCTCTTAGGGATGTTAAGCAAATTGATTGAATGCTTATCGCTAGTGTAACACTGACATTCCTAACTTTGACTTGAACTTAGACGCTGATCAACTCGGTTATACATCAGTAAGGGTTTCAGATTCATGGTCACACTGGTGGTGCCTTTTTAACCATTAGTTTACGGAATTAGAGATTATTTTCACGAATAGGTGACCAAGAATCTACATAGAGTAGTTTGTTACGATGATCAATTGATAAGTTGGAGGTGGACATTAATCAAATTGTTAGACTCGGATTCATTGAATTTCTATAAATTTACTTACCTATTTAGTTTAGTTGGTGACGATTCATATCACCCCCTACTTACTCGGCACTTAGAGTCATCTAAGTGTTATTCTACTTAAATTATTTACCTGTTCTTCTCTTCCTTGGATACCAACCTTACTTCCCTTGTCAATTAGTCGTATTAGATAGTAGGAGATTTATATTTGGTGATCGTAAACTAAAAGGCACACAAGTGAAAGGCAGTGGTACCCAAGCCACCATGCATACTAGCAGCACTTTGTTGTTTGATAATACTATATAAACATTGACCAAGATGAATAACATCCCGGCAGCTGGAAAATGTCAATACAAAGAAGCCGAAATTCCTCTTACTACTAGCAAAGTTACGTAAATGTCTTAATCCCAGTAGCTCGGGATTTATCAATTTACCAGCACTAGTAAGTAGTAAGTATTAAATAGTCCAGCCACCATAAATTATTAAGCAGCATGCAAGTCACATCACTAGCTTTTGTATCAATCAATGCATAACGAACTAGAGGAACCTCTTTTCTTGGCACCTTTGCAGGATCACAAATACAGTATATTCTTTTCTTGATATGCACATGACATTTTAAAGCTTCCCAAAGAGACTACCATCAGATGTAAATCAAATATCCACCCCTAAATTGTAAAACATCAAATCCTTTGATCACAACTGCATCCCCTCACTCATTGATGTTGCAATATGACGGCTATTCTCAATGATTGTTCCCCATACAATCAAATGGGCATTTATAAATTTTGATTGAAACACCATTTATCAATCAAAAATTCAACTTCAATTACCACCCATGAAGCATATAATTAGGCACAAACCCTAAGATAAAATACTAGCTAGATAACCAAAACCCAGAAAGAACAAAAAAAAAGGACATAAGATATTGCCAAATGACATCAATTCTCAATAATTATTCGCAATATGATCAAATGGGCATTCTTAAATTTGGATTGAAACACCATCTATCAATCAAAAATTCAAACTTGAATTACTAAAACTAACCCATCAAGCATATAATTAAGCACAAACCCTAAGCTAAAATACTAGCTAGATAACTAAAACCCAGAAAGAACAAAAAAAACAAGGACATAAGATACTGCCAAATGACATCAATTCTCAATAATTATTCGCATTATGATCAAATGGGCATTCTTAAATTTGGATTGAAACACCATCTATCAATCAAAAATTCAAACTTAAATTACTAAAACTAACCCATCAAACATATAATTAAGCACAAACCCTAAGCTAAAATACTAGCTGGATAACCAAAACCCAGAAAGAACAAAAAAAAACAAGGACATAAGATGCTGCCAAATGACATCAATTCTCAATAATTATTCGCATTATGATCAAATGGGCATTCTTAAATTTGGATTGAATCTATCAATCAAAAATTCAAACTTAAATTACTAAAACTAACCCATCAAACATATAATTAAGCACAAACCCTAAGCTAAAATACTAGCTGGATAACCAAAACCCAGAAAGAACAAAAAAAAAACAAGGACATAAGATGCTGCCAAATGACATCAATTCTCAATAATTATTCGCATTATGATCAAATGGGCATTCTTAAATTTGGATTGAAACACCATCTACCAATCAAAAATTCAAACTTGAATTACTAAAACTAACCCATCAAGCATATAATTAAGCACAAACCCTAAGCTAACATACTAGCTTGATAATCAAAACCCAGAAAGAACAAAATAGCAACATAATAGATTATAATTATGGGGAAGAAACAAGAAGAAAAGTAATTAAAACAACAGAAAAGAAATGAAATTAAAAACATACAGGGAATTTGTGAGAAGGAGAATGAGAAGGAGGGAAGTAAATGTGGAAAGTCATGGAACATCCAAGAGTTGGGCTGAAATGCTTGTATCTCTTATTGAATCCACCATGCATTTTAGAACTGCTGATTTCTGTTGGTTTCGTCTCCATTTTGGGATCTCTCTCTTGTTGAGTATCTCACTTCTTACTACAAAAACTGATTGAAGTTCCTGAAACAGTGACACTCTTGTAAGAACTTTCTCCAACTCTTTCTAGTAGTGCATATGTGGGCTGTATAATGGGCTTTGATTCTTTTCTTGGGTGTAGATTGTAGAGGGCAATCTTTTTAATTTTATGGAAGTGGAAATTGATTTGGCCACATATGGAGAAACCCTCTAAGTAAATCTGGCAAAGCTAGTCCGACCTGAACGACCCGAGATCCGAAATGACCCGATTCAAAACATGCTGATCCGAAATTTACCCGACCCGAGATCTGAAATGACACAACTCAAAACATGATGAACTGAAATTGACCCGACCCGATACTGACCCGAATAATATTTATCCATAATTTTTAAATTTCAAGTAAATTCTCGACACAATTTCAAGTAAAGCCAATATAAAGGTGGTGCTCTGATACCAATTCTCCCCTTAAACCTAATATGGCCAATTCCTCGATCAACGATCAAGAATTTTTTATCGTTGTTGGGGGCCTGAGAGTCTGAGGCAACGACCCGAAAATTGACTCGACCCGAAATCGAATGCGACATACCTGAAACCCTACCCGACACTGACATACCCGAAACCCGAATCGAAACTGACATACCTGAAACCCGACTCGATCCAAAATGAAATACCCGAAGCAGACCCGACCCGACCCGAAATTGACCCGAAATCGAATGCGACATACCTGAAACCCTACCCGACAATGACATACCCGAAACCCGACTCGAAACTGACATACCTGAAAACCGGCTCGATCCAAAATGAAATACCCGAAGCAGACCCGACCCGAAATTGACCCGAAATCAAGTTGACCTGAAATTTACTCGACCCAGACCCGACCCGAACGACCTGATTGCCAGTTATAGAAATAAGGATATAAGAGCTTGAGTAGGCATTTTTTTTTTTTGGGAGAGAAGATGTGCTCAATAATCTAAGGATAAAATGTTCATGAGTACATAAAGAGAAATCTCTCTGGGGGCTGTGATTCCCCAACATTGTTCAATACCAAAGGCACAAGTCTAACTGTAACCATGAGATTTGGCGAGCCTCAAAATAACCTTACACTCGACCACTTCCACGAGCTAATACGCTTTGACTCTCCCAAAAGCTGGAATGATCACTTTCCCACAGTTGTCCGTCACCACCACACCCAAGCCACACCTCCCTTCCTCGCTCAAAGTTGCATCCACATTCAGTTTCAAGACTCAATTGGGGTGGGAGGGGGTTGCCAATTCTTCAAATTAGATTTTTGATGCCTCGTAACAGCTCCACAGATGCGTGCATTATACTTATCAAACTCCTCCACCATCCTAAAGACTTGAGAAATAATAACGTCCTCTATGGATGTCTTATTTTCGAATACTTGAAAGTGCGCTCAAATCAGATGCACCTCATCAAGAAGAATCCACGTTGTCGGTGTTTATCATCCACTTCCTTCCAAGACATAATTAGCTCTCACATAGACAAACATATACCCCTATCTCTCATCGCTTTACAATCACACCCATTCCATAGAGCCTGAACTTTTGGGCAATCAAATAAAGCATGTCAGATTGATTCCATAGGATCGTCCAAGCACTTAAACTAGTGTCGTCAAGGAGGTGTCAATAATGCAAGAGCGCGCACACAGGTAGAGTATCAGCATAAACTCTCCAAAGGAAGTGATAACTTTAGGGGTAACATCCACAACCCAAATGCCAACCAATGCTTGGTGAAAATCATTCAAGTTGCAGCTCTTACCAAGTAATTAGGTCGATCTAATTTCATACCTGCCATCCTTTGAACTCGCCCATGTGATAACGGCAGGTGGGTTGCAAATTCTAATCGGAATCGCTAAGATGCACTTAGCGTCTCTGTCATTGAAGTGTTGCAAGATAAAATCAGAATTCTACCCCTTCCTCTAGCATCCATAAGATCTCTCACCGCATTAACTCCTTCACATCTCTCCCTCGTAATAAAAAGACCACATTCATCAGCTTTGCAAGGATCCCTCCACACATCAATATGTTAACCATTGCCTACACGCTATATAATTCCTTCCTTAACCAAATCTTTGGCACTCCGAATGCTTCGCCCAAGCCTAGCATCTAGAATAGAATGATTAGGGAAATACTTTCCCTTAAGCACTTTCCCATACAAATGATTCTCATTATGAATTTGTCGCCAAAATTTGCTTTTCTAAGAGAGCATCATTAAAAACTGTCAGATTCCTAAATCCCAAGCCTCCCCCCCAAGAATTTCACATTACATACTCTCTCCCAGCTTGTCCAATGGACTTTCCTCTTTGAATCATTCTTTCCCCACCAAAATCTCGCCATAACAGCATGAATCTCATTCATAACCGAGACCGACAATGTATAGATCCCCATCAAGTAGGTCGGTATCGCCTGAAAAACTGATTTCAACGAAGTCTCTTTCCCGGCCCAGGAAAGTAGGTTTTTTCCACGCTTGCAACTTCTTCCACACACTGTCAAGCAAAGACTTGAAATCATGCCTTTTGGAACGCCCTAGTACCGAGGGGATCCCAAGGTACTTATCATTATGCTCCTCCACTTGCCTCGTGTTGAGAATATTCACCAACTCCCCCTTACAAACATCGGTCACCATTCTGCTAAAAGAAAGTTTCGACTTTTCATAATTAATTTGTTGTCCGGATGCCGCTTCATACTTGTTGAGAATATCAACTACATTTTTATGCCTAAGTGGTGCCTCTGACAAAAAGGAGTATGTCATCTACAAGGAGAAGATGTGACACTTCTGGCCCATGTTGACTAACTTGAACCCCATGTAAAGCTCCCTCTCAAACTTGGTGCTAAAACCAGAAAGGCATCCGCAACAAAGATCAACAAAAGTATGAAGAAAGAGGATCACCTTGCCGAAGCCCTATTTTGTGGATGATATTACCACAGACACGTCCATTCACGATGAAGGAATAAGAGACCGAGGAGACACGATCCATGACCAAGTTAACCCATCGGCCATAGGAGCCCATAGTGAGTAATAACTTTCGTAGGAATCCCCATTCAACTCTACCATAAGCTTTACTCATGTCCAGCTCCTTGGCGATCAACCCCTTCCTAGAGCAAGACCTCTTTTTCATTGTATGCAAATTCTCCAAGGCAATAAGTGCATTTTTTTGGATTTGGAAAACTCTAAATTCACTAGATTTAGTTAGCTTAATAAGAGATAGATATATAATGGATTCCACTCAAAATAAATTAATAAAAATGCCCTTATCAACATACGTGCCAAGTTTTTACTATCTACTCCCTTTTTTCTAAAATAAGAAGGTTATGTACTTATGTGTTAAATCAGTCTACCCATAACGTTTGGTGAGACCACCTTAGATATCAAATTCTTTACACCGTATATATCAAATTCATTACTTTTTTAAAAATATAATCTCATTTATAAGTATGAGATTATATTATGATAAGAAGAATAATCCTCTGGGCTGCCCTCGCACAGGGCCCCCATCCAGAGGCCCATTACAAGCCATACACCCCCAACCCCCCAACAATAAGAAATTTGCTTCCACCAAGATTTGAACCTTGGTCTCCCATGTGGGAGAGAGTAAGCTATACCATTGGACCCAAGGGTCTTTGGTTGTATTATAACTTTATTGTCTGGTAGTATAAAAACAATACTTGAGGCATTAATTTCATTTATTGAAATTATCAATAGTATCCATTATTATTCAATATCTAATATAAGACTTTGATTACCTGAGTTGAAACATTGAATATATGATATAAAACTTTGATTATCTGAGAGAATATCTAATATAATACAGTGAATATCTGACATAAAACTTCAATTATATGATAGTATAAATACATTATCAGAGGCCTCAAATATTAATGCATTACATAAAATCATTGTCTGATACTATTACCTAAGACATCAAACTCATTAACCGAGATTTTTAATTCATTATATAACAGAACTAGTTAATTACTTGAGATTATAAATTTATTTATCTGATACTGTATTTGCCTGCTATGTTTATGTGTTTTACGTAGTTGAATTACTCAATCTTAAATCAGGGTTTTGCCTATAGGTTTTTGCCTTTTACTTGAAAGGGTTTTTCCTATTTTTGGCTTAGTCTATAGAGTCTTAGTTAATTTATTTTAGACTTTAGTTAATTTTAGACTTTTATTCAGCATGTTATTTTCTGTTAAATGGCTGCAAATATGTGATGTAATTTCGGTTATGCTTAGTCCTAGTTGAGTTGTAATCCCTTAAAGATAAGATTAGATTAGCTAAGGGATAAGGTTGATAGTAGGCGTGTAAATAAGATAGGAGAGCCGAAAATCTCTATCCTATCTTATTAGATTATCTTCCTTATCTTTTCTTTATCTTTTCCTCAATTCTAGGGATTAGTTTAAATGCTTTCTAGATAGAATTTTGGTTTCCTTATTGTACTAGGAGTAGCCTAGTATATATAGGCACCTGTTTTTCATTAATAAAAGAAGATTTGAGTTATTAAAAATTTCATGAAGTTTATACTTGTGAATTTAAGGTTGAGTACCTTGCTTGTTAGCATTAAAGAAAGACTGCGATCTATTCTTTAAAACCTTTGAATCGAGATTCAAAGATACTATCCCCATTAGTGACTTGTTAAACTACACAACCATCCATCTTTTTAGCTAAACATCACATAAAATCGTCCCCTTGAACCCTAAGACTTTCATCCACTCTCAAATACCCTAAAGTAGCAATCTTTGGATCAAAATTCATATCATACGTCAAATTCATTAATCGAGATTATGTTGGGTCACTTGAGTGTGTAGTGTGACCAAAATTTTGATTAGACGACTTGACCCAATACTTCCACCTTTTTAATAGACTCCCCAATTATTTTTCTCAAACTTAAATATATAAACATTTGACCTTATTATATAATTAAAGATGTGCATCGTCAAAGATGTGTCTGAGTGGTATGTTTTTACAACAGACATTTGAGAAACGCCCACCACAATCTCTAAGTTAAGGATGAATATTCACTAATCATTTTGTAACGTGTGATAATGAATTTTACTGTTTTTTTAATTGAAAATTAATTTAAAAAATCAATTTTTTGGTATCATATTTATTAATTATTATCTAGATTTTTTAAAAACACAAAATGTTTTTTTTTTAAATTAAAAGAAGCAAATTCCATTATCCTACATAACAGAATGATAAGGTGATATGAATCTCTTATTTAAATATTATGGTAGCCATTTCTCAAATGCTCACCCTAAAATTTTTCATCTTGAGTAGGGATACCAACACGACAGGGACTGAAGGATGATACTTTACCTATCTACATGCACTCGCTTAAAAATCTCATCCCCGTCCCTACCTATACACAATAGAAACTATCCTCGCCAACACCCACATGGAATCATGGATACCCACACATGTCTCACACTCAGCGCCTTCGCCCCATCATTTGTAGTACCAGCCTCATCTTTATTACTCAATATGTGTTGTATTTTGTATACAATTTTTTTTCTCTAAGGATGATAAGAATTTGTCCTACAAGCCGAAACCTCGTACGAGTCCACCAGCCCGGATAAGCAGGCCAAATACTTGAAAAGTAGTGGGAAGGATAAGAGGAATATCTAACCTCAAAACTCTATTTGTAGGAATTGAACCTCTAACCTCAAGGTTGAAAGACTCTATTCTTATTTTACTGGATAAAACATTATTTGATGTGTTGTATACAAATTATAGTACAACAAAGAAGTAGGAAGACTTAACGTAAATCGTAACCTCCCACCCACAAAATTTCGACATCTCCGCCTAACTAGAGCGAATTAGAAACGGGCCTAAGACCCACACACTAACAATAACATTCCTAGACTCATGAAATTTTGCTCAAAGTAAATAGAAGTCTATTATCAAACTTGTCCAATTAATCATCCTCTTCGTGAAAACACTGCATGTTCGCCAAACGACATAAATATGCATACAATTTACAGCAATACAGCCAAGAATGAAAACAGGGTATGGGGGTTTTGGTTGTACATAGAACTATGCTAAAATGGAATAAAAGAAAATAAAAGCAAAGGACTATAGATCACACATTCACACTTTGCTACAAATTCAATTGGGTAGGCTGTGGGCAGGCATGGGCAGCTGATGGGGACTTGGAACTTCTGATGAAATTATGACAATCCTTTTCATCCTCAACCTCATCCATAACCAACAACATTTTCCCATAAAATTTAATGACACTAGGTATTAGTACCTGTATAACGGTTTAGTGATAAAGTTTATATCTTACCACCTTAAAAGTATGATTGAATACGTCTAATAATCTTGGGCACTTTGGAGTTACGATTCTCTCCATTCTAATGGACTATTTTTTACAAATTTTTATTAACCATCCGAGTGTACCATGAACATGATACCCTTTAAGACAATTTTTACCTCAAATAAACTGGGTATATCATACCATGCTCATAATATACCAGTATGTATAATGCATACTCTCGTTCTTTCTCCTTAACACTAAATTATAATGGAATTTAATGACCGTTGAGTGAGTTGGCAGTCTACACAATTATTTAATGCTTCTCTCCTTCCTACCCAACTCTTACTCCTTAATTAATCAACACTTTACTCTTCCTATAAATTCAAGCACTATATAATGCATGAGCTAAAATCAACTTTAATCACTTTTTGGTTGAATTTGGGAATTTCTGCACCCATTTTTCTCACCTGTAAAATGCATGCATTACCTATGTTCCAAGGGAAAGTAAATGGGATTTTGCAAAGATTTTCTTTATTACCCGTTTTGACTTGGAAAGAGAGAGACTTTTGGAGAAACTGACACGAAAAAGGTTTGAACTTTGACATTTCCATCACAATTACTTGTTTATTCACGTATTCACGTCTCGTAACGCACAACTTTAATGAGTTTTGATAATATGAGCTTGATTTAGTGTTTTTTTGGAAGATATAGTATCTGGGTAGCTGAACAAACCCTGACGGTGTAACCAAAGATATGGTTGTGATATTTGTTGTTTTTAAATAATTTTATGTTGTTTGTCCTAATTTCAAAGTCTTCAAGGTCTAAATTCGGCAAGATTTTTGTGGTTAGTTATGATGTAGGTATGAAAATCCACCAAAGATTTTGTCTTGGAAATCTGGGTTTTTATGAGACTTTTGTGGGTTACAAAGAGTTGATTTTTGGTGTAATAGTGTCAGATTAACAATACCCATATCAGATATTGAAGTTGGTTTGATAAAAATTTTATTAGTGTTTTATTAGTGCAATTGGGTTATAAAATTTTAGATGTCCTGTTTGATATAAATAGAAGATATTGGGAATCGGGATAGTGTTGATTTGGGTGTTTCTGTTTATTTGAGGACATAGAAAAAGAATGGTGGGAAGTATTGAATCCATGAATTATAGTAGTTTATATGGTAATGGATCAATTCATCATCAGAATGGCAATGAGGAGAAGCTCGACGAGCTTCGAAAGCAGTTGGGAAAGGCTGATGGTGATCCTTTAAGGATTGCAGGTGTTGGAGCTGGTGCTTGGGGTAGTGTGTTTGCAGCTATGCTGCAAGATAGTTATGGTCGATATCGCGATAAGGTTCAAATTAGGATATGGAGGAGGTCTGGTAGAGCAGTTGATAGAGTAACTGCTGAGCATCTTTTTGAAGTGATTAATTCAAGAGAGGATGTTTTGAGGAGATTGATTCGTCGTTGTGCATATTTGAAGTATGTTGAAGCGAGGTTAGGTGATAGAACGCTTTATGCAGATGAGATATTAAGGGATGGATTCTGCTTAAACATGATTGATACACCACTTTGTCCCTTGAAGGTTGTGACCAACTTACAGGAAGCAGTTTGGGATGCAGACATTGTTGTGAATGGATTGCCCTCGACTGAAACTCGTGAGGTGTTTGAAGAGATTAGTAAGTATTGGAAGGAGAGGCTCTCAGTGCCGATAATCATCTCTTTGTCAAAGGGAATTGAGGCTGCATTGCATCCTGTTCCTCACATAATTACTCCGACACAGATGATTCACCGAGCAAGTGAGAAAATCTCTTTCTCCCTCTCATTTTTCTTGATGAAAAAATTTAAATTAAAACATTTGTTTTTGCCTGTTTGTACTTTTGTACTTGTGATGATTTTCCATTTTTTTTATTGACAAACTCCAATGAGTAAATGGTTTGGTCAAAAGAATATTGGATAGTTTATGAATATGAAAGCTTGAAAAGGTAGTATTCTTTCTGATGTAACACTTGTGGGGGATTGGAAAACTTGGAAATGAGGGTGTTTTCGTGGTTTGTTTCCTACATGATCACGTTTATTATTGATGAGCAACTGAGGTTTAGAAAGAAGAAATCTTGTGGTGAACGCGTCCCTTCTTCATGCCATGCCAGTAGTTTGATGTTTGTATCCTGCTTCACCCTCCCCCCTGTTTATAGGGCAACTACATCAGTTCATATCAAGAGAGAAAGCTAAAGAACTTGAAAGAGGTTCAATTTAGAAACCCAGAAGAGTGATAAACTCGAATTTCTAGCATAGTGGTTATTGGGCTGCTGCAGCATTTGTTTCACTAGCCTTATATATTGATTCATATAGCCATTCATGTGCCATCCTCGTCTGACAAGATCATTGTTTTCGCAATGTAATTTATTTATGATTTTAATTTCCCTTGTTTGACACAATTTTATTTCAAAGATTTTAAGCATTCTCATTCATGTCTGGCAGCTGAAGTTTCAATGGAGAATATCCTTTACCTAGGCGGACCGAATATTGCCTCTGAGATCTACAATAAGGAATACGCTAATGCACGAATATGTGGAGCAGAAAAGTGGAGGAAACCTCTGGCAAAGTTTCTAAGGCAACCCCATTTCATTGTGTGGGACAATAGTGACCTTGTAACTCATGAAGTCATGGGCGGTTTGAAGAATGTCTATGCAATTGGAGCGGGTAAGTTGCTGAGTTTAACCATGTTCTGGGTTATTGGAGGCTTGAGCTAATCTGCAATAATTGCTAGATGTTCCTGATTGTTTAAATTATTATGCTAGAGACAGTTATATAAGTTCAAAGGAAATATGTCCTGATTTTTTCGACTGAGTCAGAGAAATAGACACATTGATATAAGTTAATATTAAATATTCTGACAGTAGTGGAGCTTTGTATATCAGTTATCAAATCTGGTTATGATGCAATCAAGTTCGACCCTTATATTTTCAGGAATGGTAGCTGCCCTCACCAATGAAAGTGCTACTAGCAAATCAGTGTATTTTGCTCACTGTACATCAGAAATGATATTCATTACTCATTTGTTGGCTGAAGATCCTGAGAAGCTTGCTGGGCCGTTGCTGGCTGACACATATGTCACGTTATTGAAAGGACGGAATGCTTGGTATGGACAAATGTTGGCCAAGGGTGGTTTGAACCTGGATATGGGGGATAGCATCAGTGGCAAGGGGATGATTCAGGTACTGTACTATCATCATGCTTCATTTATGTGAGAGACGGGAAAGTTTCCTTTCTATTTTCTGTTTTTGGGGGGTGGTGTCTGTTAGTTTTCTGAAAGGTAATTGAAGAGCAATAAGGAAGTTTCATGATTTGATTAGCATCATTAAGTAGGTTAGGACCAGTGGCTCCCAGACTCATAACTATCTTTCTAGCCTTCTACAACTGATTTGAAGTGTGGAAGTAATGTTCTGAATAGTAAATAGATATGCTGTCTTTCTCCCGAAAGCTGTCTCTACTAGTCTAAATTGGTTAAGGGATGTTGACGTCTGGAGATCGAGTAGCGAATCTGGAAAAGTTGTTCAGTGTCCCTTTCAAAATTATTAGAAGTGTGCTAGACGAGCTTACCTCAGCTGGTATTACTCCTAGCTTCCTTTGGGTAGGTTCATGTTGGATCTCAAGCAAGAGCAGTTGCAGCACTTGGGGGTTGGGGGTGGGGAGAGGGGTCGAGGGAGAATTGGGCTTGCCACTGCGCACCAGGGTCAACCTGAGATTGGTAACAGGTCCGGTCTGTGTTAACCTATCTAAAAATATAAAACAAATAGGGAAAAGAAAAACAATTTCCCTAGCGATACCGGTATGAGGTGTCTAAAAATTCTTCAAGTTTCATCCACCACTCTGAACCTTCTTGGATCATCCCATCAATAGGATCCACAGCTAGCTCAAGTTGAATATTGATGAAAAGGAAACCACAAAAGGAATCGAAACCCCCCTTTTTATGGGAATCATGAATAAATGAAGGAAATTTGAGGGTTTGTTCCCTTCTATGGATCATTTTCGTATACTGACATCGAGTTTCAAATATCAGGGTGTCTCAGCAGTTGGAGCATTCTATGAGCTCCTAAGCCAGTCGTCTTTGAATGTGTCTCGCCATGGAGAAAGCAAACCTGTTGCGCCTGTTGAGTTATGCCCAATTCTGAAGACACTATACAAGATACTCATAAAAAGGTGACTCTTGACCTGCCATTTTGTTCAGTAGTTTCTTAAAGATGCCTAACAAATGATACAAAGTATACCATTTAGTATAAACTTGAAGACGTTAATCATAGTTCGTTAACTGTCTGCTTGGTGTAAAATTACAGGGAACAACCATCAGAAGAAATTCTCCAAGCACTGAGGGACGAGAACATGAATGATCCCCGGGATCGTATCGAAGTTGCACAATCACATGCCTTCTACATGCCTTCGCTCTTGGGGAAACCTATGGATTCTTGATATCTCATTTCTACGATTTGTTTTATATTGGTTTTAAGAATGAATAACACTTCCACATCATAATGATAGAAGGGTTATATCCTTAAAATACAGGTTTCATAGAGAAGGATCAAGGATGCAGTTTACATACAAGTAGAAAAGTAGTACCCAAATTTTCTTAGTTTGATGTGATAATGTATTTTGGAACATTCAATGGTAAATTTGTTGTGCAGTAAATTATCCTAACTCCCGAGTATTCTCCCCCTACCGAAATTGGTGCATGCAATTTGTTCCTATTTTTGTGCCTAGTGATCTTTATACACAATTTGGTAGTCAGCTGTAATTAGTATTTGTTAATGGCCGATGAAGAACATCTTCAACGTAAATGTATTACGATCCTCCACTAGAAATTATTTGGAGTATTTACATCCCTATTTTCCGTGAAAATATCAAGATATCTGTATTTTTTTGGGCAAAAAGACATAAATGTTGTTGTACTCCGGTATAACTTCAAGTCACGATGATGATTTAAGACAAGCTCGATCTTCCATCAAGACCTTGCATTTGCCTCCGGCTCTCCCACAAGAGCAAGTTTATTGATGGTCTTGAGGAGAGTCTTTTGGAGACGACAGTCACAAGAGACTACAAGTCTTAAGCTACAAGAGCAAGCTAGTGAAAAGTCGACGTGGCGCGGTCTAAAGTGCAGCAAGAGAGTCTAGGAATAAAAACACCCATTTACACTAGGGCCGTTGGGGTTTTGCTTTTCCCTCTCGTAGGTTCTCTTCGTTCATCTACACAAACTTTAAGTAGTATAAGATGTTGACCACCACTTTTATTATACGACTATTTTTTTGTTCATTGTTTATCTGGACGTCTAATTTTTGCTATGTTGAAGACGTCCAAAACTCCAAATGAACAATGCGCAAAAAAATAACCTTGATTATACATGCTCATTTTACACATATACACCCGATTGTACTACGAATATTGCGGACACAATTGCAAGAACAAACCTCGAGTAGTTAAAGCGGCCAAGTTCCACAACATTAAACTCGATAATAGAGGGGAAATTCATTGAATTCAACCAACAATTTTTTAGGGTTTCTGAGAAACACACCAATGGCGAATTCTGCAATTCCGAACGAGGGTCTCAAAGATCTTCTTAAACCTTTCTACCAGAGAGCTTCTGAAGCTGAGGTTTCTTTCTACTACCATAATCTATTTCAATTATTAATTTTCTGATTTTATGTGTTTGATAATTTTTGAATTTCGTGGATTTTTGCTTATCATGCTTTATGCTTAAAATGTTGGAATTCATGTAAAATCCTTATGCTTCCAGTTTGATAGTTGGTAAACCTTTGAAAATGTGCTTTTGTAGGTATGCTGTTTAGTGTTTAGTTCATAATTAGATGATATGAATGATTTTATTTGCAGAAAGGGGAAAGGTGATTTTTTTTTTTTCGCGGCGAAAACAAGCAGAATTACCCCGTTTCAAATCCTAATTTACTTAAGACACTTTTTTTAGCATTTCCTATTTTCTTAAATTGAATGGAAAGGAAATTCTAATCATCTGGTTTTCGCTTTCGAAGGATCGCCTGTCGAAACTTGAGACTGTGATTTCGAGTAAGAAGGGTATGAGACAAACGCTTGAACTTATCGCTGTACTTGCTGAAATAATGGGTTAGCAATAAAATCTAATTTGTTTTCCGTATAATCAGGAATTGCTGAGGCCGGAATTGGCAATGAAGAATGTTCAAAGAGAGTGAAAGAGTTGGAGTTGAAGTTGGAAGAAATGACTGCAGAATTAGCTGCTGAGAGAGAAAAGGTCCCTATTTCCTAAAATTATCTTCTTTGGTATGGTTATCAGCTTGTGAAAGCCGAAAGGAACTCGAGGTATTTTGATGCTCACATTGATGTTTTACTGCAGTTTGCCAAGCTCACTGTCGAGAAGGATAAGAAGGACTACCGCATGATCCACCTTCTCCGATCACTCAAAGAGGTTGATCTCAAGCTGGAGCAGTTGACTGCCATATAGGTGGGTTGGCTGCTTCTATTTTCGTCGCAGTTGTTGGGATGAGTATTATAGAAGTGATAATATCTCTAGAGTATGATACCAATTCAATGGTTTGTCCTTTTGCCTTGTCGATATCAAATGAAGAGGGATTTTCGAAAGATTACCCCCTTTGCTCTCGACTGAAACTTCTTCCAACTAGGATCAACTGAGTCCCAATTTATTTTAGAATCGCATAGAGATTCTAGTACTAAACATCCCTTCAAATGTTTTTGTTTCAACGACATACTAGGATGTAGTCTTCCTGTGTCGTGTCTGGTGCTTATTGTAAGATAGTGGGATACTTTTGTTTCCTTGTAAATGCAGCCACATATGCTAACAGCCACTCTACTAGTCTCCATGGATCCGAGTAACCAGTGAGGCTGCATTTGGACCACCTTTATCACAACGAATAGCAAGAACTGGATGTAGCGGTAATTATAGCTTGAATGCAGCCTGAAATAGGAGCTTCATTAAGTATTAACAAATCCCCTTTTTTTATCATTGCCTCAGTAGTCAGTAGTACTGGACATAGTACATAGTACTGGACATAGTACATAGTACATAGTACTGGATGCTTAAATGTTCAACAAAATCAAATTCTGGTGATTAGCTCTGCACTTGTAAAACAACCCTATGCATTCTTCGAGTCTTAACATAAAGTTCTTTCGAGGTTCTTAGATTGTTCAAAGTTTTAGCGATTAGCTCTACACTTGTAAAACAACCCTATGCATTTTTTGAGTCGTTAACATAAAGTTGTTTCGAGGTTCTTAGACTGTTCAAAGTTTTGATTCTAAGATCAAACTATGTGGATGGATGCGCTGTCCTGACACAATTTCTACTGTTTCTTTGCAGATCGCATCAGGACGGACAAAGCAGTTTTAGTTCAAAGTTGCTGCATTCTATGCAAAATTTGCCCATTGCATCTCTAGAACTAGATTGACTAATGTGATTTTTTCAAATATTGTGTAGAAAAAGAGTGGCAAAGAGGACTTGATGTTAGGCTGCATTCTGAAGAAGTTCCAAACTTGTGACATCTGAGAAATAGATTTTTGTTATGGAACTTGACAAAATTTGTGAAAATTCAGTGTACTCTGTTTTTCACTATGTATACTGACGTTGTCGACTCTTTGCTCTTCTGGTATGAGAAAATGGTGTGAGTAGACACACTGTCTTTGGTGATATTCTGTTGCACATCGACAAAGCTTAGAAATTGCTTCAGGAATTCCACGGGGTTTGACAATCAAGGGTTTATGCAACCATCTTATTTGGCTCTATACAGCAATAACAAGGAAGCAAGTTACCCAAAATAAGTCTGATAAACAAGCATCAAAGATGATCATAATTTCTTTTGTTGCTGCTGGTAAAGGAAGATATTATTTGCTACACTTTCTATTTTAGGGTGATTATAAATAATTTGGCCAATTTAGAGATATATGTCCTCTTTAAGAACTTCTATCAGGAGGGATGGTAGGATAGAGACTATCTAGGTCCAGGATTTTACTGAGAATGAGGCCGTTTATCTCGATTAAAGGCGGAAGCATTTGATAATATAATCAATTAATTAGGAAGTCCAAAATATCCTAAAGCTTATTCTGAGAACCTATGTAAAACTCCTACTCAGATGCCTATGCTGAATTGGGTAATATATACAAACATTTGGGTGAAGTTGATACCTGATGATGTACATGCTTTCACTATTTGCTCTTTTGTTGCTTTTTGTAGTTTTCATACAACTTTGCTTGTTGATTCATGTTCATAAGTGATGAATCATGAATAGCATTGTCTTCTGTCTTTGATACAACTTTGTTGTTTTTTGTGTGGAGCGGTGTCGTTTCTATAGTGTTGCTTCCATTTTGCTTGACAATTCCTTTGAGTCTAGTTTATCAGATTTTGTTTTGCCTGATTTGTCCAAAAAACTGTTTTGAAATTGGAACCTGCAGAAAAAGTAGTTAGTAAAATTTTGTCCCTTACTTTTGCCTAAGTGAAAATTTTATATTGCCCTAATTTTTGCTAGGTAAAACATACAGCCCTTTTATTTTATTCTGATATGGTGGTGATTTTTTAGAAGTAGAATTTCTCGTCTTCTGTTAAGAATTTACCCAATTTGATTTGAGCTAAATATCAATAGATTCTGATCGATCAATGGCCTTTAGCAAATTTGTCATATGGCCATGTTGGGATGATAACGATGGTATCTCCATAATGGATGATTATAGACGGATATTGGTCCATGAGGTTTATAATACTTCGGATCCGTTTTAATATGCGAAAAAAACATGTTGCTCTTGCTCTAGTTGGATCAAGCAATTGCTATGCAGACACGAACCCAACTTTATCTGGGGTGTTGAATGTAATTTGAGAATGTGCAGTTCTAATTTTGCCATTGTCCATTTCGATGTTGGCATAAATAATGTTTTTGTAGATTCATTCTTCATATTGGATATCACCGTTTTGAAAGTATATTGCTAAAAAATTGTTAATTCTTTGAAGAAATTTGACTCTGGATGTTGTTTATGCCAAATTTTACACAAGTAAAATCTAGTTAGAGACCTACAGCTAGCTAATGAAGATGGATTACTAATCAAGATGAACAATGCGAAGAAGAACAAAAGAAAGCGAAAAAGAGAGAAAGACACCGCAAATGGTGACGCGAAAAACCTCGGGAATAAGGGTTTAAAAACCGTGGGTGGCCTTGAGTCCACCAATCCACTATGATCAATGTAAATTACAAGTACAATAAATGTGTTTCTTACGAATACTAGATATATAAAAGACGAAATGATAAGTGTAAAATATGAGTAGAAGTACTCTCTAAACTTAGAATAATGAGCCGTAGCTTCTGGGATTGTGTTGTGCATCTAATGATACGTTTACAGCTTAAATAGGCTTCAAATCAGCTTGTTTGTACTGCTGTAACAACTTCCTAAGATATAGGTAAGTTGTTGTAACAGCTTCCTTAAATCAAGGAATCTGTTATCACCTTTCTGTGCAGTTGGCTTTGGATTAGTCTCCCACTATATTAGGCATGTGGGCCGACTTATTCCTCTAATTGAATTTGACTTGGTCTTCATGACAGACTCTCCTATATCTTAGGCTATTGTTGAGTTATATGTTGACCTGCTCCAAGCTGGTGGATAATAGCTGGTGGACGATAGCTGGAAGCTAATACTCGGAGGCTATAGGTGAAACCTATGATCATGGAACCTGCGAACCAGCTTAAGAAAATCTGGACATAACAGATGTGTTAAAGCAATGAATTTGTATATGATTACATATCTCCAGCATAAGATATATGGATTGTCTTATGTAATGTTATTAACCGTGTAATAATTCTTACAAGTCCAAGACAACCATAAAACTTACTGGTATTCTCGAGACTTTCAAAAGTGGACACTTTGTAGACTTCTTTATTGAACAAATAATGTTGGTACCAATTTTTGAATTGTCCTTTTGAATTTTGGTTATGGTGATGGTTTGGATATTATATAGGAGTTAAATAATATGGATCATTAGTTCATTGAGATAGAACTTGAAGACCATCTTATAGGCGCTATATATGACTAATATGAGCTCGTCCCAATCATAGAAACCGATGTTTAATTGCACCGTTGAACATGGTTTCTTTACATAATTACGCAAATATTTAGGGTCACCAAGGAACCGTTGCTTATTTGCACTAATTGAACAATTTGGTGTATCTGAACTCAGATCATTTTCATGCTCTGTACAAAAATCATGAGTGTCATCATAGGATGAGGTACACAGTTAAACAAAGCAGCAGCATCAGAAACCCTACATATTTCTTCCCTAGAAACAATCTGCACTGTAAACCCTGTATGATGTATATCTTCTTCAATGTATACCTAAAGTCAACTTCTCACCAGTAGTCGAAAAATAATCCCACAGCAAAGCCAGCCAAAACGAGCAAAACACTGCAGAAACAAAAAGTGGGTTAGAAGAAAAAAGGATTGTTTCTCTGTACATTCCTAGCTAGCTCGGAAAATTCTGTGCGGCTCCTATTCGCTTGATCAGTTCCTCAATCATCTTCTCTTTCTTGAGTTTAGAATGTTTAGGCACCTTGTAGAGCTTTAGAATATTTTTTATTTCCGGCACTTTCAGCTTGTACAAGAACTGAGGATCTTGAGAAAGCTTTAATCTCAAGCTTTGAAAATCATAGGCAGGCAACAATTTTGGATCCACCTTCTCCACAGAAGAATTTGCGCACGCAACATTACACAGATTAGCAGAACTAGCATCAAGTGGCAAAGCTACTTCTCCTGTGGCTGGAGGTGCTTCCAGGCACATCACTAGTTCCGTCTGTGACTCTGAAGCCAAAGTCCCCCTTGTAGGAACATCGTCTTCCTCAGAAACTCCCAATTCTCGGGAGTCAATACTTGCCTTTGTTATGCTTGCTCCTTGAAGTTCTCGGTTCTTGCCACATAAGAGGTGAGGATGATGTCCATGAGCAACGTCTCCCGCTTTCATTGGCCAAACTGTGTCTGTGAAGGAACAAGATCTGTCCTCTACCACAGAAGAAGGTGAAGTTGATTCCCTATACGTTTTTGAAAGAAACTGCCTCTTTCGGATCTTCCCTAAAGGCTTAAGCATCCTCGGGTTAGATTGTCTGACACCACTGAGATTTTTCCTCTGTGATTTTGGCCCTTGTGGTTTCAAAATTGTGCTCGCACTGGATTTTTTTCTGCCATATGTAATGTGAATATTGTCAACACTTTGGACTTGATTTTCTTTTACTTCTTGATGACCCTCAACTGGATCATTACTTTCCTGGTCTTGCGTCTTGCATAGGAAATCAGCCACAACATGTTGAACGCAGATATCATTTTTTATTTCTTCCACCTTTACAAGCACTTCCATCTTCGCAGACAAAGGTGAGGAGCCACCTCCATTGTTTTTTGATCCAATCATGCACTCCTCACTTTCACCATGCTGCAAAGCATTAGATTTCAAATTTGCAGATGTTGGTATAAGTGTATCGAAAGAATGTAGACAAATTGATTCAACTAATCAAACAAATGATATCTTGTAAGCAAGAAATCAACCTTTTGCTAGTTAAATAGCTCATTAACTGTGCATTTAATCTCTAGAAAATTTAAATAATAAATAATTGAATATCCATTGGGGCAGTTCTCCATTGTTCCACAAACCATCAACATTAAACAGCCCTGTATTCTTGGAGAGATGAAATGATGTCGGAACACGAGATAATAAACATTAAAATATACTTCCTCCGTTTCTAAATAAGTGACATTTGAGTAGTGTTTACTATTCACAGTTTAAACTTTAATTAGCTTCGGTGATTTACATTTTAGAAAAAAATATAGTCATGTGAGATCTTGTTAGATTCGTCTTAATGTGAATTTTTTTTAAATCAACTTTTTGTAATTTTTACTTATTGACAATTGTAGATAT
The DNA here is from genome assembly GCA_947645195.1 of Patellifolia procumbens. Lineage (NCBI taxonomy): Eukaryota > Viridiplantae > Streptophyta > Magnoliopsida > Caryophyllales > Amaranthaceae > Patellifolia > Patellifolia procumbens. Next base: position 2,330,374 of record CANSGD010000502.1, on the reverse strand, counting down.
TAATGGTTAAAATAATGCATTGACAAACGTGAAAAAAAGAAGTGTCACTTATTTAGAGACAGAGGAAGTTCTTAGGTAAGACACTCATGAAAAGGTTATCTAACTGTCTCACTCTCAAAGAAAACCAATAAAAGCCCCATTTTTCTGGTCCAAGCGGTGTTTCAGTGCAGGCACAGTAGTTTTGGGGCCTGATTTTGGAACACGAGATAATAACCATTGCAATATACTTTGGTAAGACACTACTCTCACTCTCAAAGAAAACCAATAAAAGCCCCACTTTTCTGGTCCAAGCGGTGTTTCAGTGCAGGCACAGTATTTTTGGGGCCTGAGGCAAAATTATATATGGGGTCTAACTTTCATAACTTGCTATAAGTTATTTATTGTGTGCCAAACTGGGTAGAGATTACCTATTTCATTTGGCGGCCCATCGTATGTACTGCTTGGCTATCTTATGTACCGCTTGGCTATAATTGGTGTATTAGAGTCTAGTATCTACGCCAATTACCACTAGACTCCAAAGTTATAGGATGTGCATATGGGGGTAATGGGGACCATCACCTTATGGGTAAAAAACTGTTGAGAGTGTCTCATAGCAAGTTGGAAGCTAAAAGAGAAAAAGAGTCCCACGTGAAAAAAGTAGGAAGAGAAAGAGTGGTTTACACCGTAGCTATAACCACAATCCACTAGCTTAGGCTTTTGGGTTGTATTAGCCTATGCTCATTGGTTGTCCATTCTTGCCTAGTTTCCCCTTTTGAGCCCCACTTTTGGTATCAAAGCCCGAGATTAGTGATCCTTGGAGATTTGCCTAGTCCAAGTTGTGGTGAAGCTTGGATGGCCCGATGTGTTTCCACGAGAGCCCAAAGCTTGGTTGTTCGGACTAGAAGTTGAAGTGGACTTGTGTTCAAGGGGGAGCTTGAAGGGAGTTCCCTATTCTTCTTCGTGTGATGCCCACCTTGCATGTAAAGGGGGAGAATGTTGACAGGGTCTCATAGCAAGTTGGAAGCTAAAAGAGAAAAAGAGTCCCACGTGGAAGAAGTAGGAAGAGAAAGAGGGGTTTATAATGTAGCTAGTACCATAACCCACTCGCTCAGGCTTTTGGGTTGTCTTAAGCTATTGTCAAGTCTTGCCTAGTTCCCCATTTGGGCCCCAACAAAAACAAATCAAATGGTGAAATAGATAGGAAGACTTTAGCTAGATGGCAAAAGGAAACGGTTAAGTAGGTATAAATATGATAGGGACCACAAGTTTAAACAGGAAATGTAGCAACTAAAATGAGACATCTATTTGTGGTACATATAGCAAATAAAATGAGACATCTATTTATGGTATATGTAGCAAACAGAGAGAGACAAAGGGACTAATTAAGTAGCTAGTAGATGTTCAATAAACGAAAACTTCAAACCTACTACTGTCCAATTTCAAATTTCCAAGTAAGCGCGTTTTAAATTTTGCCTCGCCTGAAGGGTAGGGTGACAGTTGCATGTTTTACATGTAGCATAAGAAGGACAGTGAATAATCCGAGCTTAACGCCACAGTAAGCCAAAACAACAGAAAGTGAAAGGATTTAGTTACTACCCTTAATACTCAAACCTGAGGCACACATTTTAGACCTTAGAATGGCCTGACAGCTAAAAGTTGCAGATATTGATGAATGCAAGGGTCAATGGATAAGCTAACCTACAGACAAGTTATGAATGAAAGTGTCAGAGGATAAGTTAACCTGCAGATAAGTTAAGAATCCATTTTTTCCTTCAGGTGTGCACTCATAAGAATCAATTTCTGTTTTTCCAGTCGCTTCAACATCAGTTTTGCCCATATCTCCAGCCATAGTCACGTCCCTTATCGTATACTTGGGGGAGTCTGAGCAAGATTCTTCAGAAACCGTGTCTGCAGGCTCCTTAAAGTTCTGTTTATCCAAAAGTAACAAATGAAAGATTGAATCATGCAAACAGTAGTACCCGATCTAAATAATTTAGAAGACGAGAGTCTTGCAGCAGAAAGTACCAATCATTCTAGTCTAAAACAAAGACCTTATCAATGCACAAGAGTGATGACTGATTGACATTCTTCTGGGAAAAAAAGAAATAAAGTTTTGGTACCTTGAACTGCATTGCAAAGTCTCTTGTCATCCCTTTGGAATCCCCACTTAATTCTGAAGTTGTTTCTCTTTGTGTTAGCTCCATGCCAACTGAGCCAGAAATGACAAGCAAATCCATCTCATCGAACAAGTCTTCCATCTGTCGTTGCAGAAAGAAAAGCAGGTTAGTGTGCTTTCTGGCCAGAGGTATGGAGGCCAAGTTGTTCCATAAATTAGACTAACTATTTACTTCAAGGACAACCACACAAACAGAAGAGGCTGACTACATAGCAAATCAACCCAATGCCTTGTATGTGGAGCATCTCAATAGGATGTTAGGGGAATTTACTAGTCTAAAAGGCAAAGTATTTTAACTTGATGAACAAAATACCTCAAAAATGGTAATATTTAATGTTTCCATAAGATGGACATTGGGAATTAGTCAATAAGAGACCATAATTCTGGTTTGAAAAGAGAAATAGCATTAACATGAAACGCCAACCACACAACTGGATTTAGTTTGCTTTGATCTATGGGCTCCAGGACCACAAGTAGGTCAACAGTTTGCTAAATTGGTTTGCTTCACTCCGTTGGCTTCATGACTACGTTAACTGCATTGATGCTTGAATGGTCCGATGACTTGTTCCCCTAGAACTCGAGTTCACAAATTACTGATCAAGTGTTATCACATAGGGACAGACAAGGCCATACCCATGAAATGTACAAGAGATTTCTGCATATTAGAGAGCATATATTACCATTTAAGAAGAAGAAAATTGAAAAAGGTAACAGAAATTCCAACCTGTTCATCACACGCTACAAAATTCTGCTTAAGTAAGTCAGTAATGATGTCATAGATTCTCTCAGCTGGCCTTTGGATAGTTAAAGTTGTGTCCATGTCATGCTCACTTAGTAGATTCCTATTTCTCAAATTCTTGATTGATGTAGTGAGCAAATCTATCTTCTGTTTGAAAGTAGCACAGCAGACTTCATAGGGATCCCTCTGCTCATCTGACTCAGCCCACTTCAGTTGGCACTGAAGGATAGCCAGTTCATCTTCCAGATCATGTATTTCAGCATCTGCTTTAGCTATCAGATACTGTAGCACTTGTGCACAAGATTTCTCGTTTTTTGCATCTTCAATTAGATCTAAAGCAAGTAATAGACAAAAGAGAATCATTGTTTGGTGGAAGGGCAGGAAAGAAGGCAAATCAGAAGAAAACAGATATATGCGTAAGAAAAATAATTAATTTTTGTGTATATGAAACAATTGATCAGTTATACGTCAATAATGAAACTTGAGGTATCTTTGCACGAAGTGTCAAGGAAAAGCTGGAATTCTGTGCAAAAGGTTTGTGTGGACAGAAATTTATACTAAAACTGATGTGAATGCAAAATGGGTAGATAACATGTTCAGAATCTAGGACTTCTAGGTTGATGATTTACCATGTCCATAGCCAAAGTGAAAATTACAATGCCATCCATGTCCTGCAGGAAGAGATATTATATGTATGAGATGATATGAGATCATCTGAAAACAACACAAAAATAAAGACGCTCAAACTCTCACCATCAGATATAACTCTTGGATCAAAATCCATGACATCAATCAACATGTGTCACACCCATGCAGCAACAAAAGCACTTCTGCATTATTACAAACACTATATAATCAAGAAATAAAACAAATTTCCACGTAAAAGTGATAGGCTCATACTCAAAAAAAAAAAATGAAACTCAGACTGAATAGAAACCAAGAACTTACACTACCTATAAACTCAGACAGCATCCTGTGTTCCTGAAAGGAAAGTAGGAGATCGGAGACATTAGGACTTGATATGTCACGAAAACAAAAAAGGCAAATGGACGACATATTACTATTTAATGAAAAATATTGTTCAATTGATCAATCACAGAACATGGATACACAACCATTGTCATTCCTGCTAGGAGTAGACGAAAAAAGAAAGGCAGGTGCGATCCATTTTACATGACCTTATTTATCACATGTAGAACAGTTAATTCTTCTAAATTTGGTTGCAGAGGTCGGGCCAATACTAAAAGAACACTGCAGTAACTTGACAGTAGGCGTCAACTAGCAAGCCAAACATGAGCGCACTTAAAACAGGTTTATGGGGGAGGAACTGGGTGAGTTCCACAATAACTGCTCGTATGAGTTATAATATACAATGACTTCATATAGCTTGTTATATTTTACTACTCAATATAAGTTAAACTTCGTTGTTACACATCTGGGTGAATCTCCTTTTGGCTCATTCAAAGATCAAGACTATACATTTATTCGGATTTCCCGCATCAAACGTTAAGTTCGGCTTGCACCTGAATCAGACATCTGCACCCTAGCAACCACTTCATCGCCCAAATGTAACATGCTAGACCTTTTTCTTTCATTTTTCACCCCAATATCTCATTTGATCACATATTACAGAAGGTAGAAAATAGAGATCGGTTAAAATTCAACATAACAGACATGACTTCTTTGTTTAACCCCCAAAGTGAGAACAAAACCCCAAAACTCAATGATCATAACTTAACTTCATCAAAATATCAGTTAATCAATGGAAAACTATAACTTTAACTTAACATCTATATACAGTTTATGTGTGATTTAGGTTAAGGGTCTTACAATAAAGAAAGACCTCTCTCCGTCCTGCAAATCATGAAACCCAATATTTTTTCCTCTGTCCAATTAATGTACCCCAAATTTTTTGAACATCTAACAATCACAGAATACAATAGTGAAGAGTATACCTTCATTAGTATGAGAATTCCAAAATCATGAGATTATTCCTAAATTGGAGAGTGATAAAAAACTCTGGCAAGCATCAATTTTAACATGAAATGTGTGCATGAGTAACATAGACTATGATACCGTCCCAATCATCAAACTAAAATCTTCCCCCCAAAATTCAGCGATTTCATCAAATGATTTTCCAAATAGTGTCCAATTACCAAATTAGAGCTTATTCAAGCATGAAGACACTGGAAATCCACCATTATCAAATCGAAATCAGTCGGCATAATCAAAATCAACCGTTTCACTTACTAATGATCAAAATAGCGTGAAAATACCAAGATCAGTGCCTTATTCGAGCATCTCATTTTCTTTTCCTCTATATAGTTACTTTGTCAAAAGTAGTAATCAAGTAGCAGATCAAACTTGAAGAAATCGACAATGACGCTGGAAATTCAACAATATCATCCAATCGAAATCATGAATGGCAAAAACAAAATCAGCAATTTCACCAACTTAATCTTAAAACAGCGTCAAAATTACCAAACTTGGAGCCTTATTTGAGCTTCTTTTATCTCCTTTCTCAAAAAATAGTAACTAACCCATAGCAAAAAACTTGAAGAAATCAACAATGACGTTGGAAATTCACATCATCTAAATGAAATCGCACACGGAAAAAACAAAATCAGCAATTTCATGTACTTAATTTCAAAACAACGTCAAAATTGGAGCCTTATTGGAGCATCTTTTATCTATTTCTCCACACAATCCCTTTCTCAAAAATAGATACTAAATCAGTAGTCAAAAACTTGAAGAAATCAACAATAACACTGGAAATTCAACAAAATCATCCAATCGAGAAATCAGCAATTTAGAAACTTAATTTCAGAACAGCGTCAAAATCACCAGAATTAGAGCTTAATTCAAACATCTTTTATCTATTCCCCAACACAACCGCTATCTCAAATAGTAACAAATCAATAGCCAAAAAACTTGAAGTAATCGAAATCACGCATGCCAAAAACAAAATCATCAAGTTCACCGACTTAACTTCAAAACAGCGTCAAAATCACCAAAATTAGAGCTTAATTCAAGCACAATTCATCTTCCTCCCCACACAATTCATTTCTCAAAAATAGAAACTAAATCAATAGCCAAAAACATGAAGAAATCGCGAAAAACAGCAACTTCACCAACTTAACTTCAAAACAGCGTCAAAATTACAGCCATATTCAAGCACAATTCATTTTCCTCCCCACACAATTCCTTTCCTCAAAACTAGTAACAAAAATCCGTAGCTAAAAACCAGAAGAAATCAACAATAACAACATGAAATCAAACATCACCAAATCGAAAAGAGAAAGAAGATAAAATAATCAATCTACGGATGAATGAAAGTGAAATCGAAATAGTAGAATCTAATTACCTGAGTGCGAAATCGAAATGCCTAGGGTTTTGCGAAATGTGAAAAAGAGAGAGAATGAGTGTAAGAGCGAAGAAAGAGTAGTAAAGAAGTGAAGCAGAAGCAGCAGCAGCAGAAGAAGAAGCTTGAGAGTACTGGAGCTGGCGACTGCGGATTTTATTTATAATGTGGGGCCCCTCCTCTTCTTCTTCTTTCTCTTACTATGTTTGTAAGTTTGGCCGTCTTTTTCTGTACACGTGGAGGTACTACGTTGTTTTTGTTGCCCCCATTTATTAATTTTTTGGAAAAATTGTCAAAAACCACCTAATAACGACACTTTTTTTAGAAAACCACCTAATAAATATTTTATTATAAAAAATCACTTAATAAAACATTTTTTCTCTCAAAATACCACCATTTGAGATCAAATAAGTAACTCATTTAACCTTATAATTAGTTTCCTCCATTTGCATTCAACCCCAAGTGACTCTTCTAGAGTTATTAATCTGTCGATAAATGGTTACGGGGCTAACAGAGTTATTAATTTGGTCTCGAATGGTGGTGTTTTGAAAGAAAAATTGTTTTATTAGGTAGTTTTCTCAAAATAAGTGTCTTTATTAGGTGGTTTCTAACAATTTTTCCCAAATATTTCTACCCCTCTTTAATATTTTACTCATTTTTCCTTGAGTATGCCTGAGGTTTGGGGTAATAACGAAAATATCACCCACGTTATAGACTTAGGGTAAGTTTATTGGTTGTCTTAAGATAGATTTTTAAGATAAGGCTTTGGAGAGTGTTATCAAAGACTACCAATAAAACTCACTGACTTGGGGAGTCTTCAGGTGAGTCTTAGAAATCCAAGACTCACTTTAATAAAATAGACCAATAATGTGTTGTCAAGTTTCAATATTTTTTTGTTGAAGAGTCTAAAAGACTGTGTGAGGGATAAAGATCAAAACTGAAATGAGTCTTATGTGCGTCTAAAATATTAAAGAGTAGATAAAGTTAGTGGAAAGCTGATTTGACAGAGTTTGAAATATGAGAAAGAGTTTTATGGATAAACTCACCCTTAGTTTAGATGCGATTGAAGTTAGTATAAATGACCAAAATGCCATTAATACTAACTGACTGATGTTAAATCATATCATACATTACATGATCATCTTAGCTAATTCCTTAAACATAATTCATATACTTCCGGGTGGTTGCTACTTGTTTGTGCTCTAAGTTTACCTGCTTTTAGTAGCCTAAAAATCTTCATATGTGAGCATTTAAGATGACCGGCATATGCTCTATAAGTGCATCTTAGGTGTAGTGGACATGATTGAAGCCATTCTTCTGGAACTTCTTCTGGTTTTCTACCACATCTTCCCTTCTTTTTGGAATTGACATCAATATTTAAACCATGAGCATGTTGTTGTTTTACTTGTTCAAACAATCGTGATATCGTAGTTCTATGGACCCCTGCAACCTTAGCTACTTTGGTAAATGTTCCCCTTGATAATTTGCCATCTTTTAGCATGCCTAGCTGAAAACTTATGCGTCTTCTAGCCTCATTAGTAAGGTTACCAAATGCTTTACTAACCTCGTTATTTTTCTGTAATTGCAGTAGCTGTAGATGTTGGTGTATATAGTCCTTCTTCGGCCAGCAGTTGATCGACATCGAAGAACCCTTCAACCATTTTGTAGCAGATGTTGTAGGTATGAAGGGAAGTGAAGAAGAAGTTGTTGCTGCTGATGTGCAAACTGATGTGTGTGCTTTGTTTTTGGGATCGTAATGTGCACGTGTGTGAAGTGTAAAGCCGAGCTTGTTAGGTTGTAGAACTAACTTAAATGCATTATTAATGTCTGGTAAACTTTAGCTTTTTTTGGGCAAATGGAATTGGCAGCTTGTAATTTGGAAAGAATGGTTATGGTTTGTAATGTCTGTTTAAATAGGGACGCAAGGTTGAAGAAAACTGAATTGGCAGCTTATGTTTGGGTGGGAAATTTCAAAACAATGTCCAAAAATTTAGTACTTCCTCCGTTTCTAAATAAGTGGAACATAGAGAAAGTGGGGGAAAACCAAGAAAGGTAGAGAGAGAAAGCTGGGACCACATTTAAGTAAAGAAAGGGTAATTTAACAAACATAGTAAAGCTTCATTAAACAATTATAATAAGCCCCATTAACAGCCCCACCAACACTTGCACGTCACGCTGCTGCCAGCCTGCCACCACAATTTCCACCATCACAGCCACCACTTGCACAACCAAGACCACAGCTGCCACCACCATTACAACCACCGAGAAAGCCCACTGCCATAGAGACCACTCAAAACCTCCAAAAACCACCGGAAAAAGCTACCACCACAACGACCACTCACAACTACACAAAACCACCTTATAGCCACCGTAACCAACCCAAATCAACCCCACATCAGCCGATAGCCACCGGAAAATATCTCCTTCAAACCAATCTGAAGAGAAACGCCCTCTTCTCTCTTTCTTCCCTCTACCATTTTAGGGCTTCTTATGATATCGAAGAGATTGAAACCACCGAAGAGTGAGAGGTTCTCGGTGGTTAGGTGGTATTTTCAGCAGCACTGCAGTGATTTTCGGCATGTGGGTGGTCATCCGGTGGTGCGTGGTGTTTGTGGTGGGTAGGTTTGAGGTTCTTTCAGTGTCTGGGCGGCGATTCTGGGCGGTGGCTGGGTTGGTTGAGGGGAGAAAGAGAGGTGGTGGCTGGGTTGCGTGAGAGATGGGCCGGTTTGGGTCGCCAAAAATGGAGGTTGGGTTGGTCGGATATAATGGAGATAGGAGAAAAGATGGAAGATGAGGGAGAGAGAAGGGGGACGGTGATGATGTGAATAACTGGTGGTTATGGTGGGAGGAGGAAGGGGGTGGGGAGGCTATTAGTGGCTTGATTAAATAGGTGGATTAGATTAAGTTGGGGTAAGATAAAGTAATTAGATGTATATAATTTGGTTGAGTAAGGATAATTATGTAATTTTGTTTCTCAAAAATTTCCACTTTGAGCTTGGTGTCACTTATTGTGACTATTCCATTTATGGGAAGTGTGTCACTTATTTAGAAACAGAGGAAGTATGCTGTAAAGTAACTTTTATTTCCCTCCAAAAAGGTGTGGTCCCAAACTCCAAATCAGATTTTGTCATGCTTAAAAGCATATTTTCTCTCTCCTCCTTTATCTCATAATACCCACTAATTTACATGTAGCAAATTTTGCCTAGGAGTCCGTGCCGACTCCATTTGGTGCATTAATATTGTTTTGGAGGAAGTAGGTCATTACTAACAAGTTACTTCTCATGAAGTACATCAATTAATTTTATACACATACAAGTATAAGAGCTTGAAACATCACATCCACCCATCTTGTCATTGGTCTAACTTGATAGCTTGAAACATCATAGGTTTTCATCATTCTTTGTTATGTTCGTTTATGTATATCTTTGATATTGGTATATCTTGGCAAATACAATAGAAGGGCGTCTGCCCAAATAAATTACACCATAGTACAAGGAAGACAACTACCCACAACATTTTCTTTATGACATAAGGTGGTACCCAATGCGGTGTCACCCGAGAACATGTGCTCCCACAAATAGAAGATGATCTGACAACTTGCTAGAAGGTACGTACACGACCCGATCACAACATATCACTGCAAATAAGAACATATTTCACTTTTCATTTATCATGTTTCGTATCTTTTATTATTGTTTTAAAACATCTTAAAATTGTCATTTGAATCATATCATACTCATACTTTTCACGTTGTCATTCATCATTCGTTCTCTCGTAACATTATTGGTTCGTAAACTTGAATTCAATAAAAGACAGTTCACAACCCGTAATCTATATAAGGATAACATTAACATAAACTTTACTCATAACTGATTTTATCAATTAGTCATACAATCACAGATTCATGAATAAAATATAATGTTAATCATAAAGTAACCATAATTTATAATTTTAGTCGTATAATCATGTAGCTTGAACATAACTCCTAAATCATCAAACTTAATTAACTTAAACATAAATCAATCATGGGAATTCATTTAGATCATGTAGTTCACAACTTCACATTAACAAATGGTGTCATATTCTTCATAGTATAAATCGTAATTCGGAAAACATCATACTTTACTTAACACATTTAATTAAGCATGAAAATCATGTAAATAAATCATTAATATCCATTTTTAGTACTATATAATAATGTAATATACTTCACATATATGATATCATAAACATAAATGAAACATAAGATAATACCAATTTCACAAGTCATATACTACCTCCGTATCTTTTTAGATGCTACATTTTTTTTCACGCTTATAAAGGAAACACTTTAAGGGTGTAAACGAGTAAATTTTTCGATGAAATTTTAATACAAGGAAGACTGAGATTCTATATTACTTGTGATAAAATTTCATTGATTAATTTGCTCGTTTGCACCTTTAAATCGCTTCCTTGATAAGCGTGGAAAAAAAGGTATAGCATTTAAAAAGATACGGAGGAAGTATAAGTATTCATGTAGAGATAGTAAGTGGGAGATCCCATGTACCAAGGACCCTTGGGTGCAATGGTATAGCTTCCTTTCTCCCACATGGGAGACCAAGATTCAAATCTTGGTGGAAGCAAATTTCATTAATGTTGGGGGTTGGGGGGTGTATGGCTTGTAATATAATCTCATACTTATAAATGAGATTATATTTTTTTTTTTACGAAAAGTGGGAGATCCCATGTCACATGTTTTGAGTGGATTGGGTAACTTATGTGGCACATTTAAGTAACAAGAAAATTATTTGTAACAATTATTCAAAAACGAAGAGAGTATTTTACAATATTGGATTAAATACTAACAAGGATCTAAATCTTCAAAAAATTAAGGATCAAAGATGGGACAGGGGGATTTTGAGGTATGGACCTAATCGGATCAAAAACCTAAATTCCTCAAAATGGTTCCAACTGACCTTTTTTGGGTTTGGGCTGTACAGCAATGAGACTTCTGATTTCCAAAATGTAAGATCGAAGACCGAACTTTTTTCAAGTATAGACCTTGTTTCCAAAATGTACACAAACCTAAACTAACTTGGTAATATTTATGAGTTTATGACTAGTTCAAGAATTGTGAGGTATTTAGCAAATGATTTTCGTGTGACTTTTTATTTGCTTATGGCTTTTATATCCGGTAAAAAACCATTTAAAAAGTGTTTGGTGCTTTTGGAGTAGTTGAATAGCCGGCTTTTCGATCAAAAGTCAAAAGCTAAATTTACCAACCTTTTCTATCGACTTATCGTTTCGCTTCCATTTGTACAAAACAACCAACACGAGCGACCATTTTTACCAAACACTTATATAAACAATAATAATTTGTCAGTCATTTAAACAAGCCAATACAAAAGACCGATCGAACTAACCCCTCCAAACGATCCATATCCAACAATCACCGGCCAATTGTCAACAGCTCCTTTGTTTTCCTCCAATAAGAGAAACACTTTGCTAATTGCGAGTCCAAGTTTGATAACGGAAATACTACTCCTTCTTGTCTTGTTGATTTGAGATTAGGACAACAACTAATTGGGTGTTAGAGAGTGTAACATTCTCTCCCAAACACAAACATGACGCTTTCTATCTTCTTCCTCAGTCCCACCATTTGTGACATCCATTCCCCACCAAACTCATAACATCCCTCTCTCTTCTTTTCCCTCTCAAATCACCCCCAATAAAGATTGCATTTTTACACCCAATTCAAAAAATTCAATCAACCCATCTCTAATAAAGATTGCATCTTTACACCCAATTCAAAAAAATTCAATCAACCCATCTCGAATAAAGATTGCATTTTTACACCCAATTCAAAAAAATTCAATCAACCCATCTCTAATAAAGATTGCATTTTTACATCCAATTCAAAAAAAAAATCAATTAACCCATCTCTAATAAATCAACAAAAAGAAAAAAAAAGCTTGATCCAATCTCCATTGAAGCTCCACTGAGAGCTTCATCTTCATCTTCATTTCATTCTCAAAATCACACATTCAAAAAAAAAACCCAGATCCCCAAATGTCATTCCAAAAAGAATCAATCTTTATAGGATCATTAATCATACTATGGTACTCCTCAAACATAGGGGTTTTATTATTAAACAAACTCCTCTTATCTAATTATGGATTTGGGTTCCCAATCTTTCTTACAATGTGTCATATGTCAGCTTGTTCTTTCCTTAGTTATATCTCCATTGTTTTCCTAAAGATTGTTCCTTTACAAAGAGTTAAATCTACCTCACAATTCCTTAAGATTGCTACTTTAAGCCTTGTGTTTTGTGGGTCTGTTGTGGGTGGTAACATTTCCTTAAGATTTCTTCCTGTTTCCTTTAATCAAGCTGTGGGTGCTACCACCCCTTTTTTTACTGCATTCTTTGCTTATTTCATGACTTTCAAAAGGGAAGCTTGGGTTACCTATGGTTGTCTTGTTCCTGTTGTTGGTGGTGTTATCATTGCTAGTGGGGTAATTTTCTTATTACTTTATCTATTGCGCCCGGGGCGCTCGTTAGCTTTTGCCTTATTATATTTTTGATTGGTTGATTGCTTTGTAGATTGTTTTAATGGTTGTTGATGTTGATTGATTTTTTTTTAGTGAAATTGAGTTTTGCTTGCTAGTAGTTTGTTTATTTATTTATTTGTGCATTGCTTTTGTTATGTTTTGATCAGATTAGGAATTTTACATACCCAGATCTGGAATTCTCTGTTGGTTATTGGTCTAAACTAGCTTAATTCGCGACTTCGAATGCTTGATTTTGTAGAATGTGGAACTTTCTCTGATGCAGCTTTGCTGAACTTTTCTGAAAGTAGTGTCTTTGATGATTGTAAGCATGATGTTGTTTGTTGCTAGATAGCTTATCATGGTCGAATTTGGTCTGATCCCATTGATGAAATTATCGAAGTAGATGCGATGTACATGCTGGTTTATCAATGAGTTTTGAAGAGAATTAGAGAAGTATAGTTTCTTGTTGAAGATATTGAATCACTGCGGTTTAGTTTGTTGGACGGTTAAGTGGCTAAATAGGAGGTCTTTTTTGGAAGAAAAAACATTTGATTTTGGATGATCTATCCATTTGTGAGATGGGGTTATTATGACTTGTATATGGTAATGTTGCTAAATTTCAGGGAAACAGAACTCAATTGCTTGTTTGCTGATTTGTTTTGCTGAATAGTTAACTCACTTTTTGATAGTACTTGTCTATTTGGCAATATAAAATTTAGACCATGTTAGGATATTTGAATGTTGCCCTCAGAATGAGTAATGAACAAACTGAAGATTACAAAGAAGTAGAGTTTATGCCTTTAATTGCAACTTATGGTAGTTTCAAAGTTAACTTGTTGGAAACTATTAGAACTTATGAACTTATTCTTACAATATAACAGAAAATAAGTTGAAACATATTATTACTACCAAAACCACCATTAGTGCAAGAAGCGAAGAGAAATATTTAAGCCATGTTTCATTCAATTAATCCTTTGCCTCTTCAACAAAACATAAAACTAATACCCACATCTCACTTTGGCCATCTTTATTTGACATATATTTGATGAAGGTGGATCTTAAAGTTATCATCTCATTGACATCTTGTGGATTTTGACAGGGGGAACCAAGCTTTCATCTGTATGGATTTATTATGTGCATAAGCGCTACTGCAGCAAGGGCATTCAAATCTGTTCTCCAGGGCATCCTACTTTCTAACGAAGGGTGAGTTCCCACTTCTTTTGCACATCTATCTCGTCATTGAGAGCAATAGATATTAGATAGTAGTCTCAGAAACATTATATCTCTGAAACATTACATGGACACACTGAGTATTGTCTTTTAGCAACCTGTTTGTTAGTCATCAGTGGTGACAATGGTACTAAAATTGTGTATATGTGCAAGGAAAATCTCATGCTAATCTCTTGGTAATACAACTCTAATCCCAAGTATGTGTTTTTCTTTATAATTTTTCCGTGACAACTCATTTCAATCTTTGGATAAGGTATTAAAAATTGCAAATGAAAATGCATATAATAGAGGTGAGGAATCAGAACCATGCTCAGTGTCATGAGACTTCTCTAACCCTTACAATGCATATAAAACTCCTACCGTTATCTGCTTTTATTACTGTACAAAACAAACAGTAAGTACATGTGTGTTTTAGTAGCAGCAAATACTACTTTACAAATTCCTTTCCATGGTTTCCCTTCTTGTGATAGAAGTCACATATTTAGTTAACTCTGAGACTTAGTTATTAAGACAAATGAGGAGCATGGTTGTGACCGATGACAAGTGACGTGCTATAAGCATGTAGCATCAAATTTTAGAAATGAGCAGTACATGACAGTATGACACAGTACTTATGGCACAACTGAATAGCTATTCTTGTTTTAATTTTTAGAAATGAGTAATACATGACAGATCGTGGGCATAATGATTTAAAGCATAACTAAACTTATTTTTTTGGTGTATATCACATTTAAGGTTGAAATTTCCAAAGATAAACATGATCTATGACCTAGGCCGCTCTCTGATCTATATATCACATTTTTGCGTCATATGTTGTTTAAACTAGACTTGTTGAGACAGAATATAGGAAGAGACAACACACTTTTCTGATAGAACATTAAATGCTTGATAGTTTCCTTCCCCCTTGACCCATTTTTAGAAACAAAGTGGAAACCGGGGCATTTTACTATGTTATTGTATGGATGTGTTCCTTCTAGAGACGCTTTACCCTGATATGACCCATATTTCATGTTTTGCAGGGAGAAGTTAAACTCGATGAACTTGATGTTGTATATGGCTCCAATTGCAGTTGTTGCCCTAATTCCTGCTGTTTTTATAATGGAGCCCAATGTACTAGAAGTTTCTGTTTCTCTGGGAATTCAGCATAAATTCATGTGGATACTTCTTATATTGAACTCAATCATGGCCTACTCAGCTAATTTGTCCAACTTCTTAGTGACGAAGTATACAAGTGCTCTAACACTCCAGGTTTGATGACCTGTTGCCACTTTTCTGTTGCTTTTTATGTACTTTTTTACTTGCGTGTTATATCACGTTGTCTTCACGTAATGATTAATTAGAATTGAATTGGACCTAATCACTCTTGTTTTCACCTTATGTTAACACCTTATCAGACCTGATCAACCTTGAAACTTTTTCTATAAGGCGATGATAACGCACCCTTACAAGTCAATGGCTGAAATATTTGCTCTCGTTAGTGCTCACAAAGTAAATCATTTTTACCGCGTAGCAAGTCAACTGTGGAATGTATATTGTTTATCCATGAACTTGATCAATCAAGGAGTGTTCTTATTTACCTGGTTATTCACAAACACAGGGCTTATAAACTCTCTATCTGATTTGGACTTCTCTATCTCTTTATTAAATGCATTATTTTAAGTTCATTTTTTTAGGCTTAAATTCGTAGGGATCCCAGTGACATACTGATATTGGTGTTTCCTCCTAGTAATCTGTAGCTGCACTCATCATTGACTGTGCTAAGTTCCCGTCTTCCAGGTATTAGGCAACGCAAAGGGCGCTGTTGCTGTTGTTATCTCAATACTTATCTTCCAAAACCCAGTGACCGTGATTGGTATCGGTGGTTATACAATGACGGTTCTCGGAGTAGTAGCTTATGGAGAGACGAAGCGGAGATTCAAGTAGTAGATTCTTCAGCATTCAATCTGTGTGTTAACCCTCTACAAAATTATGATATTTTTACTACTGTTAGGAACTTAGGAAGGCTGGGTTAGTGAGGTATATGTAGGTTAGTATATTATGTCAATTGTTTAGGGTTCCCCCTTGTAATTTAGTAGCACATCTTTATTAAATTGGAGCATATGTTGATAGAGATTAGAGTTACTAATGTACTTTTCGATCCGAACCCGGCTGAGTAGCTTCAGGAAGCTCCTATAGAGATTATAGAGATGTTGGCATTTACCCATTGGCATAACAGAGAAACTCCTGCAGCCACACGAACAAGAACAGTATGACCAGCTTCAACCTATGATTTCTTAAGTTAGAAGACAAACAGGCTTACAGCTTATATTAACTTTCATGTTCAACATAAATAATGAACATATTAAGAAAATTCTGATTCATCTCTATTTTTCGAGGCAATTTTTCACCACAAGCAGTCAAGCATGTATGATATATCATTGCTTCATTTGCCTGATTGCTACACCTATGAGCATCGACTCAACAAGAACTATTATGATGGCATTGATGCTGTAATCCCCCGTAATTTTATGAGTTTTATAAATTATATTTTAAGTATGTTTATAATCATTTTCATATTTATTTTATTTAATTATTTAAGTAGTGATTATTTTGAAAGTCAAATGATTGTTTAAACGTTTTAAATAATCATTAATATTTATTGGGTTGAATTTAAGTATTGAATATTTTATTTAAAAGTTTTGGGTCGTGTTTAAAATAATTTTAAATGTTGGGTTGAGGTACCCTAACCATTTGGTAATTTCATGATCAACTTGAGCCCAAACCTAAGCTTAAGCTAAGTGCCATAGGTTTTTAGGCAAAACCTATAAATACCCCCCAGACCCCAAAGTTGAACACTTTTTAGTTTCTCTCCTCTCTCCCTCACAAACCGGCGCCCCACTCCCCTCTCCTCTCCCTCGTGTTTCGTGCCATCGACGGACCACCAACTCCCTCACCTCACTCTTATTCTCCCGGCGGAGCCACCACACTCCTTCGCCTCCCTCTCATGTGCAGCCGCGTCAAGCAGCACGCACACCCCCCTCACTCTCTTTCTTCGTCCGCAAAAAAAGCAGCAGCGGCAGCAGCCGCGTGATAGCCACGCCGCCCCTCTCTCTCGTGCGTGTCTTTCCGTTTTTCCGGTTTTCTTCGTGGTTTCTTCGTTTATTTCTTAACCCTTATCCTCTACTTTAATGTTTAATTATAGTTTAATGTTAAAGTTATAGTTTTTATGAATTTTTATATGTTTTATAAATAAATTTGAAAACTTTATTATTAGAATTATTAAAAATCTGATTTTTATTTATTATGAATATAAATTATAATTTCAGATTTATTATTATTGGTTTAAAGCGAGTTTTAAGTATTAAATTAATGATTTTTGAGGTTTTAAAGCATAGGTTTATGAGTATTATATTAAAGGTTGTTAAAGATTGGAACTTTAATGTATTCAAAGTATTTTAAAACGAGTTTTGAAATGTTTTAAAATAAATTATATTGCTGTGAATTAATTAGAATATTAATTCATTGTTGTATTATTATTTTGGTAGGCGGAGAATTTACTTTAGGCGACTTCTAGAATTCTAAAGTGGCCTCTCACTTTGTCTACACAAGGTATGTACATGTCCTTATGTGTTAGACTAGTATCATGTCCTAAGCATTAGGATTATTTATAGTATCATGTATAGGGAACCCTTTTATGGTTCATACGTGGCTATTGAATTGGAATTACGTGTTGTTGAGCATGTTAATTGCCTTTGTGATTTATTACATGATTGAATAAATGTTTGATTCAAGCATATTGTTATGGGTATGTTTATACTTTGATCCCTCATGTGAAGTTGTATTAATATTATTTTATTGTTGGATTATGAATTTTGGTATTGTTTCCCTTAGTGGACATTTTATTACTCTCAAAGGCCGTGGACTTTGTGAGTAAGTTGGATTATTATTGGTTATGGTTATGTTACTACTTTGCAAAGACCGAGGGCTTTATAGGGTATATGTATTTATTGTCGTTGGACAAGCGATTGTTGATTTAAGTCAACAAATAATTAAATTTAGAGGATTAATTCTTAGTCAATTGGAATTGTTTGATCACTTATTTAATCCTAAGATAAAAGAGGAATATTTGTTGTATTCATGTTATGTGTTGGTTGTCTGTTTAGAGTCCAACATCGAATAACTTAATAATACTTAAACTGGAAGTGAATAGCAATAGCTTTAGACTAGTGCACGTCTGAAGTTCTGGACTAGTATGAGTTGGAGTACATGGTGGTAGCCCATGACTTTTCTTGGGGTCGGATTGATCATCGTACCCTATTTTTATTTCTAAAGGTTCCTCCATATCGTTGGTCAAGGGGTTACGGAGTCGCGCCCGTAACTCGATCTTTCATTTTTGAAGACTGGTTTTTGGTTGGACAACTTGATCCATTTTCTATTCAATTTACTAAATATATATCATATTGTATGTCTTGTAGTCAAGTCTTATTTTATGAGTTGAAGTCTGGTGGTATTTTATTGATCATGTTTGGTTGTTCATTAGTATCATGATTAAGTTTCGTATTTTATTTTATTCATGTATGTACTCAACCTTGCTGATTACGTGCTTTTCTGTGTATCGATCATGGCTGTGCCTATTGATCCTGTGATGACCTTTTATTGGCGAGCAGTTTACAATTGAGTATTTACCTACAGGTTTGAAGGATGATGCATCATCTCAAATATTCATTTGGGACTTGAGAAGCGATGTTGGGAGATCGTTTTATTATTTTATTCGTCTCCTACCTTTACGTTATTTTTAATTGAATTGTTTCATGGATTATTTATTTTTAAAATGTTTTGATTGATTTTGAATTACTTTCGAGGTTTGGATATTAGTTTGACAATTATATGTTTTAAGTATTTACTAAAGTATATTTAATGTTTTTCCGCTGCAATACTCTAAGTAAACCGATATGTTTTCACACGGACGATAATGCCTTGATAATTCTCTGTTTTAGTTGGGGAAATTATATGTTTTATAAAGAGAGAATTGTCGGGGTGTTAGAGATGCTACATATGTTAGCTCTCAACTTATGAAACAAGTAAAACAATCAACCCAGCAACCCAGCGACTGTACTCAATCAATTCAATCTGGTTCAAGTTCAATCAATGCAATCCAGGAGCGTTCCGTTGTCTTTGATTCCGATATTATTTTCCGTCGCCGGCGTTGTTGGAGTTTGGTATATTGGCATATTCCGTCCGTTTACTGTATTGTTGTTGCAACCTGATGATGGTGAGCTTAGAATGATGCACCAAAATGATGAAGATGGTGATGGTGATGGTGATGGTGATGCGATTGGTTTTGCTAGACAGTCACAGGAGGTTGAAGATTAAGAAATTACTGCAATTTGTAATGTGAGTTGAGTTGTGTTTGTAATTTACGGTTAGAGTTTAGATTAGGGATTAAACCTTTGACCATTTAGATTAAGTTTTTCAAGTCATATGTTTACTATAATGTTAATTTGTTTTATATAATTTTTTAATTTGTTATTAAGTTAAATACTCTAAAAATGGATTAAAGTGGTGCTGAAATGGATTAAATTAGGAACTATCCCATTTATTTTTACTATTAAGTTGAATTTTATCTCACGTGAATTTAAATTAGGTTCTAAATGGATTAAATTAGTGACTTAATGGATTAAAGTAGTCCCTTGTTGACGTATGTTATTTTAGTATCTTATGCTTCAATGGAAGACAAAGTTAAGTACTAAATGCCTAGCATTAGACACCAAATATATTAAACTAATGCCTAAATGAAAAATAACTAGTATTTTACTAACACAGTAAATAAACTTATGTTTTAACAGTCACTTATTGACATTTGACATATAATGGTCACTAATAGACATATAATGGTCACTAATTGAAACAAAGTTACTACGAGTGGATGGGTTGTTTAATGTGACGCGTGGCTGATTAGCTATTGAGCCTATTGGGCCTGCCTAATTTTAACTTAAAATTAAGCGGTTCTTCGCAAGACGAGCTCTCAAGTGTTATTCTTTCACATCTTAAGAACAAATGTGCAACAAACAAACAAGCATTAAGAGGAACAAAGGCAACCTATTAACTTAGTTTATGTGAGCCATACATACACAATTTAGGTAAAACTTGGGAGGGAAAATAGAGAAGCTTGGGGGGGGGGGGGATTTCAGCATTTGGGAGCCAAGATGGAAAGTTGAGCGGGAGTTTTAAAGCCAAAATTTCATCTCTTCACCAAAAAAATTTCCCAGTCAATGGTAAATATAGAAAAGTTACTGAACTTACGATAACTTTTGTTCTAAGTTCACCTTCTTCCATTACCAAACTAAGCCATTAAAACCGATCAGTTGTGCGGTCAAAAAAAATTCCGACGAGCAACGTTTTTCTTCTGTTCTTTCTGGTTGTATTCTCTTGTTCCTCTGTTTCACTCATTTTACTTTCTTTCCTCATCTCTCCCTTTTCCACTGCATTATTCTTGACCTCAAATTCACCTTCTCCTCTTATTCAGAATTTTTTGTGTTTCTATGTTGCTAAAAACTCACCATCTTACCCCAATAAACCGGGCTTTCCCAAAAAATCTAATGCATTCCCAGCAATTGGGAGCCAAGAGGGAGAGTCGAGCGGGAGTTTTAAAGCCAAAATTTAATCTCTTCACCAATTTTTTTCTCAGTCTATGGTAAATATAGAAAAGTTACTGAACTTACGATAACTTTTGTTCTAAGTTCATCTTCCTCCATTACCAAACTAAGCCATTAAAACCGATCAGTTGTCCGGTCAAAGAAAAATTTCGACGAGCAACTTTTTTCTTCTGTTCTTTCTGCTTGTGTTCTTTTGGTCCTCTGTTTCACGCATTTTACTTTCTTTCCTCATCTCCCCCTCTTCCACTGCATTATTCTTGACCTCAAATTCACATTCTCCTCTTATTCAGAATTTTTTCTGTTTCTATGTTGCTACAAATTCACCATCTTACCCAAGAAACTAGGTTTCCCAAAAAATCTAATGCTAGTAAATTGATGAAGAACTTGCAAATTTGTTAAAGATAGGTTTTAAAATAACTTTTACAGTGGAAAAATAGGTGGTGAAAATAAAATATTTTGTTGTTCTGAAAGTACTACAGACAATGTTGCATTCTGTATTTCAACGTGAAATGAAATCAGAATCAATTAGGCCATACTTTTCTTTTGAGCATAATCCATACAGGAAGCGGGTGAGTCGTTGGAGTGTATTTAATTGGTCCGTCAAATTAGGGTACACAAACTCTTCAGTCGCTGAAGCAACAACGCTCAGAAATGGCCTGCTACTCGCCAAATCAGTTCGGATTCGAAATCTCATTATCGAAGGAGACAATCTCGTCATTATCAACATCATTCGACGGCAATTTTGCAGCCCCTGGAGTATACCAATGCTCATTGATGACATTTTCCAACTTATTTCTTTCTTCCGCACGGTGTCTATTGTTCACGTCTACAAAGAAGCCAACAGAGTGGCTGATTACCTTTCAAAGATTGAGCATCGTCTCCTAAATCACTCTCATTCATTCCATGTCGAGTTCCATATGTATTTTTATTATTTAGTTACTTTAGATCGTTAGGGTTTACTCTTGAGAGAAGATTTCCCTAAACTTTTCTTGTATCTTTTTTTAAAAAAATGTAAGCTCTCTACTTATGAAACAAGTAAAACAAGAATGTACAAGACATGGCAGCATGAGAGGAACTTCCTTAGGGGCCAATTGAACATGACAAAAAAAATTAGTTAGGAAAGTTTAATAGGTTACTTATATATGCAATTTGTGTCTGACATGTCTTTTCATTTCTTTTCATTGACCATTTTATGACTTTGCTCATGCATACTAATTTTATTTTCAGTCACGTTAATTTAAATCCATTATAGCTCAATTCAATGTAGTTAGGTTAAGCCAAATTCATTTTGACATGGCAAGACCATATTCTCTTCCTAGCTCTAGTCCTATCACTAATATTCTTTCTATTAAGATATGCTTTCTAATTTATGATTATGTTTTTATTTTGTGGACAATGGATAGTCCTTTTATATCCGCTCCTCTAAGTAAATTTGCTTTTTTTTCAACTCGTTTGCTTCCATTTTCAAAATCAATGAAATGTTGATAATATTTTCTTATTATTAACTTATTATTATAAAATACCCGATCAATATATAACTTTTAATATATATTTCTCCCCTGGCTTCATCCCTAATTGTTTGAACCATTCAATTCTGCATGGTCACTAAATTTTTTTAATTAATATGTTTGCATGTTTGGAAAAATAGTTGACACCTAGGCTATAAAGGAACTGACATGATCTCACTTGATTTTTCCTATATACAGATACACTAATAGGAGTTTGCGACTAAATTTGGTGAGTTTTGATTGTAAAAAATAATTCTCAACAAACACTTAGAAATAGAAAGCGTATGTATTATATTTCTCCTCTCGTTTTTTTATAATTTTTTTCATTTTCAAGAATTCAAAATCATCTGGTAAAGGTTTTAATTGGCTACCTTTTTTCTAGAATCAAACAAGTTTCAAAGATGTGAAATATATCAGAGCACAAATTATCCAAAAAGTTATTTTAATGTTAAATTTTGGCAGTCCATGCCCAAACAAATTTACAAGGCCCAAAGAATTTTAACCCAACTGTCATCTCCTATTCTCCTCCAACACGTCATCTTCCTCAGTGGTGCCAAATGAAATTAAACTGGTGCCAAAAGAAATTAAACTGGTGCCAAAAGAAATTAAACTGGTGCCAAAAGAAATTAAACCGGTGCCAAAAGAAATAAAATGGCGACAAAATAAATTAAACTGGTGCCAAAAGAAACAAAACTAGTGCCAAAAGATAGTAAACTGGTGCCAAAAGAAATTAAACTGGTGCCAAAAGAAAGTACACTGACGCAACAATATTGAAAGCGTCGTTCTGGGAAGGAGAGAGTGGGTGAGCTGTTGGCCCTGCCTAATTCTAACATTATAATTAGGCGGTTTGTTGGAAGACAAGCTGATATCGGAGTTTAAACTGTTTTTCGTTGGTATTGGATGAGATCAAGACACTTGTTCTTTTTTGTTTAGTTTTTTTTTTTTTTTTAAGAAACTTTAAATTGTTTTTCGTTGGTATTGGATGAGATCAAGACACTTGTTCTTTTTTGTTTAGTTTTTTTTTTTTTTGGGTAAGGTAAGAAAAATTAGGGAAAAGAGCATTAGGAACCCCTCCGCACGAGGAGTGCTCCTAATGCATCTGAACTAAGGATAGGAAGAATAGTAGAATGCTCCACAATATCTATGGTGAGACTATCATATACAAGATGCCCGACGTTCGCTACCCAATCTGCTGCCCTATTTGTCTCTCTATAAATGTGGTTGATTTCCCATTTGTCGAAGTTCTGAAGAATGAGGTGAATGTCTTGGATTATGTGGTCAATCTGCCATGGATGACACCAAATCTTTTTAACTGCATTGATGACCAAAAGATTGTCGCCTTCTATAATGGTGTTGGTGTGTCTAATGGAGTTGAGATGGATCAAAGCCTTGTGGAGTGCCATCGCTTCAGCTACTATGATACTTGTGTTGCCGAGATTGTAGGATTTTGCTACTATAACATTGCCTTGGTGATCTCTGATGATAAAGCCTGTTGTTGCTGTCCCGTTTCTGACTGAACCGTCGAAGTTGATTTTGAGAGTGCCAGGGGGGGAGGAGACCAAGAAACAAGAATGGGGGCGGGGTATGGGATGGGAGGATTTAGTTACTTTTTTATATAAAGGCTATAGTAGATTTATCATGGTATTAACAATAAAATATTTTATCTTTTTAATTTTTTTTTCCAAGTTATATATTCATAGTTAGATCAAATATTCAAATTTTAACGTTTAAAAAATAAGATTGGTCACTTTGTCAATTCTTTTCAAATCCTTTGTGCGGTTTACTTTCAAAATCTTATAGGCTAGTTCTATCGATTTTCAAAACCCTTTTACATAAATTCCATAGCTCAAAAAATACATACATTAACAAAATCGAAATAATATAATTTTTTGATGTATGTACATCTATAAAAACCTAAATATATCACATTTAAATACTATTTTAAGTATTTAGATCACATATTCTAAAATAATAATGTTACTCGTTTCTTGAAGGTTTGGTTGGTGTGGTTTCATATTTTATTCATAGGGTGGAAAATGATTGAAATTTATTAGAATTTTGGACTTGTGCAAATCATGCAATGGAGCACAAGAAGATAAGCAATTACTGTTATCAGATATCCAAGATATTAGGCTGTTAGCTTTTTAATTGTCGTAGGATAAATAGCTTAATAAAATGTGTAGGGGAAGGAGTTAATAAAATGTAGCTCTATTTCTCTCTAAATGTTTTTTTTGGATTTTATGGTAAAGTTCTTTTTCTTGAATTTGATGATTCTCTTGTATAGTGCCCTACAATTAGATATCAAGTTTTTTTTTAATTATAGTAGCATTGGTCTTAAATCTATAGTCAGATTTACTTGTTCTCTTTCTTTGTCACTCTATGCTTGTGTAGATTCTTGGTGTATACAACAATGTTTTGACAGATATGAACAATTAGATGAAATCTAGTGTTTTTCCAAACCATAGCAACTCCAACAACCTTAACTGTACAATTGGCGTATGCAATTAAATAGAGGAGTTAAATGTGACCTAATATGAAAATTTTCGCAAATATCAAACGCCTGAGATATTGGTGCAAGTGAAAGAGTACGAGAAAAAAAAAAGAATGTGGATGTAAAGCAGCTTCTGAAGATACTTAAAGCAGTTATCTGGCTAATGGCTTTCTTCTCAATATGAAGTTATGAGTCGTTGTTCTTTCTGATCGGAGTTGGTGTCACCAGCGTATTACTATACCTGCTCTGGACCAGTAGGTAGGGCATCGTATCCGTCATGAGGCTGCGAAGAAGCTATTCTCTCAACAGGAATGCACTTTAGGATGAAAGCCAAAGGCACACTAAGTGCTCCTATTAAGATGCATATTAACCAAAGCTGCCACCTTAAGTGTACAGTGCTTGCAAATGTACCCAGAAACTCAACTATGACTGCTTGAAATGCGACAGTGGAAGCCATTACGCCGATGAATATCCAGCTGCTGAACATGCCACAAAGGACGTTTATTTTCTCTATATCACGACTGTTGATTTCGTTGAAGACCTGATGAATGAACGAAGAGAAAACAAGTTTTAAACTGATGACTTAAAGCGCTGAAAACAGCATAAAATAACTATAAAAAATCGAAGATAAGCTAGTATTTGTACAGAAGATTAAGATATATTTTTCCTCTCCAAGCAACTTTCCCTAGATTAGTAGAGACTTGTTTGGTTATTGCCTTACTGTTATCAAATTGAGTTCCGAATTTTGATTTCATGAGAAAATTCTTGCACATAGAAGTTCAACTAGTTAAAAATGATCACATTTTTAATCCACCTTAATCAGGAAATTGACAACTAAAACCTTGAAGATGTGATATGAAAGTTTTGTTGTCGATAATTAAAAAAAAAAAGATCACAGCTGAAAAATAACCAAATCAGTAAAGCAGGGGTAAAAGCAAAAGGAACCTGGCAAAACACGAAAGAGTTGAATATGACAGTATTCAGGACAGCATGAGAATCTGAGCCGGTAAGTCTAAGTAACCGTTCTCCGTCAAAGCTCAGAACGGAAAGGACAGTAAGCTGATACACACTTTGGCCAAGAATATTTCTCCACATGGCCTTGCTAATAAAATCTGCGTTTCTTCCGATAGGTGGTCTTTTCATAAGCTCATCAGTTGGTGGTTCTGTAGCGAGGGCTAGAGCGCCAAGTGTATCCATAATCATGTTTACCCATAGCAACTGCACAGCCGTCAATGGAGCAGAGCCTGAAAGTACACTCAAAATATTTCCATAAGATGTACATAGAGATCATACAGTGGAAGAGAAGTACTATAAAACTGTTGACTAACCAGCAAAACATGCAGAAACAAAATTGATCATTAGCGCAACAATGTTGACTGTCAATTGGAACTGCACAAATTTTTGGATGTTTATGTAGACAGATCTTCCCCATTTGGCTACATTCACAATGGTGGAGAAATTATCATCCAAAATAATGACATCTGCGTTTTCATTCGCAACCTGTAAATGAGAGATTTTGGGGGTCAAAGAACAAAAACAG
This sequence comes from Patellifolia procumbens, assembly GCA_947645195.1. Lineage (NCBI taxonomy): Eukaryota > Viridiplantae > Streptophyta > Magnoliopsida > Caryophyllales > Amaranthaceae > Patellifolia > Patellifolia procumbens. Next base: position 2,304,187 of record CANSGD010000502.1, on the reverse strand, counting down.
CATAATTTCTCCCCCTTTTTTTCAAGTAGCCAGAAGGGAGACTTGGCCGGGTTCACTACAACAATTTCAGACGAAAGGTGATTGAAGGCGAATCTCAGTAGCCTCTAACTGCACTCATTTGGAATAATAGTTATCTGTATAGGAGCACATCTGGAAGGATATTGGAAAATAAAGGTGGCGAGTCTTGCGAAACTTCATAAGAAACATTATACTACTGGACAGCGAAGGGGGAGTTTTCATAATATTTTACAGGTTGACAGCGTAGATGCAATCCCAAATTTTGTTAGAAAAAACAAGGAATTTAAGGACTCAGATGATATTATGGGCACACGTTATAGTGGGTGCTAAAAGATTGATTTACAAGTTCTTTTCAGGAGCTATGCAACTACAAATTACAAAATCATTTCCACAGGTGCCGAAAGAGTTTGCCATACATCTTGTGCAAATGAGTTAGATGAACTTATTCAACTGCATCCATTCTCTAAATAAATATCACAGGAGAACTAAATTATTGACTAACCTCAGTTCCTGCAATTCCCATAGCAAGTCCTATGTCAGACTCATGCAAGGCAGGTGCATCATTTGTGCCATCACCTGTCACAGCAACCACCTCTCCCATCATTCGCAAGTTACTCACCAACGTGAGCTTGTCCGATGGCAGAGAACGAGCCATTACCTAGTTTTAAGAAGAAAAAAAGACCCTCATGCTTAAACAACACTTTTTACCTTAATAAGTCTGCTACTAAAGAGTGTTTCTATTTAAAGATAACAGACCTGGATTCTTGGTAAAATCTCTTTCATCTCTTCTGGAGTCTTACTACGAAACTCTGAACCTTCTATGGCAAGGCCACCATCTGTTAGTATACCACATTCTCTCGCTATGGCCTTGGCTGTATTAATGTTGTCACCTGTGACCATACGCACAGAGATTCCAGCAGCTAAACAAGTCTGAACAGCTTCTGCAACCCCAGGACGAACTGGATCTTTGATTCCAACGACCGCCACTAACGTATAGCCGTCTTCAGGAATACTGTTGTCATCACATCCGTCACCCATGTCCCTAAAAGCCAAGCACAAAGTCCTCAAAGCTTCATTGGCAAAATCATTTATTACTTTAGTTACAGTCTTCATGTGCTCTTCAGAAAGATCAACAGCATTGCCGTTGTCATCAATCATTTTGTTGCACAAGCCTAGTACTATTTCTGAGGCGCCCTTGCAAAAAGCTCGAATGCCACCTTCTGGCAAAGCCACAAGGACAGACATCTTCTTTCTAACCGAATTAAAAGGCTCTACATTTTTAATATGGTACTGCTGGCGGAATTCGTCAAAATCACCCCCCAGAAGCAATCCAAATTCAAGCAAAGCTGATTCGGTTGGCTGCCCTAAAATTGAAGTCTTTCCATCATGGTTCTTAACCACTTCTGCACCAGTATTCAAGAAGATAACTTGTAAAAGGGTGGTCAAAGTACTGTCAGATATTTCTGATTTTACATTTCCTTTCAACTCTTTGTTTTTTCCAGACAACCAAATCTTATCAACTACCATATGGTTCGTAGTAAGTGTCCCAGTCTTATCAGTGCAGATCGATGTCGCTGAACCCATCGTTTCACAAGCAGTAAGATGCCTAACCAGAGCCTTGTCGTTCATCAATTTTTTCATTGCGAAGGCAAGGCTCAGCGTCACTGCTAATGGAAGTCCTTCAGGAACAGCAACGACAATTATTGTTACTGCAATAGCAAAGTAGTCTAGGAGCTGCAATGCGTCCTCTGATGACCAGTGTGTCAACTCATGATGAACCATTTTTTGAACTAGAAATCTAATCGCCAAAACTGAAAATGTTAGTACTGCAAACACTAATCCAATTTTTCCAATTATTGTAGCAACTCCATTTAGCTTCACCTGCAAAGGTGTCTCATCATGACCCTCCTCGTTTAGCGTCTCCATCAACTTTCCCCATTCAGTCTTCATACCAACAGCAGTGACAAGCATTGTAGCTGATCCATCTTGTACTTTAGTTCCAGTTAAAAGAAAAGGTTTTTCAAGACCTATATAAAGTGGCTCAGACTCCCCTGTTAAGCTTGACTCATCAACCAACAAGTTATAGCCAGAGACAAATATTCCATCGGCAGGAACTATATCTCCGGTAGACAAATTTACAATATCTCCAACAACCAAATCATAAATGGATACCTTCTGCCTATGTCCATCCCTTGTCACCTGTACATATATCTTTTTCTTCTCTTTGTCCAGATCTCTGAATTGCAATGACTGTTTATAGTCACTGACAGCAGTTACCATGACAACCAATAATATACTGAGCAGAATTCCCACACCATCATACATGCCTTTTGGCAACCCTTCTGTAGCCGTTCCCACCCCGATTGAAACCACAGCACAAACCATCAGAATTATTAATGTCAAGTCCTGTAAGGCTTCCCAGACAAAAGTCCAAAAACCTCTAGCAGGCTTCTCAGTGTATCGGTTGAGTCCATAAACTTTTTGTCTACAAGGTACATCACTTGGTGCGATCCCTTCTTTAAGTGATGATGATACTTTCTTTGCGATTCCTTCTGTGCCCCCATGGGTACGAAAGCTCTTTGTATCATGGCCACGAACAATTGACGCCAGTTCATCGGCTTCAATTCCAAAGCCTGCCGCTTGAGTTTCCTTTGAAAGCTTATATTCAGTTCTACCAGCTGACAAGAAACGATTTTATCTTAAACTCATTCAGAAATATGGACAGCGTATATATTATCAAAAAAACCTTTAAAGCTACATACCATCACTGAAACGAAGTGCTGCTTTGTGTACCATGAAAGCAACACGTAGTTCCTGTCAAATGGGATAAAAACAACAAAGCTAAATACAATGATCTTAATTAAACAAGCTCCAGGAACATGAAATGTAGAAGCCAAAACAAGTCAAAACTCGCAGCAAATAAATATATATGTCCCTGACTGGTAAAAACAACATCACAAAAAAACCTTCACAACTTAATAAGTTCACAAGCATCACAATTAGAAATGTTATTTAATTCATTAGTTTTGAGTCTACTGAAGTGTCAAGAACTCACACGACAGAATCATGTGTATAGCATACAACTAGAACTGATTCTATATTCAGCAAAATATTCCATGCTCACTTATGCCCTCTTACCAAAACGCAATGATGAAAGGTTAATCAGTCTCTTTAGTATCCACCTAGATTAGCTTCCTCTTATTTCATTAGATTAACCTAGTCATAATGTAGAGTATTTACAAAGATTATGTTGTTGCATCAGATCAGGAGGTACAAAAGGGAAGAGTTTCCACATTCAATGTTAAAATATACTTGTCTTCCCATAAGTTTGAAAAGTGAGCCTCAATGGTTTCGTCAAGCTTCATATTATTCGCCTCCCAGCTAGTAATATGTAGATCTAAGTATTTCTGTAGCTTCTAAACCTTGTTTTTGAAGTTCCTAAACAGGTTACACCGAATACCATAGATGTCCAATAAGTGATTTGTTTCCCTAACTCTAAACCCTAGTCAGTGTCTGATATTCGATTTGATAAGTTTTCAGTCACACTGTAACAGACGACAATTTATGGTTGCGCTATTGCTACTTTTATGAAAATGTTTCTATTGTGGTTTCTTGCAACAAACCAGTCTTAACTCTTGAGTCTTGAGACTCTTGACTCTTAAACCAGCACATTTTGGGCCTCCCAAGATACCACCACCGTCGGGGTCTATATCAGTTAATTGTTATCCTTATCGTAGGAGATTATCGACAACCTCGAACTAGAAAAACAAAACAGATTAGTTCAAGATACATAGGGACTTGTCCAGCTGAAAGTTTCAGGAATAAGAAAACCAATACTTTGATCCAACCCCAGTCCTTGAGAACACCTGCTGTTCTGTTGGTATTCAAGCATAAAGAAGGATATTTGCATCGACCCCAATAGAAAGCTTCTGCATGAAGTAAAAGTTGACGAACAATGGAAACTCACCTTGTCAGTTTATGCAGATTTACAAACACTTACAGGTAAGAGTTGCCAAGAAGGATATGATCCTACTCTAGTTACAGTTCAAGGGGTAAATTGAGCCCTCCAATGCATATAGAAGTGACAACAAATACACAGATCTGATACCCAGCAGAGGATAAAAGTACTTGGTCACTAAGTTCAGAGAAGTTGAAGATAACATGCCATTATGCAAAAGGAATCCAGAGCCCTATGATCATGTTTAGCTGAAATTACTAAGGGAAAGGGGAAGAAACATAAACATTTTCTATTAAACATTTAACAAACTGAGCAGTCTTGAAAAGATGACAAATGGACAATAAAAAAGCTCAGATAAGAGTATCAACTATGAAACATGAATTCTATTAGGTTGGACATCCGTACTCTCTGGCCCCTGCATACAAATCCAACTGTTTTTCTGCAAAATCACCATTTCCATGGACACATGCATATAGTGTGTCCATTGACCATGTTGAAAGTTTTGTCTACAGATAGATGAAACCATTGGTACCCTTTTCCTTTTCTTTGCTTACTCTATTTAACTTATTTCTTTACTTTTCTTGTTTCGCTTTACATGGTAACGGTTCCTTATGGTATTTCATGTTAGCCCACCCCAAGTCATTTTTGAACTAAGGCTTTGTTGTTTTTGTAGTATTACATGAGCAACATAATACACTAGAAATTTATAATGTACAAAGAAATCTGTGACAACATCTGGTAGATTACGGCACCAAATGCCAAATAGTTTTAGGATGAAACCCGATTACTTGGTGGACTCTTTAATCTCTTTTTGGTGTTTACCTATCTTACACAACTTGTCTTCTAACTACAAAATAATGTGTACAAGTCTATTCTCCCTAGCTTATTTTCAATTCAGTTTAATTCAATTCAGCTCTGGTCAATACTTTTACTCTCGCATATCACTATTCAGTTCAATTCAGCTCAGTTCAACTATTTTATGTAGAAGAGAACAGGCCCTACTTCCTCAAACTTCACCCCGTTTCACAATATAGCAATAAAAAGAAATGGGTGTAGTATCTAAGTATTTGACACTATGATATATGGAGAGTGGTAGGTTCAGAATTTTAATCTAAATAATTGTCCCCAGAGCCAGTATTTTCCCACTTCCCACAACTTGTGCTGATAGAAATAGAATTATGCCCCGGGGCAACATGTCCAGATTCGCATTGTAAGTACTTATCATAGAAGTTTCAAAGAACTTTCCTAGGATGCCTATTGAACAATATTGTAGAGATGTCAAGTTCCAAAACATTTTAAAATTCCAGATCAGAATCTCTCTGGGCCATTATCAATCTATCATGTTGTCAGGAGTTCAGCATGTACAAGCTCCTTTCAATAAAATAGAGTACTAATTTACATTAAATACTCTCATATATAGACCGGTTCAATTTATGTCAATCATCGTGTCATTGCGGAGCCAGAATTTATCTGATACCGAGTCTAAAAATTATTCCTTTGAAAAGGGAAAGAAACGCTTAATTTAGGTCACGTTAAACAACGGTAAAAATGACAACAAATATAACCGGTGAAAATTCAAACAAATAATGCGGATAGTAAGGTTTGAAAACATAAACTCTTAATATTTACTCAGTTATAACATTAGTAGTACTTTACCTTCAACTATCTCTATTCTATAAGTGAAGAGGAGGGGACACCAAAAATCAATATTTATCTTTTTTTTTAATTCCTAATTAAATGGAACAACTTTATCCATAATTAACTATTTTCACTTTTTAAAATTTTGAAAAAAGAAATACAAAACACCCTAAATTACCGTTATTTATTTATGCAAAATTTTACATTATTTCGCGTGCATAAATGACTAATAGTCTATGGAAGAGGCTAAGACCTACACAACCCCTTATCCGCTATTGCATAAGTTTTTATTTTTTTTGTTAAAGTTAATATAGTAGTAAGAATTAAGATCGCTCTTTTCTAAAATGATGACTTCAATCGATTTAAAAAAAAAAAACTCGAAACATATCACTTCAGAATATTAGAGATATATCACGATACTAAAAATATGATAAATATCTATAACACGGAACCATATTAGTCAATAATCCAATTAATTTGGACCCGACTAATAGAAATACTTCTGAATAGATATTAACGAGTGCACCCACTTGCCTGAAGATTAAATCTGAGAAATAAATGAAATAAAGAAAGTGGGGGATTTTGGAATAACATTTTAGTGGCACTCACAAAAACTCATAAAGCAAAGATGAGAGGTGGAATAGAAAGGTAAATAAAGTACGTACGTACCACACCATACAGCACGTCAAGCAAAACGATTACTATATTTATTTGTGAGTCTATTTGACTAAAGACATGGTTTTATAAAAGATCGTCTAATTTTAATTGAAAATTAGACAATCACCCAAATCCAATAAAAAGAAGAGAATATAACATCTTTCTGAATAAAGTAATGGAGCTTTTTGAATAAAGTGATGGGTTTAAGTTAGTCTACTTTTAATAGAAAATTAGAACGTTCTTTTGATAACTTTTGTTGACTAAATGTTTTATCGCGCAAATATTTATTTGCTCTCACCTTCAAGTTAAGTATACATAATACGTGCGCAACAAAATTAATGAATAACTGTGTAAATTTTTATTGTAGATAATATAAAATTAATTAATGAATTTTCGAAAGCGTAGAGATAGGAGACGTGACTAAGTATATGAGATTTTTATTCTAGAGTTGGTCTTACAAGATCCCGCCTAATTATTATTTGAAATTAGGCAATAGCCCAAACCCAATAAAAAGAAGAGATTGAAACACATTTTTGAATAAAGTTGTGAGATTTTGGGATAAAGTGATGAATTTAAATTAGTCTAATTTTATATTAAAATTAAACTGCTTCTTTTGATAACTTTTGTTTATTCTTTACTTAAGCTAGTTTAGGTACCTTCAAAATAAAAAAAATTGTGACAAGGGGATAAGGTTTTGTTTTAGGGTAAACGCGGGCGAAGAGGATTACATTAAAGTAATGTCCTCTAAAGTGGAAATTATTTAGGGAAAAACGGATTATTATTTTTTTATCTCCACCCCCAAATGCCCCTAGTGGAATTTGATCTCATAACTTCAAACTCTTACCACTAGACCAAACTAAGCTTGGTGGGAAAAATGGATACTTGATAAATGCTTATGTGTTATGAAGTTGATAGTTAGACGGTGTTTATTTTTAGTTTTTGCAATGAAGTGAAACGAACTCAAATTGGGTAACATTATACTTCCTCCGTTTTCTTTTAGTTGCTATACATTCCAAACAAATAAATTTCTTATTAAAAGCTACACTTCTTTATTTGACTTTTTCTTCTCTCTATCTCTCTCCTACCATATGGGTTTTTCTCTCTATCCGTCTCACATCAAAAATTGCATTAGAGTGCGCAAAAAAAGTGTGATATCTAATTTGATACGAAGGAAATACTAAGTTTTAGGTTGGGTCGATCTCATTCCAATGCCTTATGCACTCACGCCCTTCGAATGAAAATTTATCAAATTAGATTGAAAATAAATAAATATTGCCATACATATGCGAATGAGTTGTATAATACACCTGGCTTTTTGAAGTAGTATACTGAGAAGAGAGTAGTTGAGTGTTTGTGTCATTTGTGAGCATCTTATTTCGTCACAAGGGGCATGTAAATACACTAGATGACAGGGCTCGTTTTAAAAAAAAAAAATCCTAATAACAAGTGTACTCAAATCATATAGGAATTAATAAACTTTAAAAGACTTTACCTTTTGAATTAGTGATCTCTATAAGTAAATAGGTCACGGCATAGATTGTGTCATACTCCTATGTTTTACCGCTTGTGTGAAAATATTCAATTATCAATCCAAAATCATGACCCTCACAACTATTTTTATTTTTGTTCATGAGTATAAAAGTAACCCAATTTATTGTTGTAAAATACTAGAAGTTTTCTAAAAGCTAGTATATCCTAAAATGGTTTTTCGAAGTACAAATGTATACTATATGGAAAAACTGGTCAAAATAAGTTCAAATAGAAAGATTTTGGTCAACAAATAAAATGAATACTAATATTCATATATACTCATATCAAATGGCTGGTTGAATTTATATTATTTTTGAAATTTAGTGGTAGTTTAGCTAATTGCGGACACATGAATTTAGTATTAGGATGTCAATAGACTTACTGATTGCTTTCTTGGATTGCAATCATTGCAAATCAAAATTAACATACTCCCTCCGTCCCACAAAGGTTCTTTCCATTTTATTATTTTATACATCACATATATTCAAAAAGTGGGAAAAACTATGTGGGACGGAGGGAGTAATATTTAACATTTTACTTGTTCGATGGAGAGAAAAGTAAAAAATTAAATTAAATTTGAATCATCAACTGATATTCTTTGTCTCAACATATGTCCTCCATTGTTTTCACCTAAGGCATACAATTTATCGTCCCATCGTCTCACATTCTTTCGAATACTTATCATAATATATGTAGTATATTGTTAAGAGATAATTTGATGATTGTTTATCAATTATTACCTTGGTTATTAGTATGTAGTTTCAATATGCTACCAACTTTTTAATAATTTCTACTTACATACAAGTTGAGATACTAATCTTTAATGTTGTGCATTGACAAGCCAGCCAAGTCCATTTTAACTAAAAAATAGAGGAGAGAGAAAATAGAGTATTTTTATTGAAAGAATATAATGTGAGTAAAAAGGAATACGGGAGAATTATTGACATATTCACGGAGTAATTTCCAAGCATCAAGCTCTTTCAATACGGATACAAAAGAAAAGTTCCAATTAATTAGGACGGAGGAAGTAGATGAATTTCCATTGTCATACAAAAAAAAGAGGCCAAGGTAAGAAATTTATAGACATTGGTGATTTAGTGTTCAAGTATTTGTTCGAAACCGTGAAAGTCAAACTATTGCATTAACTTAGAAACAAAATGATAACTTGCAATTTAATGGGTCAAATAAATAATAAGATCTCTCATTTAAGCATCTCACCTTAGAGAAATGTAAGTAACTAAAGAATATATGCATTGTTCACATAAATTTAAAAAGGAGCGGCCCACAATGTAGAAGTCCTTAAAAGATCGTATAAATGTAGCATATATTCTAAGATAGTATATATTCTAAATAATCTATACTTATATTCAACAAAACAAGTTGAATATTGTGCGTCTTCTTCAAATAAGGCAGTACTTTCAAATGTTAGGTAGTATACGTTTTACAAAATTAGCATATTGGTTTAGAAGATAATATTGCCATTTATTTTTAAGTACCACTAACATTGCTTCATGTTATTTACATTTAAAAAAAAACAATGTTATTAATGTTATATACACAAAATGTCATTAATATATGTAAACAACACATCTAACTTTTAGGGGATGTTTGTTTAGAGGGAATAAAGGAAGAGACTGGGAGTATAAATCCACATTATTTATATTCCCTTAGCTTATTTAATGAGCGGGATTGGGAGTTTGGAGAAGGAATGACAATGAGATTAAAAGGCTTGTATTTCCATCAAAATAATACAACGTCTTAAGGATGGGATTAAAATTAAAAAATAATAAATACTTTCTCCGTTTCTTTTTGTTTGTCCTACTTTTCGTTTTTGTCCGTTTCTTTTTGTTTGTCCTACTTTTCATTTTTGTCCGTTTCTTTTTGTTTGTCCTACTTTTTCATCTTTCCTTATATGGCAAAATTATATCACCCATCTACCCCTACTTTATCATTTTTTGGTCCCACATGTACCTTAGAAATTTCTCTCACCTACTTTAATCACCACATTTATTATAAAATAAGTGGACTGCTTACTTGTTGTCCCCACCTACATGCATATGACATCATCTTTCTTGGCATTTGGAGCTACAGTAAATGGGACAAACAAAAAGAAACGGAGGGAGTACAATCCTTAGGGCTGTATATAAGAAACAAAATAAGAAAATTTAAGTAATTTACGAGCATTAATAACACCAATTCACGCGTAATTTCATATAAATCATTATCCTTAGAATTACAAGGTAAAATATTCCATTAATTAAGAGGGATGAAGTAAAAATGAATTAATAAGGGCAATCAAGTAAGTTCAAAATTACAACGGACATATTTCCATAAATTTCTAATCCCTATCCCACCTCCACTCCCCAAACTCTCGTTCCCACATATCAAACATTATCACCCAATACTTAACCTACATTACATGTAACTTTTCCTTAATAATGCTAGACTAGAGTCTAGATATAGCACTTCCTATCTAAACAAAAAGTCAGAATACTGTAAAATATGATGCTAAATTGCTAATGCGCCACTAAACTAAGAGAAAAGCGTCGCAAAAAAACAAGTTTAAAAAAAACAGTGAAAAAAGAACCTGAAGAGTTTTGGCAGCTTGAGAGCGTTTCTGAAGATTAGCGACATAACGAAATCGGCGACGGCGATTACGAATTAGTAATCCGACTGCGTTCCTCCATCGTAATCGAGCTTCTACCGGCGCATCCGGTAACAAATTGAAGTCCTTCAACAGCTTCTCCTCCATTGTTATTGTATAACTCTATTGAATTAATACTAATTCTGTAATAATTTTGAAATTGATTAAAAGAATGGAGGGAAGATAGAGGAGAGATTAGATAGTCAGAGGAGCTGAAGAGCTCCATTGTTTGGCCATTTTCGAAGGGGAAATTTTGACAATTTGCGATTTTGGGGATTATAAATTGAAGATATTGTATTATTCAAATGGGCTTGCCTTTTCAGAGCTGGTCCTATTAGTAGTTGCCACGTTTTCTTGGGAAAGATTTACCCTTTTGCTTTTAATATATTACTTGCCTATCTTGACTTTGGACCTCAGAGGTTTAACGAGTCGAACTGAGCCCGAGTTTCGATTTAGCTTCATTCAAGTTGAAACTTGAAACACTTGATTTTCTCAAAAATCGAGTTGAGTATAGAGTATCTTGATTGTTTAGAATTTCTAAGTTCAGTTTACTTGAGAATTAAGGGTTGGGCACTTGGCTTGAGTGGATAGAGCGTTTTCTTAGTCCCTGAAATAAAGGTCATTCTACTTATTAATAAAAAAAAAAGTAAAATTTACTTGTAAAAGCTTAATTTGAATGAATGTTCTGTGAATTGGTCTTATAAGAGACTCGAAAGAAGAAAATGAAGTACTTTTTTGATTAAAGTGATGGATTTTTTGAATAAAGAAATGGGCTTAAATTAGTCTAATTTTAATATAGAGTTAGACTGCCTCTTTTAATAACTTTTGTTATTTTCTCCATCCTAAATTCTGCATTGTTTTTGTCAAAGTTAAAGTTTATTAATTCTGATTTGTATTTTTCGCTAATGTATAAGGATTCTTGTCATATCTTGTTGGAATCGTTTCAATGCGTATTTTTGCAATACTAATAAAATTTATAATATGAAACTAGAAATATTAATGATCAAAGTTGTCTATAAAACCCTACAAAATCGAAATGGCCCCGATATTGTATTATATACATTTTATAGTGTAATATATGTTTAAAAATTTTCTTAAACATTTTGACAAGCTTCTCATATCAAAGATTAGATGTGTTCAACTAATGAAATGTTCACACTAAACTCGAAAATTCATTAGTCAGCTAACCTCATTAGCACCCCTATGACTAGCAAGAAATATTAAAAGAGGTGATCAAATATTAACATAAACTTAGGCTAAGTAAAGCACATGCTCTATTAACGAGTTTATTTCATTTTACTCTAACCCAACACTATTTCAATCTAGTCGTCCCTTTTCTTCTCCTTTCTTTGTTTCCCTTTTTAATCATGAATTAAGCAATTTTAGAAAATAACCCAACAGATTTACCGAATGGATTAAACTAGTTACTAAACTGGTCACTGAATAAATTAAAAATGTGAACACTAAACGTATTAAATTAGTCACGAAACGGATTAAACTAGTCATTATATTCACAAAGACGGTTTATTAGCTTCTTAATATCGGGGTGGATCGCTAAAATTAGGCAGTCTGAAGACCAACTCATAGTTAAAATCTACTTTAAAAAAAATTAAAAGTTCCTCCATTCGAACAAATCCTTATTCTAATTCTATCCGATACAAAATTTGAAAGATATGTATGACTTCAAAGGTATATAGTACTTTCGATGCAATTAACCCTTATTACCATGGACTATGCAACATAAATAACATGTAGACTACAAATCTACTATTATTACTAGTTTGAATTGTTTTGGGTATTGGAATCACGTTTATTATGACTTATTCATTCTGACCAAAACACACAATTAGAAATAAACGCATACAATTCTTCCGCCTTCCTATGACCTTGAAAGTTGACAACACCCCCACCATTTGGGACGTAACTACAGCAACCCATGTGACTTGGCATATGAGGTGGAAATAATTAAATTGGGTAATCAATGGCATGTCAACCATACACATGGGATATCCAAAAGGCTTTCATGGTTCCTATATGATAATAATTACGTTTAATCTTTTCCAAGAGTGTACAGCTAATTCTATTATGTATTAACTTTGAATGGGAATGTTAAAGGTCATATTTTTTAAAGTGGTTTAAATTATTTTAAAAAATTGAATGGGAGGGTTGGCTATCAATCTATCACAGTACTTCTATTGCGTATACTGAGTAGTTTGTATGTGTTTATGTTGATATGCTAATTGATTAAAGTAATAAAATTTATAATAATAAATGATATATATATATATATATATATATATATATTACATTATATTTATCATTGAATAGAATTGTTACATAGTATTTTGATAATATGACACTCTTTTTCTATATATATAAAAAATCCTTAAAAAGTTGTATATAAAACAATGACTTAATTTTATAAAATTCAAATATTAAAATCATTAGATTTTCAGATGTTTGAAATAAGGCATCGTTTAATAGTGTGCACGTTCAAGTGAACATTTGGGTTAAAGTAATCGCGGCCACATAGTTTAATTTAAAATGATTAACCATTTGGTACAAGACTCATAACGTGACCTAATTGGAACTAAATAGATTTGATCGATCTAACCTGATTTGAACTTTGTAGATCTGATTGGAACTTATTAGGGCTAACTTGACCTAATTGGAACTTATTAGGGCTAACCTGACCTAATTGGAACTTATTACAGAAGACCTGACCTAATTGGAACTCATCAGGGTTAACCTAACCTAATTGAACTTATTAGGGTTAAACTAACCTAATTGGAACTCATTAGGGCTAACTTGACCTAATTGGAACTTATTAGGGCTAACCTGACCTAATTGGAACTTATTAGGGCTAACCTGACCTAATTAGACCTTATTAAGGCTAACCTGCTGACCTAGACGGGTGATAAACGGGTGATGGGTCGGGTGATGGATGAAACTTTCTCACCCTAATCCATCCATCACCCGTTACACATTCACCTGTCACCCGTCCATCATCCATTTAACTCGATTTTTCACCCTTTTATTTTTTTCGGGTGGAGCGGGTGATGGATCATCCATTGGATATTGCCATCTCTACTCACAAGTCATTGGTCAGAATGTCCCAGAACATTTGTGACGTACGGTTGGTAGGAGTGCCTTTTTATCTTTCATCATTTATATATTTTATAGATTTTGCAAAACTATTTGTTAAGCCTCTTGAAATGGATAATTGTTGTTAAATATATAAAATACTGAAATATTGTATAATACTCGTAAATGAATTCTTCTCTTACCATAATAAAAATTGAGCAAATTTTATTTATAAAAAAAAAGGAAGTTATAACCACCATTGTTGAAGGCTTTTAGTACTATATGGTGTTTGGATAACATCATAATATAAACTGGGCACATGTTATTTATTTAAAAAAAAAAAAAAAACTTAGAAAGTTAAAACAGCCATTGTTGATGGCTTTTAGTTGCCAAATGAACAGAGGTGGAGAGTTGAAGGAGGTTTCAGAATGAGTTATACAGTAGAGATTAATTGCATAATAGAACATGCATTAATTGCATAATTGAACATGCACTGCATTAAAAGCTGTTTAATAATAATTTTCACCAACTCAGCATATTTGAACATTGCATAATCCAAATAAGCACACCCACTTACCATTTCAATTGCCAACTAAGACGCCACATAAGGTGGGTTAGTAACCCACTGGGTTGTTTAAGTTTTTTCCCACCATTTGCCATGGTAAGCTCGTTGAAACTTATTGGATTTTTGAATTTGTTTCAAATCTGCAAAAAAGTTGATTTTGGTGTCATGATGATACCATAAAATTATTTATTTATAAAATCTCTAGTGTCTACGGTCTATTACTAGTTGAAGTCTAAATTGACAACACAACTAGCGAAAAGGTGAGTCTTCCAACCTAAAGGTTGAGGGTTTAATCTCCACTATGAGCACTTTAAGAGTAAAATTTGCCTTATTATCCACCCTCTCTCAAAGTGTCTGGCCCATTAGAATTCGAGCGGGGTCCAGACCACTTCTTCTTACCATAAAAAAAACTCTTTAATAAAAATCTATTAATTTGTTAAAACGAAAAACTAAAAGTTGGTATCGGCATCGCCATTAGTTTTTCTCTCATGATCTAGTGGGGTCTAATCTCATGTTGAGCAAACTTAAGGTGTCTCATCACCACTTTTGCGCTTCATTTTGTATGAGACTCGATACCCTCCTATTCCTTGTTTAACTAACTAAAATTTAGCATAATAAAACAAGGGTAAAGTTTTTCCTATTTACTGTTGCCAAGCTAAATATTCACAGCCAATATTTCTCTTATGTTTTTTTATTTTTTTTGGGTTGGATAACATTTTCAATGAAAAATCATTTTGTATAGAAAACCCAAGTGTAAATTAGTTTCCTTTGTTTGGTTATTATCTCTATTATATAAGTGAAGAGGTGGGGTGGACACCAAAAAGAAAAAAAGGAAAAATAAATAAAATAAATTAATGAGTTTATTAAGTAATTAAGTTTTATTTCCAAATTTAGCCATCAGATTTTTAATAAAATATGTTCAAAACTTCCAACTAAAATATCTAAACACCTACAAAGTAAAAACAATTTAAAAAAATAACAACAATTATATTTTCTTGAGATCTATAGATAGACATCCATTTTGCTATACTTTTATATACTTTTGATTTTTTTTTTTTGGAATACATGAGTAACTAGTCATTGGACCCGTGCAAAAATGCACGGGATTGAATTGAGTTTATAGATCTGAGTCATTTTTGAAATTTTAGGAAATTGAAGTTGAGCCCAAATTATAATTACAGTATTACGCATTAAAAGTTGATTTATGACATAATAAGAAATTTAATGATTTTAACTTGAATGATCAAAATGTCATTAGGATTATAGAACTTAATTTTTAAAATTCCCCTAAAAAAAGTTAAAAGAAGTTACTACTTCTTAAGAAGTTAGCTAACAAAAAAAAATGCTTCCTATCCCCAAATAGAAATCATGCGCCTAATGCAACTCTACTCCCCCTCCCTCTTTCTCTCTCTACCAAGCCACTGCATTTTCACCGCCAAATATCCACCATTTTCCTTGGATTTCCTTCTTCTTTGCCATGGCATATCAGGAGACTAACAGGAATACAATCAATTTAATCGGCATCACTCCTGTTCCTTTTCATAATTTTCATATCAATGGCACCATAAATACTTCAATAATATAGTTGTCCTTGATTTTCATTATGCCACTATATTCGGATAACTCCCCAATAATATCTAGAGAGGAAGAACATACAATCATGAAATTAACGAATTTATGAGTGTAATCTAACAACTATTCATAACATGTATAACACGATAATACTAAATTTAAGATTTACCAATGTAATATACAACTGGGGTCTAATTCGATAAAATATCTTCAAAAGTTTCAAACTCAAAGCCAGTGCGAGGTATGGATTCGTCTTCAATTTTTGTAACTATGCTTGTGTAATTAAGCGAAATTCTACACAAATGCCTCGTTGCGAGCTCAAGTCCACTATTATTCATTACCAAGAATTTTGAAATCGATAGAACATTATCCTCGACCATCATTTCCCCAAATGCCTTGATCAGATTTTTTCGTCATGAACAATGAATCTTAGTTCCCTGTAGAACATTAGCAAACATGAATAATCAATAATTAGACAAAAAATAAACTTTAATTATTGTTATTATGTCTATAACTACTAATAAAGCAATATTCATTTAAATACTCGAAGGCCATATTCAATATATAACTTTAGTATTAACAATTATCAACATATTAATTATATAACTATTACCTCATCGTCAATCAAAACCATTTCAATACTTGCAACTTCTGATTTATTAATCCAATCCTTCCTCTCCCAATGCTTAAGAATCCGAACCCGAATTTCTAGTAACCTTTTTCCCATGCTAACATCATTAATTTTGACCAGTTTGCACGGGATGGCCATGGCTATTTCGGACTAATCTTAAAATTTTGAATATGTAATTAGTTCAAAAGTGTGTTGTAGTGCAAAACGTTTTTTTCTTATAGTAATATATATAGTAGATTCATTTATAAGGCCATCACTTATTAGGGTTTTTAAAATATTTTACAAAATTTAAATTAGGAAATACAGAGATATTTTACTAAGATTACGTAAAGGGAATTAACCTAAGTTAGTGGATAACGATTTTAACTTAGGTTGAGGATTCATGGAGACAATTTACCTGTTAGAGGATTCATTGATTAGGTAATATTATATATCTGGAGGTGATTTTATTTCCTCATCATTTGTAATATTACAGACATCTTCTCCAATCTTTCCCTAGTAATAAAACCTACAATTTATTCCTTCATTATACGGTGCAAGTATATTTTTTTCAATAGAATAATGCGTAATTACGAAAAAGCACGGGAATTGATAGATTAGTTCCAAAAATATAATAGAGACCAATATTACATATATAGCAATAGAATAATGGGTAATTTGTATCATTGGAAACTACTTAGCATCGCTTGGTGATTGACTTCAAACTATTTACCTAAGTTAGTTAATTCATTGAAAAGGCAATATTACTTATATATGTCAACAAAAATGGCGGTGATTTTGTTACTCATATTACATATATAGCAATATAATAATGGGTAATTTGTCTCATTGTAAACTACTTAGCACGCTTGGTGATTGACTTCAAACTATTTACCTAAGTGGAGTGCAAATATCTTAAACGGTTTTTAGTTGTTAATTGCTAGAAATTACCTAAATTAGTGGCTTGCAAATATTTTAAACGGTATTAAGTTATTAATTCCTAGAAATTTTTTTTATTGAAATAATAAGAGGTCGCATGGGTAGGAATTAATATTTATGTTTTCAGTCAATTTCAATTTAAGGTTAAATTTGCTAATGAGGTTTATTTTTAATTAAACAATACACAAATATTTTCATTAAAATTACGACTTAAGGTTGATATATTCCCTATTGAATAATGCCAACACAATATAATATTGAAAACTCTAAGTCAATAATATATCATAATATTCAAATAAAACAAATTATATTATTATTTCTGATATTTAAAAATCAAACCTAACATAGAAGTACTCATATGTAGTTCATAAATGTATCCTATTGAAATTTAAATTTGAAAACTTTCAACACTTAGATTTTTCTCATCTCAATCTTTTGTGACAATTACTATTTTAACTATAATTTCCTTCTCAATAATTTGTTGTGTTTTGCTGGAATATTCAGGACCTCGGATTAAGAAATTAGAAATAGCTTTGTTTGTAGGTTTTTCACAGATGCATGTCGATACGGGATTATTGGAAGCCATTATGCTGATGTTGGAAGAAGATGGCTCTCTCACTATTATTAGAGGAATTAGGTTAATTACGGCCAACTGATTACATGAAAATGATATTTATATTGGTGTCAATTTCGCTAGTATTAATTAGCGGGGGCATTTGGGCTGTTGTATGAACTTACATCGGCTTTTAGGTTTGCTGAATAGTTGGTGTATTGAACTTACACGGGCCATATTTATAATTGGCTGAAGCATGGTCTCTTGTCGCCATTTGGCAGGTGCTAGACATTTAGTTGCCATGTGTCACTTGAATTAAGGAGGTTGTGACACATAGGTTTAGGATTTTGTTTTATTAGTTAAGATAGATTCATGAGTGAAAGCACATTTGATCAAATTAAACCTGATAAAGTATTTTAGAATGAGTGAAAAATATGATAAAATATTTTCAAGTACTTTTGAATTTTTTTTCATTTGGACTATGAGCAAAAAATATCTTATCAGGTACTATATAACAAAAGTTGTAGTTGATGGTGAGGAGTAAGGGATGTTTTCAAAGAAAAATGAGCCAAAATGAATTTAGCTGAAAATATGTTGTGTACCTTCATATTTTATCATGTTACAGTAGCCAAAACACACATCGTATGCAAATAAAATTAGGATTTTTTTGTTCAAAACCACCTAAATTTTTCACGTTTTTAGAAACTCCCAATATATGAATTTTCCTTTTAAATTTCCACCTACCATTCCCAATTTTATTAGAAACTCACACCACTTAATGATTTTTTTGTTAAATTTCGTTTACAAAACCGTGAAGTGGGCCCCACATATGCATTTTATTATTAGTTTACGCTAAAATTGAAATCAATTTTCATCAATTTAAGGGCAAATCCTCAACAAATTTAGATCAAATTTGGAACGAATTACAACTATTTGGAAAGAATTGCAACTATTTCAAGTTCCATGTTGTTAACAAAATGTATATATGGGACCCACTTAACAGTTTTTTGTTAATGAAATTTGACAAAAACCGTTAAGTGGTGGGAGTTTTAATAAAATTGTAAATGGTAAGTGGAATTTTTAAAAAAAAATCATTAAGGTGAGAGTTTCTAAAAACATGAAAAGTTTTAAGTGGTAAGATGCGACTATCCATAAAATTATCTATTGTAGATTATAAATTTTCATAATAAAATTGTTGTCGCACGCATCGCGTGCATAGAAATCTAGTATAGTATAAAGTTAGGGTCAAAAGAAAGAATGAAGAAAGGGTTGACATATAGGATGAAGAAAACAGAAAAGTAAGGAAAAGGGAGGAAACTATTATTTCCCTTCAAGGAGGAAAAATGTTTCTCGCTTTGAAAAAACTAGTTGTCACCCGCAAATTAGATGGTGCAGGGAGGAGCACCATCCATACCCACGTCACCATGTACGTCAACATATTCGCAGTGTACATTGGACTTTTGCTAATGTACAAAAAAACTCCCATTGTACATTAACCCCAAATGTATATCAGATTTTTTTTACTCTCCTCCATAATTGGACATTTTGAATTTATTTGCCTTAAACTTTTCCCTCCAAATGTTTCAATTAACTTTGGCATATGTTCTTTTATATAACTTTATTGTTCACTATGATTATTAAATATGCTCATTTATTTATTTTAAATGTCCATTGTATAATAATACGCAATTTCAAAAAAGTTTTTGTTCCAATTAACTTTGACATTAAAACTTAATGGGTGACCATATAGGTTTAGACAATGTACATGTGTATACAATTAGTGAACATATGAATTATAGTATTGTACACATGTGTAAAGCGAGTGAACATTGGTAATTGTACAATAGCTTACATGTAAGTGTACAAAAGATCATATTTGAGTGTACATATGTCAAATAATGAGACTTGGACATATATATAATGGACATTTGAGAGAGACAGAGAAATGATGGAGTTGGAATATGGGGAAGTGGAAAGAGAAATGTCACTAAACCCACCCCCTTTGCATTTAAAGTGAACAGTACCTTGTCATATCAATTATTTTTTGAATTTTGTTTTGTACATTGACGGACACTCAATGTACACCGAGCAACTTAAAGGCCGCATTTTGTTTAAGGAGCACCATGCTCATTGTGCTCCTTGGTGTATTATCTACTAATTGGTTGTCACCTCTTACAAACAAAACAAAGAAGAATGGAAAAACTACTTTTTTGATAGGAAAATTTCGCAAACCAATCTTTTTTATAAGCATTTTTTTTGCGAAAAACAACCTTCTAAATTGTTTTTGACATTTAACACAAATTTTTATTTGCGAGATCCGACCTTATGGCTTTTTGTCAACGTCAAAATTTAATTGCATGCGATTGTCAAGGCATTGAACACCTTTAGATGCAAGGATTGCTCATAGAAATCGGCTTGATCAACGGTCAAAACCCAGATTCAATGCTGGAACATGGCCTTGAGGTCTGACCTCACAAAAAAAAATTATTTAAGGTTGTTCATTGCCAAAAAAAGTTTTAAAAGGTTGTTTGTGTTTCTCACAAATTTTCCTTTTCGCTAAAATGATTGTCGCCCACCAAACACTCCCTTAAAATCTCAAATTTACTCCTCATATTTTGCAACAATTTACCTCCCATAGTTATTGATTTGGACAAAGCTTCCTATTACTATAATATGTTTATTTCTATAATTTTTAAAACAATTTATCAGCTTCCCATAATAAAGTTTCTCAAAATAATTAAATTCAGTCAATGTTGAGCTAACTCATAAGGCAGGCCATTGCTGGCTAAAAAGTCTACAAAGTGCTAATTCAAATTAATCATGTGAGCAACTTCCATAATGACCGGCATAACAAGTTCATCATGCATGAAATCAGCTTTTATAGTATTGAACTTGTCTTACTAATTTCAGTTTCAGTGAAGCTTCATAATGATAAACAGGCTCACAACAGCTAATCGCTGACATTATAACAAAGCAATGTCTAGTCCGTAATATCTAACGAGGTCGCGAAGGATAAACCTGTTGTGTTCGGTGTTCCATCTCTGAAACTTCATGCTAGAACTGAGGAGTCATAGGTCAGACTAGAACTTAACTGGAATGAATAACGTCAGAAAATAACCATAACTCTCTCTGTAACTCTGCAAGTCTTGTTCATTCACCTTTAGATACCATTTTTTGAATATTCTGCAGCCAGTTAATATACTGATTTTCCTCCTTTTTGTGCATGTGTGCGACAAGGAAGTTCATCAGGCCCTCTCCGATCCCCCGGCTCTTCAAATAATCTCTAAATGCATCTTTTAGGCGAGAATTTAGTTCACTGTAAAGTAGAAAACGATATCACTATCAGATGTTAATTTATAAAATCAGAAAATTGTAAAAGTCAATTTAAAGACGAAGGTTATGCGGGTCTAACATGCATGAGGGGACAAGAGGCTCGTTCACTCTGTAAAGAAAAGAATCCAGAAGAGCAAGGAGTGAGACGAATATTTCACAAGGGTGGGGATTGATGGCAAGATGTTAGCAAATCAACCAACATTTAGCATGCATTCCACAGAAACTCTCAACGCAGATTATCTTTTTCAACTCATTGGTAGTGTTTGTTCATCACAACAAGATTACAAATTTACCTGAACACGGGGACCTTGCAAATATATTTAGCACCTGTAGTGCTGGTTGATCTGAGATAACTTGCAGAATAGATGTCGAACTTAGGGCCATCGAATCTATTGGTAACTTTACAATCAAACTGCAAAAGTGAACTCAAGCCAGGCTTTTTTATGCACACCTTCATATCAACAGCCCTTGGATATGTTACATCCATAACTGGATCTAGTGCTACTGGTCCTAGTAAAGCTGAAACAGCAACTTCCTCACCACGATCACATTTCTTACGCAATACTATGTCCTGAGAATTTGGTGCATCCCATTCCAATGTGAAGTCTCCAGGAGAGCCAGACTCATAATTCTGCACCAACAATGAGACAAGTTCAAACTTCAAGCATAGCTTTGGAAAAGGTAATTTGAGAAAAATCGCGTAGTTTGTGATGAAATGCCAAACAATAGCCTCTTGTATGTTGTAAATAGTATGATGAAATTACCAGAAAATAGTTTACAAAGCATGTCCTATAGACGCCAGAACTTTTTAGCAATAGCAGCATATATGCTCTGGCAAGTATTATACTAGTTCATTTGTAGTAGACAAAGGAGAACCCATCCCCAAAAGCCAGCCTGAGAGGAAGCCGAGCCCTCGGCTATAAGCACATGAAGTCCTCTATAAGACCAATGTGGGACTTCATGTCCCACACCTTGCAATGGGATCTATCACATTCCACCAAGCTCGGCACCTAGGGGCCCTTGGTGAGCTTTGCGCTAGCATAACCTAGTCCCAGGCAATTAAAACTCCAAAGTCACTAACAGGGCCGTCTCGCAGAAATCAGGGCCCTGTGAAAAAAAAAATAGGATAGTAAGAAAATTTTGCCCTATCACACTGGACCAGCACAACTCCACCCGCCCTGGATAATAACGTAGTAACATTCAGCATATAGAATTTTTATAATAAACATATACTAGAATTCAGGGACTTTCATATTCAAAATAAGTATGACTAGTATAAGAAATAGTGTAAGAAAAGCTTCTTTCAAACTGCATATAGGAATGCCTTCAGAAAAAATTGGAAAAGCGTAATAAAAGCTTCTGGGAAATTGGGAATAATGTCTTTAAAAAAAATCATGGGAACTTGTGAGGGATCTAGGATTCGAACTCAACCCCGTCACACATACACCTCTGAAAGTGTTGCCACTGAACCAGGCCATTTGGTTTGCAAATGAGTGTTGTAATATTTATTCATACACTAAACAATATAGGGCCCCCGATTTCATGGTGAGGCCCTGTGCAGGCTCAGAGTGCGGTGATACCATTGAAACAGATGAGGGATGACCCATTACAAAAAGCTAGTGTGAGAGGGCGAAGAACACTTGTCTACATAAATACCACATCAAATCCCCTATAAGACCGACGTGGGACTCAGCCTCTCATACCCTAACCTGCAATGGGATCTATTGGATTCATTTAGAACACTATCTAAGCAACCCAACGCAACAACAAAATACTTCACCTCTTCTTCTCCACATGTTGGCAACCCTAAGGTGCGTACCATTAAGAGGATAAGTCAATAAGATATGCCCCAATGGCCCATACACCATCTCTCGAATACCCATATACTCCGTGGAAATAAGATATGCCTTAATGCCCATACACCACCATCTCCCAATGGAGTACATGACAGTTAACCCCCTTTCACTATCCTTCATCTCTTTCCCAGCTAATAACACTTAAAATTGCTATTTCCGTGGAAATTTCCAACTCCCTAACAATGAGTTAGGGTGTAATATCTTCACCTTAAAAAATAAGTTGCGGGGAAAATAATACTAACCTCCGTTCCATATGTATTGCAACCTTTGACATTTTACACTATTCACACTCCCCTTTGACCTTCTTTTGCGATTTATACATAAGGATAAATATAGTCATGTTAGATCTTGTTAGATTCGTCTCGATATATGCTTAAATAATATTAACTTTTTATAATTTTTACTCAAAAAAATTAGAGATATTAGCATCCAAAGTAGTGCATTCGGAGGAGTAAAACTCCCTATGTTGCAATACATATGGAACGGAGGTAGTATTAGATATGCTCAATTAAGTTAAAAGATAATCTTACAATATATTCCCATAAGTTAACAGAAAATCTAATTTAGATAAGTTCAACAAAATTTCAGGTAAATAAAATGCATCGCCTTAAAATTCCTCTTCCAAACCAGTAGTGAGGATATGAGGGGCTCAATGAGCAAACCCAAAGAATGTGCGCAAAAGTTAACCTTCTCATCTAGTATTTCAAGCATAGACACTGAACAGGAAACAGAAAACAGCAACTTATTAAACACAAAATGCAGATGCGCAGATCAACTAATGTATCTTGATACCTTAACCTAACGAAAAGAAATATAAAACCCTAGAAGCAAACTTCTTGATCTGCATTTTAAAATAAGCTCCCTCCCCCATAATAGAGAAGGAAAAAGCTGAAATTGAATGAATTTTTCATATCATATCCAATATCGAGTCCAAAATGTTGCTTTTTAAAGGGTACTCCAATTTAACCAAGCCAATAGGCTTTTTAGAACTAACTAATGTTTATTACTATTTTCGCACGAAAATAGTAATAAAATTGTGGCTATAGGTGTTTCGAAAAAATCACAGCATTCTTGATGCAAGCAACTTCTAACCAGCTTTTTGCATGAAACTCTGCAAGTTGCACTTGCAACACAACAAGCTGACCTCTCCAATACCCTACAAAATTTTATTTACCTATCTACAGTCAATAGAAGGCACTCAAGTTTTTGCAATTAAGCAGTTCACAATCATTTCATTAGCCATTTTTCCACTTCGAAGGTCAAATCTACTACTTTCTTTAGAGTTTGAATGCAAGTAACCAAAGGTGCATTGACAAATATGTGACTTTTATAGTTTCATCTCACAACTTTCAAAGTTTCAGCAAATATCACTCCTAAATTGGTGGGGTAGGCCCATCTTGGTTTATTCCACTTAACAGCAGGCCTGAGGTGATGACCAAATCATAGAGGGAAATAAAATGCAACTTCCAATCTCTATTCGCTAATGTTTCACGTGTAGGAGAACATTCTTCCAAAAAAGTGGATTTCCCATTTTCCTTTGCCCGATTTGTTAAGCTTGGAAAATTGTTCTCCAAAAGATCAAAACATTTTCCTCTATACAAAAATGATGCCGCTTTCTCTCCATTCCTTATGTTGCTCTCCACCCATCCATCCTCGGTTCTCCTCCTTTCCACTTCCATTCTTTCTACCCTCTGACCCTCCCTAACTTTTCCTATAAGGAACCAAATAAAGGGAAACTAATTTACAATTTCATTTTCCATCCAAAAGTGCTTTTCAAATCGTTTTCCTTCTCCATCCTGCCAAACAAAGCCTAGTTTTCAAATATAAAAGTGATTCCTCTTTTTTTTGTGCTAGAGAGCCACAAGGGCGGGTGATGTGATGAGAATCGAACCTAGCATCTCGTGAAACCAGAAGGAAAGCTCTAACCAACTGAGCTCTCCTCACTCTCTCAAAGTGATCCCTCATCTCGGAAAATACCTTCAATCGGATAGAGTATTAAACGATTTATCCATAATGATAGTGTACATACAAAGTTTTTTTTTGGGTTAGAAGCACAAAGTTAGACTACCGAAGCAATACCCTACAAATGAGGGTTTGATTATAGAAGTAAATCTTCTTGTACGTCGTTTCCCTTAACGACGGGGTTAAGTAAGCAACTTCCCACCGTGTTTTTGCCAACCAAACAACTTATAACGTTCTCTTCCCGAAATTACTCGACACCCGAATGACCATTGAGTTCTTGCACACAAAAATTGACCAATAAACTGCATATTGTGACTACCATAAGTTCAAAATTTGAAACTTTAACACAAACCCAGATACAATTTCATCAAAAACTACAAACTTCCCAACGAAAGAAGTAAATTACAACGATTACATGACAAAAACAAATGTGGGTTTGAACAATTACAGTTAGAAATGACAAAGATTCAAAGTTTAAAAGAAATTGAAGAGGAAGAAGTTGTACTTGAAAGCAGGGAGAGGAGAGCTCGTGAGTGATCTCAGACTGCAAGAATTTGAGCAAATCAATGCCTTTTTCTTCTCTGGCTTCCCTATGATGACGAATTAACTCCATTGATCTTCTCAAATTCCGCATTTCTTCTTCTTCTTCTTCTTCTTCTTCTTCTTCCTTCTAGTTGCTGATGAAATTGGTGAAGGTCATGTGTTTTCTTGAGAGATCGTACTATGTTCAAACTTCGTAAAATTCTACGAGACATCTTCTTAAATGACCTGAATTGCTTACTTAAAATCGGGTTTTGAACGCGAAATTAAGGGCCGAAACTCGGAAATAACTAGTTTTTTTTTTTTTTTGGATACTATTACGAGGAGTTTTCCACCGCCTTAGGCGAGTGGACTAATCTCCCACGGGAGTTTGCATGGGTACCTCGATGGGCAGTATTTTCCATTCCCAAGACTCGATCCGAGACCTTAGTTAAGGAGAAAGAGGCCCTTAACCACTCATGCTAACTTCAGTTGGTAAATAACTAGTTAAATGACCTGAATTGCTTACTTAAAATCGGGTTTTGAACGCGAATTTAAGGGCCAAAACTCGAAAATAACTGAACTCGAAAATAAATGAGCTGGAATAAATTGGAAATAAGTGGGTCAAATTCAACCTATTAACATTTCGGGCGAATGGGTGATAGATTATACCTATTAGATATTGCCATCTCTATTTACAGGACATGAAATTAACGGATCCCAAGTAATCGATAAGCTATACGACACACACGATTCAAGGCATGACTCAGTCTGTTATGGACTTATGGTGCTATGATGTTCTCTGCACCCGAAAGGAAAGGTTTAAACATGATAAAATCAAATGAGTTTCACGTTTACTTAAGGTAAGTTCCAATAAGTTCAAAAAACAAGTTAATTATGTAGGCAACTAGGCGTCATTAAAGATGGCAATAGGTCGGATCGGGTCCAAGATTCATTCCCAATTCTAATATGACACATGATCTCTAGGATTCATTCCAAGTCCAATTCGCTCCGAGGGGAAAAGTCCGATCCAAACTCGAAAAAATTCAAATAAAACCCGATAGGAGTTAGACCTAGGTTGGCTTTGATCGAATACGGTCATTACATGTTAATGAAGTAAACCATTCTAATTTTACAATAATTTTATTTTTCGTTATCTTAAAGAGTAATTTAATTCAAATCCGATCTAGCACACGAAATAATCCAAAAGCTCAAATTCCAAGTCTGAGTCTGAATCCAGATCCAGCTGAGATGGAGCGGATATAGAGTTTAAAAAGTGGGATCCACGGTCTGTCCTCCCCATCTTATTTTCAGTTCAATTCAATTTATTTTTTTTATGAGAGAAAGCGCGGGCCAATTAATATAGATCAATACCCGCCAAAGAAATTAAACTTTGGGGGAAAGAGTTCAAGATTACAACTTTCGACAAATCACTCACATCCCACCGTGCCATAAAATGCGCAACGGTGTTACCTGCACGTCTAACATGATTAATATTAAAGGAATCAAAGCACAAGGATAAACTCCTAATATCATCATACAACAAAAAAATAGGAGCACTTCCTCTCTTCTCCTGCCGGATCGTCTCCACCACGCTCAAGGCATCACATTATAACACAACCTTCGAATACCCATAGCGCCTTGCTAGCTCTAAGCCATACTTGGCCGCAAACGCCTCATCCACGTTCGCTTCCCACCTAACATCCATTGCACAGCACGCAACAAGCAACAGCTCACCCTTCCGAATCTTGATTACCACACCTACACAAGCACGCCTAGGAGTAACATGGGCGTGCACATTAATTTTCAGCACACCCTCAGATGGTGGCAGCTAATGTTGTTGGCTCACGCACCGCCCCGCCCCCTGCTGGCCATAGACCCTTGCTGCATACACATTATCCTCAATCAACCTCACGAAACCCACAGTTATATTGTTAGCATTTGGTTCGACATTATCAAAGACAGCCACATTCCGAAATCTCCAAGCCGCCCAACATAGCGCTAAGAACCGTCTCTATTTCTCACGTGACAGCTTTTCCTCAACCCACCGTAATCGTGCTATCATTGAGTCAGTACGTACACCCAACAAGATGCCTTTAAGGTCACTATGCGACCAGATTTAATGGGCATATTTGCAATCAAATAGAGCGTGCATTATAGTTTCTTCCTCTCCGCAAATTTTACAACACGCATCCGGCAATATGTGACGTTTATGAAGCCTCTCCTTCACACCTAAACTCCCCTTACACACCCGCCATACAAAGTGACTTAGCTTCGGTGGTCCATCAATACTCCACACCATTTTCCACGTCAAACTCTCATCCATCCTTCGCTGGTCATTCTGTAGTCTTTCAGTCCCCAATCTCCCAAGCTCGTAGGCTGATTTTACTGTGAAACATCCATCATTTGACGACCACCAATACCAGCAATCATTCGGCCATACCTTTGACACCGGGATACTTCAAATAGCCATGTCCTCCCCGTCGAACTCCGCATTGAGCACAACACTATCCCAGGTTCCTGCTTCAAAATTAATTAAGTCACTCACCCGCAAGCTCATATTGCTCGACACTCTTGGCGTAGGTACTAGGTGAGCACCATTGCCCGGCAACCAAGCATCGGACCATACATGTATTGAGGTGCCATTTCCCACTCGTTTTTTTAACCCATCAAGCAACAAAGATTTTGCCCCCCAAATGCTACGCCAAGAATAACTGATATCGAATCCACGTCTTGCATCAATGATCTCAACATTTTTAAAATACCGGGCTTTGTAAATAGCATGCAATAGCGTATTCGGGTTATGGCACAACCTCCAACATTGCTTTGCTAAAAGTGCTTGGTTAAAACATTTCAAATCGCGGAAACCCATCCCTCCCATGGTTTTAGGGAGACATAAAGACTCCCAACTATGCCAATGTAACTTCCGTTCATTCCCTTTTGCCCCCCACCAAAATTTTTCCAACACACTATGAATCTCGTCAATCTGGAATCTTAAAAATGCTCATCATTTAGGTGGGTATCGCCTGTGCCACTGCTTTTATCAACACTTCTTTCCCGGGCCTTGACAATAACTTCTCTTTCCATCCCTGCAGTTTAATTTCTTCCAAATTCTTTCTTTGAAGCAAGCAAACACCGCTTTTTCGAGCATCCAATAATGGTCGGGAGACCCATATATCTCTCATGCCTGTTAACCTCACAAACCCCTAGAATGTCAACAATCTCTGTCCTCCTATCAACGCTAACACATTTGCTGAAAGCAACCTCTGTCTTACTCAAATTAATCTTTTGTCCCGATGCTCTTTCGTACTTATTGATTATATCAGCAATAACATAACATTCTTGCAGAGAGGCTTTTGCAAATAAAATGCTATCGTCAGCAAACAACAAATGTGACACACGAGGTGCACCATTACAAATTTTTGCTCCATGAATCAAATTCCTTGATGCCGCATGAGAAATAACCATAGAAAACGCATCAACACACAATAAAAATAAGTATGGAGATATTGGATCACCTTGCCTCAAACCACGTCCTGGGATGACATAACCCAAAACTCGGCCATTCAACTTGTAGGAAAATGTAACACTCGAAACACACTGCATCACACGCTGGACCCAATTGGCCCCAAATCCCATCTTATACATTACCCTCTCCAAGAAATTCCATTCCACCCTGTCGTAAGCCTTACTCATGTCCAGCTTTAGAGCAATCGACCTATCTTTCCCTTCCCCCTTCCTTTTCATAGCATGAAAAATCTCAAAAATAATCAGAGCATTATCAGTATTAAGTCTGCCCGGAATGAAAGCACTATGATTAGGGGAGATAATAGTACCCAGTAAAGGTTTCAATCTGTTTGCTAAGACTTTCAAGACAATTTTATATATCACATTACACAAACTGATGGGTCTAAATTCACACATTTTTTTCGGTTCGGCACATTTGGGGATCAACACAATGCACGTTTTGTTAATATCCCCGATATCGACATCACCCCTCCACCATAACATAACATACGATATAATTGTTAGGGCCAACAATATGCCAAAATTTCTGATAAAAAAGAGCATGCATACCGTCAACTCCCGGCGCTTTAGTCGGATGCATCTGAAAAAGTGCCTCCTTAATCTCTTCTCCTGTGGGCATACGATCTAAACCTTCATTCATCTCCATGGACACTTTGGGTGAAATACCCTCTAACGCCTCCTCAAAAGCTCCTGGGCTGTTGGACGTGAAAAGTTGCTGGAAATAAGCGTCCACCACTCTGCTCATCTCATCCATAGAACTACACCAAACGTCATTGTCATCGAACAGACCACGTATAAAAATTTTCTTTTTCCTCTGAGATGCCTTGTGATGAAAGTAGCTTGTATTTTTGTCACCATGGCGAAGTTCATTTGCTCGAGCTCGTGCATACCAGTAGGACTCCTCAAGTCTGTAAAGTTCATCCAGTTTGCTCGATAAGAAACTACACCTTTCAAGCATTTGAGCATCTGGAAAATTTGATTGTGCTTCTTTTAACGCCTTCTCCGTCTCCTTGATTTTTTTCTTCACATCACCAAAAACGTGCTTAGCCCACGACGTAAGCTAGCCTGCCACATTAGCCTGCCAAAACTGCATTGTGGTCCCCACACACTCATGCCACGCATTCGATACCACCTCTCCACAATCCTCCCTCGATAGCCACAAAGACTCGAATTTAAAGGCTCTATGACCACCTCGCAATCTTTCATTTTCACCCATTTTCACCAAAATTGGTGCATGATCCGATCTTTGAATAGGTAGATTTAACATCTCATAGCTGCCCATCAAATTACACCACTCCGTATTGGCCAAAGCTCTATCTAACCGCTTACGTACTACCGTTTGTGGCGTATTACCTCGTTGCCATGTGAAGCAACACCCCCTATAACCCAAGTCACGCAAACCACATTCATCCATCATCTCCCTAAAGGCCTCCATCTGACGTTCCCCTCTCCTTGCACCGCCTTGTTTCTCATCTTGGCATAAAATCTCATTAAAATCACCAATCATGAAGATAGGCATTTGAACACCACCACATAACTCACGTAAAAGCTGCCATGTTAGGTGTTTATTCGTTGCCTCTGGCCATCCGTAAACCCCTATCATCTTCCATTCGGGATTGCCGTTGTCATCAAGCACATTCATGTCAAAGTGGTGTTGGGAATAGGAACACATTCCAACCTTTACATCTCTCCACCAAAACCCCATACCCCCTGAGTTTCCAGCACTACTCACAAATACTCCATTCGTAAAACCACACTTTTTCTTCACTTTCTCAAGCATTCTCTCATTAATCATCGTCTCCATTACAAAGACGATCTCCGGCCTTTCCCTCCAGCACTTCGACTGGAGGGCACCCACCGTCAAGGGGTTGCCGAGCCCTTGACAGTTCCAACTCAATATTTTCATTGTCCTTCGCGGGGTTGGCTTAAACCAACCTCTGCTGCTTGTTCACAATGCAACACATATCATCAACCACACCGTTCAATTCAATCTAATTTAATTCAATTTAATTCAATTCAGTTTAATTCAATTCAATTCAATTCAATTCAATTCAATTCAGTTATGAACAATACTTTTACTCTCAATTCAATTCAATTAAATTCATTTTAGTTCAACTATTTTACGCCGGATAGAACACGCGTGAGTATTCCCAAAAGCCCTCCTTTTTACCATTTTTCAAAAACCAAAAAAGAGGTGTTTGCTACTTCTAGTTGTTCTTGTTACCACACTTCGTCTCTCTTACTCCACTAGGGCTCGCTCCATACTCTCTGGTTCATACACACAAGCGCAGAGACGACATAGCCATGGCGAATGAAGCAGACATGAGTAGTTGGACAGACCTTCTTCATTCCTCCACCAAGCTCCTCGAACAAGCCGCTCCTTCCGCACAGTTCCCTCCTCTCCAGGTTCTCTCTCTCTCTCTATCTTCCATTTCTTATTTTTGTTAATATTTTCCGCCATTTTCGATTCAGAATGAAGTTCATCGATTGAGCTTGAATTTCATTATTCTTGATTGTGTTTCTAGAGGAATTTGGATCAATTAGAAGCTTTGTCGAAGAAGCTCAAGGCTAAAACCCTAAGAAGTGAAGCTCCTTCTCAGTCTATCGCCGCTACAAGGTTCCTTTTATTCATTACTTTACTCCTTTTTTTATGATTAGTTTCACTACATTTTTATACTCAATTGTTTGTTTGAAAGGAAATGCATTGTGCTTGGTGTTTTCCATTCTTGTTATTACTTGATTAGTATATTAGCCGACGCAACCGTATCCATTGTTGGAGTATAGATATTAGGTTGTTAGTAGTTTAGTGTGTTAATAATGTAAATAGCGTTAGTAGTATAAATAGATTGTACTTGTAATATCCTCATCTTAACCACAACATTAATTAAAATGTAGTTTCACTGCATTTTTCAACTCAATTGTTTCTTGGAAGGAAATGCATTATGCTTGGTGTTTTCCATTCTTGTTATTACTTGATTAGTATATTAGCCGACGCAACTTTATTCATTGTTTGAGTATAGATATTAGGTTGTTAGTAGTTTAGTGTGTTAATAATGTATATAGCGGAGGGCTGCAAAGATAGGAACTAGGCACATATCAATTTGTGTATTGTAGAAAAGTAGTATATTTATAGATTTAGGTAGTATATTTATAAATAATGTAGTATGTCCTATCATATCTATCATATAGGAATTAGGACTTTCCCGTATATAGCGTTAGTAGTAGAAATAGATTGTACTTGTAAAATCCTCGTCTTAACCACAACATTAATTAAAATGTAGTTTCTTACCTTCATTCTCTCTAAACTCTCTTCCCGTCTCTCACTCTGTTTGAGCTTCTCCATTGTTCATCCGTGGAGTTATTTCTCCAAAACCATGTCTTCTGACACTAATTCTAGTTTTTTCCTGTGGCTTTGAGGACCTTTCTTTGTTAGGAGTAAGGGAGAAGTGTTGTGAGTGCACATCATTTTTGTGCTCCGCGGAACACTGCTCCACCAATGTACATTAAGGGTATGTTTGGTTAAGTGGAAATATTCCATTCCATATGTTTGTTTCAATAAATTTTTTATTTATTCCCTTACTTGATGTAAACCCAATCCCCATATTTGAAACCCTACCTTAACCACCGGTAACAATTTGATTCCCCTTCTCTAACAAACCTCTCTCTTCACCCACACCCTTCTCCTCCCCCTTTCTCTCTTTTCCTTAACTCCCAGTTGATGCTGCCCACATGCACACAACATCTCTTCATAACAAACTCTCATCTTCTGCTTCAAAATTCTTCACCAATTTTCCTCTTTGCATCTGCTTGTTTTTTTTTTGTTTTGAATCCTTAAATTATATGATTCCATCCATTACTTGAACCAAACAAAAGTTCAAAGTAACATATTTTGTTACCATTCCACCCCTCTAATCCTCATTCCCTCTCCATTCCTTATTTTGAACCAAACAAGCCCTAAGTGTTTTCAAAAGTACATACTACCTCCGTTTTTATTTAGTTGCAATGTTTTTAAAAAAATGGAAACTAATGCAAATTTTTTAATGTGGTATTGGGTAAATGTTTGGATATATAATTAAGGGAGTGACATTCCATTCCATATGTTTGTTTCAATAAATTTTTTATTTATTCCCTTACTTTATGTAAACCCAATCCCCATATTTGAAACCCTACCTTAACCACCGGTAACAATTTGATTCCCCTTCTCTAACAAACCTCTCTCTTCACCCACACCCTTCTCCTCCCCCTTTCTCTCTTTTCCTTAACTCCCAGTTGATGCTGCCCACTTGCACACAACATCTCTTCATAACAAACTCTCATCTTCTGCTTCAAAATTCTTCACCAATTTTTCTCTTTGCATCTGCTTGTTTTTTTTTGTTGTTTTGAATCCTTAAATTATATGATTCCATCCATTACTTGAACCAAACAAAAGTTCAAAGTAACATATTTTGTTACCATTCCACCCCTCTAATCCTCATTCCCTCTCCATTCCTTATTTTGAACCAAACAAGCCCTAAGTGTTTTCAAACGTACATACTACCTCCGTTTTTATTTAGTTGCAATGTTTTAAAAAAAATGGAAACTAATGCAATTTTTTTAATGTGGTAGTAGGTAAATGTTTGGATATATAATTAAGGGAGTGGCATTCCATTCCATATGTTTGTTTCAATAAATTTTTTATTTATTCCCTTACTTGATGTAAACCCAATCCCCATATTTGAAACTCTACCTTAACCACCGGTAACAATTTGATTCCCCTTCTCTAACAAACCTCTCTCTTCAACCACACCCTTCTCCTCCCCCTTTCTCTCTTTTCCTTAACTCCCAGTTGATGCTGCCCACATGCCCACAACATCTCTTCATAACAAACTCTCATCTTCTGCTTCAAAATTCTTCACCAATTTTTCTCTTTGCATCTGCTTGTTTTTTTTTTTTTGTTTTGAATCCTTAAATTATATGATTCCATCCATTACTTGAACCAAACAAAAGTTCAAAGTAACATATTTTGTTACCATTCCACCCCTCTAATCCTCATTCCCTCTCCATTCCTTATTTTGAACCAAACAAGCCCTAAGTGTTTTCAAAAGTACATACTACCTCCGTTTAGTTGCAATGTTTTTAAAAAAACGGAAACTAATGCAAATTTTTTAATGTGGTATTAGGTAAATGTTTGGATATATAATTAAGGGAGTGGGGATCATTGCTATGTAATTAAGTATGAAGAACACCATCACCCACCACCTTCACTGCCACCAGAACACCACCCCACCATCACTCACCACCTTCAATGTCACCTTCATCGCCACCAAAACACCACCCTATTATCATCCACCACCATCAGAAAAAAAATCGCATCATCCATCACCATCAGAAAAAAATCGCATCATCCACCACACCACCACAAACCACCACAACACCAAAACGGTTAGATCTGATTATATGAGTAGAAAAAAATCAAAATGTATTGAAATTAAGACTTACATAAGCTTTATTTGTCATTTTCGAGCAAAAGCCCTAACATAATTGCACAAAATTTCATCAATTGAAACTGCAATTCAAAAGCCCTAATTTGGAAACCCTAAGTTGCGAATCTGCAGCAATTGATGGCCTCCTCCTCGCCGTCTGTGAGAGAAAAGACCGGAGAGCCACCTCTGGTAAGTGCCGGTGGAAGCTCCGGTGGTCATGGGTGTTTGTGCTTCATCGAGTGAGGCCGTTTTCGGCAACAACAACAACTACAACCCAATTTTCGGCCGTTTTCATGCCATTTTTTGCTATATGAGGTTTGGGAATAACAGATCTGGCCTTGGTGGTGGTAACTTCGGCCATTTCTGGCTTCGGCGGTGGTGTTTTCGGCCGTTTTCGTTCTTTGTGTGGTGTTTTCGGCCGATTCTGGGCTTTATGGTGGTGTTTTCGGCCTTGGTGGTGGTGTTTTCGGACGATTTCATCCTTGGTGGTGGTGTTTTCGGCCTTGATAGGTGGTGTTGAGTCCGGCCTTGGCGGTGATTAGTGGTGATGCTGGTGGTTTTCACAGAGGAAGGTTGAGAGAAGGGGAGGAGAGGTAGAAAATGGTAGAGAAATGGTTAGGGGTGGGGGTGGGGGGTTAGGTTAATTTGGTGGGGGTAAGTAGGTTGAATGAGTTAAGATTAATTGGTAATAATCTATCATTTTATTTTAATAAGTGATGTTAATTATATTTAGTAAGGGTAATGTAGTAATTTTATAGGTTTTTTTTTTAACTAAATAAGGAAAGAAAAAGAAACATTGCAACCTTTGGGAAATTCCGTTTTAGGAAACCATTGCAACTAAAAAAGAACGGAGGTAGTATATGATTTTCAAAAGCACATAGGTGTTTTCAATGCGTAATTACATAGCATGTGTACTTTTCAAAATACCTAATGTGCCTTGGTGGAGCACAAAATAGTTACTAGGGTTGTGAGAGAGGACACTTACTATTGGGTTGGTTGGTGATAAGTAATCAACGGGAATTCTGAACTTCTTTTAGAATGGTGAAGGTGAGAGTTTTGATTATTATCGGTTCTCACCCTTCTCAATTGAAACAATATATGGGGTTAATATATGTTTCATTGCTATGTTGCTCCTCATATCGCCAGAATTCTCAAGGTAAGGATCCTCATTTATACGGCAAATATTCTTACTGACAATTTTCTGGGATTTATTTTCGGATACAAAATCGACTACTTGTTTACTCATAGTTTGCTTATTTTCGGGCAAACCATGTAAGAGGCCACAAGGGTTCACCCGTTAAGGAAGGGCCGAAGGGGATGGGAAGACTATTCAGTATACCTTTTCAATTGGCCGGATAGGTCATTTCCTTAGTTAATAGAGTAAATATTTCATAGTTAAGTTATGATCTTTCTACCAGCTACCAGGTCCTGTGAGGTGTAAATTGTTCTTAAGGATTTAGAGAGTGTCAAAAACTCAGAAAGATAACTGGGTTAGGGTTAGGACTGATCACTATCTTAATGCTTCTTTCCTCCTTCAATAAACTCCTAAACTAAGAAAAATACACTATGCTGCCTCTTATATATCCCCTTGTTATCCTTTCCATCCTTATGCTGATTGACTATTGCCATGGACCTTATCCGCTGCCTGTTGATAGGTTGTTGGCTCGTGAGGGGATTAATGCAGAGCAACTTGCAAGGGATTTGAAGTCATTCGAATTAAAGGTAAATGCTATTGAACTGTTTTGAATGTATGGGAACTTAATCCTTGATTCCCAGCTCTGCTAATAAGTCATAATGTGTTAATCTATTATGTCCCTTACTCCCTTTACATCGTCCCCAGGACGTTTATGTTCTTCTGTTATTGTTTTTATTGATCGATTGCAAATTTAACGTTACTTAGAACAATATTTTGGAAATTTCAGTGTATTCTCTTGCAAATCGCAATACTTTTTTGGTCTTTTCTGTTAAGTGGAATAACTTTGACTCAGTTTTAATTTATTTATTTTGAAGACTACCTATGAAGATGTTTTCCCAGCTGAAGCAACTACTGTTGAAGAGTATCTCCAACAGGTACTTTCTTGTTTCGTGATTGATAAAAGAAGTGTGCCTATTGTTGCTTCTGAATGTTTAAGTATGGCTAATGTTCCATAAGAAATTTCAGGAGTCAAATTATCTTCTGTTGGCAATTCAATAAAAAAAGACATTATCTACAACTTATGCATGCTTAGTAACACATGCTTATGTGCTTCAGTAGTTCAGCCTTTGTGCATTTCTCTGTACTTCTTACACCGAAATTACTCGTTGCTTGTATCGTTTTGCTTGCAGGTGCATGAGATGGCTATGCTGTCGGCCATTCAGGAAGCTCAGAAGGATAATCTGAGAAATTTCAATGACTATATGATGAAGGTGTTGGAGGTTAGTATGCCAAGCTGGTTGCCCTGGTTTATGCCTTCCTGTGGTGAACGTGTCTGTGATCGTATTTCAGCTATGGTTGAGTTGCCAAGAAAATTAAGGCCGCCTTAATTATTTTTTCTGTTAATGTCTTTGTGTACTTATGTGTCGAAATTATTCATTTTTCTTTGTGTTCTACTTGTATGTCCTATTATAACCTCCATGATGGAATAGCTTAATCTGTAGAAGTGAGATAGTGGCTCAGAGACGGGTGCAAATGTTCTTTGTACTTGATTTTCATCCTGGTGGCCATTAGTTTAGGCATACTGCTGAGAGTCGAGATGGATTTCCTGCTGGGTCCCTTGTGCTTTCTCCCATGTTAAAAATAGGATAAAATATGATCGTTTAAGCCTAGCTTGTACTTTCCGTCTTGTTAAATTGCTGTTCAGTTTCTAAAAGGTTCTAAATGAAGCATTGTTTGGATTCATAAGTGGTTAAATTATCCTCCTCCCTCATAAGCATGAGCAAGCCCCATTTCTATATTATATCCTGATTTATCATAGTGTTGGCCCAAGGTTTCTTGTTTCAGATTTTGAATATTTGCTTGCAACAAGGGAAGTGTTTGTTAGATGTCCAAGCCCAAGGTGTTATCACATGTAAAGATTGCCTGAGGCAGTGAGCCAGTGAGAGAAGAGGAGTATAAATGACTCCTTCACAAGCTTAATGTTTATTTTATAAATACGGTCAGTTGGTTTAAACCTTGAAGAGTGTAATTTACTCTGGGTTGATAAGTGGTTTAAATTCCTCTGTAGGCATAAACAATTCTCATTTTGAAACTTTTACATGCCTAATTTGTTTCTTTGATCATAGGCCTTAAGACTTTTGTGAGTTCAATTTGATCATTGATCATACTTCCTTTGCGTTTAGGAATTCTCTTTTATTTTTAAAAAAGCAGTCAGTTTTCTTTTCCAATGTTGCTGGAGGACAAAAATTCATCCACTTACTGTAATCAAACACAGTTTTTATGTGTGATTTTCTGCAGGATGATTGGCAAAAGGAGAAAAGAGATTTTCTTCAGGGCTTGAGTCGTATTTCAACATTACCACGCTCAAATACGGGCGATGCAACTAGTGCAATTTCTCATCCGGGCCAAATTGTATCAGTGGCTTCTACTCCCCGAGCTCTTAGTGGTCCCTCGAATATGGAGATTGTTGCTCATGCTAATAAGCCCATCGAGGAGAAAAAAGCTTCAGTTTACGCTGAGGTTGTAAGGGGCCTCAACAATGCCAGGGAGCGTGCTTTATCATTCAAAGTAAGGCTCTAGTATAACGAAATGTGCATAATCTTATTGCCTATACTAAATGCTTGTACCTTTGTTTTTCTGAATTTTATCTATTTATTTATGTTTGTACTCGTTTAGCTCTTGTCAGTTGTGACGGTGCATGATTACCGGTTGATAACTTAGTAGGTAAAGCTTGGAAAAAATATTATAGGAGTTGCAAAGGTAGGCTTGCTGTCAGACTTCAAAATCCGAGAAAATGTAACATATCCTATGAAATATAATATTATGTTCCTCCATAAATATAAGCAAAATTCTTGTCCCTTGAGAAGAGATAAAGTGGATATAGTCGTAAACTTACCATTTTGGACTAAGCATTAAACATATAATTACAAATATGTGACAGGTGTGCTAAGATCACTTCTTGTAAGGCTATATTCATTAGTTTCTGCTGTAGGATGCGTTCTCTTCGACTTATTTTGACGTATCAAAACTTATCAGAACTTATTGAAACGTATCTTAACATATCCGAGCTTATTGTAATTTGCTTTATAAGGTGTTAGAACTTATTAGAACTTTTCAAAAGTTATTGAAACTAATCTTAATTTATTAGAATAAACTTATCTACGATTTTTTTTGAAACAAAGTCTAAGTAGCCTCCTTCGCCCACCCCCACCTGAAAGAGTGTTTTCGGTTACACCTATGTGGGGCCTTTAAAGGGAGTTTTAAATTTCCCAATTGAATGTGCCTTAAACAACCCTCTACAGTTTCTCAAAAAATGAATCCCTTCCATGATAAAACAAAAACAGAAGTTTTGATGTCTAGTCCTGCCTTAAATTTAACCCTTCTGGTTTCTCAAAAAAGAAAAAACTTCCATGACAAAACAGAAACAATTGTGTTGATGTCCAGGATCTTTGACCCTCCTAAGTTTGATTAAATAAGTCAATTTGAGTCTATTTGTCTCATTTAATGGATTGAGTTTGTCGTTAAATTGCTACTACGAAGTTGACAGGTTCCAATCCATTTAATTACTTCATGTTTGCAGTCTCAAATTATCAATAAGCTTTCCAATCAGAATATGCGGATATATTTATTTTTTCCTTTTCAAGTTCTTGACGTAAAAAGTCTTCTGTATTCAAATCTACCTTTGAATCTACTTTTTTGAGAGCTACAAGAACACTCATTTTGGGCAAACCTACCTTTATGAATTGCTACTCTAGTGACATTGGCAATTGGGTTAGCATCCCTTTTTATTCCTGGCATCATATTCACGTTGAAAACGAGGCTTGCTCACTGTCAAGCTCTATACCAATGTTGGCTATTTAAGGCAATTTTGAAAGCATTTAGTCCCGCAGTCTCGCTAGCTTCCGTGCCCGGGAATGGTGCCTCATTCCTGATTGGTCCTTGGTCTATGAGTCGCTTCCGTACTTGATGCTTAAGAAGTAGACAGAAGAGTAATAAGAAAAAGGAATATGCAAATAGGGATCACATTTTTTTATCAAACCTGTGATCATTTTATCAGCCTTCCTTGTGTACATGCCAGCTCATGCGTAAGTGACTGAATCCTATCTTTAAAAATATTCCAATTGTTTCTACCTTTCAATTATCTGTATGCCAAGTTCAAATAAATTATGGGGTAGAGGAAGCAATAAAGAGTAAAAATAAAAATGAAAGCAAACTAGATAATACAACACTACATGAACCAAATAAAAAAATGCGTGTTGGGTCTAGATATCTCAACTCTTTTGTTGGGGTGCGGGGTGGCTAACTTATGTTTTTTGAATGGATGAGCTGTGTCAAGGTGTAATTTGACCCGTTTATCATTGATACAAACAAAATTTTTACCGAAATACAACTAAGTGCCACCTCTCCAATTATTACATATGACCTATTTTCAAAAGCTGGATTGGTTTTCGTGTTCATCATCAAGAAGGTTCTTAGTGGGACACTTCTGAATGTCTCTTGCTAAATGATTTTTGCTTAACTATTGTTTGTAAAGAGAATGCTTTATTCTATCATAGCATTGTTTGACTTCCGCCTTTTCGCCTCTTCTTTTGTGAAGCCTGCTGCAGAATTTAAGGCTGCTTTTGAAAGTTTGGGTAATGAGGCGTCTGTGGGGAGATCAGTCGGCATGCAGAAGATATGGCGCCTTGTCCAGGTTGTTTGTGGTATCATCTAGTTTATCAAGCTGACAACAAGAACTTGGAAAATGTTTCTTACTTCCGTTATGGTGATTGGTCACTTGCAGACATTGGTGGGTGAGGATCTAAATATTCAGCAAAATGTTTCAAAGAAAATTTCATTGGTTAATGGTGCAAGGCGGCATCTGGAGTGGGGACATTCGAAGCATGTCATCGACACGATACAAAATCATCCTGTGCAGGTTACTACCAGTTTGTGGCTTTTTCTGAGCAAGTTGTGTCCCAAAATTAGTGTTTGTGCAATCAGGTCTCCTGTTGCTACTTTCTTGCCTGCATCTGCTATTGCAAATAGATCTCTAAATTTGTTAAGCTAAAATATTGTCCGACCATCACTTATGTATCATTCCCCCTCCTTTTCATAATTTATATAACTTGTGTATGCTTGCATCTTATATCTAACACGGATTTTTATTGCATTGACATATTTGGATCATGACCAGGCTGCACTTGGGGGCTCGGTTGGCAATCTACAAAGAATACGTGCCTTTCTTCGGGTTAGTTTGAAAGGCGTAGATCAGTTCATTGTCTCAATATATTTTGTGTATATTCAAGGATTTTATGATCATCAACTTCTTGTTCTTTGCAGATCCGCTTAAGAGATCATGGGGTTTTAGATTTTGATGCCATTGATGCCAGGAGGCAGCCTCCTTTGGATACAACTTGGCAACAGGTCCTGGATTTTCTGTTAATATCTGCACTCTTTTCTGTTATATCCTTACTTTTTAGCCTATCCGTTCATTATTATTCAAGCAGTATCTATATGTTGGTGTAAGTCTCGGGGAGGATGGGTGTGATCTTCCATGATCTGGATCCCTGCAATTTCCAAATAAATTCAGAACAAATGAACAAAATATTTGAATTTTGGTTTCATGCAAGAAATCATCGTTGACTCAGATTTAAGTTTTGAAATTTGTTTCTGAACTTGGTTTATTTCACATTTAAGCCCTGTTCTTTAGGATTGTATTAATGTAAAGTCTGGCTTAGCTCAACTCAGCTCCTCTCCTGCTGAGTCAGGGATTTTAGTTCGTTTCAATCCAGTCCAGTTCGATTCAGTTCAGCTTCATTCAGTCCAAAAGGATAGGGCCTTGGTTATCTATCCAGTTGATGGAGTAGGACTGTCGAAGACTCTATTTTGTCACTAGGTGTTGCTTGTTAATTTTTTTGAACATTTCATGATGATTGCAGATCTATTTTTGTTTGAGAAGTGGGTATTACGATGAAGCAAAGAGTGTGGCCCAGTCATCTCGTGCTTCTCTGCAATTTGCTCCTCAGGTATCAATTGTTATCTTCTGCAGCTTTTGTATCTTTAAGATGGTATTTTTTCTAACTCTTTCTTGGCAGCTTTCCGAATGGATAGCTACTGGAGGTGTGGTATCTGCAAATACAGCGGCTGCTGCTTCTGAAGAGTGTGAGAAAATGTTTAGAATGGGTGATCGTGGGGCTCGAGCAGTGTATGACAGAAAGAAACTGCTGCTTTACGCAATGGTTTCTGGATCCCGCAGGCAGATAGATCGCCTGCTTAGAGAGTTGCCAAATCTTTTTAACACCATAGAGGACTTTCTCTGGTTCCAGTTGTGTGCCATACGTGACAGTTCTCATGGCGTCTCATCCTCTGTACTGAACGAGGCATCTGTTCCTTACACCTTAGAGGATTTACAAACGTACCTTAACAAGTTTGAGCCATCATATTACACTAAGAGTGGGAAGGACCCTCTCATGTACCCATATATTTTGCTTTTGAGCATCCAGTTGCTACCATCTGTCATCTATTTGTCAAAGGAAATGGGTGAAGGGTTTAATATTGATGCAGTCCACATAGCAATTACATTTGCAGATTACGGGGTTTTTTCAGAAGGTGCTGTTGCAGGCCAGAAGCTGGGATTGATGGATGCTTTTGCTGAAGTATCTAGCATGATTAGGCAGTATGGCTCTGCATACTTGAGAGTTGGAAATCTTTCTATGGCATTGGAATATTATGCGCAAGCAGCTGCTGCAGTTGGAGGCGGTCAATTATCATGGGTAGGGAGAGTTAGTTTAGATCAGCAAAGGCAGAGGAACTTGATGCTGAAGCAGCTTCTTACGGAGTTGCTGTTACGTGATAATGGAATTCATCTCCTACTTGGACCTAGAGGGGCTGGAGAGGAAGCCGAACTGAGACGGTTTTTTACTGATGCTTCTCTAAGGCAACAGTTTCTACTTGAAGCAGCCCGGCAGTGTCAGGAAACTGGTTTATATGATAAAGTAATAATAATAAACCTTGATTCCTTATTGCTGCTTTTACCCAGTCAGCTTTGTTTGCAAACCATGTCTTCTTATTCATGGCCATGGTAAATCATATATGTTGTTGCTAGCTGATTAGTACGTCCTCTGTCTTAAAATTCCACTCCAGATATACTATTTTAAAACTGTATCATCTTCTTTCCAAAATTGCCCCTTCTTGTATTGAATGGTGGGGAGAGTGAGATGATCTGAGTTATGAATGGGTTTTGACTAAAATCATGTTAAGTCTCTTTTTTTTCGTATTGATACAATGTTTTATAGTACTGTAGGGTTGAGAGAGTATAGTATGTAACTTGTTCTTGCCCTGTTCATATACGTATGAATGTTATCTTTTTATATATTTTTCCCCTAAAAATGTTTTCCATATTGAATTTCAGTCCATAGAAATTCAGAAGAGAGTTGGTGCATTTGGAATGGCTTTGGATACAATTAACAAATGCCTATCTGAGGCAATTTGCTCACTATCACGTGGCAAACTAGATGGTGAGAGCCGGACAGCAGCACTCGTCCAATCTGGAAATGAGATCTTAGAGATGTGCAAATATTATCCTGAAATCAGGTATTTCATTTTCAAAATGAGTCTTGCAAATAGTTTTCAAATTATATTTAACTTCATTCTTATTTGATGATGGTTTCATCTGATTGATGCTCCAAAAAGGTGAGGTGATGCCAGACTTGAACAGGACTAGAATATTAAGGGTTTGTTGCTGCTTATTTATTTATTTACTCAATTGATTATTGGTTCTTTT
This sequence comes from Patellifolia procumbens, assembly GCA_947645195.1. NCBI lineage: Eukaryota > Viridiplantae > Streptophyta > Magnoliopsida > Caryophyllales > Amaranthaceae > Patellifolia > Patellifolia procumbens. Next base: position 2,260,859 of record CANSGD010000502.1, on the reverse strand, counting down.
GCTTTGCGCACAAGAGCGCACACATACACATGCAGCCTGCAGGCATGTGTTCAGCAATCCACACAGCTCATGTACTATAATCATATCTAATGAGTTGCCAGATTAGCAGCAAGTTCACACAGACTGCTTGAGCAGCAAGGCTGCTTTACTGCATTAAATCAAGTTTTGTGTTTAGCCTGGCTCTTCTTCTCATTCCACATCCACCCAGCCTATCATGGTTTACTGGTTGAATTATGTGTTACTCTCTTCCGACTCAATCCAATCATTATACTGCTAAATATGCGTTACATGATGCATAATGCTTGTCTTTAAATTTTGTAAATCTCTGTATTGGTGAATCACTACCAGTGTCTGAGTGGGAACTGCAACTAAGATCCTATGGTTTTACTTATATTAGCCTTTTGGCTCGAGTCTCCTCATCCACTTGCTGTGCCCTGGATAGTGAGTCCTGTTTGCGCTTGTAGATTTTCTGTAGTAAGAGCCATAATCATTGACTTTGTGCTAACGTAGCTAACTTGGATGTTATGTGCAGTGTAAAAGATAGGGAACATGTTATAGAGCAAGAAACTGTCTTGAGGCAGCTTGAGGCAATGCTTTCAATTCACGATCATGCACGACAAGGTCACCATTTGGATGCATTACGAGAGATCGCAAAGCTTCCTTTCCTTCCACTGGATCCACGTTCACCAGGGTTAACCATGGATTCATATCACAGTTTATCCCCTTATGTTCAGGCTTGTGTTGCGGACCTTCTAAGAGTTGCTTTAAGTTGTCTGGAGAATGTGACAGATACTGATGGATCTCTTCGTGCTTTGAGAACAAAGGTATGAGAAGGCAGTGTTGCTCTCACTTTTTTTCCTTCATTGGCTGTAACATCACATGCAAATTTCGAATGTTGCTATTACCTGGATTACATGCTTCAAGTTCAGAATAATAAACCACTGATTTAAAATTTAACATGTTCAGAATTAGCCGATTTTCATCATGTGAATATGTGGGATTTAGAGAAGTGAAGTGTTACTCCATGCTTTGTTTCTTTGGCTGATTTACATTTATCATCTATCTTTAGGCGAAGCTCTTTTCTCTACTTTTTTTTTTCTTGTGTGTATGTGTGAGGGAAGGGGAGGGTTTTGTAGGGTTGCCAATGTTGGTTATGTTACCAGATAATGTTACGCACACAAGAAGTGCCACTTGTTCATATACAATAGTTATGGTACCTTGTCTGATGTAAAAAGATCCATTTGCAGATTGCAAATTTCCTCGCGAACAATCTGCATCAAAATTGGCCTCGTGATTTGTATGAGAAGGTTGCTCGAAGCTTTTGAAGTGAAGCTTCAGAGAAAGACTGGCAGCTCGAACAGTTTATCAAGCTTACTTTCAGTCAGTTTTTTGGGGTCCAAACGCTCGCCAATCCCCTTGCACATTTTGTACAAAAACGAAGCAAGAATTTCTTTCTCTTCTCTTTTGCCCCCTTTTTTGGTTGCTCAACCTCCCTGTATGCAAATATTTACTTCGATAAAGTATTTCATGGCAACTAAAAACTCAGGGGGCTTGGGGTGTTTGTTAGGTTACCCTGCTGTCCTGGGGTGTTTGTTAGATTACCCTGATGTCCTGCCATCAAGAACTTTTGTCAGTAGACGGCTAGAAAGTATTAATGGCGACTTTTATACTAATTTAGTGATAATTTTCAGCTATAATCACAGATAAGACGATAATATATAGGTCCTGTGGTAGAGCTGATATACTTCAGTGGATGCCATTTTTTGAGAGGCTATATTGAGGTTATTGTGGTGCTAAGTATGTAATCACCATCCGTGATTTTTGGTTCGTCCTTTTTTTTTCGATAGCATTACTATTTCTCTGTACTTTGTTTGTTTTCCTCTAAGGCTCTACTGGTTTGCTTTTAGTGATCTTAATATACGACCCATCATTTACAAGGATGCTTTAGTTTTTTCTTCTCTTTTTTTCTCTTTTTGTTGTTTGAAGAGTCAAAATGTCTTGGGCTCGTTTTTCTTTCACTAAATGGATATGATCTAAATTGAATTGACATTGAGACTAAAGAACTTGAATTGAAGTGAATGAAATTAATGAAACTGAACTAAATTGAATATTTTCCAATTTTACAGTCCAAAAGAATAGGACCTTAGTTGAGCTCTGTTTTAATGCTTGATCTAAATTTTCTCGTGTGTAATAAAGATTACCTAATTTTTTAATTTCTTTTCTTTGAAATTTAGATGACCTTTCCAAATGACAAAATTGATAATTCTGATTCGGGAATATATTCTCAGTTAATATTCTCTAATTACCGTATTTTTTTTTGGGTATGTGGTAATTAATTTTGAATACTACCAACTCTTTTTTTTCGTTTGTCTTACTTTGACTAATTATATAATTTTTTAAAACAAAAAGAAAGATAGGGATATATATTAGGATTTGTCAAAAACCTCTACAAACTTTTTACTTTTTTGGAAAAAATCCGCAATTATTTTTTTTCTTTTTAATTTAGTTATTATAATTTTGTAAAATTTTGTGAAGCACCACATTCGAATAGTGGTGGTGACGAGTTAAGATCGTAGGGTTTTGAAGGTAGATGGTGGTTAGTGGCGAAATTTCGAAGCGTGATGGTGTGTCTTGGCGGCGAAATATTGAAGTGTGGTGGTGGTGGTGGTTGGTTGGTGGTGAATTTAGGGGTTAGGGTTGTTGAAGGTTGAGGTGGTGGGTGATGAATTTAAGGGTTAGGATTTTTGGATATAGAGGTGGCGGGGTTGGTAGGTAATTAGGCCTGAGCATGGGCTGAGTTGATGCGGTTTGTGACATAACCCAAACCAACCCACACAAAAACAGGTTTGACGTTTTTTCAACCAACCTAAACCGCACTTTGAGCCAATCCAACCCAAATCAAACCACACCACATAAAACGGTTTTGTTGCGATGCGGTTTGCGGTTTTTCCATATTTTATCTCAATAAATATTTCTAATTTGTAATTGTTGCTCTATTTTACCAAATATACATTTGTTGTTAAAAAATAAAAATAAATTACAAAAAATGTAGAAATTACTAAGAAATTACAAAGGTGCTATAAATATTACTTACTAAAGGTACAAAATTATTGGCAAGTTGAATATCGAAGACACTTAGGCGGTTTGTGGTGCGATTTGTTCAAAAATATAAGAACCCAACCGCAAACCGCAGTTTGGTAAAAAAAACGCAAACCAACCCATTTTTTTGAGCCTATAAACCAACCCAAACTGCGCCAAAACGGTTTGGTTTACAGTTTGGTGCGGTCTAGCCCAAGTTATGCTCAGCCCTTGTGAGTGTAATACATAGTGATAATGGAATCTAACTAAACATGATCAATAATTTTTCAACAATATTTATAATTTTTTGCTTTTATTATGGACTATACCCTTCACTTTTAATTTAGCAAAATCTAAACGTTTGTATTCTTTTTCTTCACCTTAACTTATCTAAAACTAAACTTATTAGACTTTTATTGAACTTGATCACTTCGGATTTCACCTTATTTTCGAACTTGTTTGAAACTAATCAGAACTTAAGCTTATTTATCAAAGGTAAAAATAGCACCTCGTTAGTGTTATGTTGCCGATGTGATAGTTTTAAGATTTCGAAGAGATTTTTAACGGTTTTCTTAGTTGGGGTGGTGATTGTGTAAGGGTTAGATTTACAAGTTTATTAGTTTATGAAGATACTATTTATGATTATATTTCTTATCTTTGTTATTTGATATCTCTCTTCTATAATTGCATTTACTAATCATATTATTCAAATGTATTTAAAAGAAAAAAGGGGAACAAAATGTTAATCCTCTAATGTCTTACTATTCACTCATAAAGCGATCTCTACCAATTTAAATATTAAATATTACTCCGGATTTTTTTAACGACTATACTATTCTTTTTAGGAAGTTTAAAATTAATTGCTACACTTTTCTTTTTTTTATTAGTAACTTTTTCTCTCTATCTCTTTCCTACTACTTTTTTGTATACACTTTTAGTCACTCATTAAAATATTGTCTCAAAATCCGTGAAATGTAGCCATTAAAAATACGGAGGAAAGTAGTTAATAATAAAGAGGAGGGAGTATCATTTCCAAGTTCCAACTTCCAAACGCCATTGTTGCAACTACCAAGTGAGTATTCCTCCGCTAATTCTGTTTATCCATCTTTTGCATTCTTCTTTCATTTGCTGTTTATATTTAACCTTTTTTGCTTCTTTGATCTGGTTTTTTTTTTATCATATGTTCCATTTCATTTCATTTTTGCAATGTCTTCTAATCGTTGGCTTAACAACTTCCCGTAGAAAAACTATTTTTTTTGGTGAATTTAGGACACAATCTGTAGTGAAACTCTAGCTATACCAAGAATTTTCCATTAGGGAGGTCGAGTCTATATAACAATGTAATTCGATACGGCCTACTCCGGCCCCCCTTGGTTCCGCCCCTGGTGAAACTATTACTTTTTGCTTACTTGAATTGTGGCTTTTACACTTGTAATTGAACTGCCCTAACTTTGGGTTGGGGCTAAATTTGATTCTTCTTAAGTGGATGCAATATTAGATAGTCATAAATAACACTAGGTTTCAGGACTAGATCGTCCAATTCTCGCTTAAAGATGGATTGGCATTTGGAGGGTTTTGAAGAAGACTGGTTTTCTATGGAGAATAGGGATGCTGGATGCAACGGGTGGTATTTGGGTATCACCCCCGCATCCATCACCCGGTTAGACCAACTCTCATCTACAGATGGCAATATCCAATGGATGATCCATCACCCGGTCCACCCGAAAAAGGGTGAAAAACCGAGTTAAATGGATGATGCACGGGTGACGAGTGAATGTTTAACGGGTGATGGATGGATTGGGGTGAGAAAATTTCATCCATCACCTGCTCCATCACCCATTTCTTACATTTTCTTAAATGTCTATCATTTTATTTACTTTAGTATAATAATTTTCCCTTTTGATTACTACCGTCATGTTTCCGTAAACTGAATTTATCTTAATTTGACATGAAGTTAATATATAAATTGTGAGTTGCAAGTTTGATTTAACTTTTCTCGTACAATTATCTTAAATGGATCATCACCCTGTCCACCCGGTTCACTCGCGGGTGGTTGATGGATGGATACGGGTGATGGTCTTACCGGGTGACGGATATATGGATGAGAGTTGGTCTAACCGGGTGATGGATGCGGGTGATGGCTCACCCGATCCAATTTTCACCCGTTGCCATCCCTACTCTCATCCATTCATCCGTCCCCCCTATAAGACCATCACCAGTATTCCATCCATCCACCACCCACGGGTGAACCGAGTGGACGGAGTGATTATCCATTTAAGTTAAGTAAACAAGAAAAGTTAAATCCAATTTGCAAAATCATAATTTATATATTAACTTCACGTCAAATTAAGATAAGTTAAGTTAATGAAAACATGTCGATAATAATCAAAAGAGAAAAAATTATATTAATGTAAATAAAATGATAGACATTTAAGAAAATGTAAGAAATAGGTGATGGAGCGGGTGATGGGTGGGTGATGGATGAAACTTTCTCACCCTAATTCCATCAATCACCCGCCAACAGTCCATCATCCATTTAACTTGGTTTTTCACCCTTTTTTGTTTTTCGGGTGGAGCGGATGATGGATCACCCATTGGATATTGCCATCTGTAATGGAGAATCAATTTTGAGAGGTTGTATGTTTGGGCATTATTCATTGTAGTTTCCCATTATTGCCAAAGATCCAATATTGCAACATGTCAGTGACTCGATCTAAAATTAAGAGTCACCTACTTATATGAGGATAGGCTAACTGAATTTGTAATGTGATAATTTATCCTAATGGAGGTTGTAAATCAGTTGTTTTAGCTCCAACTTAGTAAAAAGCTTTATTCCCCTTTTAGTTACACAACACTTTTGCCGTGCTTGCGTGATGACCACAGTGTGCAACTATCAATGTTTTTAGCTGATATGTTCTATGGGGTCGTTTGGTTCAAGTTATGGAATAGAAAGGGAATGGAAACAAAGAGAATGGTAACAAAAAATGTTACCTATATAGAGTGTTTGGTTCAAGTCATGAAATAGAAAAGGAGTGGTAACCAATACGACCAACTAATGGCTTTTGTTACTTGAGAGGGAGGTGAAGGTAACAAATTGAGGAATCCTTACCACCAAGTAATGGTAATAGATTGAGGAGGAGGTGAATCAAACAATAAGTATGGGAATATTGATTCCGTTTCTTAGAGTTTAGAAGTAGCAAACCAAACAACCCCTATGTCGATTTCTCCTTAGTCCATATTGAGGTTAGTGCCTGGTTTTGCTGGATATGAGTGAGGAAACATCCTTATGCAGCTGTATGTAGATGCAGGTGTGTGTGATATGAAGCTTATTAATAGGGAGCTTACTAAAATCATTGTGTCAGAAGGTCAATTTAAGAGAAAATGAATAGTTTGATTCCAATTTCTTTTAGGGGGCATTTGGTTCACATTACTTCATTTTAATTGTCCAGTTCACCTTAAAGCATGGATTTAGAAGCTATAACTAAATGAAAGGTATGGGGATTTCAATCTATACGGGGGTGGTGGGTACGAGATTGAAGGAGTTTAGGGGCAACAGAAATTCTTGGTATGAAGTTCCATTCCAAGTTAGCTCAACCAAACAACTTTCTCTTCATTAGAGATATTGCATCACTTCCATTCCATTCCAAAACCTTTCGACCAAATAACCCCTAAAGGATTTCATCCTTATTAAACTTACCAAATTAATGATCTCATCCTTAACAAACTTAAGTAAAATATATGCTAGTCATCCAGAAAAAAATAGAGTAATTAGAGGATCACAAGTGAAATACACCAACTTTGAGGACCATATTTAGCAACTCTTATCTTGTCATTCTAGGCTTAGCTTCAATATCCACACACATGCTGTAGACCAATCTTAATTCCACCATTACCCCCCCCCCCTCTCCCTTCATTGATCTTTACGCCTTTATGAAGCAATAGCTACCCTTGTAGAAAAATGTTTGACTTCCCAAAGTCCCTCTGGATTGGACTAGAGGAAAGAATTAAGGAGTGACGTCTCCAATGTAGTATCAAGAGGATCAATTCTATCGAGTTCAAACTCACCATTGGGGGATTTCTAAGCTAGTTTTGTGCATGAGAGATTCACTATTTTACTTGAGATAGTCTACATTTAGAGATTTGGCACTCTTTTGTTCTTACGCTACTTTTCTGTTTTTGTCTTCTTACTTCTAGTATAATAGAAATTTAACTCAAGTGCAATCAGTGGGTCACACTAGGGTCTTGTACTCTTATTAGAATGAAGCCCTAGTAAGTAATAAGACCTGATGTGGTGGAATATAGAGAATTGTGGTGAGATTGTGAAAAACAACGCTTATATTGCCGCAGGAAGCCTGTGAAATACTTTTGATGACAAGAAAGAAAATTTTCTTTTTACTTGAAATTTTTTCTTCACACCAAGTGTTATTATGTGTACATAGAACTTCAAGGTGTTTTTCTTTTATTCTTCTTGTTGTTAGAGGGAGGTTGTCAAGTGACCATAATTGTAGAGAATGAATCTCCACCTCTGACATATGATCTCCATTTAGAATGGCTTCCATCAAGTTATGTTCAAAGTTGCAGACAATGTTCAATTGTCACGGTACGGTTCCTTATAACGATTCATGCTAGTTGACCCCTATCATTTTGGAACTAAAGCTTTTTGGTATCGTATATAAATAATGTTGGCTTAATGCATGTTGCTTTTGAGGTCATGAAACTGAGTTGTTTGTGTAGATATCCTCTTTGTGATGCACAGCAATCAGTGTTGTTAACATAGTATCCAGTGAGGTTGCTGGCATTCTGGTCAAGATTAGTATATATGAACAATTGTTTGGACTACAAGTCCAGTCGGTAAGATTTTGGAGTTGAATATACGAGTCCATATACGATTCAAACCTTTTCTAGTTCTTTCGAGTTGGATTAGACTTAGGACTTTTTTTTGAGTCCACTCAAACGTCTAAGCTCATTATACATCTTTATGTTGTCACCGTATATCTTGGCTTAAGAAAAGCTGATAGGAGCTCAGTTCCTTTGGAGTTTCAAGTTTCAAATATTTCCATTGATTATATCAGCTTTTCCTTTACAATTCTTTTGAGTAATACTATACTTGGTTGGAATAAATCATGTGAAGTCGTCTCAGATAATGGTGCACTATTGTTAGCTAGCTACGGAATGAAATTCTGTGATAACTGCTGTAAAAGGCCATGCTTCGTAAATCTAGTGTTTAACACAATAAAACTATGAAATAGTAGGAACTCATCCATTTACTTGTTTGCTGTTTGGTCGTCGCAGATTGTTCTACTGCCAACTCCAAGGAAGAAAATGGACTTGTCAATATCCCAAAAATTCACTCTTGGCTACGCTACCCTTGTTGGAGTAGGTGGAGTTATGGGTTATTTGAAGAGAGGCAGTCTTATGTCCCTTGGGGCCGGTGGTGTATCATCCGCTCTACTGTTCTATGTTTACACAGAACTTCCAAACAAGCCTGCTTTTGCCTCATCACTTGGGCTTGGGGTCTCTGCAATGTTGCTCGGATCAATGGGTTATCGTTTCCAGAAAACAAGAAAGGTGTTCCCTGCAGGAGTTGTTGCTCTTCTTTCACTCGGAATGACTGGTGGATACCTACATGGAATTTTCCGAAGTAATCACTAGAGATGGTGAATAGGGTAACAGCAAACATCATAGTATGGTTTTGTCGGAACTTCGATTTGAACCTTCTGTTGTTTGATAGTCCGAGAGTGTATGTCGATCTGCGACAGAAATAGTATGTAACTCGGTGTGATATCATGGATGTCTGAATATGGATTCTATAAAGTTAAGCCTGTTTATAGCACATATTGCTTGTCCACTTGCAATTCTATAGATACAATCCTTTTCTTGAGTTCTGTAGTAGTGGATGCTTAGTAGCTCAATTGGTAAAGGTTTTATGGGATGACATATTCGAGGTAAAGTTTGTCTATGTTACACTATGTGTAGAAATTCTCATAATTGAGCCAAATTTAAAATCACATAAACAGGGAATAGGTAAAATCTAGATAAGGGAAAAGGCCTTCAAGACTTTTTTGGTGCAAGTGAGCTATAAAGGCACGAGTATCATCTGTTTGGGCAGTTTAAGGTCCTAGCCCAATTCAGCTAAAAACGACTAAATTACTCTTGTTAACACTAAAGCTTTTATAAATTAAGCCCATTACTCTTGACAAAGCCCATAAAAATCCTTATTACTGAAATGCTCTCGATTAACTTAATAATTACGGTTCTGTCATCACAGTACTCTATAAATACCTGATGTGTTGCAGGTAACCTTTTCAGATCACTCTAAACCCCCTTTCTCTTACTTTCTCTCTCTAGAAAAGTAATTCTAACTTGGCCGTTGGAGAGGCGTTCCCGAAATCACTCCGGAGTAGTCTACTTTCGTTATTTTACAGGTTTTCGGATCTCCTATTATGGGCAAGCGACTAAGAGAATTCCCAAAATACCGTCATAGACATACATATGTTTTTGTTTCGGAAACATCATCAATTCCAGAAACTCTTGAAACCGAGAGGAATACTTAATCAACTAAACTATCTGTCACTCTCTTTAAGACCTCTTCCCTAAACGGACAAAATCATATTGGAAAGATTCGGAAAGAAAATAGGAACCCATGTCTTCCCTTCTCTCCATTTTTCTGTTATAGTAGTACAAAATAAGGTTTAAAAAGAAAGAAGTGGCTACACTAGCACTACACCAGAAGAATTTGTCATCATCGACATTGCCAAATTCACCATGCTATCTCCATTTCCTACATCGGCCACATGGCCGACAGCGCGACTGATATACTTGCTTAACGCTTTTTCTTGGTAATTTCGTCGCTATCTATCCTTTTAGTTTTATTAATTTCTTCTAACTTTCTATTTTGATGGTCTATAATTGTCTCATTTGGCATGAATTAGCCTTGCTTTCACGATGTATCAGCGAATTTTCTCTCTTGCTCACTGTAATTGTAGCTTAGTTAGTTAGTTATAGCTTGCTTGTTATTTTAATGTCTATTTCTTTTGCTTATAAATTATGGTGGACCCAATAGTTGAATATCAATATATAAATACTTGCATCTCAGGTTTGGTAGGGTGTAAAACATTTTCGCTGAACACTATTTTCTCATTTTATATCGTTTGTTTGAAGTAAAACATTAAAATGTAAAACTTGATGTGCAACACTATTTTCCACGTTGTTGAGAACATTTTCCTCCAAAATTGGGAGGAAAACATTTTCCATCACAAGTGGAAGGAAAATTTTCCCTCACAATTGAAGTAATTGATTTTCAGTTCAACAAAACAATGAAAAATGTTTAAAATTGAAAATTATTTTATATGCAACCAAACAATAGAAATCCTTCATAAAAATGAATTATCCAATGTAAAAGGTTTTTCAAGGAAAACCATTTTCATCCGAAAACGTTTTACACCCTACCAAACCGAACCTTAGTGTAAGATTATAATTATTTTAGTGATTGCCTTGGCTGATCTTGGTGAAAATAATATGACGGGCCAAAATTTAAAACTCGAACATGTTGCTTAGTATAAATGCATATATGTCACAACAATTTTTTATTATGTATAGTGCAACTGATACAACTGTAGGAACTATGACTGGTAAAATAATAAACTTATCTGTAGAATTGCCGTGGCGTGATGTAATCACTAACCTAAAGTTGAAATTTGCCCGCTACGAACACACAGCGGCAAACAACCTACACTGACTCGTTGGTGAAGTACAGAGAGACACAGTGTGAGAACGATCTAAATATTGCCCAAAAAAGAGAGAGTGTATAAGAGAGGATGATGATTTTTCTGTGTCAAAACAGTACCAGAACACAGGTATTTATAGGGACTGGGAACTAATCATGGCTATTTTCGTATGGAAAAACGGTCATAAGTGGGCATAATGGGAAGTGGCAACTGACAACAGTTAAAAAAATTGTTGCGCAAAGCCCACGCCCCCGGCAGGCGGCGTCAACGCGCGCGTGTGTGGTAACTAACCGAAGCCCAAGCAAGAGCCCAACCACAAAAGCTTCTCAAGTAACCAACTCAATGGGTAATAGAAAGAATGATCGTAATGGATATAACACTTAACTTTTACTCTTCCTATGTGAGACTACTAACCTTTCTCACAAAACTTATACCAAGGTATATATAAACTCCAATAACAACAACAACAACTAAGCCTTATTCCCAAAATGATTTGGGATCGGCTAAAATGATCGTCATCTGAAACCGTTGAAAAAAGAGAGAGCATCGACAAGTGTGACAATTTTTTTTAAAACATAAAAGACAAACACATTAAAGATAAACAAATGAAAAAGATAATTAAGCCCCTTCCTCCGCGTAAACAATTTCCTCCACCCAACTCTCTCACGCCATGCTCTCATCAATCCCAAGTGATCCCACATCATTTTCAATTACCTTCATCCAAGTCATCTTAGTTCTTCCCCTCACCACTTACAATTTGATAAGTGTAGTGGTGATCTCTATTCGGAGTTAACAAAAACGAGGGCAAATGCTCAATTTCATTTAAGTTGAAATATCATATAAATGCTTGCTAATTTCCTCATCTATAACAAACATTTTAGGGTATGAAAGAGATATTTCTAGTTCATTACTACAATTTACATAGGATGATTGGGACAAATGAAGTGTCTAAGTGTTCATACTTCATACACGTGTCGAGGTGTCATGAATATGACGTGGGTACTTGAGGAAAATGCCGAGTTCAAGTAATATTGGTGATAGCTAGAGATCCTACATACACCAGTGCATTTGGAGCAACATAAATGCTAAATCTGTATTTGTTTCCTCTGAAATTATATACTCCTCATTATTTTTGTTAGTTTCAACTTGTGGTAAATACTTATGTCATTGTGATGGTATGATACTATTGGTTTCCTATGTCGTCTTTGTTTTATAAAATGCATCATCTCTTTGTTTTTAGCCAGTGCAATATATCCTGATTAATACTTATGTCATTGTGATGGTATGATACTATCAACATGAACACCTTTAAGGTTACATAATTTAGGAGTTAAGTGACTTCAATCAACAAATAGATTATCAATAAGCTGAACATATGCACCATGCTTAAAAGCTTTTGAGGAAAATGATCACGGGTAGAAGTTCTTTTGGTAGGTTTTGGTAGGACAGGAATGAGGGCAGTTTCAAGACTTTCAACTCTTTTGCTAAAATTAGATGTGGAAGGAGCTACAAGAAACACTTAAAGTGGTTGGGGGAAGTTGCTACATTTTCTATGGATTTTCAAATGTATTAAAACGTTGTTGGTTTTGTAGTTGATGAATATATGCATAAGATGCCTCAGATGTTGTTAAGTATGGGCCTGAACCGCACTCATGAGGAGGAGAGAGAGCTTCAACATATATAATACATTTGAAGCTATCTGATTCTTACCTGTCCAGAGCCCCGAACTACTGCTGTAAAAACTTTAAAGTGGAGGTCCAACCGTGTAACGGAGAAAAATGAATGAAATAAAAGATGGAGTTTGAAGGAATTACAAGAGACATCTAAAGTGGTTGGGTGAAGTTGCTACTTTTTCTATAGATTTCAAATGTGATAAAATGTTGTTGGTTTTGTAGTTGATGATTATGTATTAGATGTCTTATATATAATGCTTTTGAAACTATTTGTGCAGGGAACGGAATTGAAATTAGTACTACAGAAACTTCAGAGTCGAGGTCTAATGGATCAAAATGACTGAAATAAAAGTTGCATTGTGGAAATTACTGATGAGGGATGTATGATGGTGTAAAAGAAAATCTCAATAACGGAGGATCTCCTAGTTAACTCTCTGTAAGAGCTCATTGCCCCTGTCATTCCTAGAATTCAATGCCATGCTAATATATTGATCATTGAACAGTTATGGCCAAGTAGACGGAAGTTGACCTTTTTTTACTCTAGATTTTTTTCTTAATTTATGGGAAAAGCTTGGTCATTAGGATATGAGACAATAAATTGGTAGAGGATTACGGTATAAGGGTAGACTTTACGCAATTATGTTTAAGGAGCTACTAAGCAGTGCGAGACCTAGTATTTTAGTATTGGGGTGTCAATTATAGGATCATGGATTGCTTACTTTGGGATTGCAAGATAAACTTTAACACAATATTTTAATATTTTTAGTCCTTCCGTAAAGAGAATAGTAAGAAATATAATAATTTGGGGTGTCGAGTGACACCCATTTCCTCAATGTTGGTCCTCCGCTGCTACTAGGAGGGTTTACCGTGTATCCTGTTGTTGTTTCTCCGCTTTAATACTCCCTCCGTAACGTATTACTTGCAACGATTAGACATTTTCTACTCACACTTTATGTCAAGTCGTTGCAAGTAATGTGTTACGGAGGGAGTATGAAATTTCCTTGTCCCTCTCACCCAAAACGGAATAAAAAATGTGGCGATGATGGGGACTGACATAAGGTATCCCTCATTTGTGTTTTGTGTTCTTTTTGGGGGTCTAATAATATCTGGCTTAATTAGTTGCATATAGTGTGATGAATTACACTTTTGTTTGTTACTGTATTCTTTAAGGCATTATGATTTTCAGCTTCAAGATTTTGATACTCAGATAATATTCAATATTTTTTATAGTGTTAGAATTCATAGGAGATAAACTTAGTTATTGTTTGCCTTTTCTCATGTCCTCCTTTAACTGTTGGTCTTTTCGTTTATCAGATCACCAATTGTTTTAGGTTATTCGATAAAAAATGACATGTTTTGTAGACTCTACGGGCGCTACTTCCTCTTGGCTCTGTGACCTAAAACAAGTCCTTCATTTGAGTTGGCTTATGATCACTGTACCTAACCTTGTCAGGGCTTGGATCGGAGCTCATGTTGATAGACAATATGTTATAGTTCCAACTTTGTAAAATGAAGGTAAAAGGTTTGGCGTCTGGGTATGCAATAATATGTCAACTCTATGGAAGAACTGCCGCTTTTGCTACTTCCTGTTTGGTATATGTAAGTGCTGAAGTGATGTGAAGAATATACATAATTAGTGATGCGAGGAACATAAATATTCCAATAAATACCTATGTATAAGGAAAACATAGTCGTGCAAAATCTTGTTATATTCTCCTCAATGGATATTTTCACTAGATCTACTTTTTATAATGTTTGCTTGTGCGGAAATAGAGATAGTGGTTCGAAGACTTGGAAACAACTAAAAAGAGAAATGGAGCATATATGAAGGGGTGGACAGAGACCATAGAGTAATAATCATCTGGTGATGTGAGCAATGAAAGAATCCATTTCTAAGCGAGCAGCACCACCTTTGGCAACCGATACACGAACAGCCTGACCTAACTCTGCAGCTCTTTTCCTCATCTCATTTCCTTCCTCTGTAGCCATCAATGTTTTGACTGCATTCTCTATAGTAGTTGATGTTACCAACTGAGCACGGTGTTCCCAATCCCTCACCAGTGTGCTAATTCTTAGAACATCTGTTACCAAAACAGTGTTCCTTGGCTGGTCTGAATGCATTGGCCATGCTGCTATCGGCACTCCCATGCTGATACTCTCAATGCACGAGTTCCACCCGCAATGACTCATGAACCCACCTGTTGAGGGATGTGCTAGAATTTCCAACTGGGGTGCCCAGTCGGTTACCAGAATTCCTCTGTTTTTAACTCTCTCTTCATACCCTGGTGGTAGTTGCGGCTTCCTTACTTGACATTCTGCAAAAATATCTCCTGTATCAGAGTTTCTAAGAACCCATACAAACTTCTGCCCACTTTTTTCCAACCCTATAGCCAATTCCCTTATCTGCTCGTTACTCAGTGATGTTGACGATCCAAATGATACATATATCACAGAACCTTGCTCTTGTTGGTCGAGCCATTCTAGGCATTGATGTCTTTGGCTTCCGCTTATGCTTTTGATTTCCACAGGATTAAAAGGGCCAAGGACAAAGTGTTTCATATCAGCATTTGTTGCTAGCTTCTCTAACAGTTGAATATATCTGCCTTCTATCGGCCTGGATGTATTGTAAAGCCTTCCAGACTCGGACCCCAAATACTTGAATTGATTAGCTACAAAGTTATCAATCTCTGGTGGAGTGCACCCTTCATTGGAAGGGATGTATTTTGGGATATCTTTTAAATCTAGCTGAAAAGGTTTTTCAACTATGCTTTCCCATAAATTAAAGAAAAGAGTAAAAGCAGAAATGGGCATCAAGCTATAGGACTCAGCATTTGGGATGAATTTAACATCTTGGACAACAGAAGTTATGACAATATCATGTATGACAATGATTCTATCAAACATACTTGAGAGTTGTTGTAAGAGTTTAAAAACAGGTTGACGAAGATGCGTAGCAGCTTCGAAAAGTGGGTAGAAGTGTGCTGGAAAAGGAATACAGTGGCTGGGGTTTAGAGGAGCTGAGGTCTTATAAGGATCCAAAGGAGGTAGATGGAAGTCATAGAAATGAATTTTAGTTAAACTTTCCGCGTCCCAACCATGGAGACGAAGCTTTGCTTGGCGATTGTGGGACGCGGATCCAGCAATATGAACTGGTATTCCATAGGAGGTAATGAGTTGAGAGAGATGGAGGATTTGGTTGAGATGGCCTTGTGCAGGAAGTGGTACCATTACCACTGCCACTTGAGGATGTTGTTTTAGGTTGATATTATGGCTTTCCATTTTGGTTCAAGTTATTTTTGGGTCTGGACTTCTTAGAGCTGGAGAATTATAGTTTTATATGCTTCGTTACTTACAGCCTTGGAGTGCACACAAAGGATTTGGTCTAGAAATTTTCAACGGCTATCAGCCAATTAGTAAGTCAGAGATCCTTGTCACAACTCACAATTGGAGCTATAAGTGCTCCAGTGTTGAGTTTTGACCACTTGGGGGTGTACAAATCTACTTTTTCACTTTTAAATAAAGTTCGAGACATTTTTGTTTTCTCTTATGCTCTGTTTGTTTTAATGGAATACACTTTTCATAGAAAATAACTTTTCAAGGAAAACAATTATCAATAGAAAACATAATATTAAAAAAGTTTTCCTTTGTTTGTTTGTTTTGAGGAAAACCTAGGGAGAAATGGTAAAAGAAGTACTTCCTCCGTTTTTTTTTTAATCGCTACACTTCTCATTTCACGGAATCCTACGCAAAACTTTGGTGAGTGAGTAAAAGTGTGTAAGAAAAAGTGGTAGGAGAGAGATAGAGAGAAAAAGTTACTAATAAGGGAAAAAAGGAGAAGTGTACCATTAATTTTAAACTTCCTAGAAAGGAAAGTGTAGCGATTAAAAAAAAACGGAGGAAGTAAAAGAGAAGGAGAGATGGGAGGATCGCATACATTCTTTACGCAATGAAATTGATTTTCTTCTCCTAAGAACATTTTCTCCCTTTGAGAAAATTGTTTTCTACCTCTTATCAAAACAAACAAAGGAAAATGAAGAGATGGAGGAAAACCATTTTCTTGGAAAAAGGTTTTCCACCATGATAAACAGAGTCTTAAGGCATCTCATGTAGTCCTAGTTACCCCTCGTACTTAAATAATTGTCATGTATATTATTTTGGTCATTTGCTCATTTCATAAATGATTGCTCTATTCCAAATTAATTATAAATATTATCTCAACCAACTACTCAATTCATATGTGTAGCAGTGTAGGTCTCTCCACTAACTAGCTCTTTCTCACCCTCTTTTTGTATCCTCCACTAACTTTCCCTTTAAATCTTATTTTTACTGGCATATCTTTACTACATATTTTTACGTCTTGTTTGGTAGATGGTACTAGGAGGCAATGCTAATAAATCAAAGTAGTTTTTTAATGCTCATGATGATTCTTGCATATCCCCGTATTTGTGATTTTCTTCGTTGAATTTCAAATTACCATCTATATCAGTATGAGTTGGCTTAGTGGTTTGAGACTCTCCTTCTTCTCCTTGCAACAGGGGATTGATTCTCGCTCCTTGCAAAGTGGGATCGCCATTTTCTCCCCCACTTGTGCAAGAGTTTCTTCTTACATATAATCTCGTACTTATAAATGAGATTATATTTTTTAAGAATCTATATCAGTACTTTAGAAGCAGTATTAATTAAGGATGAAAAATTGTGAATAACCTCAAATGTTGGAAGATGGGTTCCCATTACCATAATAATGATTAATGAGTAAGAGATTCTTTTTCTAAATTACATGTGAACTTATTACCATTATCGCCATTTAGTATCCTTACGAAACAGGGCGTAGTATGCATAGTCAAATCTAACATAACAATTGATTGAAGTTGTAGTGAATATATTAGTACTTTTTTCACTATTGAGAGTAGAATGTGGACTTTCCACGAACCTCAGGGGCCCTCTCAGTTGGAATATACTTAATTGCTAGTTATGTGAACGTAATTGCTTGCCTCATCCATCTTTATTTGGAAAGCAAGCAGAAAGGTGAACCAATAGAGTTTGAATTGCATAGCATGTGCTACTTCCTTGAAATTGGATTTTCCATTTTGTTCCCTCATGCTGGGTTCATGGTACCTGATAAGTGATGCCAAATTTAAGATAATCTATTTTTACCTTATTTTCTAGGAATCCTCTGTATGAAATGTAGGAGATATTTTTACCTTTTCTCTTACTGGTATTTTGGTAGGTAGGAGCTAAGTACAAAAGATATGAGGGATAGGAATTATAAGTGTTTTTCCAATTTTCCATAGAAGGGAATTTTATGATCTTGCCAAAGCCTTTTTTGTGACCGTGGTAACTTGTGAAACCAGATTGATAGCATAGGTGATAAATGTTACATCTAGGGCTGAATTTTGATGAAAAGGTACCAAAACAGAACATATGCAAAGTACATTTGGAGCTACCTTCTAAGCGATCAACGAGAAGTTACTCAGAATAAGTCACATACTTGTAGCAAGGGACGATAATTACCATCAATTAATTTACTGGTCTAGTTTTGACTTCGCTTCACACAAGCTTTGGCAATTAAAGAATTTGTACATAGGAGACGTTATTTCTTTTAACTTAATATATTGCTGTCCTTTCTCGAGGTCAATGTTCATCAACTTTAACCTTATTTTGTCATTGTCTATAAGAGAAAAGATTACGGTTTGAAATTTTGCTAGATCCATTTCATATTTCAATGTGTATTTTAAGATTAAAAAACTTCTCTTAATCTTTAAACCAATTCGTTAAGAATTTTTTGTTTATGGAAGTCATATTCTATTGATGTATCTTCAACTAGGTCTATTTGAGTCCTCTTAGAACTTTCTCTAATGAGTTTGTTCCTCTAGTATTGTGATCTACATCAAGATTACTATGTAATTATTTCCCATTACATTACACGTATAAAACAATGTTGCACACAACTGAGGTAAGACTTGGGAATTAACAAGGAAGCTTAAGAAAACCTGCTTACTAGGATGATCAGACACAAATAGAAACTAGAATGATAAAGGATATACAGAACATGTGAACACAGCACAGCCGGGTTGCTTTCTGCGATGAATAGATGTAGATAGCTTGATTAAGCATAAACACCACATTTCTACACAGTAAGTTCTGAAAGTAATATTCCTTACTGTCATCATCCATCATCTGGTGATATGAGAAATAAAAGAATCCATTTCTAAGCGAGAAACACCACCTTTAGCAACTGATGCTCTTACAACAGAACCCAGTTCTGCAGCCCTGTTTCGCATCTCCTCTCCTTCCTCCGATGCCATCAATCTTCTTACTACATTTTCTATAGTAGTTGACATCACTAGTTCAGCACGATTTGTCCAATCCCTTACCAGTGTACCAATTCTTAGCACGTCTGTCACCAAAACAGCGTTCCTTGGTTGATCAGAATGCATAGGCCACGCTGCGATTGGCACTCCCATGCTAATGCTCTCCAAGCATGAGTTCCACCCACAGTGACTCACGAACCCACCTATGGATGGATGTGCTAGAATTTGTAGTTGTGGTGCCCAGTCTCGTATCACTACTCCCCTGTTCTTCACTCTCTCTGCATACCCTTCCGGCAGCAGAGTATTCCTCACTTCACCGCCTGTAAAAACATCAGCTGTATCGGCCCTTCTAAGCACCCATACAAATTTTTGCCCGCTTCTTTCCAATCCTAGTGCCAACTCTGTGATTTGCTCATCTGTCATTGAGGTTGTTGATCCAAAAGAGATGTATATCACCGAACCTGTTTCTTGTTTGTCTAGCCATTGTAAGCATGTATGTCTATCTTTTTCGGTTTTGCTTTTCGTTTCCACTGGATTTAACGGTCCAACAGCGAAGTGCTTTGTCTTCGCATTTACTGATAGCATCTGCAACAATTCAACATATCTACCTTCTATCAGCCTAGATGTGTTGTACAGCATTCCTGCCTCAAACCCAAATAATTTTTGCTGGTTGACAACGAAATTCAAAACCAGTGGTGTCAAGCACCCTTCATTTGAGGGAATGCATGATGGCAAATCTAGCTCAAAAGGTTTCTCAGGTATCCCTTCCCAAATATTTAAGAACATGGTAAAGGCAGAGACAGGAAAGAAGGCATAGGATTCAGCATTTTCGATGACTTTTACATCTTGGATTACATAAGTCATCAGACTATCAAAAATGACAACTATTCTCTTGAACTTATTAGAGAGTTCTTCCAAGAGTTGGGAAACAGGTTGGCGGAGGTGCGTGGAAGCATCGAAAAGTGGTTCAAGGTTCGTAGGGAATAGGGTAGAGGGGTCAGGATTAGGAGGGGGTGAGCTATGAAGAGGGAGTTGGAAGTCATGGAAACGGATTTTGTTTAAACTTTCAGAGTCCCAACCGTGGAGCCGGACCTTCACTTGGTGGTTATGAGTGGCAGAACCAGCATAATGAACTGGTATTCCGTAGGAGGTTATGAGCTGAGAGAGATGGAGGAGTTGGTTCAGATGGCCTTGTGCAGGAAAAGGTACCATCACCACTGCCAGCTGAGTGCCATTTTGGTTGCCATTTTTACTGCAATTTTCCCCTTCCATTTAGGGCTCAAGTTTGGGGGTTGGACTTGTGAAGGTTTGTAATTTGTAAAATACACTTCATGAATATTAAAACTCTATAGATTACTTGGAGTGCACACAAAGCAGTCTGTTTTTATGTTTTTAAATTGCAACTTGATGCTGTGCTTCAATTCTGACCTCACTAGTTACGTCATGGGCTCATGGCCCCAACACAAGCAGAAGGATGCATGTCAAGATCAGATCTATGTTATTTTAAAGTGCTTCTGTCTGCTGAGAATTGTTATTTTTTATGGTTACAGGTTGAAGTTGTCCTAGGCCTTTGCTTTTGTTGTCAATGAGTTCTAATCTCTGAATTTTGTGCTTATTAAGCTAATACTACCTGTTCATAAACGAAAGGGCATTAGCTCCCACCTCGAGTCCTTGTGGTCTAGAGATTGATCCTATCGAGCTCACTTAAGTAAGTTAGTTCTTGTTACAAAAGAATGGAAAGAGCATTAGCTGAGGGATATTGAAATGCTAGTGCACTATGTTTTCGTTGCTGTGTTCATCTCAAATGTTGCTATGATACAACTTGTTTTAGAAGTGTGTTGGGAGCACAATTTAAAATCATTAACCTGCCTTGTGTTTTGTGTAAACATATCCCTTGTACAAAAGTCAACTAGGATCTGGTGTAAAAATATCAAAACCTTTTGACGAAAAAATAACTTCTCTAATCAAATGTTTTCTTTGCTCTTTTTCGAACGCACAACTTTTGATTGTATAAATGTGTTTTAAGTGAAAATTGTAAAAAATCTGATATTAATTAAGTATATTTTGAGATCAATCTAACAAGATCTATATATATCCTTATGCATTAATCTTGATAGATGGTTAAAGGGTAATGTAAAAATGAACAAAGGAAGTATTTCTTAGGTGACTCTGTTCAGATATGCATGGATGCAACTTGAGAAAACAAGGTGATGTGAAGAAAGAATATAATTTAGTCCCTATGTATCATTCTGTAATTTGCAATATTCTTTTCATATTCTTTCAGTTTGCTCAGTGTAATATTCTTTTCATATTCTATCAGCTTGCTCAGTTTAGTGTAGTTTTTTAGTTTGCTTAGAGAAACAGAAAATCCTTAAAAAAATGATGTCCCTTTTTTTATTGTAGTGTTAATTAGATATCTAGTTCTGAGTATATGCTCTAGGAGACTAGGCCATTGCCCGCAAGATTCTTTGTTGACAGTTGAAATAAATCCTAAGACCAGGAAACATATCAGGCAGGGATCTAAGGTGTCAGATATAGTTGATATTATAAGTTTGAAGGTTGAAGCTAAAACATGTATTTCAATTTCATGAATCAAAAAGGAAGAGAAGTCCCGTGACAAGTGGAAGTACAGGTCTTAAACTTAAGACTTGAACTCAGTTTATTACTCGTATTGTTTCAATGTTCATGTTATTTTCTTCTTAAACCCTGCTAATTTTCAGTCCTCTGGGTGTAGGGAGGAATAACTAACTGCCTATCTTCTATTGGCAGAGATTGTTTAGCTAAAATGGCGACTGGGTATATTCTATGCTTTTTGTAAAAACAATATGAAAGGTTAAGGTTGCTTGATATGCTCAGCTACGCCTGTTTGGGCCTTGTTACAGTTTTCCTGAATAAGATTATTCCTTAAGTTTAGTTGTAATCTAGAATGAGGTGAGTATGCAGTTTAGTTTTATTGCATGGACGAAACAATGTTGATCACGAAGGCACACAGTACTAGGAACGAAGAATCATAGAGAAACTAAAGGTCTACCTACTACGATGAACTGATGCAAATAGCATGATCAAGGATAACACTGACTGTGTTTTAGTAGAGCCATCCAGACTCAACCAAGTCTTGCAGTAAGATTAACCCTTTGCGAGAATCTTCGGTGAAAGAATCCATTCTGATATATTTTTAACATCTGGTTATATGAGAAATGAAGGATTCCATTTCTATGCGAGAAGCACCGTCTTTGGCAACTGATGCACGGACTGCATCACCTAACTCTGCTGCCTTATTACGCATCTCCTCTCCTTCCTTTGATGCCATCAATCTTCTTAATACTTTCTCTATAGTAGTTGACATCACTAGTTCAGCATGCTGTGTCCAATCCCGCATCAATATACCAATTCTTAGCACGTCTGTCACCAAAACGGCGTTCCTTGGTTGATCGGAATGCATAGGCCATGCTGCCATTGGCACGCCCATGCTGATGCTCTCCATGCATGAGTTCCATCCACAATGACTCATGAACCCGCCTATTGATGGATGTGCTAGAATTTCTAACTGGGGTGCCCAATCTTCTACCACCATTCCCCTGTTTAACATTCTCCTTACGTACCCTTCTGGCAGTTGCGGCTTTCCTACTTCCCCATCTGTAAAAACATCACCGGTGTCAGCTCTTCTGAGCACCCACATAAATTTCTGCTCGCTGTTTTCCAACCCCAACGCCAACTGCATGATCTGCTCATCTGTCATAGAGGTTGTGGATCCAAAAGAGATGTATATCACCGAATTTCTCTCTTGTTTATCTAGCCATTCCAGGCATACATGTCTATGTTTTTCATTTTTGCTTTCTAATTCCACTGGATTTAAAGGTCCAACTGCAAAATGTTTTATCTCAGATTTATTTGACAGCTTTTTTAACAGTTTAAGATATCTACCATCTATCACCACAGATGTGTTGTATAGCCTTCCTGACTCAAACCCCATACATTTCCGCTGCTCGGCTACTAAGCTCGAAATCTCAGGTGTTGAGCACCCATCTGTAGAGGGGATGCACTTTTGGATATCTGAATCCAACTGAAAAGGTTTGTTTGGTATTCTATCCCATGAATTAAAGAATGATGTAAAGGCAGAGATGGGTATAAAGCCATAAGATTCAGCATTTGGGATGAACCTGACATCTTGGACCACAGAAGACATTAAACAATCATGAATCACAATAATTCTCCTGAACTTACTTGACAGTTGATATAACAGTTGGGAAACTGGTTGACGAAGATGTGCAGAAGCATCAAAAAGGGGCTGCAGGTGTGCCGGGAAACCGATGAAACGGTCCGGGTTAGGAGGAGGTGAACTGTAAGGAGAGAGTTGGAAGTCATGAAAATGGATTCTAGTCGAACTTTGTGAGTCCCAACCATGGAGGCGGAGTTTGGCTTGGTGGTTGTGAGTGGCGGAGCCAGCATAGTGCACTGGTAATCCATAGGAGGTTATGAGATGAGACAGATGCAGGAGTTGATTCAGATGGCCTTGTGCAGGAAAGGGTATCACCACAACTGCCACTTCAGGTTGAGGGACTTTGAGGCAACTTTTATCCCCATTTTCTGTGCAGTTCTGGTCTTCCATTGTTAAGATGGGAGTGGGATTTGTCTGGGATGTATTTTATAATGTTTTAACTTTCAAAAGTTACCACTGGTAATAATTTCCTAGAATTTACTATTCTGTAACTGTAAGTAAGCTACCAAAACAAAGTAGTATTCAACATGCGTCATTGGGGATCTCATCCTCCCTGTTAATTGTTTTTATTCAATAAAGACTGCTTGAGTACTTCTATATCCTAACAAGTTACACTTGAGACAAGTATAGAGGTAGAGATTTACTATACCTGATTCTTTTATAATTGTTGAGTTGGATTCCACTATGTAGTAATGACTATTGCTAGTGGATATCGTACCTACTAGGTAGATAATCGGCCGGCAAACCGGAGACGGACGACCGATCATCCCAAATTGACGGGTTAGTGTGAGCGGGTTTTCCAATTTTACTTGATGTTGATATACTCCTTTTGTCTCGTATTAATTGCAACAGTTTGACTTTTATACTATTCGTTTGTCTTACTTTGACAATGATTTTTAACTAACATATAAAACCAAATGTTGGTAAGTAAAGTATGTTCTTAGATTTGTCTCAATATTTTTGACAAGACAATTTTTCATAATTTTTACTGATTGTACATATATTAATGGTCAAAGTTGTGTATTAGCAAGTATGCCCGTCTGCAACTAATATGGAACGGAGGTAGTAAGTTGTGGAACTGGGGGCCGTTTACTAGACTAGCACCGGTTTATCTAGTGGGTAGATAAAAAAATAATAGTAGTATTTATTGATGAATTATATTGCATTTATTATTGATGGTATCTCTAGTGGGTAATTTATTTCTTGGTTGACAAAGTTTTCTCCTTAATTTTGTAAGAAAAGCTTCATACACATAATTGGTAACTAACGCCTTCCTAAAAAGGTGATTCATTCATTAGTTCTCAGTATCTCTCCAACAACACCATTTCTCAAATGGTAACGTACTAATCTATGGTCATGGAAATTTATGAAGATAAAAAGTATATTTGTGGATGGACAAGCATTTTATAGACGTTGACATGAGATTTTCCTCACGGTCACGGAAGTATGTGTACATTGCTTATCTTTAACACCATTATTGTTGCCTAAGAAAATCAAGTTGTCCATTATATGTTTGGTTCTACTTACAAGCAATTATTAAATGAGGGTGAAATTGTTACCCTTATTTTTGTGATAGTGATTATCCTCATCCCCGCATGTAATGTATTAGTCCAAGTGAATAAATTCGAAAATTCCTCCTTCCATGTCTAGCTCCCTAGTTCTTTCGTTATTCACACGTCTTTTCTATTACCACCTAATTTTGGCTTTAATATCTTTATGTTTTTCTTCCATTACTCCTTTGATGCATCATTCTTGGTCCAAGTATTCTCAAGGCTATTAACTTGCTCATCTGGTCATAACTCTTTTGAAAACGAGAGATAATACTAGGATTGATGCAAATTAGCAAGGAATCAGACGTCTAATAAGCGTGTACAATAAGCCCTTTTACATAGGGCTCCCAAATCACTTAATATAAGGGCCCCAAAAATTTTGCTTCTTCTTTTACTTTAAAGAAATGCTGAAATTTGCTTCGTTGTTGGCCCTTTATTGTCACGCTTCAAACCTTTACTTTATTGTACACCTCATTTCTCACACCACCTTCAAAGCTTTCATCAATCTCTTTAACAAATTTTCCAATCTTTCTCCATTTTTCATTTACATTAATTGTGTTTCATAATTACCAAAAAGACCTATTAATTAATTTGCATTGATTTTTTTCCCCTATTTTCCATTAAAAAATCCTTTATGCCTCACCAACAGATTCATCAAGTTGTTATTACTAACTAATTTTTGGACTTGGGCGATGCTCTAAGTAATTTTATTATTTTACGTTTTATTAAATTATTCTATATTAATTTAATTATTAATACATACTTCAGTGAGGAAGACACTTATTAATTATTGTTTAATTTTATAAAAATCAAATTTTAAATGGTTTACTTTAACATAGCAAGATTAGCAACAAATTACACGATTAGAAGGTTAATAAAATGTTATAATTATGGGGATTTACCCCTTTCTTTATTTTGAAAATTTTACTATGGTCAAAGGATCTATTTGTTGAATTTTGACAATAGTCTAATAGTAATAGGGTTCTTGCTTGGTGGTAAGCTAGGACATTTTATTTAGTTGCTCACGGGATCAAATACTCTTACATAAAATTTTAAAACTTTAGAAATATAATTGACATGTAAGATGTATAGTAGCTCCATGACATGGAATGACATATGGCGTGCTAGAGTGCTTGGTCACGCTTTTTAATAATTATAACTAGTTTGTGGCCCCAGCGGTGTTCCGAGTCCATTTTTATGTTTAATTGAGTTAGAATGATACCTCGTTGATGATTAATTTTTTTTATTTTTGAAAATTAAAATTCTAAGGACATAATTTAAGAATCAAACTAGTTTTTAGACCGGGGCGATCCTCAGGAATTTTTGTACGTTTCAATTTACTAATAGTTGAAAATAATTAAGTGGTTTAGCATGAAAAATTATCACCACAAAAGAGTTAAGAATCATCTCATTTTATGGATTTTGAAAAGTTACAACTTAACTCCTAGTTTCATTGATATATCATTATTAATTTCTATAGAAGAAGCAATAATAGTTATGTTCGAGTCTTGGTTGGAGCTCTTTCTTGCATACTTGAGGTTGCAAGTTCGAATTTTCTTGTAGACATTTTTCTAAATATAAGAGAATGAAGTGGATAGTGGCGGAAGGAGGAAAAAGGAAAGAGGAATATCTAATATAGGATCTTCCCTTGGTAATAAGTTTGCAAAAAATAGACCTGTATGCACATTCAGTGTCACCAATTTCCAGAAAAAATCTAATCTGCGTTTTGCCTGTAAGAAGTTAAGGTAGCTTGATCGACATATTTACAGCTACACTTGTTGGGCTTTATTACAGCTTTTAAGAAAAGAGATTATTCCTAGAGTTTAGCTATGATCAAAAGCTAGGTGACAATGCAACTAAGTTTTATTCCATGATGAAACAATTTCGAACACAAAGGCGGCTAGGTGGGAGGGGATAAGATGAGGAATAAGGTACTGTAGAAAGAAACTAAATGTCTGTTGACTATGGTGGACAGACACAAATAACATGATCAAGGATAAACAGTAATGCATAATATGGTGAAGTTTTGAAACTAAGGTAAGATATGGCATAACTTCTGAAGGAATATGTCCTTAGACAATTTCCGCAATTACTAAATATAAATGGGATTGTATTTATGGAGATAATATAGTTAATTATTTTAGTAACCGTATTTGCTTGCTAGAGAATAAATTACGGTTTGTAGACAAATTGGTTTGGGCCTACAACTAAGTTAATTAATCCTATGAGGTTACACAAAGTAACACTGATTAATAAATAAATTATAAGCCCATAAAGGCTTATAAGGGCCGGCCACTATTAGGGTGTTTAGGGTTTTAGTTTTTTCCTTTCCTCTTAACCTAATCTCTATTTATTATATATAGATATAATAAGAAGAGAGATGGAACAATTCAGTTAGTCAGTAACTTGACACAAAAGAGTGTAAAAAGAAAAACCTTTCTCCCTCTTTAGTCTAGGCGCCTATCCCATCAAAAGCAAGAGAGTGAATAGTTCATACTCTTCCGTTCTAGCAGACGTGGGTATTAATCGGTGTTCGTGGACTAAGTAGAGGAATTACAATTGTAGTTCTTTATCTCTAAAGTAACCAGATCTGCAATAATACTTTGCAGTATTCAAACCCTACATACCTGTTCAAGTCGTGAATAAAAGGTTTGTGTATTCTCTACTCTATGTATCGATTCATATATTGTTATGCATGCGATTCTGTTATAGATGTTAGGAAATTGTTTCCTGAAATTCCGCTATTCGCATCTATGAATTCCTACAACTTCGTCGTTGAGCCTTGCTGTAAAATTCTCATTTTTTGTCAGTAAAAGAATCCTCAGATGTAGATTATTTTTATCTGGTAATATGAGAAATGAAATGATCCATTTCTAAGCAAGAAGCACCTCCTTTACCAACTGATCCTCGAACAGCATTACCTAGTTCTGCTGCCTTATTCCGCATCTCCTCTCCTTCCTTCGATGCCATTAATCTTCTCAGTGCATTCTCGATAGTAGTTGATGTCACTAGCTCAGCACGGTGTGCCCAATCCCTCATCAAAATACCAATTCTTAGCACGTCTGTAACCAAAACAGCATTATTTGGTTGGTCGGAGTGCATAGGCCATGCTACCATTGGCACCCCCATGCTAATGCTCTCCATGCACGAGTTCCAACCACAATGACTCACGAACCCTCCTATGGATGGATGTCCTAGAATTTCTAGCTGAGGTGGCCAGTCTCTTACCACCATTCCCCTGTTATTTATTCTCTCTTCGTATCCTCCTGGCAGTTGTGGCTTTCTGATTTCACCATCTGTAACACCATCACCCATATCAGCCCTTCTAAGCGCCCATATAAACTTTAAACCGCTTCTTTCCAACCCTAATGCCAACTCTGTGATCTGCTCATCGATCATTGATGTCGTGGATCCAAAGGAGATGTATATCACCGAACTTGTTTCTTGTTTATCTAGCCACTGCAGGCATATATGTTTATGTTTTTTGTCCTTGCTTTCCATTTCCACTGGATTTAAAGGTCCAACTGCAAAGTGTTTTATCTCAGCATCTGTGCACAGCTTCTCCAACAGTTTAACATATTTACCTTCTATCACCCTGGATGTGTTGCAGAGTCTTCCTGATTCAAACCCCAAATATTTTTCTTGACTGATTAGAAAGTCCAAAGTCTCCGATGGTATGCATCCGTCCAGAGTGGTTACGATGCGTTTTGGGACGTCTGAGTCTAATGGAAAAGGTTTCTGAGACATTCTGAACCAGGAATTGAAGAACAATGTAAATGCAGAGCTGGGAATGAAAGCATAAAGTTCAGCATTTGGGATGACTTTCACGTCTTGGACCACATTAGCCGTACTTTTATCATGAATCACAACGATTCTCCTAAACTTACATGAGAGTTGCTGTAAGAGTTGGAAAACAGGTTGACGGAGATGTGTATAAGCATCGAAAAGTGGTTGGAGGTGTGTTGGGAAATGGCTGGCAGGGTCGGGGTTGGGAGGAGGTGAGTTGTAAGGAGGGAGTGGGAAGTCATGAAAATGGATTTTACTCGAACTTTGTGGATCCCAACCATGGAGACGGAGTTTGGCTTGGTGGTTGTGGGACGCGGATCCAGCATAGTGTACTGGTAATCCGTAGGAAGCTATGAGATGAGAGAGATGCAGGAGTTGGTTGAGATGGCCTTGTGCTGGCAAGGGTACCATCACCACTGCCACTTGAGGTTCAGGGTGCTCTCCATCTTTACTGTAATTTTGGCCTTCCATTTTCAGATGGAAATGGGAGTGCCGCGATGTCAATTTAATGTTGAAGATCAGTGAAAGCAAAGCAGCTGCCAAAATTTGACAATATTGTGTTTGACACTTCTATTTGTAGTTGGTTGCCTAGTACTAGTTAGTAACTATCAAACAGACGTAACTAAGGATCTCATCTTTTTGATGTCTTAATCATCAACAGACCTGTTCATTGTCCGGTGGGACCGGTTTATTGGTGGGATGGGTTGTTATTGGGTCTCCTTAACCTTATTGGAGCTGGTTGGGCTAATTAGCGGGTCAATAGCAAACGGGCCAATAGAAAAGTAAGGATGTGGGGATCGGAGATAAAGTTAACCTTGGCTATAGTTTTCAGATTTAATTATTTCATTGAGTGATCAAAGAAGACAGAGGGAAGGTGCTTTTATTCTCATTGCCTGATTGATTGATTGAGAGGATGACGTGAAGGTGTTTCTTGGAGAGGAAAGAGGAGAACTGATAGATGAAGTATTAAACATGGGAAATTACATAGAGAATTGATGTTTTATAGTTACTGAAGATTACTTTCTTGAATGATATTATATCCAGGGCTTAATTGTTATCTAGAGCAAGCTGATTATGAAATCAGGCTGGCTTACATGGATGAAACAACGTCGAATATGAAGGAGACACATAAATAGCATGTAAGGTAAATTTCTCACATTACAATAAGAAATAGCTTAAGTTTGTTGTAGAGCCTTCTGTCATACACCAGACCAAACCCAAGACCCACTTAACATATGCACGCAGAGACAAAATAGGACAGCAGCACCGAAGGAAATATGCAAAAAAAGATGCTGAGATGTGGACCAATCAGAGAGAGGACAATAATCTGACCTAGGACTATAAATAGGAAATGCTACTGTTGTGATTTGATCATCCAAAAAGAGAGAATATTTTCCTTAGTATTGTTAGTTAGTTAGTGGGAGTGAGCAGCCACTCGAAAGCTGTCAGGTGTATCTTTTTACATTCAATACAACATTCTCCAACCTTTTCCCCTCTATTTCTGCTGTCCTCTGTGTTCATTCTCCATTGATTCTGGTCATTGCTTGCTGCTGCTGTTACTATGTTTTTTCAGGGAACCCAGGCTATGACACCTTCCACACTTGAATCATTCGAATCTTTACGAAGTATTCATGCAGGTGAAAGAAGCCATTCTGACAGATTATTATCATCTGGTGATATGAGAAACGAAGGAGTCCATTTCTAAGCGAGAAGCACCTCCTTTAACAACTGATGCTTGAACAAGATCACCTAGTTCTGCTGCCCTATTCCGCATCTCATTTCCTTCCTTTGATGCCATCAGTCTTCTCACTGTATTCTCTATAGTACTTGATGCCACTAGCTCAGCACGGTGTGCCCAATTTCTCACTGACGTGCCAATTCTTAGCATGTCTGTCATCAAAACAGCATTACTTGGCTGGTCGGAATGCATAGGCCATGCAGCCATCGGCACTCCCATAGTGATGCTCTCCATGCACGAGTTCCACCCACAGTGACTCATGAACCCTCCTGTGGATGGATGTGCTAGAATTTCTAGTTGCGGTACCCAATCTCTTACCACCATTCCCCTGTTTTTGATTCTCTCTTCGTACCCTCCTGGTAACTGAAGATTTTGTGCTTCACCACCTACGAAAACATCACCCTTATCAGCCCTTCTAAGCACCCATATAAACTTTTGTTCGCTTCTTTCTAATCCCAGTGCCAACTCCATGATTTGCTCATCTGTCATAGATGTTGTTGATCCAAAAGAGATGTATATCACTGAATTTGTTTCTTGTTTATCTAGCCATTTCAGGCATATATGTCTCTGCTTTTCGTTCTTGCGGTCTATTTCCACTGGATTTAGAGGTCCAACTGCAAAGTGTTTAATCTCAGTGTTCACTGACAACTTCTCCAACAGTTGAACATATCTTCCTTCTATTACCCTAGATGTGTTGTAGAGCCAACCTGATTCGAACCCCAAAAATTTTTCTTGATTGATGAAATAGTTCAAAATCTCGGGTGGTAAGCCTTGATCAAGAGAAGCTATGCTTTTGGGGACATCAAATTCTAAAGGAAAAGGTTTGTATGACATTCTTTCCCAGGAATTGAAGAAGGATGTAAAGGGAGATATGGGAAAGAATGCATATGATTCAGCATTTGGGATAATTTTTATGTCTTGGACTACTGAAGCCATTAGTATATCATGAATCACGACAACTCTGCTGAACTTACATGATAGTTGTTGTAAGAGTTCAGAAACAGGTTGACGGAGATGCACAGAAGCATCGAAAAGTGGAAAGAGGTGTGTAGGAAAATGGACCAAAGAGTCGGGTTTGGGAGGAGGGGAGTTGTAAGGAGGAAGTTGCAGGTCATGAAAATGGATATTACTCAAAATTTGCCTCTCACAACCGTCAAAGCGGACTTTTACTTGGCGGTTGTGGGAGGAAGATCCAGCATAGTGAACAGGTATTCCGTAGGAGGTAATGAAATGAGAGAGACGGAGGAGCTGGTTGAGGTGGCCTTGTGCAGGAAAGGGTATCATTACCACTGCCACTCGAGTTGAGCAATTCTGCCCTTCCATTTTGTTTAGGAAGCTTTTTTTTTTGACAGTAATTCTGGATTTCTGATGGATGTTGGTTTATATTGTTGAAGATTTCTAAGAATTGAGCAGCTTTTGTAGTTTGAGTCCAAAAGAATGTGCACACATTTTTAGTCAATATCTGCAGTACCAATTCACATCATGGAAATTTCCATCATGCATACTTGCACTATTGCACATTATTATCATGCCACAATTTTGATTGCCACTGTTACCATGTGACAGAAAAATGCTTCACTTTTCCTAGGATTACTTTTCATAATACAGTAAATCAGTAATATCAATATAGGCAATCAGCCAACCATTGTTGATACCAGGGACATTGGGTGATTGTAGTGTATCTCGGAAAATATAAGGAAAATGTCATTTGGATGACTATTAAACCATTGTTATGCAAGGCGAAATTTTGGCATTAAAAGGAACTCTTATTCGGGATGCATCAATTGAGATGGGTGTTTCGGAACATTTAAGTGGGATGAATATGAGTATAGAACGTCTATATCGTGTTGGTTTACTTAATTTTGCAAAGTACAGTTCCCATGAGATGAATCTAGATGTATTCTATTATGTAATTCATTTATTCCAAAATAACTTGAGCTTGCTTGTTCTTAATGGATTTTCTTAGCCATTAGTCAATAATTGTTGTCTCATGTTTTTGTTGCGAAGGTTGTGACTTTTGGTTGTTTAATGAGAGTAAAGTTGTAGTTAACATGTCCATTATCCAACACCTACACAAAGAGCTCCATAGATGATAGAATGATGATGCAAACATGATTCATTTCAAGAGGTTAGGTTCGATTCTACGTGCTTTTAAAATAGATTCCCATCTTTTATAAGTCGGGACTCTCTTTATTCTCCCAACTTGTCAAGGTTTATTTAACAAAAAAACTGTTGGAGTTAAGGCTTGCAAAGCCTACTTGTGTTTTTCCCAAACATCCCACATCTCCTATGGAAGGGAGCTTGCCTTTGTTTATTAACTCCCTTCCTCTTCATGTTTATTGAGTTGAGTACTTGGTTGGTTTTTGTGGTTGGAGATCAAACTTGGGTTTGGGCTTGCTATCACACACGCGCGCCGCCCGCCCGGACCGGGCCGGGCCTGGCCTGGGATCTGGGTTCTGGGATGAGCTGGAGCTTATCTTTTTGGACCCGAGCCCAACTGTGTGTAACGGTAACATGTAAAACTGAAACGTTGTTAAACGTTACAGTGTTAATGGCCTTTATTGTCGCCCTTGATTTCCTCCCTCTGTTTATTACCTTCTTTATTTGGCCTGATTCTTTTACTATAAAATCAGTCCACTGCTACCTCAGTTTTGTATCCGAAATTCACTTCTCTTCTCTTCTTCTTTCTCTCTTCTAAACACTGGGTACGTGCTTAATCTTTCTCCAAGATCTTTCTCTGTTAGTGGTGACTTAGAAAGGTCGCTGTGTTAACCTTGGGGAGCTTTCCGGCCAGTTACGATTACCACCATAGTCGGGCCGTAATTACTTTCAAGTCAGTGGTCTTCTACCGCGACACAGCCTTGAATTTAGTCTTTGTTCAGTCATTGTAAACAGTCAGTTTCTAACAAAAACGATCTAAAAGCAAAAAAAAAAATGGTACCTTGTATTAATTTTTATTTAGCATAAAGACAATATTGCTGATCTAATAAGTATTGTGTATGGAAGTAGTTACTCCATTTACCTTTTTACGGTATCAATATGTATCTTTGACCACTTATGTCTTATTTGTACTTAAAAACTTTTAAAAGTTGATATATGCATCATAGTAAAATTTAACACATAAATTTATTTGAAGTTGGATGAAAGAAAAAGTGAAACAATACTACACTAATAATTGGGGGAGTGTATGGATGAAAAGGTGTGTTGAGCAACAATGTTTCAAACATTAATGTTTAGAGGTTCGCCTAAATAAAAAAAATCAAGTGATTGAGAATTGAACTGTTTTGTAAGTAGCGTTTTAAAGTAGATTTCATCTAGAAATATGGACAATGAAAGAGTCCCTCTCTAAACAAGAAACACCACCTTCAGAAATTGATCCTCTAACACTTTCACCCAACTCTGCAGCTCGTTTCTTCATTTCCATTCCTTCCTTTGATGTCATCAATGTTTTCACTGCATTCTCTATAATACTAGCCTTCACAACCTCACCGCGGTGTGTCCAATCTCTTACTACCAACCCAATCTTGAGCACCTCACTTACCAAAGCTGCATTCTTTGGCTGATCAGAATGCATTGGCCACGCTGCGATAGGCACTCCCATACTTATACTTTCCATACAAGAATTCCACCCACAATGACTCATAAACCCGCCTGTCGACGAATGTGCCAATATTTCAAGCTGAGGTGCCCAATCTGTCACTACCATTCCCCTGTCTTTCACTCTATCTTCATACCCTGCTGACAGTTGAGCCCTTCTGACTTTATCAGCTTCTGCAAAAACATCATTCGGGTCTGCTCTTCGTAACACCCATATAAACTTCACCTCGCTTCGTTCCAACCCATTTGCCACCTCTTCAATCTGATCATCTGTCAATGATGTTGTCGACCCGAAAGACACATAAATCACTGAACCTTTTTCTTGTTCATCTAGCCATTTTAGGCACTGATGTCTGTTCTTTCCACTGTCACTTCTGATATCCACCGGATTAAAAGGTCCTATTGCGAAATGTTTTACATGTGCCTTACATAAGGGAACCTTCTCCAACATTTTTATAAATCTATCTTCTATAATCCTACAAGTGTTGTAGATCCACCCTGACTCGAACCCGAGACATTTCACTTGATTACCAGCAAACTCAATCATTTCTTTAGTTGCACACCCTTCATCAGGAGGAATATTTTCTAGGATCTCTTTATTAACATCTAGTTGAAATGGTTTTTCTCCCTCTGGTATGCTCTCCCATATGTTAAGAAACATTGTAAAGGCAGAAATAGGAATAAAAGCACATGATTTAGCATTTGGGAGGAGCTTAACATCTTGTACAACATAAGACATAATCATATCATGAATGACAACAACTCGACTGAACTTCACAGAGAGTTGTTGTAATAGATGATATATAGGCTGTCGGAAATGCGTAGAGGCCTCGAAAAGTGGCTGGAAATGTGTAGGGAAAGGGACCGATAAGTCGATGTTTGGAGGAGGTGAGTCATATGAAGGGAGTTGGAAATCATGAAAATGGATATTGGCTAAACTTTGTGAGTCCCAACCATGTAGACGGAGCTTCGCTTGGCGGTTGTGGGTGGCGGAACCGGCATAATGGACGGGTATGCCGTAGGAGGTAATGAGGTTTGAGAGATGGAGGAGTTGGTTGAGATGGCCTTGTGCAGGAAGTGGTACCATTACCACAACCACATGAGGCTCAGGATGTTCTACATTGTTGTTGTTATTTTGGTGTTTCATTTTTTTGCTTTCTTTTTGATGGTGAGGTTTTAAAGGTTGGAAGTTAATAGAATGTTGATTTGTGTACCTTTTTATTATTGTATCAAAAGGAGTTTGTCTTCATGTTTGATTGTGTTAAACATTGGTGATTTTGACCTCACTAATTGCGTCATTTGATTGTTAGTGTTGTTTGGCTTATTGGCTATGGTGGGGAAATCGTGCCTGTATTGTGTAGAGGCCTCTGTGAATGGTAACTAGTAAGGCAAGTTATTGTCACTTGTGGAGTTGTGGCTTTGTGGTCCTGTCAAGAGTTTGGTGTCTACTGTCTAGTCTGTCTACTATGTGTCTCTACAAGTTGTATACGGAATCCGTTAGTATTATTATTGGGCGCAACCGATGCGCATACACACTCCCTTGTATTTATATCAATTTTTTATTAGGTGTAACATATCACACCATACTTACGATATAACAAAAAATAAATTTATATAAGAACAATATTAACATGTACTAAAATGATATGAAAAAAATGATATAAACTTGTTGATGTGAATCTAGGTAGCATTGCAATCCTAATGATACTAAAACTCTAAGCTAGTAAAACAAGTAGCTTTACACGCCTATTGGAGCCCTAATTCAACTAGAACTTGTAACAAACAAACTTATCTCCCACACACCTAATCCAGACGTTTCTAGACTCCCAATCAGAAAAATTAACTATTAAAATCAGCAATTTAAACTCCCAAATCTAATGACAGCGACCAACTAACACATCCCTAACACTTCTAATTACATTAGGAAATGAATTAAAATATATCTGAAAATTACAAAATTATAAAAAAAAGAGTTCGAATACGCTTAAAACATGGAAAATTACGATTTTATAAATACGCGATAACAAGGAGACATGGCAGGCTCAATTGTCGATACAAACACAACCAAAATCGAATATGCCACGAAATTAGTTCAACTAAAAACGGAACTGACTCGACCCTTAAATAACCAGAACCGAAATAGACCTTTCCCAAAGGCACCCGAACAAACCCGTTAGTCACTCTAAACCGTTAAGACCCAACCCGATAATGACCCGACTCGAACCCACTTGTACACGACCAAACCATGACTCGTAACCGATCCGACCAATGGTTACCAAAGTCGGCAAATCAAACCTGATCCGATCACATCCGACCTGATGCGAGTCAACCCGAAACCGACCTAGTTATTCGAGTTGACACCTCTAACTTCACTCTAGTGTCTAAGTCGGTCCTGTGAGTTCTAGGGTGGGAATATTTGTGTGTTTAATCTCTATATGTATTAAAATGCGTACGCAAAAGTTGTTATCCGCCACGTGTCACCATCCCTCATTTAATAGCTATCTATCCAACATCATTCTCATATATTCAAATTGTCAATGTAAAAATTCGAAACCCGAACCTCAAGTATGAAACGAAGAGCTCCAACCACCACTCCGTAACACTAATATTGGTGCTTCTATCAAAAAAACCGATGATATATAAATGAAAACCAAGAGTTAAGTTGTCTAAATGAGATGACTTATTTTTTTAATGACTTTTTCACATTAAATTACATTAATTATCGTTAACTAATAACCCGAAACAGCGTCGGGGACCAATACTAGTGTTACCTGAAATTGTTGTATCCGTGCATGCATTATTTATAGGGAGAACATGTCCATGGCTGAAGACTATATTGATTTCGGCTTAGATGGGCTTGGCCCAGTTGTAATATGTCTTCTTTTCTTGTAACTTGTAAGGCATTTGGTTTAGTGAGCAATACAATCAGTCAGTCAGTTGGGACTATTTAGAAAAGCTCAGGCCCAACCTTCATTATATTATTCTTCTAGCTACTTTGGAGGGGAGAGTATGTTTCTCTGTTGGCAGAGACATATCATACGTATTCCTATACGATGGATCAGAATTCAAGTCCAATCCACCTCAATCGGATTCATATTTTCACTCCTATTCGGTTCCTGACTATGTATTCTCGGATACATATTGGATTATTTTGAACTCCGATTAGATTCAGCTTAATCAATATTTAAGATAACCAACACACAGTTTTAGCATATAAATTATGATGTGTTACTACATTTCTAATGGTCAAATTTTTAATTGCCTATTAAAATGTATTTGTAATTTATTGATTGATGAAGTGACATGCAATAATTTTATTCTAGTTGGATAAGGATCTTACCTAATGTCCAACGCGTATTTGATAGGTCAGAGTCGAACTGGATTACTATCCTTACATGCTCTTCTTCAAGAAATAAGTATAAATAAGAGAGAAAACGGTTTAAATAGCTCAACACAATGTCATCAGCATTTAATTGAAAACACACTGGAATTTTGTTCGATTATACAAAATAGAATCAGATAGGCATACTGAGCCATATACAAAATAAAGGAAATATATAAAGCAGCAGGTATGACATACACGAATACACCAAACACTCTCAACCCCTTATTTGTAGCTGAGGAGACATATGGGGGAGATGAACTTAAAAGTGACAATCAACCATCTCAGTCCTCATCATGGTGCCTGCGGTGCTGGTGGTGGTGCCTGTGACGCCGCTTCTCTTCATCGTCATCATCAGAATCATTGTCACCCTGCCAGTGTTCAGAAGAAGAAGAAAAAAAGGTGCAAATGAGTGCAAAATCTGGGGTCACTACATTGTGCAACCAGAAGTTGATGACAAGATAGCGATTAAGCCATCTAAGTTTGCAGTCATGAAGGAAGGATCACATCACATAATTTCAGCTCAATATTCAGGCGTGTTACGCACAGAATGATAACAAATGAATCAAAAATCCAAAATCCACCAGACAGAACATAGTTTTTCGCCCACGAGCATGAAAGCATGTAAAGGTTACAAAGATATAATTTCATGCAATTCCATCATCAAACTCAGAGGACACAAATCAATTAGATGCTTACAGTGTACACATCAAGTTAAGGAGCACTTACAAAAAATAAGAGCAGGCTTAACCAAAATAGGTATAAACGTATTGCTTAATCACATTAGACACAACCTCCAACTAGAACCAAATGGTACATTGCACTAACTCCTCTTATTGAAAGATATAAAACAACTTAATTAAAATGCTCTATGATACTTGGATTATTCTTGCTCTCCACACTAATTTATCTTACCAACAATATGTTGGAAAGTTAATCATAAATCATTACTATTTGTAGATATGTGCTTCAAATCCTAAAATTACATATGTGACTGATCTCTGAATTCAGAGATTGATAAATTATCCGGAACATGGGTATGCATACAAAAATTGCAATGGCAAAGAGATGAGACAACAAAGAAATACTCTATTTTAAATTAAAAGGATCCAAAAGTGAAGACATGGCTGAGCTATAAATCACCTTGGAAAGGCAATTAAGCTCGTTTAGATAGCAAAGAAGGAGGGAAAGGAAGGGGAGGGAAGAGAAATGGAGGGGAAAGGTATGGTCCATTTTTTCTCCATATCTTTCCAATTTAAGAGGGATTATGCTTATTATAGAATGAGGTAAATAGATCCCTCGCTCTCCATCCCCTTCCCTTCCCCAACCATTTATCCAAACTAGTGAAATTGTCCCTCTCCCATTCTCTTCTCTTCCTTTCATTCCATTTCCTCCCATCCAAACAATGCATTAAAATGTGGCTAGCACAATCACTTAACCATGATAAGATCAATCGAACCGCAACACATCTAAGGACTGAGCGAATAATGGATTGCAGACACCCAACAAGCCCAAGTTGTTTGCATCGGGGGTTCATAAATTATAATTCCTTATTCTTGAACCATAACTGGTCTTTTAAGTATTGTGAATCTGAAGGTAATATTTCATAATAAGTGGAACTGGGAGAAATTCCTAACTTTTAAACGTTATGAGCATTATATGGTCTCTAACAAAATCGTGTTCTTATGTTCTACAACAAATGTTGTATATTGAGTCAAAAATTCCTACATGATAATCATCCAAAAGCTCCTAACTCTATAACAATTAGGAACAAAATGGCTCTAATTAATTTCATCCCAAAATACCCTATCTTTTTTTCCTGATCTTCTCACGAATCTCAACCCCCTCCCTATTTCCTAGAGTGATGAAACACAAGTTGTATATCGAGCCATAGAAGTTCATAAAGACTGTATATAGAATCGCAAATGAAGCATATGTCAAATCATAGAAGTTCATAAAGATTGTACATAGAATCGCAAATGAAACACATATCGAGTCATAAAAGTCCATAAAGATTGTAAATAGAATTGCAAATGAAACATAAATCGAGACACAAAAGTCCATATAGGTTGTACATAGAATCGCATATGAAGCATATATCGAGTTATACAAGTTCATAAAAATTATAATTGTACATAAAATCGCAAACGAAACATATATCAAGTGATAGAAGTCCATAAAGATTGTACATAGAATTGCAAAATGAAACACAAATCGAGACACAAAAGTCCATAAAGATTGTACATAAATTCGCAAATGAAACATAAATCAAGTCCTAAAAGTCCATAAAGATTGTACATAGAATCACAAATGTCATATCACACCAAAAATCAAATATCAAAAAAACAACTTTGCAAATCAAAAGGAATTAATAAAAAATCAAAAGCAAAAAGAGAAAAGCTTACATATTTCTTACGGCCATAACCTTGATGATCATCATCATCACTCTTCCTTCCATAAGATCCACCATACCTCTCTCCTTCTTCCCTTCCATAACTTTCCTTCCTCTCATACCCGGATCCATATTCCTCCTTCCTCCCATACCCAGATCCATATTCCGAACTCGGAGCATCATACTCATTTTTCCTCCCATACCCAGATCCATATTCCGACCCGGGTGTTTCATACTCGGGTCTCCCTCCATATTCGGGTCTAGGTTCATCAAACTCATTTTTCCTCTCATACCCAGATCCATATTCCGACCCAGGATTCTCATACTCATTTTTCCTCACATACCCAGATCCATATTCCGACCCGGGATTTCCATACTCGGGTCTCCCTCCATATTCAGGTCTAGGTTCATCAAACTCATTTTTCCTCTCATACCCAGATCCATATTCCGACCCGGGATTTCCATACTCGGGTCTCCCTCCATATTCAGGTCTAGGTTCCTCAAACTCACTTTTCCTCCCATACCCAGATCCATATTCCGACCCAGGATTCTCATACTCGGGTCTCCCTCCATACCCAGATCCATATTCAGAACTTGGAGCTTCATATTGAGGTCTCCCCCCATAATCAGATCCATATTCGGATCCCCCACCGGGTTGAGGAAGATGAGGCTGAAACCCAGATCCAGACCCATACCCAGGAGCAGGTTCAGGGCGCCCACCATAAGAAACGGGTGGGCGAGAACTGGGTCGGGTATAACTCTTGTATTCATTCTCTTGAGCTTCTTCACCATAAGCAGAAGGTTCAGCGTAAGATGTGTATTGAGGACGATCGTAATCAAAGGAGGAAGAAGAAGAAGAGGGTGGGTAGCAAGTTTCGTTGCAAGGGGAGATGGGGCGGCCGTAGGTGAGTGCTAAGTCGTATCCGCCGCCGTAAGGGGTTGGGTCGTACTCGTCGAAGTCATCTGCGTCGTCGTCTCCGCCACGGCCTCTTGGGTAGTAAGACATTCTTTGATTGTTTGTTTGATTTGGTTGATGAGATTTGGGGAAATGGTGGTGGGATTTGATTGATTGGGGGGAGTGTGTATAAATAATGGTTTATAAATAGGGAGTGATGGATTTGTGGAGGATTTTTTATTATTGTTGATTTTTGCTATTTTTAGTTTTTATTTGATTTTTGTCGGTAAGAAAATTCAATGGGGGTCGTGGTCTCCAATAATAGCATTATTTTGCCATTCATAAAAGTTTCCTTGTACTCCCTCCGTCCCATAATATAAGTCTTGTTTTCTTATTTAGTGTCCTAAAATATAAGTCTTATTTCTAAATTAATCCATTAATTATGCTTAAAATACCCTTAATAGAATACTAAAATCTTCAAAATATTCTCATATTGCCATGAAAAACTGATCCCTAATTAAATGCATAATTGAAATCTTTAATAAATATTGCCTATTTTTTTAAAGTTACATTAATGGCTCAATTATGTCAAATGTAAACATCAACAAAATTTATTGCCTTTTTCTTCTTTGTTTCACGCGTCAAACACTTCATCTCCCTCTTTCTACTCTTTTCCTCCTTTCACTCATCTTCTCTGTTTCTTACAAACCTTGGCACCACTCCTTCTTTATGTTTTTTTAATTAAAGTTTTGCTTTAATGTATTAAATCCACTCCTAAATTTAAATCGTATTTTTCATTTTCATTAAAAATGGGACCTTTTTGTTGTTTTAGGCAATTATATGACATAATTGAGCTATGTTATTGGATCAAACTCAAATCTGAAAACCTCTTAATGAACATAAGCAACAACATCACAGAAAGAAGAAAGAAGAAAGAGATGGAATTGTCACTTTCAATTAAAAGTTCTGGATTGAAGCAAGCAATTCAGTTAAAAGTTATCATGAAACAATGATTCACGCTAATTAGAAGTTTGCAATTATCTTGACCTTTCGCTTGAGCCTCCAAATTGCCATCTTCATGGTGTTGGTTGTGGTGTCGTTTTTGGATCTTGGTGGTGATGGGTTTGAAATAGGTTTGGTGATAGGGTGGAAATGGGTTTGGTGATGGTTGTTAAAATGGAGTTTAAGAATGTGGTATGTTTGTCCGGTGGAGGTGGCTGCCATGGCCATTCATTTCTCAAGCAGATACAGAGAGAGAGAGGGGGAGGGAGTAGAAACTAGAAACTGTGATTCCCAATGAAAATTGAATAAATTATGATTTTCAAATTCCAATGAAATGAATTTATTTAGTAAAATAAAATAAGATTCTATTAATTCCCGCGTAAAAACAGAATCGAAACTTATATTATGGGACGGAGGGAGTAGCTATTATAACTCATAAAATCTAAATTCTTTATTAGTTGGAGGTTCATCTCGATCATTATTCTAAATGATTTAATAAAAAAAATAAGTTTTAAAAGTTTGTAAAAGACAGTCTTACATTAAGCCAATTAAAAGCCCAATTACGCATGACACATGTTAAGGAACCCATGAAACTTGATTTATTAACTTTTCAACCTAAAATCTTAGGGCCTGTTCGTTATCTTTTTTGTTTTCAGTTTTCAGTTTTTTTGAAAACTAAAAACCAAAAACAAGAAACCAGAAAAAATGGTTTTCACTTTTTTAGTTGTCAGTTTTCAAAATCATCATGTTCCCAATTAATTTGACTAATTTTTATTTATTATAGGACATATATCATATGACTTTGAAAATCAAAAAACCAAAAAACAAAAAACCTCAGTGATACCGAACGGGCCCTTAACTTTGCATTTTTTAAACTTTTGCATAAAAATCTATAACTAATAGGGCTAATGGAGTGAAGAGTAACGATTGCACATATAATATTAGTTATGGATTTTATGCAAAAGTTAAGGTTTTAGGGCGAAAAGTTAAAAAAT
Source organism: Patellifolia procumbens (assembly GCA_947645195.1). Classification (NCBI taxonomy): domain Eukaryota; kingdom Viridiplantae; phylum Streptophyta; class Magnoliopsida; order Caryophyllales; family Amaranthaceae; genus Patellifolia; species Patellifolia procumbens. Next base: position 2,218,514 of record CANSGD010000502.1, on the reverse strand, counting down.
GCAAAACGTCAGTTAATTTAGCGATATATAAAAAAAAAAAAAGAGCTAGCCATTTTATTCATAACTTCAAATACATCAAGAATAAACAACTTCCCCTTACAAAAACTCTTTCCCTCAAATTTCCGATTGTGAGTAATAACAAGCCTATCAAAAATTTTAAACGAAGTTTTAGTTCTGCTTTCATAAGTAAACTATCGGGTAAATATATTTCTTCATATTTCCTTTAGGGGCATGCCAAATGTCTTTAGTAGCTAAAACACATATAAATATCAGGGAAGGCATTCGACTATGATGCAGTAACATTTCGTCACAAGTCCTATGATCCTTAGAAAACTTCAACTGGAAAGCATTTCTTTTATATTCATAGGGATGTCAATAGGGCGGGTTTCGTGGAGATCTGCTCCGCATCCGCCCTAGTTAGGTGGGGATAGGGGAAGGTTTCGCGTGTGATGGGGCGGGGATGGGGATGAAAATGGTACCCACCGTGGGGGATCTAGGGCGGGCGTGGATGTTAGATTGGCCCGGCCCCATCCCCGTCCGTCCCGCTTTATCCCCGTGTATTGAAGAAATTTATTTTTTAAATGTAATTTATCTTTTTTCAAAGTTTTTATCATTTGTTTCTCTAGGCCAAAAAAATTAGTAAATCGGCATTGGGACGGGAATGGGGCGGAGATAAGATAGGGTTGGGGCGGGTCTAGCGGGGGTGACTAGTGAGGCAGGTATGGGGATTAGGGATGTCAGTGGGGCGGGTTTTGTGGAGACTCGCCCCGCACCCGCCCCAATTAGGTAGGGATGGGGGAAGGTTTTGGAGGTGATGGGGCGGGGATGGGGATGAAAACCATCCCCGCCATGGGTAATGGGGCGGGGTGAATGTTAGTCCATACCAGCCCTATCCCCGCCCGCCCTACCCCATTCCTACCCGCCCCGTCCGAGCCCCGCCATAGGTATTCTCCAAAAGCCTAAATGTTATTAGTTGCTTTTATTTTATACTTTTATTTTCAAAAGGCTAAAATTCAAAATTATCAAGAATCTTGAAACTTGTTAGATAACATTAACTTTGGTCACACTTTGATTATGGGTTGATTACCCTTGTAATTTTTTTTTCAATTGTTGCTAGAGATTTATTTGGGAGGCATGAATGCATGATGGTAGTAAGTTGATGGCGAAAGGCTACAAGCAAGTTATTTTTTATTCTACAAATTTTTCATATATAAGTTGCTATTTTTTTGGTTCCTAAAATGGTCTCATTGGTACAATGGGCGTGAAGCAGTGAACAGTGTGCTGCAGGAAGTGGGCGAAGATTGAGGCGGGGATGGGGCGGGGGTGAAGTGGGTGCAGGGATTCGCACAGGGGATGGGGCGGGGATAGATTTTAGCTTATACCCGTTGGGGCGGGGATGGGGACAATACTTTCCCCCTTCATGGGTGATGGGGCGGGGATGGGGATGACATTTTTAGGTGGGGATGGTGATAGGAATGCCAATATCTGCCCCGCCCCGCCCCATTGACATCTCTAATGGGGATCCACGCGAGTTATAGAGCAGGGATATTTTTGTTGTGTCCCAGTTGGGGGGATGGGGATGGGGATAAGATTTTCCCCCGCCATGGGTGATGGGGCGGAGATGGGGATGGGTTTTTCAGGCGGGGATGGGGATAGGAATGCTAACATCCGCCCCGCCCCATTGACATCCCTATACATTCATCAAAAGGCAATGGAACATCCTCAATCACATATGCAACATCATTTTTCTTTAAATGAAATTGCGTCCTGACAGCCTAGCGTTTAATAACTTTTACCATCTAAAGGTTCTAGATTAGATATGTTGGGAACAAGAAATTTTAAAGTCATAATCGCCGTTTTAATTGTTGCAAATAACGCTAAAATAATACTCAGATGAAGTAACGAAATATGAGTTGAAGAATATTGTCCCAACTTTGAGAACACCATTGTCCTAAAAGACGGGTTAGCGCCACCCCAGCGCAGTAGAAATTCGCGATTGCCCTCTAGAATTAGCATGGCTTTGGTGGTTATTTACAACCGCGACCAACGAATGGAGACTAGAACAATTTGCCCAAAAATTAAGAACGAGAGAGTGTGTGTTTGTATTTTTCTGTGTATTGAGAAGTGAGTGAATTGCTAGATATATAGAAAGACCAAGGAAGCAAAAACGGTAAAGGCTAAAAATAAGGAGCTAATTCTCTCGGTCTATTTCTTTTGTACTACGGTATTGAAATAGAAGTTGTATGTATCTTTGGAGGTTGTTTGCTAGTTAAGAGGTCATGTGTTCATAGTAAGGAAATTCAACTTTAAAGCAGCTCTAATTCACGTCACGACTTACTTTCGACAAGTATATTTCATTTCTACCGGTGAACGTCCTCAATAATAATTGTCACTAAATTGTGACACCCACAATATTACTAAGACTTATTGTTCAATGTGTGAGACTTACTGTTCGATATTTGAGACTTATTGTTCAACATGATGACTCATTGTTCGATCTCAATGTTTGTTATATGAGACTCATTATTTATTCAATACGTTGGACTCAATGTCATGAATAGTTTTGTTTCGCTATGTTGTTATTAAGACACGATATACACGCTACTATATCAATTTTTAAAATCTAATAAATGGAGATAGATTAAAAGAATTTTTTCACTCCATGAGACAAAATTTTGTTCAATATAATGTACTCTCAACCTAACAAAGTATGGACTAGAAACTAGAAAGTACTAGAATTTTTTCACTCCATGAGACAAAATTTTGTTCAATATAATGTACACTCAACCTAACAAAGTATGGACTAGAAACTAGAAAGTACTAGAATTTTTTCACTCCATGAGACAAAATTTTGTTCAATATAATGTACACTCAACCTAACAAAGTATGGACTAGAAACTAGAAAGTAACTAAAAGTTTACTTTTATATTGATCTTAAAATATTAGAGGAGTTTCTTCCTCTCAAAATATGTTTTTAGATGCCAAAGCTGCATTGCGGCTACAACCATGACAATGATGATTGAAGAGAAACTAAAGAGTGTCATCTTTGACTTAGTTGATCTATTCAATAGTTGCATCTCTTGTTCTCTGTAAACACCAAAACAAAAAGATGTAAGAGCCTATATAACAAAAACATTATTCCTAAATGAAAAAACCTAAGATCAAAATTACAATAATGAAAGCGTAATATTTGTTCTCACCTTTCACGAAGGTAAAACATCTCATCATGGATGGACTTTACGGTGTCGTACATTCTTTTTAGTTCAATGTCCAGTAACTAAGGATAAAAAGGAAAAAAAGATTCACAAAAAATAAGTAAGATATGCATTCCATATGGTCTAAACCACAAAATTGATGATACTGATTAAGAATTTAAGATAAGGACACCAAACCAAAGTTCTATATTGTTGTTTTCCACTAATAAAGAAAACTCTCGATATATTTTTCATTCTATTGAGTAAATTAGAGCCGACCTAATTGGTATTTGATTCAACTGTGATCATTACTCTTGTACATGTTGGGAAACTTTTTGCTTTTAATGAAATTCCAAGAAGTAAAGTGCGTTATAGAATGATCATGAAAGTTTAGTCATGCTTAATACTTAATATATAACTAATGTGAAACCTTAAACTCATGCACAAATAATGAGTCAAAACAAGATTCAAAATAAATTTTCTGAGGAAAACAAAGGGAAAAACTCACGTCAATTTGTCCTCTTCGAGCCACATTATACAAATCTCGAATATCAACACCTGATGTCCACTCAAACTCAACTGAAATTTTGGTTGAAGGATTATGGTATGGTGCCCAAAAGCATATCATATAGTCTCCAGATTCTACTGCCGTGAATGCAAAACTGCCCGATTCTACCAGATCTTTGTCATGGTAATTGTTACCATTTGGTGATCTAACCTGCATTGCAAACATATATATATAATCAATTGAACTTTTTTTTTTATCATGGAGTTCATTATAGAATTAACTCTTAATATTGGTCTTTAAAATATTTGATTTTTAGCTAAAATTTACGATTGATCATATCAAATGTAATTATAGTAGAGAATGCATACATTTCAGAACATAGCAAAAACCACGATATTGTACAAGCTTCAAGTACACCATTTTTTTAGCTTATCAAGTTTCATGATACACTTCTCAAGTTCTCATCTAGTACTACCAAACAAAACAATCAAGAGCATATATACCTACCAACTAAATTACAACAACTAAAAGCACTCCCACTCATGATATATTTTGTCATGAATTATAGTTGATGACATAAAAAAACATAGATCATGCATCTCACTCATGCCACAAAAAAAACCATTCCATGTATTATTTGTCAAGAAAAAATATATGGGATGATTTAAATCATCAAGTTAGTCATCAGCGTGGGCCCCACTATTGGGTGAATAAAATATTTCCTTTCTCTGATAACACACCGAAAACGGTGCACTTTGGTCCGTGGGAAGCTCCCCAAATACCAAAACACAACGTCTTAAGCTGGAATAATTTAAAAAAACTAATGCCAGGTCTGACGCGCGTGTCAGAGACTAGCACCAATGAGAAGTTGACCGCTTGTACTTTTGCCATATTGATAATTGTATTTTCAAACTATTTTTTCTCACAAATTACAAAGTAAAAAAATATAAACAAATCACCAATATTCATATTTTTTTATGATTTAGAATTTGACATCTATTTTGATATATTTTATAAAATTTTATAGTTTTAATTTTCTCTCTATATCAAAACACTTTAAATTATGTGTGGGGTATAATTTGTCGTGAAACATTATTTTTTTGTAATAGTGAGAAAATGATAAAGAGAGAGGGATGACAGATTTTTTTAGTTGCTATAAACATAAGAAGTTTCTACGATGAGGAATTAGCCTAATTGCCCCCTATTGGACAATGGAAGCTTTCATAATATTTTCTACTTATGATATTCAAGTATTAAACCAAACAACTTTTTACCTTCATGTAAATAAAATTTCTTTGAATTTGAAAATTCCTACAATATGACACTTCTTATATTTAACTAAATGAATTGGAATGTGGAAAGGACCAAGGGTGTGTATATCTCGATTTATAGCGTACTAATGAGCTAGATAATCAAACCATAGCATCAATAAAGGCCATTAACATTCTTGGCTCATTAACAAGCGGTATTAAGAGTAAAAGTTGAAGTCTCTAAAACATGAGTAAAGGATAACACCGTAAATATAATAATATTGAACGATTTAAAATTTTGTCTTAAACTTCAACTTCTTTGTATCTATGTTTAGTCAGCTCCAAAGATTAAAAGTTCTTAAGTTTCTCAAATTTATCAGGAAATACTCACATAAATCTTGTTAGATCCATTTCAATATATTTCAAACATCATTTTTTTATGATTAAGGTGTCGATCAAGGACAAAATATGCTTGATGTTTGTTGTACATGACGAATGATATACATTTAAAGATCACATATGCCTTTTGGAGACCATAAAAATCTACAACTTCTATCATATAAGCGAGTGTACCTTTTTTTTTGCTCATTGCTTATTTGGGCGTCTAATTTTTTCTCATTTGGAGACGTCCAAATGAGCAATGAGCAAAAAATTACCTCTCATGGTACACCAGAATGTATGATGAATGCTCGTAAAAATTAGGGACTAATAAACAAGAAGATAAGGGGGTGTGAGATGCAAATTACACGAGCGCTAATGCGATGATTGTCGGAAATGGGATGACCTTCAATCGGGCTAACGACATTGTATTTTCCAACGGTCATGGCATCATGTTTGATCTCTTCCGAGATGCATTTTGTTGCTCCTGATGGCAGGTCGAACAACAATGAATCACATACATCTGAAATTATGAACAAGATTAGCAGAATATTGATTTTGATTGTTACAAAATGGGGCATGGCAGATTTTTTTTTTTTTTTTTGCTTTTTTTATAAAAAAAAAGTGAAGAGGAAGATTTTTTTGTTTTACTTTTTTTTTTTAAAACAAGAGAAAGAATGGTAAATGGTGAACATAAATAGATGAAGAGTTAGTTTGAGACTATTCCGAGGTGTTTGGAATTTGATATACCATTTTTCTATTTATAAAATGTTGAGTTTCCTATTCAATTTGTACCAGTTTTTTTATATTTTCATATAATTTTTGCATCTCATTTCAAAGTGTATTTCCAGCTGAATTTAATGTTATACTTTCTCCGCTTTTCCTATTAATAACTTTAACTATATTTTAGTAAAAATTATAAATTCTTATATTTTGAAAGTATCTATTGAGACAAATTTAATAAGATAACATACTACATACGATTATATTTTTTCTTACAAAAAAACTGATATTGATGGTGAAGGGATAATGTAAATAGTATAAAAAACTAAATATCTATATGCTGCATAAAAAAAAGGAAGTAAAATTAAAAAATTAGACCTTTGTAGCATAAGTTATCCTTATTTTTCCTACAATTAACTTCTTCTAAGATATATTATCTTCAATTTCATTCACCGAATTTACTTATCTGGCAATGCCAATTTTAAGATTTTCAAAAGTAGTTCATCATCTTAATTTTATTGACTAAATTTGCTTGCGTGGAGCAATTTTTTTTTTTTAATATGAAGTAACTTAATTATCATCAATCTTATTTGTAAAAGATGGGTGTTTTTTATGCGGCGCTTTCAATAGTAGTTCATCATATATATAATAATTCGTACCTTTTTTTGTTATGAGACTGAAAGCTCTCCTGCACTTCTCAATGGTTTATATGTAATTTTCTGGAGACTTGTGTACGCAATAACACAATCCGCCTTTCTAACCCGCACAAAGGAAACCGACCAAGGAGGGTTTTATATCTAAAGTCAGCTAGGTGGAGACATAAAATAGGGAGAGAAATTTCTAGGGTAATATGAGCAGAGTCGTAATGGCTCTTTTTTCTAGAAGAAAGATCCAAATTGTTGTGATGTGATATAATGGTATATATACTAGAGATATGAATGTTCCTTTTCAGTTGCCCTCGAATAAAGACTTAAGATTAGTTAGCTAGTAAAAGGTCGACACATGGCAGACACTTTGCTTAGCCAATCACGTGCTACATTATTTGAGACTTTGGCCTACTATGGCTAGGTCATCCCTCGTTTTAGGCTTGAGGACTTCATCCTAAATCCTTAAGGTAGAGAGGATACTTATTGCCTTACTACATTTATCAGGGGTGGACACATGTTAGGCTACAAAGATGACAAACACTTGTCACTTAAGAGCATGACACTTGTTACTCCATGAGATGCAATTTTTATGCTACAACACTTTATATATATATATATTTCTTATATCTTTAAGGTGAATAATGAATTTAGTGGGTGTTTGCGTGTCTAGTATGGTTTTTGTTTGAGGTATGTATCTTAAAGTTTTTGGGTTTTGACTTTGTGGTAGAGCAATTTAAAAATTATAATCATTTTTCCAGCCAATCGTAAAAATATGATTCAACTTACTCTTGTACAATCTTTTGACATTTGCTTTAATTTTGCATTAAACTGTCTCCTTTACTTCTGTCCATCCCTGAAAATGCCGAAAATAAGCGTTACTTTTAACAAATATATTTTTGAACAACTATTAGTCCAAAATCAACATAAACAAGAAAGAGTTTGTCTAGCTACCAAGTTTAACTGTCAACAAGTAACAAGGAACAACAAAAGTTGTTACTTAATACTTATAGCATTTTGCATTAGTTGATAACTGAAAGTATTAGCTAATCTAACTAACGGGATGGCCTTTGCTTTCGGCACAAAGATGTTTGGGAAAGCTTAATTGATTGTTGCTAACACTCTTTTAGTTATTTTAGCGTACAAATTCACGTACAATCGAAGACATTATTTTTTCTTATTTGTTTGGTATTCTAGATAATACTTCATATACATTAATAAAAAACTTCTTATTTCCTTTGCTCCTTATCTATTACAATACAAGAGTGAACGAGTATTGAGAATAATGATTGGCTACCTGTTTAGGTTGCCTGGCATGTTATATATATAGGGAGATAAAGTATCTTTACAAAACCCTAATAAGAGTCTAATTACCAAAGTACCCTAATACACCCCCATAATCTTTACGGGGAGGAATCACGGATAGATTGGAACGATGTTTACAAAACAACTCAGAAGAAAGACCCTTAGTAAAAATATCAGCAACCTGCAACTGTGTCGGAACGTGCTTGACCTGAAGTCCACCTTTAGCAACCATCTCACGAACAAAATGATAATCAACATCAATATGCTTACTACGATCATGATGAACAGGATTGGCAGTAAGATACATAGCAGAAACATTGTCACAATAGAGAATGGTAGGCCGACGATGAAAATACCCTAAATCAGCTAACAATTGACGAATCCAAATTGTTTCAGCCGCAGTGTAGGCAACAGCACGATACTCAGCTTCAGTAGAAGACTTCGAAACAGTAGGTTGCTTCTTAGAACGCCAGGAGATCAAATTCTTCCCTAGGAAGACAGCATAGCCAGTAGTAGAACGCCTAGTGTCAGGACACCCGGCCCAATCAGCATCAGAATAGGCAACAGTCACAGTAGGAGAGCCAGTACTATGAAGAAATAGCCCATAATCAGAAGTTCCCTGCAGATACCTGAAAATTCTTTTCACAGCATGAAGGTGAGTAGTACGAGGCGCATGCATAAATTGAGAAACCGAATTAACAGCATAGGCAATATCAGGACGAGTCATAGTCAAATATTGCAAAGCACCAACCATACTACGATAATCTGTGGGATCAGCAAGAAGTTCACCATCTAAAAGAGAAAGAGTGACACGAGAGACAACAGGAGTACGTACGGGTTTGACAGTATGAAGATGAAATTTCTGAAGAAGATCAACTACATATTTGTTTTGAGACAAAAGCAAACCCTGAGGAGTACGTAAAACCTGAATGCCTAAGAAGTAATGCAAATCACCCAAATCCTTCATAGCAAATTGAGCAGAGAGAACACTGATAAATTTCTGAAGCAAAGAGGAACTACTACCTGTAAGCACAATATCATCAACATATAGCAAGAGAATGATAATATGACTACTGTGTTTGAGAGTGAACATAGAGGTGTCACAACTGCTGCACTTGAAACCAATAGAGAGAAGAAAATTGCTGAAACGAGAGAACCAAGCTCGAGGAGCTTGCTTCAAACCATAAATGGATTTTCGTAACCGACAAACATAATGTGGTTGAGAAGGGTGTTCAAAACCAGGAGGCTGACGCATATAGACTTCCTCATTGAGGAAACCATGAAGGAAAGCATTTTTGACATCGAGTTGACGAATAGGCCATTTAAAAGTAGCAGCAAGAGTAAGAACTAAGCGAACAGTAGTAGGCTTAATTACAGGACTAAAGGTTTCAAAGTAGTCAATACCTGCCTGCTGATGATTACCAAAAACAACAAGCCTGGCCTTAAACCGCTCCACAGAACCGTCAGAATTATATTTAATCTTATACACCCACTTACAACCAAGAGCGTTTCTATTGTTGTTGCGAGGCACAAGTTCCCATGTATCATTCTTAATTAATGCTTCATACTCATCACGCATGGCTTGTTGCCAACGTGAATCTTTAGACGCTTGCTTAAAATTAGACGGTTCAGACTCAACAACATCGGTTTTTAAATCCAATAAATTCCTAGTTGAAATGATTCCGTCTTTTAGACGCGTGGTCATGGTATGAACATTAGTAGGGTCGACACACTTAGACGACTTTCTAGGACGCCTAGGGGGAGGGACGATAGGAGACGGGGACGACTCAAGACTAGACGGGGAGGGTACGTCACACCCATGAAGAGAGGAGACGTGTGACGGGGAAGGGGGCAGCAGACCGCCCGCGGACGCAGGGGGCTGCTGCGGACTAATAGAAGTAGGGGGGAGGCTCGGCAGCGGCACGCTGCTGCTGGGCGAAGACTGCTGCGTACAGGAAGTAGTGGGGGGGAGCCTCGGCAGCGGCACGCTGCTGCTGGGCGTGGGTGCTGCGGGCGCGCAGGGGAGAGGCCCGGGCTTGCATGCATTCTGTGAGCAGGCAGCGGGTTGCTGCATGTGCTCCCGTAATGCTGCGGGCTCGGGGGAAGGGAGACTCGAGGACACATGCCGAGGGTCACTAGACAAAGGAAGACTCGGGATCCAACCTAAGGGGTCAAGAGACGCAGTCATAGGCGAAACAATGGGTGTGCTAGACACAAGAGAACGATAGGGAAATTTACGTTCACTAAACAATACATGACGACTTGTATAAACTTTGCCAGAAAGAGGATCAAGACATCGATAGCCCTTATAATTTGACGCATAGCCAATGAAAACACATTGATTCGACTTAGCCTGTAATTTATTGATTTTAGGATCTAAAAACAACGGAAAACAGGCACAACCAAAACATTTCAAGAACTCATAAGAAGGGGGACGATGAAAAAGCTTAGCAAACGGGGATGAACCCTGCAAAACCGAGCTAGGAAGACGATTTATCGTATAAACCGCCGTATAACACGCATCAACCCAATATCGAGATGGCAATTCAGATTGAATAAGCATAGTGCGGGCCATCTCAATAATAGTTCGATGTTTCCTTTCTGCAACACTATTCTGCGCTTGAGTCCGAGCACAAGACTTTCGAAAATAAATTCCCGAATCACAGAAATGTTGTAGTAAAGGAGTGTTATCAAATTCACGTCCACCATCACTTTGGAAAAATTTAATTTTGGAATTAAATAAGTTCTCAACAAGTTTCTGAAAAACTAAGAAGGTCGAATAGACATCAGATTTCTGTTTAAGTGGATATAGCCAAGAAAAACGTGAATAATCATCAACAAAAACCACATAATACTGAAAAAACTGATTAGATTTAACTGGCGATTGCCAAAGATCACTATGTATCAAATATAAGGGATAGGGGGCACGATGAGTCACAGGCTCAAAAGGCAAACGATGTATCTTTCCTACTTTGCAATGAACACAATCATCATGAAACTTAGAATTACATGAAATCAAGTTTTGTGAACGTAAACTTCCTAAAACTCTAGCAGAAGGATGACCAAGGCGAGAATGCCAAACATCTCCAGACTCCTTGGTGGCTAGGAGGGCAGGGACAGACGACTCTGGACAGGCTCGGGAAGACTCTGAACAAACTCGAGAAGACGACTCTGACTCTAGGAACGAAGGCTGAAGAGGGTAGACACCATTCCTACTGATTCCCCGCAAGAGAATTGCCCCCGTGGTCTTGTCCTTAACACAAACAGAAGACTCGTCAAAACAAACTATGCAAGAATTATCCTGACATAACTTTTGAACAGACATCAGATTATGTTTTAACTGGGGAACATGACACACCTTCGTGAGGCGAAGGGGGCGACTAGGGGAAGACAGAAGCAAATTACCAAGTTTATTAATGAGAAGTCGTGTGCCATCACCAACAACAATAGAACTCGAACCAGTGTAAGGAAGAGTGTTAGATAGCTTACCATCCTGGGAGGTCATGTGAGAGGCGGCTCCAGAATCTGGATACCAAAAGGAGTCATTTGTTTCACCACCAACAGACAGTGCAGCTAGGGCACGTGTGACACCATCAGGAGAAGAAGGTACAAAGCTATGATTAAATCGTTGAGGGCAATAGGCTGCTTGATGACCTAGATACCAACAAAGACCACAAGTATCGGAAGAAGGAGTATTGGCTAAATTGCCGTTAGATGGATTACTTCCTGCTGAAGACAAATCATTAGCAACATAATTGGCACAAGAATAATTAACATACGAATCATCATGAAAATTACCCATACCATTATTTCGGCCTGCATTGCCACGACCACCCTGTCCTCCATTACCGCGTCCTCCATTGTTACCACGACCACCCTTGTTACGATTGTTGTTCCTGTTTTTGTTCTTACCACCCCCTTGACCTTTAGAATTCGAACCACCCGAAGAGGATGATTGTGAACCCGAAGGGCCAGACGGAACAGCAACTAAGGCCTGATGAGCTGTAGGCGTCTCGACATAAGCACGCATAGCTTTAATGCGTTGCTCATGCTGAAGAAGCTTAGGGCGAAGATCATCAAACGACAAAGACGTTTGAAATTGAGACAAAATAGTAACAAGAGCATCATAATCACGATCCTGATCGAGAGCGGTCAAGGTATACTGAACCAAATTATACTGAGAGACAGGACACTGAATAGCAGCTAAGGAATCAACAATTATTTTAATATCACGCAAAAACACTTCCATAGACTGCTGATCAGTTTTTTTCATATGACTAAGTCGACCTTTTAACTCCATAGAACGGGCCATACTAGCATGCAGAAAACGTGTCTGTAACCTATTCCAAATCTCAACAGCAGTACGTAACTCATGCACATCCAACATAATATCACGAGAAATCGATGCATATAACCACAGTTTAATTTGCTGATCAAGTCTCATATACTCATAAAACTGTGGATTAGGCAACGATTGACCTAAATTATCAACATAAGTAGGAGAAGGAACAGGAATTGAACCTTCTACAATACCAAGTAATTGATGCGTGGAAAGAAAACATGTCACCTGAGTTTTCCACATGAGATAATCTTCGGGTGATGCTAATTTGATGGTAACATATCGGGTGATATCTTGATGGGCAAAAGAAGTCGCAGACGGAAGAGACGAAGGAACAAACGGCACGGAAAAGGGGAGTGGGTGGCTGCTGCCACCACTCGGAGGAGGGCCAAATCCCGGTGGGAAATCGAGAGGATTTCGGGACATGGAGCGCAACAAACTAGGGCTGGCGGGAAGAGAAGACGACGCGCCTAGGAGTGCGGGTGGTGGCGGAAGCGACCACTGGCCTGAGGAGGCGTAGCCACCACTGGTTGCGGCGGCAGTGATGGGGGCGGCTGCAAAGGAGCCGCTGTACGGGCTGCCGTGAAACGGAGCCACGTGCGTCTGGATGTGGCGCACGTCGGTCGTCGGCGGGGCAACGACGGAAGAACGCTGATGAAACGGCGTTCGAGGACTGACAACAGAAGTGTCGGCAGTGCTGGTGGTTTGGGCGGCGGACATGGTGGATGATCGCCGGAGAAACGCCGAGCAAAAGTGGCTATAAAAAAATTTAGGTTTTGTGCGGAAAATAAACCTAGGCTCTTGATACCAGGAACGAGTATTGAGAATAATGATTGGCTACCTGTTTAGGTTGCCTGGCATGTTATATATATAGGGAGATAAAGTATCTTTACAAGACCCTAATAAGAGTCTAATTACCAAATTACCCTAATAAAGAGTTAGACACACTTCTAAAAAAAGAAAAGATAAGTGTGGTTGGCAAAACGAACTCATATGATACAATTTCGAAGAAGAGTATAAACGAAAGTGTAAAAGTACTTTAGGTTTTCTTTTCTAACAAATAGGGAATATGTTTCGATTTTTATGAATTTTCAAAGGAAGTGTATGTTGCGCTAAAAGAAAAAGGGATAACTATAAGCTAACCTCTGATTGGTAAAAAGAACTCACGTAATTAAACTTTGGAGGAGAGAAAAAAATGTTAGTATTAAGTAAACTTTACTATTATTTATTATTTTAGTTAGCTTCCATTAGTTAAAGCTTTACTTTTTTAGAGAGAGAAACTCTTATCTTTTAGAAAAAGAAGTGAGAAAAGCTTAATTAAAAACTTGGATTTTGAAGCATCTAAGAAGGAAGCTTGAAGAGTTGGAGATTCCTTTCAATCAATGAGATCTCTTACCGTCTCTCATTTTTTGTTCCTTTCTTTTCGTATTTTTATATTGTTTTCACTTTATTTACTTGTCTGTCATATATTAGTGTTTGAATTGATGATTTTTGTTGTTAATGTTTATACTTTATATACTATATGATTTGTAAGTAGTTCTTACTTGGGAAAAGGTTAAAGTCATTGACGAATTCATAAACCTTCAAGTTGAACATTGCTTGACTTGGATAATTTTGGTTAATTAATTTGGGATTTTCATGAATGTTTGTGTGATTGACAATCATGGAAGCATAATCTAGGTATTCTTAATGAAGGATTGAAAGATGAAGTTAGGCTTGAAGGACCATGAAAATAAGGACTACCTAGCATAGGGAAATTGCTTGCTTGTTCTTGGTTTGTCATATATAGAAATGTTTGGTCGAATGTCTTAGCCATAAAAATAGGCATCTGGTAGGAGATTAGGCCAATCCAACTAGCTCGAAAGAATGGTTATATTACCACTGGATGAATCATTCCTCCCCCCAATTATTGATCCCCATCGTTAATTTTCCATTTTAATTGTTTGAATGAATGATCTAATTATTTGGTTTTTGAATGATTTAATTGATCCCCATTGTTTGTTTTTATTATTTCAATTCATAAATTTCACAAAAAAAGAAAAATTCATGCCCAAAATAGAAACTAAAAAAACGACCTTGATTGATCGATCGACCGACCCGAAACCAAATTCCCGGGGTGAGTTGAACCCACCATTGAAAAGTCTGAAATTGACTTTATCCGACCCAAAACCGACCCAACCAATTATTTTAACAAGTCTATTTAGAATAGTCATCACCGGCTGCAAATTAGATCCTACACCCGGTAACAGGATGCGCATCCTGCTCCCGGTGTACATTTTTTTTTATGTACACATAATATTATGGGTCTAACTTCTTCTTTCTCCTACATTATTTGACATTTTGAATTGATTTGACCAAAAAATTTCTCTCCAAATGGTCCAATTAACTTTGGCATATGTTCTTTATAAAACTTTATTATTGTTCACTATCATTATTAAATATGCTCATTTATTTATTTCAAATGTTCATTATCGACTCAATTTTAAAAATTTTTTTGTTCCAATTAACTTTTACATATGTTCTTTTATAGTAATTTTAATGTTCACTATGGTTATTAAATATGTTAATTTATTGATTTTAAATGTTCATTGTAAAATCACACTCAATTTCAAAAAAGTTTTTGTTCCATTTAACATTGACATATGTTATTTTATGTAATCTTATTGTTCATTATGATTATTTAAGATATTCATTAATTGATATCAAATGTTCACTGTAAAATCACACTCAATTTAAAAAAAGTTTTAGTTCCAAATAACTTTGACATATATTTTTACATTATAGTATTGATGTTCATTTTGGTTATTCAATATGTTCATAATTGATATCAAATGTTTATTGTAAGTATTAGATTTATGTAAAGAACATATCCAAGTTAAATGGGAAATTGAGTTGATTTTACAATGAACATTTGAAATCAATAAATGAACATATTGAATAATCATAGAACAAATGTCAAAGTTAATTGGAACAAAAACTTTTTTGAAATTGAACGTGATTTTACAATAAACATATGATATAGATAAATGAACATCTTGAATAACTATAATGAACAGTAAAGTTATATAAATGGACAATATGTCAAGTTCTGTGAACAACTTTTGTAAAAAAATTTCAATTTATTTTTTGATGTACATATGATATCTCTAATTAAACATATTTAATATCGAGAATGAACATTAATATAAAATTAGTGAACATATTTTAACTTTAGTGACGCCAGAGGTCAGTATGGTGCTCCAGGATGCACTCGCAACCTATTGATCACCGGCGCCATATTTGCCGCCATTACATTCTCCCCACGATGCGATCCGATTCACCTGGTAATTTCCTGTTCTTAAACGGGTATTTATTTTTTGCTGTAATAATATGATTCAGCTTGAATATTTTTTCTTCTTACATTTCAATTTTCGTGAATTAACCTTGATTTTACGGCATATTGTTTTCTATAATCGTGAGTAGATTACAGTAGTTGTAGCATGAAACTACGAATTATCTGAGTTGAATTACTGATTTAATTACATTTCAATGCAATTGCTTTCAATTATAGTAGTTGGATTAGCTAGGGTTTTCTTGTTTAGACAATAAACATTTTAATTTACTCATTATGTCTGTGCTCAAACACACCTATTTTTTCTGTCTAAAAATGCCGTACCTCTTCCGGTTGAGGTTGAATGGGTCCGGATGTAAACTCCGGTGGAGCCCAAGCCCCGGATTTAGGGTGTTGAGAAACAAATCGGACTAGGCTATCCTATTCGTCTATTTGATCAAGTAGAGCATATGTACATATTAGTTTTGGTTGTCGTTTACGACACGTTGGTTAAGCCATTAGTAATTGGTGATAATGGTAATGCTTGTAGAAAGGGTCTCACGTCGATTTCCATCACCACCCGATACCATCTTAGAAGTGGCACATACCACCGTAGAAGTGGTAATGGATGGTTATTGAATGTTAGGAAGAAAATGAGGTATTCGTAGATGGACAAACATTAACTTAAAACTTTGATAAATAGAATGTACCTATGAATTCATTATCATTGTAACCATTTATTAGAACTTGACAAACATACCGTTAAGAGATCAGAACTTCCTTTTTTCCATTAGCATGTATTTGCTACAATAGTTCTTATAGTTAAGTATCTTGCAAATCTTCCATATCATTTGTCATTGTAACCATTTATTAGCGCTTGACAAACAGGCCGTTGACAGATTGGAACTTCCTTTTCAATTATCATGTATTTGCTATAACAGTTCTTAGGGTCAAGTATCTTGCAAATCTGCCATACCATATGTTAGGAAGTACGGAACCACCCATTAGAAGAAGGTATCGGATATGAATTGATTGAATTCTATCTCACGGTAAACCTTATTCTGTTAGTGTTTTGTTATGTTCATTTTTGAATCTCCCTAGGCTACTGTTGTTCAAATTGAACATGCTATGCTGATTTACACGTTGGGCTTGATTATGAGCTTATGTTGCTAGACAACGGTGATAATGATGTAATAGTGTGAGCATTTACACTTCTGTTTGATATGTTGCCATGTTTGATCTTTTGGGGGAAAAATAGAAAAGGAACTTCTCTCTTACTGCTACATCAAGATCCAATAATTCATCTAGTTTTTAAACTTACTATATATGTGAGTTTGAATAATACTTGATAGCTAAAGATAGGACCCAGATTTTAGGATTAAGAATTACTTACTAGGGGTTGAAAAATCGAAACTTAACACGATATTTTGATTTTTCACTTCGTCCAATGAAGAGAAAAGTAAGAAAGAATCTTAATTTGGGGTGTCAGTAAGTCTTCACTGGATGTAAATGATGACATATTTTTCATACTTACCCCTGAAGAGTAGCACTAGAACCTACAACATGGATTTTCACTTTTCCAGTTACTTGAAAACTTGGGGCGAGTAATCTTTTAGACGTCGAGCAGATTGATAGGAGCGGGTTTTCTACTAGTTTGTCTTTAAAATATACAGTTGCACTTCCGTTCCATGTCAAAAAAGAAAAAACTAGTCCTTAGGTTACTCGGACTCTTCATTTTACGTTAACTACCCGTGTTAGATTCTTGACAATCCGACCTTGGTATGAATAACTGGACACTTTATTTGGGCAAAAACTATGAAATTTTTTCATAAAATGGATAAGCCGGACACTTAGACACATACTCTGTTTGACATGGGTACACTATGTCAAGTCTTGAAAAAGGAACTCCAACCCTTAATATTAAAAGATGCGCAGATTCAGAACAAATCCTGCTTTCTGTTTATAGAAGTCAAGCTTAAATGCTTTTCAACTAGACTAGTTTCTATGAAGAGGATAGCTGCATTAAAGTAACAATGAATTTACTTTTTGTTGGTAAAAGTCAAGCAGATGTAGAACAACTGCTTTCTGTTTGTAGAAGTCGAGCAAGCTTAGAACATATCTCGCATTTTCTATATAGAAGTCAAGCAGATATTGAATATTTGTTTATAGTAGCAAGCGGATTTAGAACATGTTTTGCTTTCTCTTTATTGAAGTCAAGTAGATTTAGAACAAATTCTGCTTTCTCTTTATTGAAGTCAAGTAAATTTAGAACAAATTCTGCTTTCTGTTATTGAAGGAAAAACCAAACGCAACATAGAACAAGCAAATTAAGGGCACAAAGAGTATCCATGTTTTAATTTTCTGAAGCATGTAGCCAATTTGTGTTCTGTTAAATACTTTTGATAAGATATGATCATCGGGTGATATGAGAGATGAAATGATTCATTTCCGAGTGAGCAGCACCACCTTTCGCCTCTGATCCTCGAACAGCCGCACCTAGCTCCGCAGCTCTTGTCCTCATCTTTTCTCCTTCTTCTGTACCCATTAAGATTTTAACTGTATTCTCTATAGTGCTAGAAATAACCAACTGATGTCGGTCAGCCCAATCCCTCACCAGTATACCAATCTTCAAAACGTCTGTCACTAATACCGCGTTTCTTGGCTGCTCAGAATGCATAGGCCATGCTGCTATGGCGACTCCCATGCTTATACTCTCAATACACGAGTTCCACCCGCAGTGACTCATAAACCCACCTGTTGACGGATGGGCTAGAATTTCTAACTGAGGTGCCCAGTCTTTTATTACAATTCCTCTATTTTTCACTCTTTCTTCATACCCTTCTGGTAGTTGAGGCTTTCTTACTTCACCATCTGTAAAAATATTACCTGTATCCGAGTTTCTAAGCACCCACACAAACTTTTGCCCGCTTCTTTCCAACCCGAGTGCCAATTCCTCGATCTGCTCGTAACTCAATGATGTTGACGATCCAAAAGACACATATATCACAGAGCCTTGCTCTTGATCGTCCAGCCATTCTAAGCATTGATGTCTCTGCCTTCCGACTGTGCTTTCGATCTCCACCGGGTTAAAAGGTCCAAGAACAAAGTGTTTTATCTCAGCATTTGCTGTTATCTTTTCCAAGAGTTCAACATACCTTCCTTCTATGGGTCTAGATGTGTTGTAGATCCTTCCCGCTTCTAATTCAAGAAACTTGAACTGATTGGCTACAAAGTTGTCGATCTCTGGTGGAGTGCAACCTTCATAGGAGGGAATGCAGTTTGGGATATCTTCTGAATGTAGCTGAAAAGGTTTGTCAGCTAAGCTGTCCCAGAAACCCAAGAAAAGGCTAAAAGCTGAAATGGGATTCAAACTATAGGATTCAGCATTTGGAATGAATTTAACATCTTGAACCACAGAAGCTAGTACAATATCATGAATGACAACGACTCTTCTGAACTTAGTTGCCAGTTGTTGTAATAATTGAGAAACAGGTTGTCGGAGATGTGTAGCAGCTTCGAAAAGCGGGTAAAAGTGTGCAGGAAAAGGGATACAGTGGCTGCCAGGGGTTATAGTAGGTGTAGGTGCAACATCATAAGGAGGGAGTTGGAAGTCATGAAACTGAATGTTAGCTAAACTTTGAGGGTCCCAACCATGGAGACGGAGCTTTGCTTGGCGATTGTGAGTCGCAGATCCAGCAAAATGAATAGGTATTCCGTAAGAGGTTATGACATGAGAAAGATGAAGGAGTTGATTGAGATGGCTTTGAGCAGGAAGTGGTACCATAACCACTGCTACTTGAGGAGTTTGATCTTCCATTTTGGCTCTTATTTTTGAGGTGCTGGAATGGAAGTTTGAAGTTTTTATTGTGGTGATGCAGACTTAGTAGATGGTGGGAATTGTAATATTATATCGTTTCAATACTTGGAGCATACACAAAGTAGTTTGAGTTGACAGAGATTGCTTTCTAGCTTGAGAACAAAATTTATGTCAATGATAGTCTACTAATGCAGACCAGTCTACAAAGGTGGTAGGTTGGGGGGTGGGGGGCTGGACTTTTGAGGGTGGACTTTAGTGCTGGTGGAATCAAAGTTTTTTTATATTGGTGAAAACAATTAAAATAGTTGTTGACAGCTTGTACAGAGTAGTCTGAATTTTGTTTCAATTATTAGACCTGGTTAATATGTTGATTGGGTCATATGCGTGTTCGGACCGATGATCAGTGGGCTTAGTATCTCTTAAGCCAATTCTAACATGATTAATAAACGGGTTGGAAAACTCAACTTTGACGTGACTCATTTATTATTTAACGCATTTAATCATAAATACTCTTGTTTTAGATAAATTGATTCTATTCTGAACTGAATGGAATTGACTGAACTGAAAATGAACATATCTACTAGTAAATGATGGATTTTTAGAAATTTAAATTTATTATGACATGCCTTTATAGCTTCTTTATATTTTTTATGACCAAATTACACCATGAGTCTAACGGTTAAAAGCATTTTCATTTCTAGTTGGAAATGTAAACTCTGACCTAACTCTTTTGATTAAACAGGTTAATAGTGTCAACTAATTTGATCAAATCCCAATCCTTGCCCGCTTATTTCGTGTATATTCGATTAGGGTCAACTCTTCCCAGGCATATAATTATGCTTGTCACAATTGGCCTACTACGGTTCATCCGTTTCCTCTGTTTCAATAAATTATGCTAGATTAATTTATTTTATTAGTATACTATGGATTTGTTCTTTTCTTCTTAATGTAAGAGATCTTACCTCAACTTCTATATAATCTTGAAAATCTGGTAAAACTAATAATAATTTCATCTTGTTAGTCTTAATTATCTTGTTAGATCCAGTGTTTGAAAAATCAAATGCTAAGTATATGAATTAGATTAAAACTGGCTTCTCTCATTCCTTATTAACTATGACCCATGTTTTCATTTGCTCTTCAATGCAATGGAAAATCTGTTCTTTTTTAAATTTAATAATTTGCATTCACTTCTCGAAGCTCACTTAATTTAAACTTATTAGCACATATGGGAAATTATTCGACCTTATTTTAGCCCTTATTGGTCCATATTTAAACATATATCTGAATTTATTACTTCTTATAAACTTATATTCCAACATTGGTAGTGGAACTTTGTAAGGTAAATTCGCACTAATATAATCATCAAAATGTATAAACTTATTAGATTTGACAGATGATAAATTATAGTCCCTCCTTTCCCATTTGATTTGGGGGGAAAACTAACGCAAATTTAGGTGGATGAAATTAGTTTTAAATTTATAATGTATAAAGTGCACTTTGACCTTTTTGCTTTTAGGAAAAGAGAGAAAGAAAAGTAGGTGATTGACAAATAAATGATTAAAGTGGGATATGCGTTAGACAAAAAGTAAAAGAAAAGTCTAGTAAATATTTAGTTGCTGAGGGGTAAGATGGAAAAATAAGTATTCTAGTGGGAAGAATCTTTAGGAACATTTCAAAAAGGAAAACAAGAACGGATGGAGTATTATTACGGGTATAAGAAAGAAAAGTAGGTGATTGACAAATAAATGATTAAAGTGGGATATGCGTTAGACAAAAAGTAAAAGAAAAGTCTAGTAAATATTTAGTTGCTGAGGGGTAAGATGGAAAAATAAGTATTCTAGTGGGAAGAATCTTTAGGAACATTTCAAAAAGGAAAACAAGAACGGATGGAGTATTATTACGGGTATGTGTGTGTTCGTGGGTTCGGCATGTGTTGAATTGCTTAGTGACTTGTTTATATCTAGGATTCCCTAACTCAGAAAACTCTAAGGTTCCTAGACTTCCTACCCTTTGTCTTTATTTGTTTACCGTATCGAGTTTTGGTTACTTTTAATTGGATGGAGTTGATGAAGGACAAGATTATGGAACCAAATAATGGTGTTTGTGAACGGCCAATGACTTATTATGGGCCTCCCGAGCCATGTCAGGCTAGTAGTGGGCTCAGCCGACATGGAAGGAGCTCGTTTCTGGTCGGGGTGGCACTCTTTAGGCCATGCCCAACTCTAGTGACAGTGCCTTCCTATGATCACATTTAGTATGAGACGACTAATAGGGACATTCAAACAAGAAATTTCAGCAGACAATGGGCAGTGAGGGAGTGGTTGACGTGCAATTCTTTCATAAAGTCCAGCCACAGTTGGCCTAATGTTAAAATTTTCGTCAAATATATAGTAGGTAAAGAGACATAATAGGAATTATATTCGAGTAACAAGATTAGTGGAGTTGGAGTACATGATAGACATGAATTTGTTGCACATTTGGGAGGAAATGTGTTGCTCTGGAGCATTTAGCCGTGAGTGACTATATGCTATGTTGTTATTATGCTGTTTTACAATCTGCATGTTTTGAAGTTTCAATGTTATGGTTTTTGCTGCTGGTTACGCTCTTTTTATTTAATATCAGAACAATCGTTTCGTACCCATCGTGGGTGGTTGGGTGATGGGACGGGAATGAGGATGAGATATTTAGGGGGATGACGATGGAGAGACCATCATCTTGTGATATGGGAAATAAAAGAATCCCTTTCTAAACTAGTCACACCACTTTCAGCAACTGATTCTCTGACAGCTTCACCTAAATCTGCAGCCCGTTTCTTCATTTTCTTCCCTTCATCTGATACCATCAATGCTTTCACTGCATTCTCTATAGTATCTGACCTAACGAGCTCACTGCGGTGTGGCCAATCTCTTACTCCCAACCCAATTTTCAGCACCTCGCCTATCAAAACGGCATTCCTTGGTTGATCAGAGTGCATAGGCCATGCTGCAATTGCCACGCCCATACTAATACTTTCCATGCATGAATTCCACCCACAATGACTCATAAACCCACCTGTTGATGGATGCGCCAAGATTTCAAGCTGCGGTGCCCAATGTCTGACCACCATTCCTCTGTCTTTCACTCTATCTTCATACCCTTCTGAAAGTTGAGGTGGCCTTATTTCATTAGCAGCTTCAAAGATATTGATTGTATCCGCCCTTCGGAGCACCCATATAAATTTCACCCCACATCTTTCCAACCCGTTTGCTAGCTCTTCAATTTGATCATCTGTCAATGATGTTGTTGATCCGAAAGATACGTATATCACTGAACTCTTCTCTTGTTTGTCAAGCCACTCTAAACATTGATGTCTTTTTCCGATTATATTGTTTTTTATTTTTACTGGATGAAAAGGCCCTATAGCAAAGTGTCTTATGTTTGCTTTCAACATAGATAGCTTCTCTATCAACTGGACATATTCTCCTTCGATGACTCTCGAGGTATTGTAGAGCCACCCTGACTCAAATCCTAGTAATCTAACTTGCTTGAGAGTAAAATCCAACATTTCTCGTGTCATGCACCACTCAGGATCAGTAGGAATGCATTTTGGGAAGTCTTTTAGATGGAGCTTGAAAGGTTTTTGTTCTTTGGGTATGGAATCCCAAGAATCTAGGAACATGGTAAATGCGGAAATGGGAATGAAGGTATAAGCTTCAGCATTTAGGATGAGTTTAATATCTTGCACAACATAAGCCATTGTAATATCATGAACAACGATGACTCTTTTGTAGCTAACCGAGAGTTCTTTCATAAGATGATATACTGGTTGACGAAGATGGGTAGAAGCCTCGAAAAGTGGCTGGAAGTGCTTAGGAAAAGGGATGGAGAGGTCAATGTTTGGTGGAGGAGAGGCATATGGAGGGAGCTGGAAATCATGGAATTGGATCTTAGTTGATGTTTTAGAGTCGTTCCAACCATGGAGGCGGAGCTTGGCTTGGTGGTTGTGGGTGGCAGAACTGACAAAATGGACGGGTACACCGTAGGAGGTAATGAGATGAGACAGGTGGAGGAGTTGATTGAGATGTCCTTGTGCTGGAAGTGGTACTACTAACACTACCACTTGAGGATGTTCTTCACTGGTTAGGCCTTGCATTTTGAAATGTGTTTTTGGAGGTTAGACTAGGAAGAAATGTTGCAATTTTTAATTTGCCTTTGTGTTTCTTCATGGGCATATGTGATGGGCCTTTTATAGATGACATCTTTAATTATCTTAAGATTGTCTTCGTGACCCTATTAGTATAACAAGCATGAAAATGTAAGGGAAGTAAGCAATCTGATAGTTTTACCATGAATATGCAAGGGAAGAAAGCAGTCAAAGATAGCAGCAATGCAAAACGTGTAAAATTGACATTCTTTATGCTCGGATGGTGTTAAACACAACCTGTATTTACTAGCTTATAGCCCGTATCTCTTTGTGAATTATCCATTATGGCCCTTAATACTCCTTCAATATCTCTCCTTCCACCCTCTCTCCTCAGTTCTCACCCACCACCACCAACATAGTTTTTTCCCCCCAAATTTTAGATTTCATGTTTTTAAAATATGAACTTATCTTTTTCCTATTAAACCTTATTTGACCTTATTAGATGAAACCTTGTTCGACCTTATTTCACCTTATTAGACTTTATTAGTCCTTAGAACTTATCTTAATATATATGAACTTTTATTTTTTCTGATAAGGATTGAAAATAAGTTAAAAAGAACGGACCCTAAGGCTATATTCTGTTTACCTAAAATAAGGTGATTTGACTTGTTCTTTTTTTAAGAGATGATCTGAATTTTTTTGGTATCTTGTTTTGGATGAATTGTGACCATATTTTTATGCTAATCTATAATAAATGAACTTAATTATGTGGAACTTGTTGGATTTGTCTCATCGTGTCTTTTTAATAAATATTGAAACGGAATGAAACATGTTTGTAAATCAACAATTGTCTAAGAAGGTTTGGTGTACTATG
Organism: Patellifolia procumbens; assembly: GCA_947645195.1. Taxonomy (NCBI): domain Eukaryota; kingdom Viridiplantae; phylum Streptophyta; class Magnoliopsida; order Caryophyllales; family Amaranthaceae; genus Patellifolia; species Patellifolia procumbens. The sequence goes on along the minus strand of CANSGD010000502.1, from coordinate 2,194,049 downwards.
GTTTGGTTTGAATTTTCTTGTTAGGTTTATCTCATATATGATTCGAGCAAGCATAAGTATCAAGTTCCTAAAATATGAGGGTAGGGATACCCTTATCCTTCCTCCCTACTCTCAAGTACATAGCCTACTTATCCCTGATGGACCGGTGCAGGGTTAGAGTCCGTTAGGACAAATTCTTGTTAACATGCTAAGAAAAAAAGATAAGCTAGCATAGCCTAAGACATGTTCGAATGCCACACGTTTCGGGAGAAAGAAAATGTTAAATATGGAAATTTATTGATCGAATATGTTGAAGAACTTTTTTTTTCCTTTCTCATTAACTTCCTGACACTTTAGCTCTGCACTCAACAATTTAATTAATTAATTCCCTCTCAGCTAGAATATCACTTAGTCATACATACTACATGGATGGAATACGCTTCCAAGATACTACTATAACTTAGCTATTATACTGGCATTTGCTTCTACGCAAACAGAGGATTTCAAATGGGTAATAAAAGCTAGCTAATTTTTTCTTTTCAAGCATATAATTGCTGAGTTTAATGCTTCAAACTAGTGGTTAGTTAGCACTCCACTCACCCATATTTTTGAAAAGAAAAAACTCAAATCAACTCATCATGTGAATGGCATACTATGTTTATCATAGAAGTCAAAGTCTAAACAAAACATATTAAAATGAATCAAATAAGATCATTGTAGTTAAGAGATGTATTATATATTGTTGAGACGTTATTTCATTATATGGCTTTCGGAGGTGTACATTGATTTGTTTTAGGTTTGAAGTTGAATTTAATCTGATTTAGCTAGCTGTAATTGAAAAATATGTGTAAATTGTATTGATCTCAATCAACAAATAAAATTTTCATCGCCATAACCTATGTTACTCAGACACGTATTGAGTGTCTACTCGGATACGGGTGTCCAAGTGTCCGACTTGGCTATTTTGTAGAAAAAAGTCAAGTTTTTAGTTTAAAATGAAGTATCCAAGTAAAGTGTCGTGTCGGACACGACACGACACGACACCCGAATTTTGCGGTAAATGAAGGTGTCGGAGTAACATAGGCCATAACGCAAAAGGCAAAGACTTCAAACTTTCGCTAGAAGAGGATTTATAGGTAGAAAAACTATCCATAGAGATAAAGGATGATGGAGTACCCGTGTCAAATTCTTAATATTCTGACATGGGTATTACTACTTCGACTTCCCATCTGGCCCAAGTCATGTAAATTTCATTTCATAATATAGATGGATTGGACACTTAGACACATACCCACGTCTGACACGGGACCTGAGTCGAGTAACAGTCTCTAGATGCCTCTTGTAGACTGGTACTTCCTAATTTCTGAAAGAATGTCAGTGTTGGGTTGCTAAATTGTTGTGCTTTTGGTGTAGTGGGATATATATAGACATAGGAATTCCTTATGAACAAATGTCAAATGTGAATATGAGGAGAGTTATAGTGCAATAGTTTGCAAACCCCAAACAGAATCACAATCCTACATTCAGTCAGACTCTTTTTACCCTGTTGTAGCCTTTTCAGACTTGATTATTGCAGGATTTTAATTGCTGTTTCCTGCACGACGAAAATACAGTTTATGTTTTGTTACATTGATGCCACAACTCCACAAGACTAGGATATAGATGAAAACAATATTATAAGTATAGACTGCTTACAAAGTGTATCATCTGCTGATGTGAGCAATGAAGGAATCCAGTTCTAACCGAGAACTTCCGCCATCGGCAACTGAGTTTCGAACTACAGCACCTAGTTCGGCTGCCCTTTTCGTCATTTCTTCTCCTTCCTTTGATGTCATCAATCTTCTCACACTGTTCTCTATAGTAGTTGCTGTTACCAACTCATTTCTGTGCTCCCAATCTCTAACTAACAAACCAATCCTTAAGACTTCTGTTATCAAGATGCTGTTTTTCGGCTGGTCCGAATGCATAGGCCATGCCGCCATTGGGACTCCCATGGTGATGCTCTCCAGGCAAGAGTTCCATCCACAATGACTCATGAATCCACCAGTTGCTGGGTGGGCAAGAATCTCAAGCTGAGGTGCCCAGTCTCTGCCAATAAATGCTCTGTCTTTCATTCTTTCTTCATACTTCTGCGGCAACTGAGGATTTCTAGCCTCATGTTCAGTGAATAAATTGCCTATATCAGCTTCTCTGAGAACCCATATAAACTTTTGTCCACTTCTTTGCAATCCTTTTGCCAACTCTCTGATCTGCTCATCGCCCATTGATGTCATTGTTCCAAAAGAGATGTAGATCACAGAGTCGTGTTCCTGTTTGTCTAGCCATTCAAGGCATGTATGTCTCGGACCGTCAGTTTTCCCTTTGGCTTCCACTGGATTGAAAGGTCCAACAGCAAAGAGTTTCTTGTGAGCATTTGTGGGTATCTTTGACAGTAACTCCATGTACCTACCTTCGATCAACTTGCATGTATTAAAAAGCCTACCAGATTCGAATTCAAGAAGTTTGTGTTGTTGAATTATGAATTTCTCAAACTCTGGTGTGAAAGACCCTTCCCTAGTAGGAACACATATTGGAACATCAGAATCTAACGCAAAAGGTTTTTCTGTTATCGATTCCCATTTATTGAAGAAGATGGTAAAGGCAGACACTGATAGGAAAGTATAAGATTCAGCATTTGGTATAATCTTTACATCTTGTACTACTGAAGCCATAAGATTATCATGAATGACGATAACTTTCCTGAACTTAGATGAGAGTTCTTTAAAAAGTTGGCACACAGGTTGACGGAGATGTGAAGAAGCATAAAAAAGTGGTAGGAGATGCTCAGGAAACTTGTCGCGGGCATTTGGGTTAGGGGGAAGTGAGCTGAATGGAGGGAGTTGGAAGTTATGAAAATGGACATTGCCTGAGCTTTCAAGATCCCAACCATGAACACGGAGCTTTGCTTGCCGGTTCTGCTCTGTAAGTCCGGCATAGTGAACTGGTATGCCGTAGGAGGTTATGAGACGGGAGAGATGGAGGAGCTGGTTGATATGGCCATAGGCTGGAAATGGCACCATGACCACAACCAGCTGATGATTCCTATGACCATCGTAGCAATTCCGTCTTTCCATTATGAATCGAATTTTTAATGTTTTTAGATTGGTATTGGAAGACTAGAAAAGAAACAACTGCCTCATCTTGGAATTGTAGTTTATATGAATCTGGGGTTAATTTCAAGGGCTCTTTTGCTAATTTCTTCCACTAACCTCATACTTTTGGATTTTGTGCCATTTTTTTTTATTGGCGTAGACTGGTTGTTTTGGCATGTTCCGTACTTATCTTATACTTTTGTCACTTTACAGACAAGTTGATGACTTGAGTTAAAGAAAAGTCCTATTTTAATAATCTAAGCAAAGTTAATCCTGGTTAATATTTGATAAGTTTGAGGCTAAGAAAGTTAATGGAAACACAAAAACAGACAGTGTGATTGATGTTCTTAGATTATAGCCTGTGTTTAAGAGTATCCTCCTCTGGTGATGTGAGCAATAAAAGCGTCCATCTCTAAGCGAGAAGCACCACCTTCAACTGTTGAACCTCTAACATTGTCTCCAAGCTCCGCAGCCCGTTTCCTCATTTCCTCACCTTCCTTTGATACCATCAATCTTCTCACTACATTTTCAATTGCACTTGATGTAACCAGTTCAGTTCTCTTTGCCCAATCTCTGACATCTAGGCCAGTCCTTAGCACTTGTGTCATCAAAACAGTGTTTCTCGGCTGGTCAGAATGCATAGGCCATGCCGCTATCGGTACTCCCATGCTGATGCTCTCCATGCATGAATTCCATCCGCAATGACTCATGAACCCTCCTGTTGACCGGTGTGCTAGAATTTCAAGTTGCGGTACCCAATCTGTTACCACCAGTCCCCTGCTGTGTACTCTGTCTTCAAAGCCTTCTGGCAGCTGAGCTCTTCTTACATCATCTTCTGTGGAAGGATCTACTCCATCAGCAGTTCTAACAACCCATAAAAACTTTTGGCCACTTCTTTCCAATCCGAATGCCAACTCCTTGATCTGCTCGTCTGTCATTGATGTTGTTGTTCCGAATGAGACATATACAACGGAATTTGCCTCTTGTTTGTCCAGCCAGTCGATGCATTTATGTCGGCTTTTACTGCAACTGGTTTTTATTTCAACTGGATTCAACGGTCCGATTGCAAAAATCTTTTTGTTAGCATTTGTAGGTAGTATTTCCAGCAAGTCCATATATCTACCTTCTATGTTTCTGCTTGTGTTATAGAGTCTCCCGCTGTCAAAGTTCAAAAGTTTGTATTGTTTAGCTATGAAGTCTGAGAACTCGGGTGTAAAGCACCCTTCCCTCGAGGGAATGTCATTCGGGATACCAGAATCAAGCTCAAAAGGTTTCTCAATCATCGAATCCCAAATGTAGAAAAAGATGGTGAAGGCCGAGACACTATGCAGGGCATATGCCTCCGCGTTTGGGATTAGTTTTACATCTTGAACAACTGACGTTGTCATAGTATCATGCACGACGATGACTTTCCTGAACATAGATGACAGTTCTGTTAGAAGTCGGAACACAGGTTCACGTAGATGTTCGGAAGCATCAATAAGTGGTTGGAGGTGCCCAGGGAAAGTGGTATCAGCATTGATTTTGGGAAGAACTGAGCTAAAAGAAGGGAGTTGTAAGTCATGAAACTCAATTTTGCTTGTATCTTTCGGGTTCCAACCATGTAGCCGAAGTTTGGCTAGGCGATTGTGTGTTGCGGATCCAGCAAAATGAACTGGTATTCCATATGATGCTATCAGGTTGGCTAGATGAAGAGTCTCATTGATATGGCCATGCATTAGGAAGGGTACGATGACTGTTGCAACTGAGGAATTATAGTTTTCATCTGCCATTTTTTGGGTCAAATTTTGGTTGGAGAATTTAGTTTATGGTAGAAGATTAGCCTTCCTTTCAATAATGTTGTGTTTTGCATTCTGTTTATCTCCTACCAGTTGTGACATTTGACATCATTAGAGAGATGCAAATTATTCAAAGGAAAAGTTTTAAGAATAAATTAGTTTGAAATATTCTACAAGTTAGTTTTAATTGCAAAAAATATTGTATATTAAAGTAGTTCAATTCCGTTCACGAGTCTCTTGAGTTAAGCACGAGTCGCGTTCGAACAGCTCGAGGACGAGGTTGGCTCATTAATACCCTTCGAGAGTTAGAGTTATAAATTTTATGTTTCTCGAAACATAATGTTGACCATTAATATTTTAAGTATTAATTTAACACTAACATTAAAAAGTATATACTTCTGATCCGATAAATTATTACATAATATTCCCCTAAAAAAAAGTATTACATAATATATATTTTATATTCATAGTAAACTAATTATGGCGTGAGTTGGTAGCACGATTTCTCTTGCAAGCTCTCGATTCTTTGACAAAAATGGCAACATATAGTCATACACTAGAATTATTTATTCACGTGTATTATGCCATTTCGAATATAATAAAACTTGATGCTTATCACCAATGCTTGTATAGTTGCCTCAATCATTGATTATATTTAAATCTTAATAACTAATAACTATGGTCAGCTTAGTGGTAATCAAGTTGGTAAAGCTCACTTTAGCATTGTTTTGATGAGTAACTAGATTGTGGCCCGGCGATACTTCGTTTTTTTTATTTTTTATTATTAGGCTTCACTAATACTTATTAGAAAAATATTCCTCTTGAAATCAATAATTGATGAATAATTTTTAATTTCAAAAAATAAATTTTGAAGCCGTAATTTATGAATCAATAAAAAAAACTAAAAGGATCATGAAATTGTGTAATGTTTGAGATTTCTTGACTTTTTCTAAAGCTTTATTACAGTAAATAAAATTGTTAATTGCAATATGACAATAAAAAGGACGTGACTTAAGCACTTACCATGGCTTTTTGAAAAGAAAATACTAGTTTTAAATAGTTTTACTATTGTGGAAAATTGATCTAGGTTTGGGTTATAGACGAGTTGATCTTTACTGCCAGACCATTTAGCGCATCAGATGGAGAGCTCATACCAATCAAACTTGTCCACATGGCTGTGTTGAGCAGTGAGAGTTTAAGTTTTTTTTGTTTAATTAATGTAAAGCCAATGAAAGAAAGACACTTGACTAGAGCAAAAGAAAAGCTCCAAATGTTGTATGGAAGGGGAGGGGGGATGGAAATGGCCGTGACAATTTTCATTTTAAACAATGATTTTGCATGGCTATTTTAATCTAATGATAAGTAATAATAATTGGTGCAATAATTTTAACAAAAACAACACCAATGACTGTAAAATATTTTTAGCTGTAAATTAAACCGAAATTAGATGTGTTTTCTCTCACTTTTTTCCAACCTACTTTGGAAATAACCAATAAAGATTAAATTATGAAAATAATATTTATTCCAAAACAATCCAAACCACCCACAAAATACCCCAAATAATATCCTAATCGATCCAAGTAAAAATAGTTGGGTTTAATCAAATTATAATTAACGTAATTAAATAATATTTTTTAACACAAATATGAATTATTAAATAACGATTAATATCTCACTAACTAAAATTTGAATAAAAATAATCTTATAAAAATAAGTATATATGAATAAAGATAGTAATATAATAAATTATTGGATTGGAGAGAGAATATATAGTGGGATAGGATAAAAGTAGAAGAAAGAAATAATAAGGGAGTAACTAAGACAAACTCACCCATTGTGAGAAGAAAAAAAGTGGGCGGAGAGTTTAGTGGGATGTGAGGTGTAACAAGGAGGATATGAGAGAGAGAGAAATGGCGAGACTAATTAGATGTTGGTCTTACCATTGCTCATGCTCTTAATGGTAAAGTTTATGATGTTCCAACTAATAGCTCACGGGTTCAAATCTATTACATGCATTTGAAAAAACATTGAAAAGAAAAGAGAGCACTGAGACTGACATGGGATAACAGTCTAGCCTCTTGCCTCTTCTTCCTCAACTCTTGTAGCCTTAATGTTTTCTCGTGTCTCTTCCTCCTTGACTGGATAGTTGTGGTTCTGCTTGCCATCTACAAGTCACAAGACAAAAACCACACAAACTTAGTATCTTATTCATACTCCAATTAATCACATAAACCTCAATTTCCATATTGCATAAACCCTTCAATTAAGTCTCAACACCCATATAATACTCCTAAACAATATATTTATTCAATCATCATGTACTTTCAATTTCGTTATATAGATATTTAGTCTCAACTTCATTCAATAAAATCACAATTGGTAGATCCTGCACACGGAACTATGGTGAGCACCATGCGCACGATGAACATTACCCACTGTCCAATGAACATCACCCAATGAACACACCCAATGAACATCAACCAATGAACAATGAGCGTCACCAAATGAACATCAGTTGGACATCACCCAATGAACATCAATGAACATCACCCAATGAACATCAGTTGCACATCATCCAATGAACGTCACCCATGAATGTCACCCAATGAACATCAGTTTGTGTTAAAAGAACACTAAGTTCACACACAAAGAACAATAATCAGTTCTCCAATGAACAAGACTCCAAAATTGATTTGACATGAAAATTTTCAAATTTTTTAAAATTTGAAAATGTCAACCAATGAACATCAGTTTATGTTAAAAGAACATTAAGTTCATTCAAATGAACAATAAAGTAAATCAAAAGAACCAACTGGTGTTCATTGGGTGATGTCCAACTGATGTTCATTGGGTGATGTTCATTGGGTGATGTCCAACTAATGTTCATTGGGTGATGTTCATTGTTCATTGGGTAATGTTCATTGGATGATGTTCATTGGGTGATGTTCATTGTTCACTGACTGATGTTCATTTGACTGATGCGTTTTGAGCTGTGCGCATGTTGCTCTTCATAGTTCCGTGTGCAGGATAGAATTTGCTATAAAATCATAATGATGGGTATGTTTAGTCCTTTCAATAATCCTTTGCTTATTGGGGGAAAAAAGTATAGCTATATATATAGATATTTCCATATGTATCACCTATTTGATTTCCATTTCCTCAGTCATTAAGTCACTTGTAACACTTTTATCCTTGCTCCACATTCTATCTTCCTTATTCCTTAATCCCATGTCACACACCACATATCTCTTCATGTATACAGAAATTCAAAATTTACACAACACAAAATCACAACTCGCACTCGGAAAAAACTTTATCTACTCACCACTATAGAAAGTGTAATAAGTATTAATAGTGGAATCCAACCCAATTCATGATTAATAATTTTTGATACCTTTATAAATAATGGGTTACATGCTGGGCTGATGTAACAATGTCCCACATGCATACAACAATCGCACACACACACTTAATACTTCAAATATCTAGTTTCTCTTTTTATGTTAGGGATAGTTTCGTTGGTTTAAACATCCCTCCTAATATAATAAGTTTTGAAATTGATTCTATTATCTTGTTTTCATGACTCCTTATACACCGTAAAAATTAGTTAGAACTAAAGTGTACGGGAAGGATATAGCAGACCTGGAATCTGGTAAGCTATATGTTGCATTGTGTGCTACTAACTACAATTACCAACATGTGAGAAATGCTATAAGAAAACTATAGCATTCAATAGCTGCCCCAGCTATAAATTGCTTGCTAATTGTTATAGTAAATTGGTGTTTCCCTACCATATTGATTAAGCAGCAATTTGAACAGTAGTAGTTGCGAATTTGGGATCAAGGAATTCATTTCCATTTTCCAACTGTTTTTTTCTCCCCTTTTTTTGGGCAGCGAATCAAGCAAGGTTATAATCAGGCGCCTTTCCTAGCAAATAGTAACTAATGTCGGATTATGGCTTCATGAACTTCGACTCTAGACACTAGCATTTTAGGCACTCTAAATTTTTATTTAATCACTCCTTTTATGAGAGCATAATATCATATACATTACTTACAAGAGGCGGTGCCTAAATCAAGATTTGGAGTGCCTAAATCACTCCCCTTGTTCTCCCTTTGCCTTTTCGCTTTTGCAATAATTTGTATTTTTCTAGCTCGCCTTAGATTCTATGAATCATACTACACGCATGTTTTCAAGCATGGGGAGAACTAAAAAGGAGTGGATATATCTTTATTAGGTGGGGTCGTGCGGGGTTATTTACTTCATTTGAATTCTGATTTATAAATATTTTAATGAAAAAACAATAAAATAGTAATATTATCTTTAAAAATCATTCATCTAACCCTATTTACACGTCTAAATTTTAATTTTACACCGAATAATATTTTGCTCTGGCTCCACTAAGCTCTTAATGTTCCTTGGACCATTTTATGTGTTCACGATTCAAAAAAAGAGACATCTTATCCTAGTCGTTATGATAGATATTAGTTATTTAATTTTATATTGTCTATTTCATTTTTTATAAGGTTTCATTTTTCTCTATGTGCGTAAGTTTCACTTTTCTAGTTTAGGCCATGATTGTTTACAAAGTTTCATAAATGGCACAGATGATGAATCACAACCATTAGATTTGTTGAATCAAGTGTCAAATTCCTGAAAAATGGCAAAGAGCTCGACGAGCAAATTAAGATGTGTTCGAACGAACAAAACTGCATGAAGTCTTATGAAGATTTCTGAAGTATGAGCTCGGATGAGAATAATGTAGCTCGAACGAGGAGTCAAGTGCTCGAACGAGCATGCCCTACTACTTGTAAATTATTCTATATGCGGCTTTTTGTTTCTGTTTTTGGTTTGAGCTTTTAATGGGGTCTCTCTTATAATTCTAAGGGAGTATAAAGGGCTCTTTTTATGGCCCTAACGAACTAAGAGCAAGAGATTTAAGGTCGTCTATATATAAGAGAGTTCTAGTAGAGAACCGGGAGAGCCATCATTGTTGAGGGTTTGAGGGTATAGCTCATAAGAGAGCTTGAAAAAGCTAATTGAGTGCCACAAGTTAAGAGGTCTAGAGAGCAAACACTAATAGTGCTAAAAAGCCTAAAAAAGTGTTTGTAATCTTTGTGTATATGTAATTATTGAATTACATAATAGAACATATAGAAGCATTCGATCGTTGAGGAGGGGTAACAAAGTTATCCATAATTGTGTTGTGTTTGGTTGCTTTGTTTTCATTGTTATTGATTATTGATTAACTTCTTCTTTGCACGTAAAGAATGCTCCATAGTGTTACTCACCTAATATAGAATCCACCAAGTTAATTTCTTTTAGTGAAACACCACAAAAAATATGAGAATGGACATCGTACCATTCTCATGTTATTAGTGGTCGTCTTTTTTGCCGTTACAGTTTCCGAAAAACATGAGAATGGTCATGCCAATTACCTTTAAGCAATCCATTGAAAAAATAATGACTAAAAGAAAAATATTGATCTTATCTATATTAAATGAGATATGGGCCGTTCGTTAGCTAGATCATTTTTGCTATTAGTGGGCCATCATTCAAATCGTTTATCCTCTATTAATCTTTACCAACTTTCTCACAGAGAAATGATATTTTGTTGTAAATGATAAGAATGTTCTCTAATAACAAGTCTTGTGGACTTTCCACATGTTCTTGGTTAGATGACTTAGATCTCATAATTTTAAACATTTTCACTAAATATTATTTTAGAGATTTTTGACATAATTATTGAACTATCAAAGAATTTTAAAAAATAAATATATCCAAATAAATTTTTTTAACGTATATCTTTGAAAATATGTATTTCAACTTTTTATAATTTTTACTTATCAATAATTGAAGATATAAAGGTTCAAAGTATTGCATTGGATAGTGTGCAAACAAAAAGCGTTGCGAGTATTGCGAAACAGAGGAAGTATTGCTTTCTGTTTAACTAAATAAGAACCGGAAGTTGACAATAATCAGACAATTCTAAAATTAGACTTTGGCTTCTTTTTCCCAAGAGTTTTGGAAAGTTTTTAAAATTTGTTCACTTTCAAAGGTGTGGTTTCTCTTTCCCCACCCAAAAAACATAAGTATCGACTTTACAATAGTTTTTGTCTTCTTTGCGTTGTTATTACAAACAGTATTTTCATAAAGCAGGTTAATGATAGCTACTATTCATATGATGTAGGGTTTTTCAATTTTCATTGCCATTTTTGGGAGAAGAGGATAAGGATAAGGGCTTCTTTGTTATATACTTTTATTTTGTCGATTGAAAAGGTAACTCATTCTTTTATAGCTAGCAAACATTAGCACACATATGAGCCACCCAATATAGATGGCCAAATTAGCATGACAAAGGATATAGAGTCAAAGATTAAGTTGATGAAGTATAAATTAGCTAAAAGTTATGGACAATTGGATATGCATAATTGTTAGACATGTTAGTTAGTCAATTTAAGTAGATGCTAAGAACATCAACATTTTACCACCAACTTTTTATTTTCCAAAAGTTGCTTGAAATAAGATATGGTAATTAAATAGTCAAATGAAAGTAATGTCATAATCGCATGCGGAGGTTCTGAGAAGAATATTCAAATAGAGTCGATGTTATTATATTAGTGGGTGGTTAATTAAACTAACCATGATATCCAAGATAACTACCCATGCTGTCCAAGATAACTTCTCACAATGTTGACATGACTTTCACTCATTCTATTTATAAGACTCGCGAGAAGAAAGGTGGATCAAACCCACCCATCAAAATGACATAACTCTTATCTTAGTTTATCATAGCGCAGCTAGCCTAGTTTTAGTGTAGAATCTCACATAGACTTTGTCTACTTATCTTGATTATGTATTTTAGAGCCATTGGTTCTAGTTTCATGTTGTAATTGAGCATTTGTTCAATAATAGTTTAAGCTCGACATGCATTTCTTTGTCTCAAGATTGTGTGATCCAGCTCTTCAATTGCAATAGACACATCATCTCATTTACTCATGCATGATAATCCGTCTTTAAGCATATTACATGCACATTAGAGAGTAACCCTTGTTTAGAAGGACTAGCAAACTCAGGAGAAAAGATCACTACCTCCCCGGGACTCTGGACCATTTTGCGACGGGTGTCAGTTGCTTGTTGACATATTCTTATCTAAAATTTTTTTTGATGGAGTCTTGTCCCAAGAGTGGTTGATAGATTTCTATCCTAAGAAGTGTTGACAGATTTTTGTACCTCTGAACAAAACAAGGTCATCTAGAAGAGTACTTCAAATGAAGATTGAGATAACATCTTTTATAGTACTTGTTTCTGTCCAAGACAGCAACAGTGTAAGTGGTGGTGGGTACTCGGTGGAATCGTGGCTCCCAAACGTCCTTCGTGGTGGTGGTTACCTGCAAAACAAGGAGAAACCTCGGGGGTGGTTCCGAGGATCGCCTCTCCGATGCCTAAGTCAGTCCAAGTTGAGCACAAGATCTCTAGTAGAGAGAAAACGAGTATCAAGTGCAAGTATTTTGTGAGTGTTTTATTGAACGTACCTTATCCATGCATGGGCATGGGTATTTATATGAGACATGGACTTGTAACTGACCTAGTAAAGTGAGTGGGCCTCTTTGTAAGTGGGCCAAGGTGGAACGGGGCCTTCATTAAACTCCAGCCTAGAGGTTATGTCCGGAGCGGTCTGCCTGAGGAGGTCTGCTCTGCTCCAGGCGCTCAGACGTGGAGTGGCAGGACCAGTGGTCTGCTGCCAGCTGGAGGTCTGCTAGGTAGACCCCATACAATTTGCCCCCCGGACCCAGTATTTGATGACTGCAATATGCTGGGTACATTTGTTTTTGGTCTGGCGTTCTGCTTTTCGCAGACTGGTACGTGGCTGTCTGGGAGTTGCTCTTCACAAACTCCAGAATGCTTCCGTTTTTCCCGCCCATTTGGTTGGGGTGTTGAGCAAGGGTCATTAATTCATTTTGAATTGAATTAAATTGATGTGACTCTTTGGGTTCCCAAGGAGTGTAATGATGATAAGTTGGTGCTGAGTGGACGGATTGTGCCTATTTAAAGGCTGAATCGACCTTTTGTGAAGCTTTTCAGTTTCTTCTTCTTCGAACTCTTTGCTTTCAAACTTTCCTGTTGCTCTTCAAGAATTTCTTTTTGTCCTAGCCATTTTCAAGTGATTTCTCTCGATTATCCTGGGATTTGTTCTGCGTTTGGAGTTCGATTTGATATTTGATATTGTTGCGTTTGTGGTTTTCGTCTTCTCTTTTCTCGGCGTCTTCCGTTCTTTATCTAGGTAAACTCTTTTCCCGGATCTACTTTTGATTTTTTCCTTCTTGGATGGTTTGGATGTGATCTTCCCTGTGTTAATGGATTTTTCCCCCTTTTTCCTTCTGTTCGTACTCATTTGCCTGTGTTTTAGAGGTTAGGGTTTCTTTCCTTTGGTCTTCGGATGTGATTGTTTACTTCTCTGTTTCATGGATATGTTGGGTGTTGTTTCATTTCCGTTCTGCTGCTCTGGATGATAGGCTCTGCTCTGCTTCTTCAGCAGGGCTCTGCTCTGGTTGGTAGGCTCTGCTCTGCTTCTTCAGCTGAGCTCTGCTCTACTGTTGTTTGTGGGATTTTTAGGGTTTGCTTTGTTTACCCTGTTATCCTCTTTACTTGCTGGGTTATAGGCCTGTGATGTGCCCTCATTGTTTTGTTTGCGTCATTTGCAAGAAAATATCCTATTTCTTGGCTATCTCTGATCTTCACATACCATACATATCCTTGCCCCCCAGTCTGGTAGCTCAGTCTGTAGGTCTGAGGTGCCAGACTACTTTTGCATGTATCTATTTGTAAGAAAAGCAAGAAAATATCCTATTTTTTGGCTATCTCTGATCTTCACATACCATACATATCCTTGCCCCCCAGTCTGGTAGCTCAGTCTGTAGGTCTGAGGTGCCAGACTGTCTTGTGTTGTGACTGCAAGTCTGATGTGCTGTCGTCTGTTTCTTGTGTTGTGTAGAATGTCTACTTCTCAGTCTACTGCTTCCCGTGGGAAGGGTGTGGTATCTACCTCTTCGTCCGAGCCGGATGAGCCTTACCCGATGGACACTCAGTCCCCGTTTTTAAAGTTGGATCTGCCTCGGTGTAAGGATGAGGTGGTTCCAGAGGAATGGGAGATCTTTGACCCCTGGAACGGTTTGCGTAAGGAGTTGTTGGGTCCTGAAACCAACAGATTCCCTCCCAACTACAAGTTTAAGCCTACTCTGCCCATAGTCAAATGGAAGTACAACGACCATGAGATGAGGAGTCTTGCCCTTTACAACAGCAAGGTAAGCCTTATTTGGCGAAGAAATCTGCTGACGCGTTCAAACGGGCGCATGCTGCATACTACCTTGAGATTGCTGCGGAGATCAAGCCGCTTCGCGGGTCTTGGGTGGTGCTTCCCCAAGAGGGTCAGAGCCTGGCAGATGTACCAGAGGGGTACACTGCTGTTTATATGAAGCAGCTGGAGTTTGGGCTTAGATTCCCCATCCACTGGTTTTTGGAGTGGGTTCTCTGCCGGTATCGCATGGCTCTCTGCCAAGTCAATCCCCAGCCTCTGAAGAAGATTCTGGGGTTTATTTGGGTTTGTGAAGCTCTGGGCTTCCCCCTCACCATGAAACTCTTTCAATGCCTGTTTTACTTTAAGAGGCAGGGGGGAGTACAGCTACTTCACCGGTTCGGTGCGGGCCAATCATCTGACGGTCTATCCCGTTGATCTCAGTCTGAAAGATTGGCGGGATAGTTTTGTCTTCGTTAGGGTACCGACGGAGGAGGGGCACCCTTATCAATTTAAGGCCCTCTGCGCCCTGTGGAGCCTAACTTCCAGAAGCAGTTGGACCCTCATGTGCTGAACTGGGACGAGAGGGTAGCCTACTACTACTTCAAGTCCAGATCCAAGGTTACTGCCGGGAAGCAGTTTCTTCCCAAGTACTGGTTACCGCATCACTATGTGATGTGTCAGAATGCCTTCCTGAGGATAGGCCATCTGTCCCCTGACTATACTACTGCTAAGCGCTCTGCCAGCCCTTAACTCTGCTTTTCATTTTCCATTTTGCTGCGCCCCATGGCATTCATTGTTTGTACTGTGCTGCAGCTCCGTGCAGACAGTTTGTTCGCCAAGTGATTAAGGGTGGGTCTTGAGCTGGCGGGCATGCTCTGCCCCTTTCCATTATTTTCCGTCTGCATTCTGACTTGCTGTAGCTAACGAATTTTCTGATATTGCAGAGACTCTGGGGTCTGCCATTCCTTGGGAGCTGGGTCTGAGTCAGTCTTTAGTGTGTCGCAAGTATCGTTCGGTACCTGACCCAGGGACTTCATCAGGGAGATTAACACTACTTCCTTGGACCATCCTTCCCTCCTGACCAAGCGCCCGGAACTTGTGGATAGGTTTACTGGGACGTCCCGGCCGCAAGGGGGCCCCTCTGCCACTGTCACCAAGATTCAATCTGATGACGAGGAGGAGGCGGCGGCTGTTCCTCTGCAGATCCATCGTTCCCGGCGTGCTGCGGATCTGCCGGAAGACGACGATGATGATGATAGTGCAGAGGGGGCCAACACTCTGCAAGGGACTGTTCTGATTGTTGAACCCCTGCAACAGCTTCCTCCTGTGCAACCAGGTACTACTTACGATGAACCACAAGGTACTCTTCCTGCATGTGTGCACTCTGCTAATCGCTTCTCATTTTCTCTGCTTACTTTCAGAACCACCTGTGGTGGAGGATGTGCCCATGGGAGAGCCTGACCAAGCGGCGACAGAGTTTGACAGGACGGAGAAAGAACCTACTCCAGTGGGTGGTTCTGCTCAGCCTGATGAAGCTGGTCAGGAGTCCCACCAAGCCATGACCGAGTTTGACAGGACGGGAGCGGAGGCTGCTAAGACTGTCACGACTCAGTCTGCAGAGGGCCATAGTGAGGGCCAGTCAGGTAGGTGTCTTCTTCAGACCCAGACTGCTCTTTCTTACAGGTTTCTTTTTACCTGCACCTTCTTGATTTCCCTGTTTTTATTTTAATGTGATAGGTTTCGCTAGGCAGGCCGTCCCTATGCCTGTTCAGACTAACCAGGAGGTGGTGGAGCCTCTCAAGCATGAGACGGTGGAGCAGCAGAGCTCGGCTTCCGTCCCAGTGGTGGAGACTGTCGTGTCTCCCCCTGTTCAGAAGTCTACTCCTCCTGTCCAGAGGTCTACTCCTCCTGGTAGGAAGGCCGCTCCTCCTCCTCCCAGAGGCTTCATGCAGGTCCTTGCCCCTACTCCTGAGGATCTGGCGCGTGTGGCTAGTGTTTCCTTTTCCTCTCTTCCCTCTTGCAGAGCCAATTCGTTCTGTGCCTTACTTTGCCGACGACATTGTTACCTTTTGTTTTCTTCAGCAGCAATTGGGGGCTAAGAAGGTGCAGTCTGCTGCGGCTCTTCAGACCTCTGCTCCAACTGCGGGCCAACTTAAACCCCCTGCAGAGGGTGCTCAGCAGACTATGACTGAGCCTGAGGTCTCTTCTCATTCCCAGAAGAGGCCAGCAGAGAGGCAGAGTGAGGAAGGAGCTCCCCCTCAGAAGAAGACTCGTCTCCCTGCTGACTCCCCTCGGATCATTGTTGTTGAGGACGACGTCGTCACCAAAGGTGTGTACCCCTTACCTGGTCTTAGCTCCGGCCTTTTCCCTTCTGTGGAACAGACTGGACTTTCTTTTGGCTCAGGTTCTCTGCAGAGGGAATCGGCGGATGACCAGCACGAGGCTCAGGGGCAGGAGCAGATATCCGTGGCCTTCCCTGATCCCAGTGAGTGGTTGAAGCTTCTGGCAAGTCGCTTCTCACCGGACTACGCTGTTCAAGATGTCCCTTTGGTGAGTTGTCTGTCCTTTTTATAGTCATCTGTTTTTGACATTAAGATTTCTTTCTGATCTGCTTTTTCATTGATTACAGGCTGCATGGGCCGGCGCCTTCATTGGGGAGTTCTGCCATGCTGTAGGGCTGGGTAGACATGAGGCAGATCTCCCTGAACTGCAGCAGCTTAAGGCTCAGGTAGCACAACAGAGAGCAGAGTATGCCAAGCTGAAGGCTCAGAACTCTCTGATTGTGTCCACCTGCCGCGAAATTGAGGAGGAGAGGGATGCTCTAATTGTGGAGCGCGACACCTTGCGGACCGTCAACCAACGCATGGAGGGTCAGGCGGCGCAAGCAGAGGCTATCGCGGCTGAGCATTCCCGGCTCTCTTCCCAGCTTAGTGAGGCGTTGTCTCGCGCTTCAACGGTGGAGACTAAGCTGAAGACCTCCGAGGCCCGGCTGCAGGCAGCGTTGAAGGAGCAGGAGCAGCTCAGGGGTCAGCTCTCTGCTGTACGGGCTGAACATGAAGGCTGCTCTGCTAAATTGGCTCTGCAAGCCAAGGAGGCTGAGGAAGCTCTTAGACAGAGGGAGGAGGAGCTAGGGGCGGAGTTCTCCAAGTTGCTTTCTGAGAGGGAGGCTCAGCAGGCTAAGGAGGCTGAGGCAGCCCTAAAGCAGAAAGAGGCCCAGCTGCTTGCTGAGGAGGCAGCCCGGGCCGCGCAGATGGAGGAGGCGTTCGGGAATAAGTACTGGGAGGATTGCAAAGTTGCAGTCCGCAGGGTCCTCTGGCATCTGCAACCCTCTTTCAACTGGGATGCCTTTGAGGATGCCTATGCCAGTCAGGTGCATATGCGACCTCCGATGACCCAGGAGCTCAGAGATTTGGAGTTGCTTTACTCTCTGCCTTCAGAGGGAGAGTCTTCAGAGCAGCAAGCTGATTGGAGCTCCGCGAAGGATGGCAGCTCTGTTCCTAAGCAATAGGAACTCGGGCGGCTATCTCACACTTCGCCTCAGTCTTCTTGTGACTCCTGTCTGAGCTGCTGAGGTAGATGAGCTGGGAGCCTGTGCTGAACTGATTGCAGTCCTCCGTTTTTGCCCTCCGATGATATCCTAATTGACTTATCTTGTAATATTTGTAATTAAATAGTCAAACATTTCCTTTTCATCTGTATTTGCTCCCTTCTTTTGGTTAGGTAGCCGCCGTTGTTGTAGTATTATGTAGCACTCTGATTTTGGCTTATAGCTAGATCTTTTATGTAAGATTCAAGTATTTTTCCGGCAATGCGAGTTGCGTTTTTCTGTTGACTTTTGTGCTTTCTATTGCATGCCAAGTTTTGTTATTTCTGCTAAGTACTTGCGTTCTGCTCTGATGCTGAGTCTGCCGTGCTCTCAAGCAATATATCTGGGTGTTTTCGTTTACTTGGCTTGGTGGCCGGTGAGATTTGCTCAGAGTTGGGACTTTAGGGGCCCTTTACTCTTCTGCTCTGCTTTATGCGTGACAAAGATTCAACAATAGCAGAGCAAAGGAGGTATTTTGACGCCCTAAGTCATGATGATTCTGGGAGTTTTGGGGTTCACCCTTTAGCTCCTTCTGCCATCTTTTTCGTGTCGGGGTACGTTTTGGTTCTTAGGAACTCTGGCGTCCCCATTAACCTTAGGTGTCTATGACTTATCCTTGCTGCTTTTTGGGCCTTCGGCCCCGCAGGTTTAGAGGTAGAGGTCTATGACATCGGTAAGTCGAGCCGGCATCCGATCACTCTGCGGGCCTCAGGGGCTCTGGACAGAGTTAACCTTTTGGCCGACTCCCTTTCTTCATTATATAGTTTACCTCTGTGTCTGAAGAGCCTCTTCAGCCTTCAGTCTGACTTAGACCCTGTTTTCTTTTGCCAGACTGTGGTATTTTTTCTCAGTCTGCTAATGGTCTATCTGATTTTGACATTTTGTTTTTCATAAAGAATTGATAAGGGGATGGGGGTTTAATGCGAAATGGAGAGTGGTGGATAAAGGGTGGCTCAAAGGCCTTTCATTCATGGGAATTTTTGATACAATCTGGGTTACACGAAGTATTTTTTCAGCATTCGGGCGTTCCAGTTGCTTTTCAGTTCGCTTCCATCCATTCTTTTCAGTCTATAGGTTCCAGGGTTAGCTCTTTACTAACCTGGTAGGGTCCCTCCCACTTAGCCGACAGCTTTCCGTGTATTTTGTCTTTCTGCACAGCTGCTGCATTTCTGAGTACCAGATCCCCTACCTCCAGAGGCCTAGCCCTTACTTTCCGGTTATAGTATCTGCTGACTCTGGCTTTGTAGGCTTCCATTCTGAACCTAGCTTCGTTTCTGTATTCATCCAGCAGATCTAGATTTGTCCTCAGGGCTTCGTCGTTCAGACCTGGCTCAAATAGGCTGATCCTTAGACTCTCGGACCCGATCTCAACAGGCATGACAGCTTCAGAACCATATACCAGGTGGAAGGGGGTCTGCCCAGTTGACTCTTTGACTGTGGTTCTGATCGACCACAGAGTGTTGGGCAGCTCCTCTAACCACTTGCTTTTTTGCTCCTCCAGCTTCTTTTGCAGACCTATCAGGATCTGCTTGTTAGCGGCTTCGGCCTGACCATTGCACTGAGGGTTGCAGACTGAAGATAGGGCATATTTGATCCCAAACTGCTCCAACCACCCTGACAGGGGCATGTTGTCAAACTGTCTCCCGTGGTCGAAGACGAAAGCCTTCGGAATCCCGTATTTGGTGATGATGCTCTGCCACTAGAATTTTCTGACGGCTGCTTCTGTGATGGTGGATAGGGCTTCTGCCTCTATCCACTTAGTGAAGTAGTCTACCCCCACAATTAACCATCTCTTCTGATATTGGGCCGTTGTGAAGGGTCCCAGAATGTCTAGCCCCCATTGGGCGAATGGGATAGGGTTGTAGATTGGCATGAGGTCGTTTGCGGGCAGCTTGATGTTCGGCGCAAACCTCTGGCAGCTGTTACATTTTTTCACCAGAGCTTCAGAGTCAGCTTTCATTGTGGGCCAATAATAACCGGCTCTAAGAGCTTTATGGGCCAGAGCTCTTGGTCCGATATGGTGTCCGCAGAGTCCCTCATGAATCTCTCTCAATATGTAGTCTGCATCTCTCTGCCCTACGCATTTGAGTAGGGGCAGAGAGAAAGACTTCCTGTATAGCTCGTCCCCGATCAGGCAGTATCTGCATGCTGTCAGCTTGAGCTTTCTTGCTTTCATTTTCCCTTCTGGTAATTTGCCAGTCTGCTTATACTCAGCGATCTCCCTGATCCATTCTGGCATATCTTCCAGCTCCAAAACTCGCTCTGCATCCTCGCAGATTGCACTGGTGGATCTGACTTCCACCAGAACAGACCTATTCATCTCCTGCAGACTGCTGCTTCCCAATTTGGACAGAGCATCTGCTTGTGCGTTCTGTGCTCTAGGCACTTGTTCAATTCTAAAAGTTTCAAAATTTGAAATCAGAGACCTCATCCTGGCTAGGTAGCTCTGCATCGTCGGCTCCTTGGCCTCATACTCCCCTTTGACTTGGTTGGTTACCAACTGAGAGTCAATTTTAAGGTGGACGTGCTTGGCTTCCAGGGTCTGGCAGAGCTGCAATCCAGCGATGGCCGCTTCGTATTCTGATTCATTATTGGTTGCCGAAAACATGAACTTCAAGGCGTATTCAATGATTTTCCCTTCTGGGGTTCTGATGACCACGCCTGCCCCAGAGCCGTTGATGGTTGCAGACCCATCTGTAGAGACTTCCCAGGCTCTGGGCTCTTCTACTGATTCCTGATAGGCACACTCTGCTAGGAAATCAGCTAGAGCTTGTGCTTTTATGGCGGTTCGTGGGGCGAATTTGATACCGAACCCTGTCAACTCCAGGGCCCAGTTCATGATTCTCCCTGATTTGTGTACCTTCTCCATTGCCTTTTCCAGAGGCATATTTGTTAGCACAGTGACGGGATGTGCGTCGAAATATGGCCTCAGCTTTCTGGTGGCCAGCACTACTGCGTAGGCTGCCTTCTCTATCAATGGGTAGCGTGTTTCTGCACCCGTGAGGGTGTGGCTCACAAAATATACCGGCTGCTGCTTCTTGTTCTCTTCCTTCAGTAGGACTGCACTCACAGTTGCAGCAGTAACGGCAATGTATAGGAAGAGAGCTTCCCCTGTCTTGGGTCTGGCTAGTGTTGGCAGACCAGAGAGGTGTGACTTCAACTTCTGGAATGCCTCCTTCTGCTCTGCTTCCCACCTGAACTCTTTGTTCCCCTTCAATATTTTGAAGAATGGGAGAGCTTTCTCTGCAGACTGAGCTATGAATCTGGACAGGGCTGTCATTCTGCCTGTCAGCCTCTGGATGTCTCTGATGCTTTTAGGCTCTGGCAGATCCATAGCTGCTTTTACTTTGTCGGGATTCGCGTCGATCCCCCTTTCACTGACCAGATAGCCCAGAAATTTCCCTGACCGTACTCCGAACACGCATTTCTTAGGATTCAGTTTCATGCTGTGTTTGCGGAGGTTGGCGAAGGTCTCCTTGAGGTCTGCTATATGGTCAGTCTCAGTTTTGCTCTTGGTGATGACGTCATCCACGTACACCTCCATATTCCTTCCCCTTTGACCTGCAAAGACCTGATCCATCAGTCTTTGATAGGTGGCGCCTGCGTTCTTCAGCCCGAAGGGCATCATGACATAGCAAAATACCCCGATAGGGGTGATGAATGCCGTCTTCTCTTTGTCTGCAGGGTCCATGAAGATCTGATGGTATCCGCTGAACGCGTCCATGAAGCTGAGCAGAGCGTGCCCACTGGTAGAGTCTACCAGCTGGTCGATTCTTGGCAAGGGATAGCAGTCCTTGGGGCAGGCTTTATTGAGGTCTGTGAAGTCAACACACATCCTCCAGCTCCCGTTCGCCTTCTTAACCATCACCACATTGGCCAGCCATTCTGGATACTTACAGGGCTCTATGAACCCTGCCTCAAGCAGCTTCTGAACTTCTTCCTCGATGGCTTTATTTTTCTCCGCAGAGTAGTTCCTCCTCTTCTGCTTCACAGGTCTGTATCCTGCAGCGGTGTTTAACTTGTGGTTGATGGTGGCGGGGTCCACCCCAGGCATCTCAGCTGCTGAGAAAGCGAACACATCTGCATTCTCCTTCAGCAGATTGATTAGTTTGACTCTGGTTTCAGGATCCAGGTTTTTGCCTATTCTGACTGCCCTGCCTTCTTCCGGTCCCAAGAGTACCTCTTCGGTCTCTTCCCCCGGTTCAGGCTTATTTGCTTCCTGCTCTGCTTCTGGCCGAGCATCGGCCTCACTGATAGCAGCACACTCTTCCTCTCTTTGCTTGGCCTCTTCGGCCTTTCCTTCCTTTCTTTCTTTCCCGGCTTCTTCAGCCTGGTCCTTCTTGGCTTCTTCAGCCTCTTTCTTCTTTCCTTCTTTCTTTTCCTTTCTCCTCTTTCTCCTGGACCTAGAGTGGTCAGGAGGAGGAGGTCTTTTATCCTTCTTTAGAGCGGTCAGATTGCATGACCTAGCTGCTCTCTGGTCTCCCTTCAGTCTGCCCACCTCTCCAGTGCTGCTTAAGAAAAGCATGGTCTGATGATGGGTTGACGGGATTCCCTGTACCGCCTCGATGAACTTCCTTCCCATCAAAGCGTTGTATGGTGACGGGAGGTCTACTACAAGAAACTCTTGTACTACCGTTCTCTTCACTCCGTTCTGCCCCTCTGTGGTCACTGTCAGATGTATTTTCCCCTCTGGGACGATGAAGTTCCCCGTGAATCCGACGATTGGAGTTCCTCCTTGCTTCAGCATTGAACGATCCAGCTCCATTTTATCGAAGGTGTCCTTATAAAGGATATTCACGGCGCTCCCGCCATCTACCAGTATTCTTCGCACATCTACTCTGCTAATCTCCAGAGTGACCACAAGGGGGTCAGAGTGCGGGAAACTGATGCCTTTGCAGTCTTCTGCTGTGAAGGTCATGTTTGGCAGGTCTGGGCTCAGCTCTGACTGGTTGATGGAGTAGAGGTTGGGGTGGGTGAGCTGCCTTAGATGAGCCCTCTCTCCCCCCATCGAGCTAGAACTGCCAAATATGACGTATACCGTCTTCTTTTTCCCTTCCTTGATCTATGCTCGCTTGTCCTGCAATGTCTGCCCTTCGCTCTGTTGCTCCTTCTCCTTGATCCCCTGATTCCAGGCGAGGTACTCTTTGAAGTAGCCTCGTCTGATCAGGCTTTCCAGATCGTTTTTCAGGCTTATGCAGTCTTCTGTATTGTGGCCTGGCGCCTCATGGAAAGCGCAGAACTCTGCCATGTTTGAGCCTAGGCTTCTCTTCTTGGTGGGTGGTGGTCTGTGCCACCTGCTGTCATCTCTGTTGGTCAGAAAGATCTCAGCCCTTGTCGCGCTGAGGTTGCTATAGTTGTTATATTTCTCCTGGGCCTTCAGCCGGTCTACTTCTCTCTCTGCTTCTTTTTGTTTTTCTCTCCCTCTGCTCTGATGGGGCCTGGGGCCTCCAAAATTCAATCTGCCACCCATGAACTGGTGCTCATTCTGCCTGGTATCCTGTCTAGCAGGTCTGCTTGTTTCTGCTCCGTGTATCGATGCTTTGTTGAAGTCTTCGACGGCTATGTATTTTTCTGCCAGGGCCAGGGCCTCGCTGAGCTCCTTCATGGTGACCCATTTAAGGTCATCTCTGAATTTACTGGTGTGGGGTAGGGCGTTCCTCAGAGCGTGCAGAGCGAGCTTCTGCTCCAGCTCTGGGATGTGCACCAGCTCTTTGTTGAACCTCCCTATGAAATCCCGCAAGCTTTCATTATGAGTCTGCTTCAGCAATAGCAGCTCATGTGTGGATTTGTTCCTCCTACTTCCGCTAACGAAATGTTCTTTGAATCTCTTCTTCAGTTCATCAAAGTTAGCAATCGTTCCCTGGGGAATAGTCCTGAACCAGGTCTGAGCTATCCCTGTCAGAGTGGCAGGGAAGTGTCTGCACCATGTTGCCTCATTGTAATTTCCTAGCTCCATGTGGGTCTCAAAGGCTGCCACATGCTCCTTTGGGTCTCCCTCCCCTTCGAACTTGAGATTGGACGGGAGCTTCGCTTTCGACACTCTGGCCGCAATGATTTCAGGTGTGAAGGGGGACTTGGAAGGAGATCTAATCTCCTCTGCTGGTGAGACCACAATGGGTCTGGAGTTGACTCTGTGGGTTATGAGTCCTCTGAGGTCTGTGGGGGCTCCATTATCGCCAGAGCCCTCCTCTGGTATCGTTCCTAATCTCAGGCTGACATGCCTTCTGACCGTTCCGCCACCAGGCGCAGACAGGGCCTCTTCAGCTCCTGAGTTGTGCCTGGTTTGGGTCGCGGCTGGACATTCTGGGCCACGCCCCTTGGATTTCCTCTGTGGACAGATCTCCGGCTTGAGCCTGCCGTATACCCTGTGGGTGTCAGTTCCTCGAGCATGCTGGGATGATCTTGCTGCATTATTTCAGTATCCCACTCTGCTTCCTGCCAACCCCTCTTGATGTACCCGTGTCCAGAGCGGCTGGATAGGCCATACTCCGACGTCGGGGTGGGTGTGATGTTCGTCATGTTGTACCCGCATAAGGGGTCTGCTGAGGCTGTCTCCTCTTCAGATGACAGCCGCAGGTGCCTTCGAACTGAATCGTGTGTTCTAGTTCTCCTTCTCTTTCGAGCAGGTTGGCTTCCAACAGTTTGCATAAACTGTTGGGCAGACTGCAGCACTTGAAAGGCTGCTTGAAGTTGCTCCGGTGTGGGCATGACCACTAAGCTGCTTGGCTGTGGGGTCTGCCTGGTTTCATGGCGGGGGGTGATAGTGTTATCCCTCCTGCCTGATCTGGTGGTAGCAGCACTACCCCTTCTTGTTGATCTCGTGTTTATTTCTCTCAGTGGAGAGTTGCTTTCTCCTCCTGAACTGTCGGAATTGAGCGTTTCTGAGGTTGGAACCACCATTGCGAAGTTGTAGATTGGGCTTTTCTACTCTTCCCCTCCTTCTAGCGCCAAATTGTTTCTGTCCAAGACAGCAACAGTGTAAGTGGTGGTGGGTACTCGGTGGAATCGTGGCTCCCAAACGTCCTTCGTGGTGGTGGTTACCTGCAAAACAAGGAGAAACCTCGGGGGTGGTTCCGAGGATCGCCTCTCCGATGCCTAAGTCAGTCCAAGTTGAGCACAAGATCTCTAGTAGAGAGAAAACGAGTATCAAGTGCAAGTATTTTGTGAGTGTTTTATTGAACGTACCTTACCCATGCATGGGCATGGGTATTTATATGAGACATGGACTTGTAACTGACCTAGTAAAGTAAGTGGGCCTCTTTGGAAGTGGGCCAAGGTGGAACGGGGCCTTCATTAAACTCCAGCCTAGAGGTTATGTCCGGAGCGGTCTGCCTGAGGAGGTATGCTCTGCTCCAGGCGCTCTGACGTGGAGTGGCAGGACCAGTGGTCTGCTGCCAGCTGGAGGTCTGCTAGGTAGACCCCATACAGTACTAGTTTATAGGCATGTGATGTATAGGGGTTCTTGCACATAAGTAAATGAGATACCCACGTTCAATTATGGACTGGATCTCCGATCACATCATACTTGTTAAAAGTGAGGAAGGCCTTACAAACCTAAAAATTGTCTTCATTGTACCTTCTCTTTTGAAGTTTTTGGCTCCATTGAAATGAACGAGTGTAATGTGGGGTTGTATTAAGCCTCCCCGCCATCCTTTCAGCTACGACAAATAGCTATACCACATTCGGAACATGCAACTCAAATAGTCGTACCTCCCTCCATTTTCTCCCCTCACCAGAAATCTAGCTAAAATTTCCATCGGGGTATTGTGCTTCAAACATAGGAAGAAAAACTCGAGGCCCACCCACCTTACTATACATTGTGATGCTCCATGGATAAAAAATTCTTGCATTACGGGCTTAGGCTGGTATACCTGTCAACCGTCCCATCCTCCCCATCTAAGGGGTGTGAAAATTTGCTTTGCCACCAATGCTCTTCATGCTAAATCCGATCCCTTAGCCGTCTCTGAATTCTCCATTAGGCTTTTACCCACAACTTCCAGGACGTCCAAATCTTTACAGACTCTTGTTATCTTGTTATGATGTTGTAGGATATCCTTCCTGAAGATATTTCAATCCATTGGACTCTGAAGAAATTCAAAGGACTGGCACGTAATCTAAATTGGTGTCAACTTCTCAAGGTTCCACGTGAACAAGTGTTGACAAACCATGACATTGCAAAAGAATGCCTCCTTACTAATAGTTATATTGTTGAGTAGTTTTAACTATAATGTATCGCAAATTCTATGGTGGGCACGAACGCAGGAAGAGGAAGTTGTGCATAGATCTCCAATGAACATCACCCAATGAATAATGAGCATCACCCAATGAACATCAGTTGGACATCACCCAATGAATATTGGACATTACCTAATGAACATCAGTTGGACATCACCCAATGGACGTTACCCAATGAACATCAGTTGGACATCACCTAATGAACATCAGTTAGACATCAACCAAAGAACGTCATCCAATGAGCAATCAGTTCTCCAATGAACAGACTGCAAAATTGATTTGACATGAAATGTTTCAATTTTTTTGAAAATTTGAAAACATCATCCAATGAACATCAGTTTGTGTTAAAAAAACATTAAATTCCCACACAAAGAACAATAAGTTAAATCAAGAGAACATCAGTTGAATTCTTAAATTTGACATGAAAAATTTCAAATTTCCAAAAATTATAAAAATGTATTTTTATTTGACTTGATGTTCTTTTAATTGAAATAAATGATCTTTTAACTGAATTTGATGTTCATTGCTTTAAGGTTATATATTTCAAAATTCAAAAGTTTGAATCATATTTTTAAAATGTAAATGTTCTTTTGATTTGATTTTATGTTCTTTTAATTGAAATAGATGTTCTTTTAATTAACTGAAATAAATGTTCTTTTAACTGAACTTAATCTACATTGCTTTATGGTTATATATTTCGAAATTTCAAAAGTTTGAATCATATTTAAAAATTATAAATGCTCTTTTAATTTAATTTATTGTTCATTTGAGTGAACTTAATGTTATTTTCACATAAACTGATTTTCATTGGTTGACGTTTTTAAATTTTTAAAAATTTGAAAATTTTCATGTCAAATAAATTTTGGAGTCTTTTTCATTGGAGAACTGACTATTGTTATTTGTGTGTGAATTTAGTGTTCTTTAACACAAACTGATGTTCATTGGGTGATGTTTAAAAATTTTCAAAAATTTAAAAATTTTCATGTCAAATCAATATTGGAGTTTGTTTATTAGAGATCTGTTTGTTCATTGGGTGACGTTCATTGGGTGATGTCCAACTGATGTTTATTGGGTGTTGTTCATTGTTTATTAGGTGATGTTCATTGGAGATACGTGCGCAGCTTCCTTTTTCTAGGTTCTTGCCCACCACGACCTATTGATATTGTATGCTTATGTCAAAAAATTTTAAAAAAATATTCAAATAAGTCCTATTAAATTCAGATATATTATAATAAATTTGAGTAATAATAAAAATCTAGCTGGAAACTAATCTATTGAAATAAAGAGAAACCACCCTTAAAGTCATTAGGTAAAATCACTTCATTTGATCACCAAATGTATATAGCCAATAAAATAAGGTAACTAGTCAAAGAAATTCCAAATTTCCAACAGTTTTAATATGAACACTATTTGGCGCTTAAGAAGAAGAATGTTGTGTTCCTCGTTTTTGGGTTTCATTCGCTTTCGCTTCATTATAGTTTTGTCCCTCTGCCTTGTGACTCTTGTCGGCGTAGGATACTGAATTTCGTTGAAATTAATATTCAACGTGCTCGAAAAGTTTTAAGATAGGCAGCAATGCAGCATGGACCACACTTCTTTTGTTTTTATTATACACCTTAATGTACCAAATCCAACTCATGTGATATAAAGCTTAGCTTTGTTTATTTTACTTAAGCTAGTTTTGTGCAATGTATAGAGACTAATTATATAGATAAGGGATGAGGAATTATTGCTCTCTAAACTTTTGAACCTTTCTAATATACTTCCTCCGTTTTTTTAAGTGCAACATTTCACTTTTCACACTTGTTGAGACACATTTTGAACCGTTTTTATCTTTAATTATGCATTTGTAAAAATTATGACAACTAGATATTAAAAATGTATACATCGATACGAATAAAACAAGATCCAACAAGACTATACTTTTTCTTATGCATAAATCGTAAAAGCCGGTCAACTTATAATAGATGAATAGTGGTAAAGTCAATATGTAGCACTTAAAAAGAAACGGAGGAAGTATGTCACTTATGTTCTACTCTTATTTGTTTGTCGAGTTTAATAGAGTTGATGAAAGACGAAAAATGGAATAGATTTTATATACGAGAAAATAATGGATGTGTTTGATTTCTACCTTCTTGTCTAACTTTTTGACTTTTAGCTTGCCAAAATAGTCAAACAACTAAAAATTATGATTAGTTATTGGCTTGTCATTGGCTTAAAAACTAGCTTTTTGAGCCAAAACCTAGAATTGTAAGACTAGCTTGTGGATTTTGGCTTCTCAATAACGAAATTACTATTTTACCCTTAATAAACCTATAAAAGTACAAGTAAGGTACAAGATCCATGTCTAAAAATGTCATTTTGTACTATAACAGCAAACACCCAACAACTAAATTTGTCAAACATACTCAAACATCCAACAAATACAGCCAACAACTACCAGCCAGTCAAA
Source organism: Patellifolia procumbens (assembly GCA_947645195.1). Classification (NCBI taxonomy): domain Eukaryota; kingdom Viridiplantae; phylum Streptophyta; class Magnoliopsida; order Caryophyllales; family Amaranthaceae; genus Patellifolia; species Patellifolia procumbens. The sequence continues at coordinate 2,165,590 of CANSGD010000502.1, read as the reverse complement.
CCAGCTAAGTAAAACAACTAACAGTCAACAGCTAGCATCTAACTGCCAAACAAGGCCAATTTCTTGAAAGACTCGAACTGTAACGTAAAGTACATATACCTAAAAGGCCATAAATGTATTCGTAATAGGAAATAACTGACACATTTTCTAATGATAAATGCAACTTTTTAATGTAGGAAATTTAATAAAATAAGGCTTACGTTAAGTATATACTACCATTTATACTTTCTTAATACGAGTTGATCTCGTATTCTTAATAGGGATCAAATATAATATAGGTTTTTGTGCAAATGAGCTACAATGGTTAGTAGACGTGTATATATGGAGAGGGGGAATTGAACTCGTAGCTAAACCTGGTCATTGGGTGGGTTGGGTCAGGGACGGTGTAGGGCGGAAGCGGGTCAGGTTAGTCATAAAAGGGTTAGAAGCGAATCGGGTTGTTGGCCAATAGTGAGTGGATAAATGAACATGCAAGAGAAAAAGTGAATGGGGAGAGTCTAAAGTGAATGTAAATGAATACAAATTTGTGCATGTAATTATTTTTACAAGGTCTATTTTATTTTTCAAATTTATTGGGATATTTTAATGGTCATAATATGACCTTGTCTAATAATGACCCTTTCCATCGAAGTTTTGTCATAATAAAAACCCTTTATATTGATTCTTTACCTTTAGCTATTGGGCTACCTTACCCCAAAAACCAGGTCTACACGTAATCTATCATACAGAGATCCTCAGTTTTAACCACCAGACTAAGACCTCATCGGTACGAAATATATATTACGTATGATAGTAAATTAATTCTAGTCTCTATTTTCAACCACCACGCTACCACGACCTTCCCCGCCCCGCCCTGCCCCAGCGGACCCTCCCCCTCCTTTTCGGGCCCTCTGAATCCTTTCTCTAACCCTCCATGATTGCCGTCCAATTTCCCCTCCTCAGCCACCATCACGGTGAAAATCAAGTCACTACATCACATTTTATTTTCCCTTCAACTGCATCCATAATATCCTTTACTATTTGTACTACCTACCATAGTACATACACTCTTGAGAAACTCATCATAAATTACGTAACCAACAAACCAATCTAATCTCATGTCATAATCTATTCTCATATGGAGTACTATATACTTCCTCTATTTTAATATCTTTCCAATACTTGCTATTTTTGGTCACAATTTATAAACTTTGACCAAATAATCTTATGAAAAGAATAATTATGTTGAAACTTGTTAGATTCATCTCAATATATAGTTTTTAAGTATCAAATGTTTACAATTTTTGTTAATACTTATTTTTTTCTTCTATAATTACTATATATATAGAGTTCTGTCTCCCTGCACACAACTTTGAACGTGGATACCTCGAATTGCATTTAAGTAATAGATACAAAAAGTTGATTTTAATTAAGTACTCCCTCAGTTCCCAAAAGTTGTTCCCATTTAGAATCTTTGACTTTTTACAAGTAAAGAGAATCTTCTAAATTATCCACAATATATAAGAAAAAATATAGTCATGTGGGATCTTGTTTGATTCATCTCAATAATTACTTTATTAATATTCAATCATTAGAATTTTTACAAATATACAATTGAAGATATTGATAGTCTAAAGAACGCTTTGGTAAACGTGCAAAGTCAAAGTGGGAACAACTTTTGGAAACGGAGGGAGTATAAATTAGAAAGAATCTAACACGATTCCACATAATGATCTTTATCTTATGCATTAATCATAATAGATGGTCAAAGGAATTAATGGGAATAGTGTAAAAAACTGCTTTTGCAGGAGTGTCCCGTTGGGCGCTGACTTACGAGACTGGCTAATCCAGTTGTGGCTAAACCGGTAACCAAATCTAATAATTGTAATGATTATACAAGAACTGAGAAAGTATTTAAGTGAAAATATTAATGGTTAAAGTAGAGCATGTGAGACCGCTAAATACAAATGTTACAAGAAGCAAAGAACAGGAGTATATATATACTATAGAGAGAGAGAAAAATCTTTCAAAAAGGTAGGTAAACTGATGCAACACAATCTTCCAATTTCGTACCGTTCTCTTTTCTAGCAACTACACTAGAGGTGTCAATTCGGATAACTGAGTCGGTTTCGGATTGACCCGCAACGGGTCGGATGTGGTCGGGTCGGGACAAGTCGGTTCTGATTACCCGTTTCGGATCAACATTAGTCGGATCGGTCACGGATAAAGTCGGGTCATGACCTGGTCGGGTACAAGTCGGGTTCGAGTCGGATCAATATCGGATCGGGTGTTAACGATTTCGGGTAAACCTGAGTCGGTTGATTGTCCGATTTGTACGGGTCAATTCGGGTTCATGGCCTTTGAGTCGGATTGATTTCGGTTCTGGTTATTTTCGGGTCAAGTTAGTCGGTTTCTAGTTGAACTTAGAGGTGATAACGAGTCAGATCGAGTTTTTGGATAACTCAATTAGTATCGTTAAGATCTCGAATCGAGCTTAGACCTAATTTTTACCAACTTAAACGAGTTTGACTCGCGTCAATCTTGAGTTATTTGCGAGTTTTTCGATCGCCTCTACACCGATAGATACATTGTATATAAAAAAGAATATTTTAACTCTTTATTCATTTGAGTTTTTCGCGAGTATTCGAGTCGAGTTTTGTGAATATCGACTCGGCCTCGTTAGCGTCTCGAGTGGACCTCGAGTAGTTTACAAGTTGTCTCGCTCGATTAGCACCCCTCGTAGGACGCATATTATGGCGTATTCGATTTTGATTATGTTTGTATTAAGGTTGTCGGGTCAGTTTGTTATTGCGTGTTTAATATATCGTCATTGTTTTTACATTGAAATAAAGCATTAGATTTAATTAGAATAACGTGTTATAATACATCTAGTAAACCAAGAACTATTATGTGATTTAATGGTTGTTGTTTTTGTAATAATAATAATAATGATAATAATAAATAATAATAATAATAATAATAATACATCCAAATACCAATTTTAATAGTAATAGTAGTAATAAAATCAATACTAATACATTATATCAACATTTAAGATAATTAAGATCAGTGTATTAGCTCAATCATCTATATATTAGATCAATATATAAGATAGTTAATATCAATGTATTAGATCATTCAATAAATTAGAGCATTGTATAACTTATAAGATACTTAAGATCAATGTATTAGATCAATCATCAATATATTAGATCAATAATTAAATAAGATAGTTAAAATCAATGTACTATATCAATTTACATATGTTTCAAATAAAGCAAATAGTTAAGATCTATATATTAGTTCAATCAGCGAAATATTAGTGTATTAAATCAATCATCGATATACAAGGTCAATAAATATGATAGTTAAGATCCATGTGTCAGATCAATCATCAATATATTAAATCAACGTATAGTTAATGCCAACATATTACATCAATCAATACATCAAATCAATATATAATATGGATCAATGTATTAGATCAATCATCAATATATTAGATCAAAGAATAAAATAGTTAAAAAAATCAATATATTACATCATTTTACATATGTTTTAGGTTAATAGTTAAGATTTATGCATTAGTTCAATCATCAATAAATTAGTGTATTAAATGAATGATCGATATACTAGGTCAATATATATGATAGTTAAGATCCATGTATTAGATTAATCATCAATATATTAAATCAACGTATAAGATAGTTATTACCAATGTATTAGATCAATCAATACATTAGATCAATTTATAAGTTTATTAAGATTAGTGTATTAGATCAATCATCCATTTAAAACCAGTGAATAAGAGTTAAGATCAATGTATTATATCGATTGAGATATGTTTTGGATCAAGCAAATAGTTTAGGTCTATGTATTAGTTCAATCATCGACTAGTGTATTAATTAAATCAATCATCAGTATATTAGATCAATATATATGATATGTAAGATCAATTTATAAGATCATTCATACTATCATATTAGTAAAAACATTATCATATAAACTAATTAAAAGTAATTGGTTAGAAGTGGAGATAGAGAGAGTATAACTTAAGCTATTCTTTATAGATAAATTTGAGTAGCGATGAGTTTATAAATATTCCCATTCGGTTACAGTGTGATCGATCTATGTATATCGTATTCCAATGCATAAGATAGTTAAGATATATGTATATCATATTGGATCAATGAATCAGATAGTTAAGATCTATGTATATCATATTGGATCAGTCAATAAGATAGTTAAGATCTACGTATTAAAGCAATCACTAACAAATTAGATCATTAAGTTAGATACTTAAGGCAGTTAAGGGGTGATGTATTATATCAATCATCAATATACAAGATCATCAATAAGAGATACTTAAAATCTATGTATATCATATTAGATAAGTCAATTAGATAGTTAAGATCTACGTATTAGATCAAATTACTAACATATTAGATCGTTAAGTTAGATAATTAAGATAGTTAAGATCAGATCAATGTATTATATCAATCATCAATATACAAGATCAATGACTACGAGATATTTAATATCTAAGTATTAGATTAATCATCAATATATTACATTACTAAATTAGATATTTAAGAGTCATGTATTATATCAATAAATAAGATAATTAAGATCTATATATTAGATCGATCATCAATAAATGAGATATAATTTATTTTATACAATCTTAGATTAGATTATGTTTATTGTCATTTACGATTATAATAGTTTTATAATTTACTATTAAATTTATTATTTAAATAAAAAATGGTATACCAACAATGTAGTAAATTAATCATTTTATGTAGCCTTAGATTATAGTACTATTTATTTTGTTGTTTAAGATTTTATAATGTACTAATAGTCTAATTTGTTGATCAAATTTGATAGTTATGTAATATCCAACCAAGAAAAACCAATTCATCTCAACCATTGATAAGACTAATCTAAGGCCTAGACTTCACTAACATAACCACACACAGATCACCATCTTGAGCCATTAGATATAACCTACATCTCAAATCAATGGTCGAAACCAATTCTCCTCTTCCCATATATAAACCTTAATCTACCCTCACCCATACCTTTTCTAAACCTAAAACTCAGCTTTCCTTTCCGCCTCTCTTTCTATGATATTCTCTCTTCTCTCATCCGGCCTCTCAATATGTTTTTTCTCTTCTTCTTTCACCCGCCTCTCATTCATGGTTTTAGCCCATTGAAGATTCATCACCAATTGAACAGCAATAAGAATCAAGACTACAATAGAGAAGGAAGAGAGAGTACCTGAATCATTGAACTTGCAAAAAATGGTGAAACCCAGCAGTGGATTGGTGAGGATAAGAAGAAAAAGGGGAAAGATGAGTGAAAACAGGAAGTTTTAGGTTGTGAAAAGTGGAGGAGCGGTAAATGGTGCGAAAAATATGAGCTTTGGGGTTTAATGGAGGTCGATACATAGGCATGAGCAACCCATTTGAAGAAGAGGATGGTCTTAGTGCCAGGAGTTGCTTAATATGTGCCATTTCTTTCTACTTGCCTGCAACTCTCTCCAATGTCAACCATGTTTTTCTCCAATCTTCTAAATTCAGATTTTTAGGGTTTTCTTTAATACCAAAAAAAAATATTTTTGAGTTTGATTAGATTGCTTTCATTTGTGTCAATTTTCAGTACTTCTATGGATCTTTGGCAATTTGTAGTGTTAAACATGAAAATTGGCTCTCCCACCGTTGCTCCTTGTCATTGTATAAATATTTAAATTATTTCAAAGGATGTTATATTGACATTATTATTAGCTTTCCTAGTATTCAATAGGCTAAGATTTTTTTTGCTTCATCAGATTCCCACATAATGGTATCTGCTATTTGGTTTTGATAATTAACTTATCCTAGTAAATAGCTATTTCTCAAGGAAATGGTAATAAACCTGTGGGATGCCATCTCGAAATTCAATGAAAAAGCATACAGCGAACCAAGATACCAAAAACTCAAAAAGATGAGAATATAGATTTGTAATGTTGAACATGAATTGGAATGTGGAATGATAATTTGATTTTTGGTCGGTTTACAAGCAAAATTAAGACTTGGCCAACTTCAGTTGGTTTGTCTTCCTTTAAATTTACTTCTAACAATAAACTATGAATCTTAGATGATAGAGTATTGTGTTAATATTACCATCAATCTACTTGCAATGACACTATTAATTACTCACTATTTAACACAAATTAAAAAAAACGAAGAGTTGAGTTTTTTTTTCTCTCTTATCATACTCATTTCAATCTATACTCTAATGGTTTTTTGAAATTAATAGATTGATTTGAATTAAAAGATTTTTTAATTAATCCAGTTCAAAAGTTTAGATCTAAGTATGCCATTATTTATAGAAAATTTAATTAAAATGTGTTTGTTGTATATTTGAATTTGATGTATTATAGTAATTCTAATGACAAGGATTTTATTGCACCAAAAAAAATGATAAGAATTTTATTACATAAAACTTAAGATAAATTTAATTTTAGGAGTTTGATAAAAGTATTAAATAAATAAGTATGATGACTGGACGATTATCTTAAAAGACAATCAATTAATGTAAAGTTTAATAAAATTATATAATAAATAAATCAAATTAGTATCAACAATATTCTAATAGTATTAAAAAAGATATTATACAAATTTTATTTTAGACAACTTATCTCCTCGGGTCGACATCAGATCTGATAGAATCAGGTCGGATCAAAATCGGATCAGATAGATTCAGGTCGGGTCAACTCGGATAAATATCGGGTTTAATCGGATATCGGGTAAGTTTCGGATCGGGTGTCGGTCGGATACAGATCTTAGAATATCGGGTATAATCGGTCTCGGATAGACTTCGGATCGGTTTTCGGTCAGATTTGAGTCGGATCAAGGCGGATCAATCCAGTTTCGGATTATTGTCGGGTCGGATAGCGGTCGGATTTTGGATACGTTCCAAGTCGGATCGAACCAGATCGGATTCTTGTCGAACCAAATCGGATTATCGAACCGGATCAGTTTTTGACACCTCTAAACTACACAAACAAATGTCATAGCAATATAGCATAAATATAAGTTCATAACAATGAGCAATCTTTTAGATCATCATCATACAACAAATGATACTAATAGTAATTAAACACCAAATTCTCAACTTATATAGGCTAAATATAATTTACTTCACCAAATTATCTACCTATAATTTGAGATAACAGAATACTAGCTAGTAACATTAAGTCACAATCTAGTAATATGAGCCACAAAAGAGTCCAGTTCCAAGCAAGAAGCACCACCATTTACAGCTGACTTTCCAACAGAAGCACCCATTTCTCTTGCCCTTTTCCTCATAACTTCTCCTTCCTCTGAAGCCATCAATCTTCTGACTGCATTCTCAACAACACTAGCAGTTGTCACATCTTCGCGACGAGCCCAATCTTTCACCACCACACCAACTTTCAACACTTCTGTAACCAACACACTATTCTTTGGCTGATCAGAATGCATAGGCCATGCTGCAATTGGCACTCCCATACTTACACTTTCCAAGCAAGAATTCCATCCACAATGACTCATAAACCCGCCTGTTGCCGGATGTCCTAATATCTCTAGCTGTGGTGCCCAATCTCTTACCACAACTCCGCGGCCTTCCACCGCCTCTTCGTACCCGTTTAACAGATGATCATGGTGTTTTCCTGCAGCTCCATTCTCTTTAAATATGTCTACTTCATCTGCCTCTCTTAAAACCCATATGAACTTCTGCTCACTCCTCTTCAAACCAACTGCTAATTCTTTGATTTGTTCATCTGACATTGATGTTGTGGTTCCAAATGAGACATAGATCACAGAGTCATTCTCTTGATGATCCAGCCAGTTTAAACACCCATGTTTCTTTGTCGTGTTCAAGCTCGTTTTAATCATCGAATTAATCGGTCCAATAGCGAAAAGTTTCTTGTTTTCATTAGCTGGAAGCTTTGTAAGAAGATCCATATAAGTGTTTTCAAGTGATCTGCAAGTGTTGTACAGTCTTCCAGAGCTTAAGTGCAAGAGCTTATACTGATCAGCAAGAAACTTTTCGAATTCTGGAAGATAGCAACCTTTACTAGATGGAACATGTGGGATATCTGAGCTTAGATTAAATGGTTTTTCAACCATGGATTGCCAAATTGTAAAGAAGATAGTAAAGGCTGAGCTAGTATGAAAAGTGTACGTTTCGATATTTGTGATAGTAGTATTAACATCATGAATGACAGAAGCCATTAGACTGTCATGAATGACAATGATTCTTCTAAACTTTGTCGAAAGAGCTCGAAGATGTAACGAGATAGTGTGACGAAGAAGGTGGCAAACCTCGGAAATGCGTTGGAGATGGACAGGGAATTTCGAAGAGTTGTGTGGTTTAGTAGGAGGAGAAGGGAGAGGAATGAATTCAGGATCATGAACATTGATCATTGTAATGGTTGTGTTTTTTTGGTCTAGGCCATGAGCTCGAAGCATCGCTTGGCGGTTGTGGCTAGCGAAACCGACATAGTGAACGGGTATATCGTAGGTGGCGGCAATGAGGTGGGAGAGTTGGAGGAGCGGGTTGAGGTGGCCTTGAGCAGGGAGAGGGATTGCCACCACTGCTACTTGGTTATGCTTGTGTCCATTTTTAGTACAATGGAAAGCCATTTTTAGGATATTTTCTTGTTGGATATATGAAATGGGTTAGTACTAGTAGGCCTTATATAAAGGAGGTTGGATGGAATCATAAAATAGTGAGGGCCCCTTACCATTATCGTATACTTCATCATTTTCTTTTTGTTGACGCGTTTATTTTATTATGTTTGTTAATACTTCCTTCATTCTCATTTGATCTTCCCATTTGAAATATAAAGAAAACCAATGCAAATTGAGGTGGATGAAAATCTTTTTAATTTTATATTGTATAAAGTGTATTTTGATATCTTTTTGCTTTTGATAAAGTAAGAGAGAGGAAAAAAGTGGGTGATTGGGAAATAAAATATTCTAAAATTAGCCGTTTGTAATACAAAAAGTAAAAGAGTATAGTAAATATTTGGTTGTTAAAGGGTAAGATGGGGAAATAAGTATTCTTAAAATGAAAAGAGCTTTTGAAACATCCCAAAACGGAAAACAGGATCATCAAAAGGGAACGGAGGGAGTATATGATTACAATCGTTTATATCTAATATTGGCAGTAAGTAAAAATTATAAAAAGTTGATAAGTTGAAAATACAATGGAGCAAATCTAATAAGATCCCACATGAGTAAATGAAAAATCTAAACGGATATCTAAAAAAGTTGAGTTATTAATGATAGATATTTTTCATAAAATACATAACATAAAGTACTCCCTCCGATCCAAAATACTCTTTACACTTTTTTTTTCCTTTATCCATCAATTAGTAAAAATTGACTAGAATAATCCCACTATGATCGTTCCGCTCAAAATAATCTCAATTATGGGTTATTCTAGAATAATCCAAACTATTAGGGACACCTTATCAAAATAATTTAAACTCTTAATTCTACTATATATAGTAGTCTAAAAATGGGTCATTGAAGATAAGAAAAAAATAAAGTTTGAATTATTTTGGAAAGGGACCCCAAATAGTTTAGATTATTCTAGAATAATGCATACTTGAGATTATTTTGAGTGGAAAAAATTGGTGAAAAGGGTATATAGAATTTCGAAGAAATTTTCACTTGTCACGAAATACTTCTCATGTGAATCAAATGACCATAGACAACTATAAGATTTCGCTTCCGGGACAACTATGGGAAATTCCCATAAGTTGGAACCTTTTAAAAACTCCTACTTCTCATGTGAATCAAATGACCACTAGACATGTTTACATATTGAAATAAGTGAAATTTATGATGATGTGAAAAAGCATTTAATGAGCACGCCTAATTTCAATGCCATGGCTCACTTGAAGGCTGAAGTAAACACTCACATCAACAAGTCAACAACTCATCACTAGCCCTCCAAACATACTTCAAATATCATAGACTTGAGCTCCAAAATGTGTGTAAAATCAGTAAAATTCAACACCCAATAGGAATACCTTCTATTCATCAGGTGTTGTAAACTAGCTATTTAGTATTTGCCATAAGAACCACAACTAAGAACTCAAAACAATCAAATCCAAAATGCAAAATGAAGATAGTAAGCTGACTAACTGAGATAACTTGTGTCAAATAAAAGGTCTCAAGAAGTACAATCTAACCAAATATTGAAGTGCCTATTTCTTGTGCCCCCAAGCTATGAAATCAGGATTCAATATCTGAAAATTACTCTAGTACGTATGAAAATTACGTTCCAGAAGTTGATAAAATAGCACACGGAAAGAAAGAGAGAACTTGAAACAATTAAAGGCAAGTTTTACATGCAGCTTCTGACAACTGAAACACATGCGCTGCTTCTTTTGGTACCAACAATAATGGATCACAATCCACAGATCTTTATCCTTGGATAAGTCTAGCTATTGCTTCTCGAACGCCATGTAAGCTAGGTGTCGATCTTCAACCATGAATGAGATCAAGTTCTGCAAATATAAGCAAGAGAAAAAGAATTAGGGGTGAATCTCATCTATATATACACGAAGTCTATGAATTTATTCTATAGGAAACTTATAAACAAATCAACAGCTAGTGTGAGAGATGAGCACTAAATGGAATTATAATGTCATAATAAATAAATTAAAAAAATTAAAACTAATACTAATACTAATACCTGATTCAATGATATTGATGAGGAGTGTAGTAAACACCATCAAGCTTGAATTTTGGGACCTTTTGTATGAGTGTGTAGTCTTCGCCAGTGGGTACAGCACATCTTTCTGAAAGGTGTGGGCATTCCCAAATAGCAAGCGATTCCAAAGAAGTGAGATTACCGAATGTTTTGGGCAAAGCCTGCAGATTTGGGCATCTTCCAATTTGAAGTTCTCGCATAGAGGCAAACTGTTGCAACCAGTTTGGAAGCCTAGTCAAATTTTCACAATAAAAAATTTTGAGGTGTTGAAGAGATGATGCGGCAGATCTGATACCAATAGGAAGACTTCTCAATGTTGGAACTCCTGAAATCTCCAATTCTCGAAGGCTTACGAGGCCTTTTAGATCTTCTACTTGGTTCAGATTAAGGTTTGCACATCCAGAGATCGCCAATGCCTCTAGGCCATGAAGGAACTTCATGCTGTTTGGAAGACATGTCAATGCAGGACAGTTTATGATGTACAAGCTTTGGAGGGAAGTTAGGTCCCCAACATTATCACTATCCCACAATGATACTAATTGCTCACATGAGATAAACCACAAGCTTTGTAGAGAACACAATTCATTGAGTCTGGTACTAGCTAAGCTCATCTTTGTCGTAATTGCGAAAAACATTAAGCCTTGCAACTGGTGCACGTCCCTAGGAAGCCCTTCTAATTGTGTACATTCTTCGAGAAGCAAAGTTTCTAGATTCCGTAGCTTGCATATTGTACTTGGAAGGGATTTGATGATACGATTATAGGACAAGTCAAGATATCTCAAATGCCTCAGGTTCCCGATTGACCTCGGCAACTCCTCAAATAAACTACACCTAATATCCAAAATCCGCAAGCAGTTGAAACTGGATATAATTCTTTCGAGAAAGGATGGACTTATTTGATGATAAGGTATATACCCAAATCGAAATGTTCGGGCCTTCTTGGCTTCAAGAAGCTCTTCAGGAAATTCTTCGTAGGAAAAACTATTATCACTCTCATTTCCCCAAACTATATGCTTTGTGAATTTCGAAAGTTTGAGCTCCTCCGAAGTTACAATAGCTAATTCTTCTCCCAAAATGTTTGTAGCTAGATCATGCAAAAGATCATGCATTTTACACGAAAATGCAACTCTCTCTATCTCGAAGCTTGGTTCTTGAATGAGGGATCTTGATGCCAATTCCTTAATATACGAGTATGCACGACAATGAAAATCATCGTTTCCATTTCTTAATCGCAACAAGCCGAGTGCACTCCATATGTATTTTATATTTAGGTTAATATCCGTATCCTTTACAAACAATGAAATGTAAACAAATAGTGGTTTCAAGTAGGACGGAATTTTGTCATAACTTACTTTTAAAACTTTTAAGACATTTTCGTATTTTCTGTCTAACTCGGTGAAGGTATCCATCATATCAATTCGTTGCCATTCTCGTTCGTCCCTCTCACTTCTTAGGAAACTTGCCAAACTATTGACTAGAACAGGAACGCCACAACATTTCTGAACAATAGACCAGCCAATGTGATAAAGATTCTGATACCTTTCTTCATCACCTTCCTTGAACACCAATCGATTAAATATATCCCAACACACATCATCAGGGAGCCTGTCAACATTGTATGGCTCTATAGTTTTAGTAACGGAAGCAACGATTGCTTCCCTCGTGGTGATTAGAATAGTGTTTCCTGCTATATCATTGTTGAAGATTTTCGTGAAATCTACCCACGTGCGAGGGTCATGTTCCCAGACATCGTCCAAAACAAGAAAGTACTTCTTCTTGTGCAACAATTGTTGAAGGCAAGTCACCAGTATCTCCAAACATTGGTTAGAAGTATGAAGATAACCAGCATTTTTCAGAATGTTCTCTATTATCTGTGGTATCTGAAATTTGTCTGAGACACATGCCCACAGCTTGAGATCAAACTGACCCACATCATGATATACTAACTTAGCTATCGTTGTCTTCCCAATCCCACCCATCCCAATTAAAGGAAGGACACAGGGTTCGGTACTACGACTATAGTAGCTGGCATGTAACACAATGTTTATAATATCTTGCTTAGCCTCATCCCTTCCCGCAGCATCAAAGGATACGTAAGTGCATAGATCTAAGTGCTTAGAGCGGCTGCTGCGTGTCTTCCTTGTTTGCGGTCCGGCGTGGCTGCTGCAATCAGTCGCCGCCGGCGGCGGATGTGGTAGCCTGCTGGGTCGCAGTAGGTTTTAAAAAAAAAAAACTTGATCTTTGGTTTGAGTTCAATCATGGAAACGTGAAAGAACTTCTATTTTCTTTAAATTCTATATTGAAATTTCTATCTTTAAAGATTATACTAAATTAATTACCTTTAGATTTATTTTAATTTCAGTTTATAAATTAATATAAAGTTTTATAATTTAAACAAGCATAAACATATTGTGTTCATATATTTTTATGTATTAAAGGTGTAGTATAGTTTTTATTAAAAAGAGTTTTATTATTTAAAGAATTTAAAATTTAGTTTATAGTAAGGTTTGGAATTGGTTTTGTTTTCTTAGAATTCTAAATTTGAGTATTGATTATGACTCAATAGATGTTTTAGGTACCCAATACGTAGAAGGGGAGTTTTAGTACGTAGTTGTGTGGAATCCACGCTTCAGAGGTACGTACACGTTAGCAAGATTCTAGGTTAGGAATCATGTTAGTTTATTTATTTCGTAGATTGTCGTGAAGCATGAAAAACTTAGTGTCATTACTAGAGGACTCAATTGTTTGGCCTATATGACGATAAATCATGTTTTAAGTGACTTGTATGACACGTGATCCATAAGATTTAAGTATAAAAGTATTATAGTAGCATGTTGTTTAGTAAGTTTTATCGGAAAAGCAAGTTTATCATGTTAAGCGAGTTCTTACATGTTTATTTATGGCAAGTTGCCCTTAAGCATGCTTTATTTTGTAATCAAGCACTTTTAATCTTCTGAGATTAAGTAAGTCAAGTATAGTAAGTTCAATTGAGAAGTTCGAGGTAACTTCATGTTAAGTTGAGGAATTAATCAAAGGAATGTTATTTGATCACCTAACGTGATTTCAGATAAAAGAGAAGGTATGTGGTTTTATGAGTTGTCTTTGTGCCATGTGAGTATCTATGACATTCTGGTTCGTGTCTATACCTTCATAAAACACTAAAGCACTTAAAGTGAAAGAAATAATGGCATTAAAACTCGTAGGATGGCTCCCCTATGAGTATTGAACAATGGGGGGAATGACAACATTAGTGTTGTACATTTCTTCACAGGCTTCTACATGACGATGTAGATGACCTATAGTTTTAGTAATTCGTCGAGATGGCTAAGGTTAGCTAGACTTTCTTAGTAAGTTGATCCAGGCGAGACTCTTACTTAGAGGTATGATCATACTGACGTTGTAGGCAAGGTTATTTGATTTGAGGTCGGTCCTAGGGACGCTCTTATCACTTTCAAGGTTATTCGATTTGAGGACGGTCCTGATAGGGTTTAGTCGTGTCACCTAATCAAAAATAAACCTACAGTCCTCTAACTATGGTAGTCAAGGGAAGCAGGGTCGAATCCACAGGGAGACAGAGTTTCTAAATTAATATTCAACCAACTCAGCTACTCCAGATGAAATCAGGGAAGAATTAATTAAACTAATGAATAAACTACGGAAGACGGAATAAAATGAGGATTTAACTATGGACTAAAAACCTAGGGTATTAGGTCGGTCCACCATGCCTATACCAATCAAAAAGGGTCAACTACTATCAAAACCTAATTCAAGAGTCAGGGATTAGAGTATGTGTTGAGCTATGGTTAAGACTCAACGCTCATAGTTCAACATACGCTGCATGTTCACTAACGTAATCAGAACTACTGACGTGTCCTAGGCCTCTAGTTGTAAGACGGATCTGTGCAAACAACTATTAACCACAAGCAACCAATGAAATTGTACACTGACATTAATTACTCAATAAAGAACAAACCACATCACAATCACCCTAATCAAGCCCTAGAAATTGATAGAAATCTAAATCACAATCATGGTATAAACATGGCTTTCCTATCTAACACCCTAGAAAGAGGACTACTCACTCATAATTGAATTGACAACAATAAAACTAATATAAAACCCTAACAATTGCATCATGAATAATTGAATAAATAAACTAAGCAATTAAGGATAATGGAAGAGATTAGAGTAAAGAAGAATACCAATTAACAGAAAGCAGGAACTTTTATTGAAATCGAATAGGTTCAATCACCTTTAATCTAATCTAAAGTGTTTAAACTAAGCTACGAACAATGAAGAATAAAAACTAGAGTCTAAAGCAGTCAAAAGATGAATAAAAGATGTCTCTAAAAATAATGAGGCAAAAGCTATTTATAATGCCCCTCAAATCTAATTAAAATAGGAAATAAAAGACGAAGTCCGCGACAAAGAGCGCCAGACCCGATCGGGCCCGAGGCCTCCACCCGATCGGGCCAAATACAAATGAGCCCTCCTTTTGTTTCTCGTGGTCAGCGCAGCAGCCCAGCAGTCGAAGGTGAGCACTACGGCCCACCCGATCGGGCCCGAGCACAGTACCCGATCGGGCCTGGAAGCAAATGAGCCCAGCTCATTCTCCTAGTCCGCAGCATCATAGTGAGAGCTAGCAGCATCCGACCCGATCGGGTCTGGGCACATGTGAGCTCGCCCGATGGGATCGGGCATGCCTTGCCCGATCCAGTCCGCAACTTCTATACCTGATCATAATTCCTTAGCCCGATCGGGCCATTTTTGCCCGATCAGAGTACGGAAACCTCCTTTTTGACTCTTTGGCTCTCTAAACTTCACGTTTAGGGGTCTTGGGACCTCCTAAACTATCCATAAAGCTCGTGAGCCATCCTACGTGCCCCGTAACATCTCGTAAAGCCGTGGTTGCTTCCAAATGGCTCGGGAACAAGGAGAAAACTCCCTAAGACCTGCAATTCAACACTAAAACACAAAACCACAACTATATACGAAAGTTAGCACCAAATAGCTCCCAAGAGCTCCAATGACGCACAAATTAGCTTGTAAATAAGGGAGAAAACTATATATAAATATGTGATATCAGGTCCTAGGGACGCTCTTATCACTTTTAAATAGTAGTAGCCCGTACGAATCCTGGTGGATGACGGTGCCCGTTCAATGCCAATTCAATAATAAAGTAATTTAAATCGTCTGTCTGATGAGTCAAGAGTCGAGTTGTTTTGCAGGGTAGAGATGAGTCAAGAGTCGAGTCAAGAGTCAAAGAGGCCCACTCACTTTACTAGGTCAGTTGCAAGTCCATGTCTCATATAAATACCCATGCCCATGCATGGGTAAGGTACGTTCAATAAAACACTCACAAAATACTTGCACTTGATACTCGTTTTCTCTCTACTAGAAATCTTGTGCTCAACTTGGACTGACTTAGGCATCGGAGAGGCGATCCTCGGAACCACCCCAAGGTTTCTCCTTGTTTTACAGGTAACCACCACCACGAAGGACGTTTGGGAGCCACGTTCCACCAAGTACCCACCACCACATACACTGTAGTTGTCTTGGACAGAAATAATTTGGCGCTAGAAGGAGGGGAAGAGTATAAAAGCCCAATCTACAACTTCGCAATGGTGGTTCCAACCTCAGAAACACTCGGTTCCGACAGTTCAGGAGGAGAAAGCAACTCTCCACTGAGAGCAACAACCACGAGATCAACTAAAAGGGGTAGTGCTACCACCAGATCAGGAAGCAGGGATAGCACTGCTACCCCCCATCAAGAAACTAGGCAGACCCAGCAGCCAAGCAGCTTAGTGGTCATGCCCACACCTGAGCAACTCCAAGCAGCCTTCCAAGTGCTGCAATCTGCCCAGCGGTTTATGCAAACTATTGGAGGCCAACCTGCTCGAAAGAGGAGGAGAACTAGAACACATGGTTCAGTTCGAAGGCACCTACAGCTGTCATCTCAAGAGGAGACAGCCACAGCAGAACCCCTATGCGGGTACAACATGACAAACATCACACCCACCCCAACGTCAGAGTATGGCCTATCTAGCCGCTCTGGACCTGGGTATATCAAGAAGGGTTGGCAGGAAGCAGAATGGGATACTGAGATGATGTAGGAGGATCATCCCAGTATGTTTGAGGAACTGACACCCACAGGGTATACAGCAGGCTCAAGCAGGAGATCTGTCCATAGAGGAAATACAGGAGGCGTGGTACAGAATGTCAAGCCCCGGCACAGAATCAGGCGTAACTCAGGAGCTGAAGAGGCCCTGTCTGCGCCTAGTGACGGAACGATCAGAAGGCATGTCAGCCAAAGATTGGGAACAATACCACAAGAGGGCTCTGGCGATAATGGATCCCCCACAGATCTCAGAGGACTCATAACCCACAGAGTCAACTCCAGACCCATTGTGGTATCACCAGCAGAGGAGATTAGGTCTCCTTCCAAATCTCCCTTCACACCTGAAATCATTGCGGCCAGAGTGTCGAAATCGAAGCTCCCACCAAATCTCAAGTTTGAAGGGGAGGGAGACCCAAAGGAGCATGTGGCAGCCTTTGAGACCCAAAGGAGCATGTGGCAGCCTTTGAGACCCACATGGAGCTAGGAAACTACAATGAGGTCACCTGGTGCAGACACTTCCCTGCCACTCTGTCAGGGATAGCTCAGACCTGGTTCAGAACTATCCCCCAGGGGACGATTGCTAACTTTGATGAACTGAAGAAGAGATTCAAAGAGAATTTCGTCAGTGGAAGTAGGAGGAACAAGTCCACACATAAGCTGCTGTTGCTGAAGCAGACTCAGAATGAGAGCTTACGGGATTTCATAGGGAGGTTCAACAAAGAGTTGGTGCACATCCCAGAGCTGGAGCAGAAGCTCGCTCTGCACGCTCTGAGGAACGCCCTACCCCACACCAGTAAGTTCAGAGATGACCTTAAATGGGTCACCATGACGGAGCTCAGCGAGGCCCTGGCCCTGGCAGAAAAATACATAGCTGTCGAGGACTTCAACAAAGCCTCGACACACGGAGCAGGAACAGGCAGACCTGCAAGGCAAGATACCAGGCAGAATGAGCACCAGTTCATGGGAGGCAGACTGAACTTCGGAGGCCCCAACAGAGCAAAGGAAGAGAAAAGCAAAAAGAAGCAGAGAGGGAAGTGGACCGGCTGAGGGCCCAGGAGAAGTATAACAACTATAGCAACCTCAGCATCCAAGGGCTGAGATCTTTCTGACCAACAGAGATGACAGCAAGTGGCACAGACCACCTCCCACCAAGAAGTGAAGCCTAGGCCCCAACATGGTAGAGTTTTGCGCTTTCCATGAGGCGCCATGCCACAGTACAGAAGACTGCATAAGTCTGAAAAATGATCTGGAAAGCCTGATCAGACGAGGCTACTTTAAAGAGTACATGGCTTGGAATCAGGGGATCAAGGAGAAGGAGCAACAGAGCGAAGGGCAGAAATTACAGGACAAGCGGGCAGAGATCAAGGAAGGAAAAAAGAAGACGATATACGTCATATTTGGCAGTTCTAGTTAGATGGGGGAGAGAGGGCTCATCTGAGGCAGCTCACCCACCCCAATCTCTACTCCATCGACCAAGCAGAGCTGAGCCCAGATCTTCCAAACATGACTTTTACAGCAGAGGACTGCAGAGGCATCAGTTTTCCACACTCTGACCCTCTAGTGGTCACTCTAGAGATTAGCAGCACATATGTACGAAGAATACTGTTAGATGGCGGGAGCGTCGTGAATATCCTTTATAAGGATACCTTCGATAAATTAGAGCTGGACCGTTCAATGCTGAAGCGAGGAGGAACTCTAATCGTCGGATTCACAGGGAACTCCATCATCCCAGAGGGAAAAATACATCTAAATTTAACCACAGAGAGGCAGAATGGGGTGAAAAGAACTTTAGTGCAAGAGTTCCTGGTAGTAGACCTCCCATCACCGTACAACGCTCTAATGGGAAGGAAGTTTATTGAGGCAGTACAGGGAGGCCTGTCAACCCATCACCAGACCATGCTTTTCCTAAGCAGCACTGGTGAGGTGGGCAGACTGAGGGGAGACTAGAGAGCAGCTAGGTCATGCAATCTGACCGCTCTGAAGAAGGATAAAAGACCTCCTCCTCCTGACCACTCTGGGTCCAGGAGAAAGAGGAGAAAGGAAAAGAAAGAAGGAAAGAAGAAAGAGGCTGAAGAAGCAAAGAAGGACCAGGCTGAAGAAACCGGGAAGGAAAGAAAGGAAGGAAAGGCCGAAGAGGCCGAGGAAAGAAAGGAAGAATGTGCCGCTATCAGTGAGGCTGATGCTCGGCCGAAGGCAGAACAGGAAGCAAATAAGCCTGAACCGGGGGAAGAGACCGAAGAGGTACTCTTGGGAACGGAAGAAGGCAGGACAGTCAGAATAGGTAAAGACCTGGATCCTGAAACTAGAGTCAACCTAATCAGTCTGCTGAAGGAGAATGCAGATGTGTTCGCCTTCTCAGCAGCTGAGATGCCTGGGGTAGACCCCGCCACCATCAACCACAAGTTGAACACTGCTGTAGGGTACAGACCTGTAAAGCAGAAGAGAAGGAACTACTCTGCGGAGAAAAATAAAGCCATCGAGGAAGAAGTTCAGAAGTTGCTCGAGGCAGGGTTCATAGAGCCCTGCAAGTATCCAGAATGGATGGCCAATGTGGTGATGGTAAAAAAGGCGAACGAGAGCTGGAGGATGTGTGTCGACTTCACAGACCTCAATAAGGCCTGCCCCAAGGACTGCTACCCCTTGCCGAGAATCGACCAGCTGGTAGATTCCACCAGTGGTCACGCTCTGCTCAGCTTCATGGACGCATTCAACGGATACCATCAGAATTTCATGGATCCTGCAGATAAAGAGAAGACGGCATTTATCACCCTTATCGGGGTATTTTGCTATGTCATGATGCCCTTCGAGCTAAAGAATGCAGGCGCCACCTATCAAAGGCTGATGGATCAGGTCTTTGCAGAAGAGGAGAAGGAACCTGGAGGTGTACGTGGATGACGTCATCACCAAGAGCAAAACTGAGACTGACCATATAGCAGACCTAAAGGAGACCTTCACCAACCTCCGCAAACACAGCATGAAACTGAATCCTAAAAAATACGTGTTTGGAGTACGGTCAGGGAAATTTCTGGGCTATCTGGTCAGTGAAAGGGGGATCGATGCGAATCCCGATAAAGTGAAAGCAGCTATGGATCTGCCAGAGCCTAAAAGCATCAGAGACATCCAGAGGCTGACAGGCAGAATGACAGCCCTGTCCAGATTCATAGCTCAGTCTGCAAAGAAAGCTCTCCCGTTCTTCAAGATATTGAAGGGGAACAAAGAGTTCAAGTGGGAAGCAGAGCAGAGGGAGGCATTCCAAAAGCTGAAGTCACACCTCTCTGGTCTGCCAACACTGGCCAGACCCAAGACAGGGGAAGCTCTCTTCCTGTACATTGTTGTTACTGCTACAACTGTGAGCGCAGTCCTGTTGAAGGAAGAGAACAAGAAGCAGCATCCAGGGTACTTTGTGAGCCATACCCTCACGGGTGCAGAAACACGCTACCCATTGATAGAAAAGGCAGCCTACGCAGTAGTGCTGGCCAGCAGAAAGCTGAGGCCATATTTCGACGCACATCCCGTCACTGTGCTGACGAATATGCCTCTGGAAAAGGCAATGGAGAAGGTAGAAAAATTGGGGAGAATCATGAACTGGGCCCTGGAGCTGACAGGGTTCGGCATCAAATTCGCCCCACAAACCGCCATAAAAGCACAAGCTCTGGCAGATTTCCTAGCAGAGTGTGCCTATCAGGAAGTAGTGGGAGAGCCCAAAGCCTGGGAAGTCTTTACACATGGGTCTGCAACCATCAATGGCTCTGGGGCAGGCGTGGTCATCAGAACCCCGGAAGGGAAAATCATTGAATACGCCTTGAAGTTCATGTTTTCAGCAACCAATAATGAATCAGAGTACGAAGCGGCCATCGCTGGACTGCAGCTCTGCCAGACCCTGGAAGCCAAGCACGTCCACCTAAAAATTGACTCTCAGTTGGTAACCAACCAAGTCAAGGGGGAGTATGAGGCTAAGGAGCCGACAATGCAGAGCTACTTGGCCAGGATGAGGTCTCTGATTTCAAATTTTGAAAGTTTTAGAATCGAACAAGTGCCTAGAGCACAAAACGTCCAAGCAGATGCTCTGTCCAAATTAGGAAGCAGCAGTCTGCAGGAGCTGAACAGGTCTGTTCTGGTGGAAGTCAGACCCACCAGTGCAATCTGCGAGGATGCAGAGCGAGTTTTAGAGTTGGAGGATATGCCAGAGTGGATCAGGGAGATCACTGAGTATAAACAGACTGGCAAACTGCCAGAGGGAAAGATGAAAGCAAGAAAGCTCAAGCTAATAGCATGCAGATACTGCTTGATCGGGGACGAGCTATACAGGAAGTCTTTCTCTCTACCCCTACTCAAATGCGTAGGGCAGAGGGATGCAGACTACATACTGAGAGAGATCCATGAAGGTCTCTGCGGGCACCACATCGGGCCAAGAGCTCTGGCCCATAAAGCTCTCAGAGCTGGTTATTATTGGCCCACGATGAAAGCTGACTCTGAGACTCTGGTGAAAAAGTGTGATAGCTGCCAGAAGTTCGCGCCAAACATCAAGCTGCCAGCAAACGACCTCATGCCGATCTACAACCCTATCCCATTCGCCCAATGGGGGCTAGACATTCTGGGACCCTTTACAACGGCCCAATATCAGAAGAGATGGTTAATCGTGGGGGTAGACTACTTCACTAAGTGGATAGAGGCAGAAGCCCTATCCACCATCACAGAAGCAGCCGTCAGAAAGTTCCTATTGCAGAGCATCATCACCAGATACGGGATTCCGAAGGCTTTCGTCTTCGATCACGGGAGACAGTTTGACAATATGCCCCTATCAGGGTGGTTGGAGCAGTTTGGGATCAAATATGCTCTATCTTCAGTCTGCAACCCTCAGTGCAATGGTCAAGCAGAAGCCGCTAACAAGCAGATCCTGATAGGTCTTCAAAAGAAGCTGGAGGAACAGAAAAGCAAGTGGTTAGAGGAGCTGCCTAACACTCTGTGGTCAATCAGAACCACAGTCAAAGAGTTAACTAGGCAGACCCCCTTCAACCTGGTATATGGTTCTGAGGCCGTCATGCCTGTTGAGATCGGATCTGAGAGTCTGAGGATCAGCCTATTTGAGCCACGTCTGAACGATGAAGCTCTGAGAACAAATCTAGATCTGCTGGATGAATACAAAAATGAAGCTAGGCTAAGAATGGAAGCCTACAAAGCCAGAGTCAGCAGATACTATAACCGGAAAATGAGGGCTAGGCCTCTGGAGGTAGGGGATCTGGTGCTCAGAAATGCAGCAGTTGTGCAGAAAGACAAAATACACGGAAAGCTGTCGGCTAAGTGGGAAGGACCCTACCAGGTTAGTGAAGAGCTACACCCTGGAACCTACAGATTGAATAGAATGGATGGGAGCGAACTGAAAAGCAACTGGAACGCCCGAATACTGAAAAAATACTTCGTGTAACCCAGATTGTATCAAAAAACTCCTATGAATGAAAGGCCTTTGAGCCACCCTTTGCAAACTATACACTCTCCATGTCGCATTAAACCCACATCCCCTTATCTATTCTTTATGAAAAACAAAATGCCAAAATCAGACAGACCATTAGCAGACTGAGAAAAAATACCACAATCTGGCAAAAGAAAACAGGGTCTGAGTCAGACTGAAGGCCGAAGAGGCCCATCAGACACAAAAGAAAACTATATAATGAAGAAAGGGAGTCAGCCGAAAGGTCAACTCTGTCCAGAGCCCATGAGGACCGCAGAGTGATCGGATGCCGGCTCGACTTAGCGATGTCATAGACCTCTACCTCTAAACCTGCAGGGCCGAAGACCCGAAAAGCAGCAAGGATAAGTCATAAACACCTAAGGTTAATGGGGACGCCAGAGTTCCAAAGAACCAAACGTACCCCGACACGAAAGAGATGGCAGAAGGAGTTAAAGGGCGAACCCCAAAACTCCCAGAATCGTCATGACTTAGGGCGTCAAAATACCTCCTTTGCTCTGCTTATTGTTGAATTTTTGTCACGCATAAGGCAGAGCAGAAGAGTAAAGGGCCCCTAAAGTCGCAGCTCTGAGCAAATCTCACCCGCCACCGTGCCGAGTAAACGAAAACGCTCAGATATGCTATATGGTTGCACAGCAAACTCAGCATCAGAGCAGAATGCAAGACATGCCGGGCGAAAAAGCAGCGGAGCACAAGCACTTAGCAAAAATAACAAGACTTAGCGTGCACAAGATAGAAGAGACAAAAATCAACAAAAGAATACAACTTGCATTTCTGAAAAATCATTGTATCTTACATAAAGGGTCTGGCTATGAACCAGATCAGAATGCTACAACGCTACTACAACAATGGCGGCTACCTAACCAAAAGAAGGGAGCAAATACAGATGAAAAGGAAATTTTTGACTATTTAATTACAAAGATTACAAGACAAGTCAATTAGGATATCATCGGAGGGCAAAAACGGAGGACTGCAGTCAGTTCAGCACAGGCTCCCAGCTCATCCACCTCAGCAGCGTAGACAAGAGTCACAAGAAGACTGAGGCGAAGCGCGAGATAGCCGCCCGAGTTCCTATATCTTAGGAACAGAGCTGCCATCTCTCACAGAGCTCCCATCAGCTTGTTGTTCTGAGGACTCTCCCTCTGGAGGCAGAGAGTATAGCAACTCCAGGTCTCTGAGCTCCTGGGTAGCAGGAGGTGGCATGTGCACCTCACTGGCGTAGGCCTCCTCGAAAGCATCCCAGTTAAAAGAGGGCTGCAGATGCCAGAGGACTCTACGGATCGCAACTTTGCAATCCTCCCAGTACTTGTGCCCGAACGCCTCCTCCATCTGCGCAGCCCGGGCTGTCTCCTCAGCAAGCAGCTGGGCCTCCTTCTGCTTCAGAGCTTCCTCAGCCTGCTGAGCCTCCCTTTCTGACAGCAGCTTGGAGAACTCTGCCCCAAGCTCCTCCTCCCTCAGTCTCAGAGCCTCCTCAGCCTCCTTGGCCTGCTGAGCCAACTTAGCAGGGAAGCCCTCATGTTCAGCCTGCACAGCAGAGAGCTGACCCTTGAGCTGCTCTTGCTCCTTCAACATTGCCTGAAGCCTGGCCTCGGAGGTCTTCAGCTTGGTCTCCGCCAACGAAGCGCGAGACGACGCCTCACTAAGCTGGGAAGAGAGCTTAGAGTGTTCGGCCGCGATAGCCTCTGCTTGCATCGCCATACCCTCCATGCGTTGGTTGGCAGTTCGCAGGGTGTCGCGCTCCATAACCAGAGCATCCCTCTCCTCCTCAGTTTCACGGCAGGTAGACACAATCAGAGAGTTCTGAGCCTTCAGCTTGGCGTACTCTTGACTCTGCTGTGTCACCTGAGCCTTAAGCCGATGCAGTTCAGGGAGATCTGCCTCATGTCTGCCCAGCCCTAAAGCATGGCAGAACTCCCCAACGAAGGCGCCAGCCCGCGCAGCCTACATTCAAGGAAAGATAGATCAGATTAACCACAAAAATACCACAATCTGCCAAGGCAGAAAAGTTGAAGAACTCACCAAGGGAACGTCCTGGACGACGTAATCCCCAGAGAAACGACTGGCCAGAAGCTTCAGCCACTCACTGGGGTCAGGGAAGGCCACAGACGTCTGCTCCTGCCCCTGAGCCTCCTGCTGGTCACCCGCCGATCCCCTTTGCAGAGAACCTGAGCCAAAGGAAAGACCAGTAAGTTCCAAAGAAGGGAAAAGGCCGGAACTGAGGCCGGGTAAGGGGTACGCACCTTTGGTGACCTGCTCCCCCTCAACATCATTGATCTGAAGGGGGTCAGCAGGGAGTCGAACCTTTTTCTGAGGGGGAGACCTCACTCTGCCTCTCAGATGGTCTCTTCTGGGAATGCGAAGAGACCTCAGACTCAGCTACAGTCTTCTGAGCAACCTCTGCAGGAGACCTAAGCTGGCCCGCAGTTGGAGCAGTGGTCTGAAGAGCCTCAGCAGACTGCGCCTTCTTAGCCCGCAACTGCTGCTGAAGAAAATAAAAGGTAACAATGTCGTCAGCAAAATAGGGCACATATCGAGTTGAAAATTGTAAGACAGAAGGAACAAAAAGAAAGCACTAACCAGGCGCACCAACTGCTCAGGAGTAGGAGCAAGGACCTGCTTGAAACCTCTGGGAGGAGGAGGAGCAACCTTCCTTCCAGGAGGAGTAGGCTTCCGAGCAGGGGGAGTAGACTTCTGAACAGGGGGAGACACGACAGTCTCCACCACTGGGACAGAAGTGGAACTCTGCTGCTCCATCCTCTCATGTTGGAGAGGCTCCAACACCTCCCCTGGCTGGTCTGAGCAGGCGTAGGGATGGCCTGCCCAGTGGGACCTATCAAATCATTCACAAAGCAGAAAAATCAAGAACTCTCAAATGAAGAGAAATCTGTAAGAAAGAGTGGTCTGGGTCTGAAGAAGACACAAACCTGATGCAGCCTGGCCCTCACTCTGGCCCTCAGCAATCTGAGTCGTGCCAGTCTGAGCAGTCTCTGTCTGAGTCCTGTCAAACTCCGTCATCGCTTGGTGAGACTCCTGACCAGCTTCATCAGACTGGGCAGAACCATCCATTAGAATGGGTTCTTTCTCAGCCTTGTCCAACTCGATCATCGCTTGGTCAGGCTCTCCCATGGGCACATCCTCCACCACAGAAGGTTCTGAAAATAAGCAGAACAGATGAGAAGTCTAGAATAGAATGCACACAAGCAGAAAGAACAGATTGGTCATCGTAAATAATACCTGGTTGCACAGGAGGAAGCTGCTGCAAGGGTTCAACAACTAGAACGGTTCCCTGCAGAGTGCTGGCTCCCCCTGCATCATCATCATCGTCGTCCTCCGGCAGATTCACAGCACGCCGAGAACGTCGAGTTTGCAAAGGAACAGCCGTCGCCTCCTCCTCATCACCAGACTCAATCTCGGTGACAGTGGCAGAAGGGCCAGACGACGGCCGAGACACCCCTGAATACCTATCCACAAGCTCCGGAGGCTTGGTCCGGAGGGAAGGATGGTCTAGGGGAGTAGTGTTAATCTCCTTGATAAAATCAGGGACGGTGTAGGTCCCTGGATCTGGTATCGGACGATACCTCCGGCACACCGAGGACTGACTCAGACCCAGCTCCCAAGGGATGGCAGACCTAAGAGTCTCTGCAAAAATCAGAATATTCATCAGCAACTACTAGTCAGACAACAGAAAGAATATAATGGAAAGGGGTAGAGCATGTTCACGAGCTCAAGACCCACCCTTAATCAAGCACGAACAAACTTTCTGCACGGAGCTGCAGAATAGCACAAACAATGAGTGCCATGGGGCACAGCAGAACGGAAAATGAAAATGTCAAAGATAAGGGCTGGCAGAGCACTTACCGGTAGTATAGTCGGGTGACAGTTTGCCTATCCTCAGGAAGGCATTCTGACAAATCACATAGTGATGCGGCAGCCAATACTTGGGAAGAAACTGCTTCCCATCAGCAGACTTGGATTTGGACTTGAAGTAGTAGTAGGCTACCCTCTCGTCCCAGTTCAGCACATGAGGGTCCTTCTGCTTCTGAAAGTCAGGCTCCACAGGGCGCAGAGGAGCCCTAAATTGATAAGGGTGTCCCGCTTCTGTCGGTACCCTAACAAAGACAAAGCTATCCCGCCAATCCTTCAGAGTGAGATGAACAGGATAGACCGTCAGATGGTTGGCTCGTACCGAACCCGTGAAGTAGCCATACTCCCCCCCTGCCTCTTAAAGAGAAACAAACACTTGAAAAGGTCCATGGTTAGGGGGAAGTCCAAAGCTTCACAGACCCAAATGAACCCCAGAACCTTCTTCAGAGACTGGGGATTAACCTGGCAGAGCACCATCTTATACTCGCAGAGAACCCACTCCAGAAACCAGTGGATTGGAAACCTAAGCCCAAACTCCAACTGCTTGAGATAAACGGCAGTGTACCCCTCTAGTACATCTGCCAAGCTCTGACCTTCCTTGGGAACTACCACCCAAGACCCACGAAGCGGCTTGATCTCCGCAGCAATCTCGAGGTAATAAGCAGCATGCGCCCGTTTGAACGCATCTGCAGATTTCTTCGCCAAGTAAGGCTTGCCCTTGCTGTGGTAAAGGGCAGTGAGTCGCATCTCATGATCACTGTAGGCCCACTTAACTCTAGGCAGAGTAGGCTTGAACTTATAGTTGGGAGGGAACCTGTTGATCTCAGGACCCAACAGCTCCCGGCGTAAGCCGTCCCAGGGGTCAAAGATCTCCCATTCCTCTGGAACCACCTCGTCCTTACACCGAGGTAGATCCAATTTCAGAAACGGAGACTGAGTATCCATCGGGTAAGGCTCATCTGGCTCAGATGAAGAGGTAGACACCAAGCCTTTCCCAACGGGAGGCGGCAGACTGAGAAGTAGACATTCTGCACAACACAAGAAGTAGAAGACAAAACAATCAGACCTAAAGCCACAATACAAAGTAGTCTGGCACCTCAGACCTACAGACTGAGCTACCAGACTGGGGGGCACGGATATGTATGGTATATGAAGATCATAGATAGCCAAGAAATAGGATATTTTCTTGCTTTTCTTGCAAAAAGATACATGCAAAGTAGTCTGGCACCTCAGACCTACAGACTGAGCTACCAGACTGGGGGGCAAGGATATGTATGGTAGGTGAAGACCAGAGATAGCCAAGAAATAGGATATTTTCTTGCAAATGACACAAACAAAACAATGAAGGCACATCACAGATCTACAGCCCAGCAAATAAAGAGGATAACAGGGTAAACAAACCCTAAAAATCTCACAGACAACAGCCAAGCAGGTAGGCAGAGCAGAGCTCAACTGAAGAAGCAGAGTAGAGCCTACCATCCTGAACAGAGCCCAGCTGAAGAAGCAGAGCAGAGCCTACCATCCAGAACAGTAGAACGGAAATGAAACAACACCAAACAGATCCATGAAACAAGGAAATAAACAATCGCATATGAAGACCAAAGGAAAGAAAACCCTAACCTCCAAAGCACAGGCAAATAAGGGCGTACAAAGGAAAAAAAGGGGGAGAAACCCATAAACACAGAGAGGATCACATCCAAACCATCCAAGGGTGGCTAAAATCAAAAGTAGATCTGGGAAAAAGAGTTTACCTGGATGGAGAACGGAAGACGCTGAGAAAAGAGAAGACGAAAACCACAAACGCAAAAGAATCAACACTTCAAATTGAGCTCCAAACGCAGACAAATCCCAGGAAAATCGAGAGAAATCACTTGAAAATGGCTAGGGCAAAAGGAGATTCTTGGAGAACAACAGGAAAAATTGAGAGCAAAGAGTTCGGAAGAGAAGAGACTGAAAAGTTTCACAAAAGGTCGATTCAGCCTTTAAATAGGCATAATTCGTCCACTCAGCATTAATTTGCCATCATTACATTCCTTGGGAACCCAAAGAGTCACATCAATTCAATTCAATTCAAAATGAATTAATGACCTTTGCTCAACACCCCAACCAAATGGGCGGGAAAAATGGAAGCATTCTGGAGTCTGTGAAGAGCAACTCCCAGAGAGTCACGTATCAGTCTGCAAAGAGCAGAACGCCAGACCAAAAACAAACGTACCCAGCATATTGCAATCTGCAAATACTGGGTCCGAGTGGCAAATTGTATGGGGTCTGCCCAGCAGACCACTGGTCCTGCCACTCCACGTCAGAGCGCCAGGAGCAAAGCAGACCTCCTCAGGCAGACCGCTTCGGACATAACCTCTAGGCTGGAGTTTAATGAAGGCCTTGTTCCACCTTGGCCCACTTTCAAAGAGGCCCACTCACTTTACTAGGTCAGTTGCAAGTCCATGTCTCATATAAATACCCATGCGCATGCATGGGTAAGGTACGTTCAATAAAACACTCACAAAATACTTGCACTTGATACTCGTTTTCTCTCTACTAGAGATCTTGTGCTCAACTTGGACTGACTTAGGCATCGGAGAGGCGATCCTCGGAACCACCCCCGAGGTTTCTCCTTGTTTTGCAGGTAACCACCACCACGAAAGACGTTTTGGAGCCACATTCCACCAAGTATCCACCACCACATACATTGTAGCTGTCTTGGACAGAAAGAATTTGAACACTAATTGCTAACATGATACAAACCCCAAGCTCCGTAGAGAACACCATTCATTGAATCTGGTACTAACTAAGCTCATCTTTGTGGTCATATGAAAACACATTAAACCTTGCAAATGGTGCATGTCCCTAGGAAGCCCTTCTAATTGTGTACATCCTTCGAGAAGTAAAGTTTCTAAATTCAGTAGCTTGCACACTGTATTTGGAAGTGATTTAATGATACGATTATGGGACAAGCTAAGATATCTCAAATGCCTGAGGTTCCCGATTGAGCTCGGCAACTCCTCAAATAAACTATAACCAAGATCCAAAATTCGCAAGCAGTTGAAATTGGATATAATTCTTTCAAGAAAAGATTGACCTAATCGGCAATGACTTACATAACCAACTCGAAATGTTCGGGCGTTTTTGGCTTCAAGAAGCTCTTCGGCAAATTCTTCATAAGAAAAATTGTCATCACTCTCACATCCCCAAACTATATGCCTTGTGAATTTTGAAACGTTGAGCTCCTCCGAAGTTACAATAGCTAATTCTTCTCCCAAAATATTTGAAGCTAGATCATGCAAAAGATCATGCATTTTACAAGGGAATGAAACTCTCTCTATCTCACAACTTGGTTCTTGAATGAGGGATCTTGATGCCAATTCCTTAATATACGAGTATGCACGACCATGAAAATCATCATT
This sequence comes from Patellifolia procumbens, assembly GCA_947645195.1. Classification (NCBI taxonomy): domain Eukaryota; kingdom Viridiplantae; phylum Streptophyta; class Magnoliopsida; order Caryophyllales; family Amaranthaceae; genus Patellifolia; species Patellifolia procumbens. The sequence continues at coordinate 2,136,003 of CANSGD010000502.1, read as the reverse complement.
TCCATTTCCTAGTCGCAACAAGCCGAGTGCACTCCACGTGTATTTTATTTGTACGTTAATATCTATGTCCGTTACATACAATGACAAATAAGTAAACAATGGTTTCAAGTAGGACGGAAGTTTGTCATAACTTACTTTTAAGACTTTTAAGACGTTTTCGTATCGTCCGTCTAACATGGTGAAGCTATCCATCATATCAATTCGTTGCCATTCTCGTTCGTCCCTCTCACTTCTTAGCAAACTTGCCAAACTTTTGACTAGAACTGGAACGCCACAACATTTCTGAACAATAGACCAACCAATGTGATAAAGACTCTCATACCTTCCTTCATCACCTTCCTTGAACGCCAATCGCATAAATATGTACCAACAGATATCATCATGGAGCCTTTCGACATTGTATGTCTCCAGTGTTCGAGTAATAGAAGCAACATTTACTTCTCTTGTGGTAATTAGAATTATGTTGCCTGCTATACCATTTGTGAATATATTCTTGAAATCTAGCCACATGCGAGGGTCATGTGCCCAGACATCGTCCAAAACAAGAAAGTACTTCTTCCCATACAACAATTGTTGGAGGCAACTCACCAATATCTCCAAACTTTGGTTAGAAGTATGAAGATAACCATCATTTTTCAGAATGATCTCTATTATCTGGGATAAGTGAAATCTGTCTGAAACACATGCCCACCGCTTGAGATCGAAGTGACCCACATCACGATATACTAACTTAGTTAACGTTGTTTTCCCAATACCGGCCATCCCAACTAAAGGAAGGACACAAAGCCCGGTACTACAACTATAATAACTGGCTGCTAAGACCCTGCTTATAATATCTTGCTTAGCCTCATCTCTTCCAACAACATCTAAGGATACGTATGTCCATTTTGTCAGCTATGATCTCAAGGTCTTTCTTAGCTGACTTTGCTGCTTTGATCTATTCACTAACAGAGGTATGAGCAACATTAACGGTAAGATGGGCAATCTTTTCTACGATGGATGTGGCTAGTGGCAAAATTATTGCCTCTGCCATGTGTGTGACAATATATGATCAAGATTAAGATAATCCAATGGGAGTGTGTGTTTCAGATTTCAGTTTTCTAGTTGGATATTGAATGATGTTAGGGAAAGAGAAGAGGGTGGTAGACAACTTCTAGTGATTAAGCAACAATAAACAATAGAGGAAACAAGCAACAAACCAAGAAACCAACTAAAGCAAGGAAACAACGAGAAAGACAAGGATTACCGGTGGAAACCCGAGCTCCGGGTGAAAAACCCACCTCTATACACTTTGTATTTCGATGGAGGATGATGAACACAAGCACTTGCATCAATGGTATTCCATTGCAATGCTTACACACAATCTCACAAACCCTAACTTCACTAGGATTACAAATTGTGAGTCTAGCAATCAATGAATGACATAAACAACCCTCACAAATTGCTCTCAAGCTCTAAACAACACTCTTAGAACTTACAATTTAGGGTTAAGTGCTCAATAATACGCTCTCTTACTTTGGGGGAAAACGGGCTCTATTTATAGCCCTTCGTAAAAAAGACGCGTCGTCAAAATAACAGGGCAAGGAGGAGCTTCCGGTCGCGAGTCGCGAGCCACGTCGCGAGTCGCGACGGACCCGCGAGCTGGCCGCGACCTGGGCTCTCCTCCACTTCTCCTTGGCAGCCTCTCTTCTCACCTCGTGAAGCTTCCTTTGACGACGATCTCCACACTCAAGACCCAACAAATGATACATACAGGTAAAATTGAGCAATTGCAATAGCGGATTATAAAGAGGCGGGGCCCGAAGGGAATTGCTATAGTGGACACAATTTTCTCCCCCACCTCATGGCTCATGGATTACGGCTCCATTTGATAGGGTGTAAAATATTTTCAGTGTAAAATAATTTTCATGGAAAACCATTTCAGTGGAAAATACAATTACAAAAGTCGTTTTATTGTTGGGCACCAGGTCAAAAGGACGATAGAAAAATGAAAAATGAAAGGAAAAGTAAGAAGATAGTAGGAAGAGTGTAAAATGGATGTAAGGAAAAAAAGTAGGAAAACAGTTTTCCATCATTGATGAAGTTATCTTACTCCGAGGGAAAATGGTTTTACACTCCTTTGCAAACCAAACAATGTAAAACAAGATAGAGAGAAACAGTTCTCCAGAAAAATGTTTTACGCCTTACCAAAAAGAGATTAGATGGAGTAAAAAAAAATTACTACAAAGCTTACTGAAAAAGGCGCTAAGCACTAATCAAAACTCAGTTATTTCCAAATCCACTCTAGGATCAACGGCTAAGTCTTTTAACTACCAACTTTACAGAGTAATCCATCAATAAATATTAGAAAATTTGTACTAAAATGATTTTCAATTTCTCATGAAATTTCGGGTTTCATTCCACGTCTAGACCAAACTAGAAATTTCAATGTGGACCGCTTTTCTAATTACTTTCTCCATTTTTTATTAGTTGTGCACTTTTGTTTTCACAGACTTCTAGACAATTTTTAGAGAGGAAAGAGACAGAGAGAAAGAAAGAAGGGGGTCCATGTCATCGGAGAGAGATAGTGAGAAAGACTTACCCCAAAAAAGTGTCACAATTAATTCCAAACTCTCTCATTTGAAAAGTGTCACGATTAACAAAAACAGAGGAAGTATTAAAAGTCTTAAAATTGCTATAATACAAAGTAAGACAGTTTATTAGAGATATGTTAGGATACTAAAGATATGGTATATTTAGTATCTTGACATATCTCTAATACAGTTGTATGTGGGATGTGTCTTGAGGAGAGCTTGATGTTTCAACAACTTGGAGTTTTAACCATATGGCTAGGTGTAATTGGTGGTTTATTGTGGGTGGTGAACCATTGGTTTTTTTTTTTTTTGAAATAAGAATTCATTCATTGATTTGAAGTCATACGACATTTACAATAGAAGTCAAAACTAACAAATACATATCAAACTGAAATAAATAAAATTCTAACATAGCAAAACCACGATCGTTGAGAAGATCTAACACTTCTGAAAACTCTCGTCTCTCATATCGCTGTCTGACTGGTGAATACCATCAACCGATTGTAAATGAAGTATTAACGTCTATTGCAACCCCGCACAAAATCCGATCAACAAAGGAACCTTCAGAATCACAGAAATAACAAATAACAAAGTTCCCAAACTCTCACATGGAGAGAGATAAAACCCAATATATGGGTAGGTATAACCCAATAAATGGGTAGAAAAAATCTCCATTAGAGAGAGACTGAAGTTTATTAGCAACAATAACAATGAACAAATTAAGTAAAAGAAAAAAGGGGCTTATCACCGCCCAAAAGGATGGCGGTAGCCCCTTGATAAAAACTAGGGTTTGTGGGAGAAATGAGAGAGAAGAGGAAAAAAGAGAGGAGGCGGCACAAATCCCAACAGCACCTTGATCCATTGGTGAACCATTGGTTTAATGTACTAAACTTGTCGTTTTATGTGCTGGACTCATTATTTGTTTTATAAACTTCTACTAAAAGCCGACTAGCACAAGACCGAGGTGTAGGTTAGTCTCCATCTTATTTTAAATTCAGTTCAGTTCTATACACCTTCACTCATAATTTTAGCATGCTCGTTGATATATTATTATTACTCTAATTTTTTTACTTAGTATTATTATGTTATTGTTATTGTTGTAATAATAATTATTATTCCTAACTATTATTGTTATTATTATTATATTATTAAATATTATTATTATAATCTTAATATTATTGTTATTATTTTAAGTTATCATTAGGTATTGATATATTATTAATAATAATGACTATTTTTATGATTATTATTATTAGTAAGTATTGATTATTTATGATTTATATTATATTAATTTAATATTATTACTAGTATTTATTTATTTATTTATAAATGATTAATAATGACTTGATTATCAACCGAATAAATGTAAAAAGTTTAATTTTGGTGCACCGTTTATATGCCTAGTTGACAAGATTCTTTACTTATTTATATAAAAAATTGATATTATGAAGAAAAAAAATCGGACTTGTCTTTTATGTAAAATACTAAACAAGAAACTACTATATTAATGGCTAAAGACGAGTTTCAAATACCTTGACCAGCAAATCATCATATTTATTAAAATAAGGAGGGAGTATTAATATATGATAGAATGAAAGTAATCCAATAAATAACCCATATAATATAAAGTTCAGATTGTTGTCGTCATTCACGATGTTGTTATTCATCCTATTATGTATGGTGAAATTTCTTCGATTTAAGCGATATAGTCATAGGTCAGTTTCATTACAAACTTGGCCCTCCTCTGTCTATGTACTTTGTAAATCACATTTTTTTTTAAAAATATATATATATAATATACTGACGACTTTAATGGATATGTCCCTAAAATCATCCATATTCCCACTACCCAACTGAGTATACCCACTCGCTCATACTCACCTCATATCCAATTGCCCACCTACACCTCTCCAATATCATTCTATTGATTAAAACATGAAAATCACTTCCCACTATTTAATTACTATGGCAATTTCTCCATTAATATCATTTAATAAACCCCTTGACCAAATGGACTAATAAAGGATAGATTTGGGTTCAAATACTTTTGGACAAATAATAGATTAAGATTATTTAAAGGTTGTCCGATGGTACCGGACAGCATATGCTGAGTGAGTGGATATGGGGCAAGGCGGGCGGATATAGGGCGGGTAAGCCCTCTACTTACCCACTATCCATGACGGGTTTGACTATGTATACTCATACGGCCATACCCACGCACCACCCACAATGATATACCCATCTCCGCCCCAACTATGGAAGGTGCGGCACAAAACCCACCAAATTTTAGCTGCAATTAGTATGTGGTCAATATCAAATTTTTAGGTGATTATGTGTGTCCCAATGGGGAAGGGGTACCCCGCACCCACCCCCCATTATGCCATCCATTGGGGATGCCTATATAGTCGAGAAATCCCACGAAAAATTCGGGAAACCCCCTCAAACTTCCATAGTTCCATTGTAGATAGAGGAGCTTCATTTGAAAACATAAAATATATTATTCCAGAAATAAATAAAAAAAAAGATAGGCAAAGCACAAGCACTGAGAAAGAATCATAATTTATGGTAACCCGAAAAAAAAATGAACTTAAATGATTCTCGTCAACTTAAAGTTTCTGTTTTTCCCATCTCATCCAGCAAACAGATATCCCTGATTTCTCAAATCCTCACCAACCTCTGTATTTGATCCCGGTTCCCAGATTTTTCCCTTGGCACTCGGATTCTATATTTGCCGAGATAATGCAACAGGGGAAGTGTATCTTGTAAGTCGCCCCCACCGTAGATGGGTGCCATCTCTTTTATGTTAAAATCAAAAATAATTGCTCATCCAGGAGGAATTATGCAACTTTGAGGCAAGTTACATCTTTAGGTTAGGGTATTGCCTCTAATTGTACCCCCTAATCCCCACACCAAAAACGCAAAAATGTGTAAGAAAATTTGTAGAGCTTCGACCACATCAGAACACTCGAGAGCCTTTCTTTAACTTGTGTGTCATGCTCCCGTGTTTCTTTCTATGGACTGCAGAGGTTTTTCAGGTCCTCCTCCTTGGCATACCATTTTGGAATTATCTTAGAAATGTGAGGATAAAGATCTTTGTAGGCATTTCTGATGGTACCTTCAGCAACACCAGTAGCAAGTGATATATCTGCACAGAAAAATGGATTTTCATTCTTTTTACGATGATCAATAAATTCAACCTTGCATTCATATCTTCAGGTATACATCAATGTGCAGTAGTTCACGTACTTGCGCACAAAGGCCTTTATTTTTCCTTTTTAACATTCAATGTTGGTTTTATCAAGCAATGAACAAAAAATCAACATTTCAAGATAAATTACACAAGATATACTCTGGATGACAAAGGATGTCTGATTGACTGATTCACTATTGTCAGTAACAGAGCAACTACAGCCAAAATCATCCAATTAGATACTAAATTTTTTTACTTTTTAGGCTCTTGTCATGGGTTCTGTCCTACATCCACTTGGAAGTCCTGTATACACAAATCATTCTTCACCTTATTAGAACACTTCACTCTGATCTTGCACACTTTCACCCATATGTCAAATTGAGCAACACCCATAAGCCAATAATTGTTACCAATAGCACAAGATGAAGTCAACACACATACTGCAGATTAGGGATCCAACCACTTGATAAGAATTATCCACCCCTATCCACAACCTTCTTTCCTGCGTTACTTAAAATTTGGATGACTAACTCACAAATCTCTTAAGGTTAACATGGAAAAGGGAACCAAATTCCTCAAAACGATTCGCATATGGTTCAAAGTTTTTAATTAATTCTCCCATTGGTGTACTTCAACTACTTTCAGAAGACACCATGCCTAAAAGGAATTTAATACTCGATTTTCCACAAAAGCACTCATGACGTCAAATGGGATATAATTGCTGTTACCGTGTGAGTAAACAAATTTTCAGGTGGCTAACGCAAGTAATAGATGGACAAAGGAAAACAATGCGCCCTTAATCATCAGTTGCACATACTATCGTTTGGGTAACTCTTACTACATGGAAATGGATGATTCTTTCTAGAAAACTTTTTAAAACACAAAAGCTAAGGTAACTGACAGCAGAGTGTGTGATACCTTATATTCTCTCAAATAAATCGAGGTACACTTCTCATGTCATCTGTATTCCCATCAAACAGAGGAGGAAAAGCCCCAAAAGCCCACTACTGAAGCACATACTCAACACAGGCACACACACACACACACACACACACACAATCCAGAACAACTTGCGAGCAAGTAATGGATGGGTTGCCTTACTTGTCAGTTTTCACCAGTCACTGAATCATGGACATGATGTTGATGCCCCTTTTAACTTCTAAATCATTTTCTCACCAAAGTCAAAATAATGATTTTATTTTTACGTAAAGAAACACAAAAAGCTGTTTACTTTTCATAGTTTTATGAAGATTGAAAATTATCGTTGAACGCAACACAAAATCGTATCTCACATCTCAGAATAGATAGCACCTAAGAAGTGAACATAAAACAGCTATCACGTGAGCTACATTGTGGTCATGCACCAATTTTTAATATTTGCACAACAGCAACAGCAAGTCATAATCTGCACAGTAAAACAGAAATGAAGAGACAGCATGTGCAACAAAGCCTTTAAAACAAACCTCGTAGGGGTTTCTTTTCCTCTGAGAGCTGAGTAATAATATAAATAACTGCGGCTGCAATGGATATGGGACTTCTTCTGTAAAGATCGCAAGAAAAAGCATGTTAGTACATGCAGGCTTTATTAATTTTTGTAACACGGCAACCATTACAAATATGAGGTGCAGACATCATTTCATACAGAATATAAATCTGCAGATTTTTAGTGACTTGCAACTTCTACAAACAGAATACTAACACGTTAAACCCGCAGAATTTTCACAACAACGCACTACAAACTAAATTACATTATATACCATTAGTCACACACCACAGTGCATCAAATTTTTGTAATAATGACAAGAAATTCAAAATAATGTAAAAATCTTATTCAACACAGGTTATTATGTAGCAAGTGTTTCTTTATAAATAAAAAATTCGAAGTTTGTTTATGATTATACATAAATATGCATATCCAACTTAAACTAGTCGTTACTGCAGTTAAACCTTAGCTGCAGGTTATTTTGTATTGTAAGTACAAAAATTTCCATCCTGGTGCAAAATCTCCCCTATCAAAGACGAATGGCTGCAAAATTCTACATTTTATTATGCATAACAAAGATATTAAAAATACAAAAATAAGCCTTTGAAATCAGTGTCCTGACTATATTTACCCTAGCCTGCTGGGCACAATTCTGATATTTTAATGTCCCCTCTACACACATTCGAATACAACAATAGACTTAATATTTAGAAGTACCACCTTATATCAATTTCTTCTGATTTCTGAACAGCTTCTTGGGCAGATTTCATGGCTTGATTGTTCATACCAAGATTTGAACAAAAACGTCTCTGTAAGAAGTGCCGATCCCATGTCAGTGGCATAGAACCTAATTTCTCACAGCAGAAAATTGAAAATATCCCACAAAGTCCTCTTGTAGAGGGAAAAGGTATTTACCAGGAAGTCTCCAGCATGTATGGTTCCCATGCCAAATGCCTGTCCCGGGTCAGACTCCAGCTGTTTCACAATGTACTCTTTTGCCCGACCAATCTCTTTTTTGGTCGCTCCATTGGCGACAGAACAGATTTCTATATGAAATCCACATGTTCAATGAAGCTCAGACACAGAAAACGGAGGTTTGTCCATAATTTATAAGAATCTAAGGCTGTACCCTTAACAGTACGAGGTTTGTCCTCCTGCCGACAGGCTATGTACAGGCATGCAGCCAATATTGCATCTTGATTTCTTCCTCTACTAGACTTCTGATCTTCTACCTTCTTGTATATCTCACTAGCGCGATCCTGTAAGACGTAGAAAAAAGACCATCACCACAGGTAGAATCAATACCAAATTTAAATGTTAAAAAGCCTCAAAGGTAGTATTACACCTTCATATAGAGGAAGTGCAGCAAGAAGAAAAACATTGGATACTAGCACAAGTGTAAAAAAAACTTTGTGAAACACCATTAAAGAGTTCTTCAAATCAAAAGTTCAAACTCCGCGGTTACGGTAACAGAAGTAGAGGTGAACCAATATTCCTCAATGAAGGTGATGGTCACCCATTAGAGAACCCATTTTACAATAAGTTTATAATGATCTCTAGCAATCAAAACAAAAGACCCAGAGTAGTAAAACATAGGAAAACTGAGCAATGTTGCCAATGCCGCTTAAGCTAGCCATCATTAATCACAAGCAATCCTATCCAAAGGCAATAAAACAAATGAAACTGAAGTAAAACTCATACCTTTATAGTTGAAACAAGTCCCAACCTGAGATGGAAAAAGATCCCCATTAGCTCAACTTGATAATTTGGTTTCGACAACACAAACTAAAAAGTAAATCTTGGTCAAAAAAAGATCGGCAGAAAAACCACCCTTTCAACATCCATAATTTCCAATAAATGATTTGATATAACTTGCAAGTTTTAATAGAGGGAAGGAGACCACACTGTTTTACTTTCACAATTTCTAAACAAAATTAATGCCATACATATGCCAAGTGAGACTAAAATATAGCACACTGCTCAGTCAAAAAAGATGAGTCTGCAACTGCAACGAATTATTTATATAAAAATATATCCAAATACACTAGCATCCATAGTCCAAGTTAAGCAAGAAACTGCTTAGAAGAGAGTATGAGAAAGAAAGACTCCATATCAAAGGAACATGGTCAATAGAACTTATTTGAAGCATTTGCTACAATCATTTTCAAACCCTAAAGTAAAGTTTCGTGTTCTACTCTATGGTGAAGGGCATTATGGAATATGGATATACAAACAATACTCTAAATCAATATTTAGAAAGTTTTAAAAGCAGCAAAATACATGGGCTCTTTGCAAAAATACTAACTCTTGACAATTGTATAACTTGTGACAAAGATCCTGTAAAAAGGCCATATTGTAGGGATTCGAGTTCTTTAAAAGCACAAGAAGCACACAAGAAGGGCAAGGAGAAGAGGAAACACGGATGAATCAGATGCGAGGAGAAAGAGATAAACAATTGACTAAATTGCAGAAAAATCATTTCAATTTTCTATGCTGACATTAGACATAATGTGGAGCTCTTAAAGAGGATGAAACCAATAATCTCAGACACTAAAAAGATATGAATTTAATAACATAATATTCTTTAATTCTGAAATGTGATTGAATGGGTTATTCATAACCACCTTCGTGAGAAATATGTTACTAAATCCCGCCTGCGCTGGCCACAAGAAGTACTTTTCCCCATTTAGCTAGAAGAGATTAGAATGTTAAATCAATTCAATACGAGCTTCTCCTAAGTCTATATAACACCAAATCAAGCATGACAGTAAAACCAAGTTCTATTTGGAACAGTTAAGGGTGTGGTAGTCAAGCTAACTTAACTTATGTATAAATTATTGTAGTTATGAACTCAAACTATTGAAATTTTCATCTAAATCTTTTTTTTAAACAAAAATTGAAATAAATCAAAAAGAAAAGTACTCCAAAAACTGGCTTAAATGGAAAATAACTGGATGAAAAGACGACATGAGAAGAGATGGGACTTCAGAAATACACGCTTCGTTTCTTTTTGCTTGTTCTACTTTCCGTTTTTGTCCTTTTCTTTTTGTTTGTCCTACTAAATCTTTCTTCCTTTGTCCTATAATTTTCTCCATTTTAACATTATTTTTCCACTCATTAGTCCACATATTTCTCCAACATTTCTTTCTCTCTCTCCTTAGCCTTACCCCCAGATGACAATCACATCATTTTTTCATCTCCATCCTTGATAACTGGAGTTACGGTTTATACAGAAAAACAAAGAGAAACGGAGGGAGTATGTCCCAATGAGCAAAATGCGATAGAAAAGACATCTTGGGCTATGTACCAGACGGCAGACGCCTTTTGAATTTTGAGGATTAAGGCTTTGTTATCGTTCTTGTTGTTTTGACAATATGGGATAAACATTCAACATAAGCCAATAAAGTATTGAGAGTTCATCACCAAATACAAATAATTCCAAATTAGTTTAAAGCAAGACCCCAATCTCCCATCTCCTTTTCCTAGTATCTCTATTTTCTATCAATTTCATTTAAACTCCCCCTTCTCGCCATCATCCTGCATCAAAGATAATTTTCAGCAGCCATTCCAAACTCTGTATCATGTGTCTTATCCACAAAAACAATTTCCACTTCAAAGTGAGGCCTATAATGTCAACAATTTAACCAAAACTCCATTCACCAGGGTTAATCAGCAGGGAAAAAAACCCATAACTTTCCTTATCTCGGTTATGAGCTGTAGTAAATGTCTATAAGGATACCATAAACCAAAAATAACTCCAGCCTACATTTAACGTCACTAGGTTGTAACCTCAAACCTAGATAACAAAAACCAAAGTAATCACCTATACACTTTTACAGTATCTTTGCAAATCATGCTTGCTCAGCCTACGAATTTCACCTTCAAAACAAAATTAGGGAACTAAACATCGACACTTCTCACTAACCACACACCTGTGTTCCCCACCTGCTATTCTCTGCTAAAATGTAAAACTCTCATGATCTCAAAATTTAATAAATCATAACATACACATGATAAATCAACCTAACAAGATAACGAACTAATTCCAACAGGATAAGCAGCTACCGTGGTTGGCCTGTGATACTATGATAGTTTAACGTATGATGTACCATATACTATATCAAGTACCATACCAACATGTAAACTTGCAGGCTTTCAAAACCGACCAGCCATATGACACCACAACTCATAGCCCCTTCCACATACTAGTTACAGTTCCCAAAAATACTGACTGCAAAGTATCAACCTGCCCACATTATCTGCAGAAGAATTTTACCAACCAACAAACTAAATCGTCACATTCAGTGGATCATGACTAAAATTTGAAAAAAGAGATGGGAAAAAACGTCAATCTAGGTTTTCTACAAGTTCATCATGAACCAATAACATGTAGCAGCTTCAGACCAGCCGACATCATTACAATACACCACAGCTTAATCTCCACTAAACATAAGAATCACACAACACCAACAAATTCCCGAACTCAATACTACTAATACATTCAATTTCCCTACACTTTCTCGCGGAAGAACACAACAAACTAAATCAACAGATTAATGAGATCATGACCCATAATCCTCAACTCTACTCTTAAACAGCTCAGCCATCTAACAATTATGCCGACGATTGTATTCTTAAGTGATATATAAGTTCATCTTGATGAAAATTGTGCAAATAACGCTATGTTTGGCAACTCATTTCAGCTATACGAGATGAGATACTTAAGATACTGATAAAATTTAACGTGTTTGGCGTACACAATACACCACAGCATAGTATTCAAGACAAAGTCACTCAAAGTTCCCAACTTTTCTCCCCTAAACATCTTTAACAAATTCTATTCGCCTACTTATTCCTGGGGTAAACAAAATCCATTACTTCCTTCAGCATTCAACATTCAACAAAACCAAATCGACACCAAATCTATATTTCTTGTTCAACATATGGAAGTCACTAAATTTCCTAATTTTTGCCCCTAAATTTCTTCAAGTAAAGTACTTTCTGCAACGAACTCACCCATTCAATTCGCCTACTTATTCCTAGGGTAAACAAAATCAATTCTTTCCTTCAACATTCAACAAACCAAAGCAACAAAATATGCTAATCAATCTGCTAAGCAATATGTTACTCTTGTATTTTTGGGTGCAATATAAAGTATCGAAACGATTTTAGGTGTATGGCATATAAAATAACACCACAACTTAGTCTTCAAGATAAAAGTCACTCAAGTTCCTTACTTTTCCCCCCTAAAATTCTCCAACAAAACACTTCCTTCCTGCAACCCAATCCCCTACTCAATTCGCCTACTCATTCATAGGGTAAACAAAATCAAATCTTCCCTTCAACATTCAACATTCAACAAATCAAATCAACACAATATGTTAATCAATCTTAGCTAAGGTATCGAAATGATTTAGGTGTTTGGCCTATAAAATACACCACAACTAAAGGTCATTCAAGTTCCTAACTTTTCTACCCTAAAATTCTTCAACGAAACACTCCCTTCCTGCAACCAAATCCCCTACTCAATTCGCCTCCTTCTTCATAGGGTAAACAAAATCAATTCTTCCCTTCCGCAATCAACATCCAACATCCAACATTCAACATTAAAATCAACACAATATGTTAAAATCATAGCTAAGCAACATTAAAGGTGAGGCAAATTAATAAAAACAAACCGAATTCAAGATAGAAGAAAGCAAATAAAGACAAAAAGTGGATTAAGGAAAGTAGAGACCTATCAGCCATAGTGGCGATGGTCTTGAAGGCAAGAATAAGGCCACGATCAGGATTGGAGCCTCGATTCTGCCAGCGGCCCAAGGACGTGGATAAATAATCACCGGTAGTACCATTAGGCTTAGAAATTACGGTAGACAAACCACCATCAGATAGCAATGGATTTGTAGGTCCACCAACACGAACTGGGTCATTATCATTCGATTCATTTGCAAATGTTCTCCATTCTGATGTTTCATCTATTGAGTGTGATTCCAATACTAATCCACACTCTGAACATACTGTATCCCCTGCTGAATGATCGAACACCACTTCTGTGCACTTCTTACAATCGCTGCAATACGCATCCCCCATTCTTTTTTTTTTGTGTAATTTTTATGAACCCAGAATTTCAATTTTTTATTTTGATTTTGATTGAATTGAATTGGGGGAAATTTGGGGGATGAGAAGAGAGAATCTGGGTTAGGGAGGGGGTAAGGGGATATTTATAGAGGATGAAAGGGGGGGGGTTGTGGGTTTGTTGGATTGTTAGGAAAGTCATGGGAAACTGATGGGTGTATAAACGATGTGGGACCTTTTAAGTTTTTGTATGTTACTACTAGTTACTATGAATTTGTAATTGGAATTTGGACCCCATGGTATGATATTGTAGGTTACTTCTTTTTTGATGTTATTCGTTATTACCACGTTTTTTTATACGTTTTGGGAATGGGTGTTGAATGGTGAATTGGTCAATAGATGTGTAACAGTTGGTTTTAGAGGGTGAGAATAGTAAGGGTATATTTCTTCCGTTGAAAATAGTTGAATTGAAATGAAAATAAGGTGGGAAGAACGGGTTTTAAATACAAGCTGCCAACTTGGTATGATCATGGTATAAAATTAAGGAGTTGAGTTAAGATTAAATATTTAAATTTATACATGTTATATTAACCTGTTTAATTGGAGAATTGTTATTGACATTGTTTTTGTCTGTTATTTTTAGAGGCAGCAAACAATAATATGGTCTGTCAACTTGATTTGATCTTTTATATAAATAAGGAGTTTAGTTTGGGTTGAATATTCAAATTTGATCATTGCTTTGCTTTCTATGTTATATTTGCAGTTTAAGACCTTATAGTTTTTTTAAAACTACTCAAGATTTGTTCTTTTGTTATGAATTAGCCTTTGATGGACTTTCCTCAAAAAAGATTTGTTCTTTTGTTGTTTAATCTTAGATATTGTTTGGTTGACATGGGAATAAATGCATTGCATTTCCATTGATTTACTAAAACTTGTTTCTTGTTCATGTGGGAATTTGCAAATCATGGGAATTTGCAATTACCAAGAGGGGGCTTGGTAAGATAATTTCCCCTACTTGTAGGCAATGCAAATTCCTATGTAATTGTATTGCCTCCATTTTATCGAATTTGAGATAACCAAACAACAAGCACAAAATACAATTCATGGGAATTTTGATTACCCATAAGAATTGAAGGCAGTGAAACAAGGCCTTAGCATTTTGACATGATATTCGCATGGGAAGTGGGTTATGAAAGTACCAAGTTCATTTATTTGGTTAATATGTGGGTGTCGGTGTAGGTGTGGGTGCTTGAGAAGTGGGGTTAAATAAATGGGTCAAAAGTTGTTGATCCCTTAATAAATAGTCGAGTTAGGGTTGTGAAAATTCCATATGTTTAATTATATATATACCACCAGAAACTCGATATTTTTTTTTGGCAAATACAGAAACTCGATATTAACCAAATCGATTGCGTTGTTTTTTTGTCTATAAGATACAGTATTTTATAATTATATCAATGGTGCTTTTGAATGTGAGTCTTACAAAAAAAATAAGAGATCGAAGGCGACAAGTTTTATCTTGCCCCGGGATGGAGCCAATCAGGCTAGTAAAACCAGTTAAAACTCAGACTATAATGGTTGAACCGTTAAGAATAAAAATACACATAAACATAATATTAAATCCTACGAAATAAGAATAAATGTTAGACTTTGAATACAAAAAGAACTATTTTGCTCCCGATAACATTTATTATTGGGCATATTTATTAAAATGCCGAAAAGACCGAGTAATATCTAAATTTATCCGAACTTATTCGACCTTATTTTATCTTATTAGATGAAAACTTACTTCGGCCTTATTTAACTTTATTCGAATTTATGTGAACTTGTTTTTTCTATACTGAAAATAAGTTAAAAATAACGGATTCGCAAAAGTGCGCTCCTAGAATACAATCTAGACGTCAAGGTCGTCAACGCTTCTTCGCTGACGTATGAGGAGATACTTGCATTGCAATGAGGGGGAGCAACTTGCGTTCCATATAGGTGGGCTTCAAAACTGACCTGTCTTACAACTAATTTGGATCTTTGACAACCTAATTTTGCCAAGCTGTGCACAATAGTACTGTTAGTCAAGCTGAAACTGTACCCTCTCTCACTATTACTTTATGAATGCTGACAGCTAAATAGTTGAGTACATATTTCATCATCAATCACACGATCATCCTATGCTTGATTTGGAAATCTATGACATATGTTACATGGATCTTTCTACTTTTCTGTAAACGCAAATGAAAATAGTAGTTACATTTTGACAATAAGTCCACCGTGCACGCGCATCTACGTAGAGGTAGGTGCGCCCAGGTGAAACGCAGCCTTTAAAAAACAAAACGCGGCCTCTACGCTGTTCTGGGAGACGGAATGAACATTGGTTCAATAGTAATGAACAATGGTTCATTGTAAATGAATTCAAATTCCAGAATTTTTTCCCCTTTTATCTCTCCTCTGACAGCTTTTAATTTCAAAAAAAACTTTTCCTCTCTCAATCTCCCACACAACACACAAAACACTTTCTCTCTCTAAACCATTTACTCTCTCTATCAAAGTTTTCTTATGCATTATCTCTCAATCCTTCTCTCAATCCACCATTGTTGTTCATTTCAAATGTCAGTTTTTGTACTCTCTCTCAATCCTTGATCTTCAATTCTCTATCTAATGGTCAGTTTTTTGTTGTACATCCCAAAGGTGAGTTTTTTTTACTCGTTTTTTCTGAGTTTTTTGGGCTTTTGTACTCATTTTCAGGGTTCTTCCTTACTTGTTTTTTACTCTCTAATCCTCATCTTCATCTGGGTATTTTGAGTTCATGCACTCGTTTTTTTTCCACAGATTCAAAATATTTCTCTAAAGGTCATTTTTTTGTTATCCCCCACGTATTTCAGTTATTGCTGATTCCTATTTTGTCGATTCCTAAATGACTACGTATGTTCACTTATGTTGGGCTGATATTCATTGGATATATACTTATGTTCAATCTTAGATGGATTATTGTTCTTATGTAGATTAAAATGCTATTTTGAAATAAAGTTCATCTGTGATGTTCTATTGTTCACCTGAAATACGTTTTTTACGTATGTTGAAATGTCCAACTAAAATTGGTCTTCTAACATGGGGTACATTTGGTATGTTATATTATTCTTCGTGGAATAGTATAATGTTAATTTAAAATGGATTTCATTTGAAAGGGAGGGTTTGGTTCATCCATTATGTTTTAACGTTAATTTGAAAAGGGTTCTTATAGTATGTTGAAATGTTCATCTAAAATGTGGTTGCATTTGAAATGAGGTATTCTTATTCATCTTGAATGTTTGTATGTTCATCTGAAAATGACGTTATTTTGAAATGGGACTACTGGTTCATGTGAAATACTCTAATGTTCATCAGATATTTGTTTTGTTCCTATCTTATAACTTATATATTCATTTCATTCGCTCCATTGTTCATTTCATTTCAGCACTGAAGATCCACAAGCACAACCATAACCCCAACCCTAAAGAATGTTAGTCCTTATAATTATAGGCAATTGTTCACTGCTGTATATGCTTATGTTCATATGAAATGACAATGTTCATCTGGAATATTCTAATGCTCTTTTAACATAGGGTTTTTTATGTTCAAATATTAATCTTGGAAAGGTATATTGTTCATTTGAAATGAATTTCATTGGAATTTGAGATCTTTGGTTCATCCAAAATGTTCTAATGTTCTAATGTTCAACTAATATGTCCATTCATGTTATTAATTTGTTTATTCATTCATGTCATTAAATGGTTCATTCATGTTTTAAATTGTTCATTGATGTCATTTATTTATTCATTCACGTATTATAACGGATTATTCCATACAACTGTTTTATACATGATGTCATTTTATACACTTGTTTACTTTATTTAGTTACATTTATTCCATTCAAATGTTCATTTTGTTTCATTTTATTGTTCATTCCGTTTATTTGATTGTTCATTTATTTGATTATTTTCATTTCACCATTTCATTTCATTTTATTCATTCAATTCAATCATTGTTCTGATTTACTTGCTCATCAAGTTTGCTCCATTGTTCATTTGATCATTTTATTTTAGTCAATTGTACATTTGATCATTTTATTTTAGTCAATTGTCCATTTGATCATTTTATTTTAGTCAATTGTGCATTTGATCATTTAACTTTAGTCAATTATTCATTTGATCATTTCATTTTAGTCAATTGTTCATTCATTTAATTCAATTGTTTATTTCCTAATCTTTTATCCATTGACTATGCAGAAGTGAAAACCCAGAGGCACCACCACAACCCCAGCACCCAATTACAAAAGATCCTGCTGCAACCAAGATAACATATTTATTTCAATTATTTATTTATTCATTTTTCCATTGTTTAATAGTTTTTCCATATTATTCACTAGTTATGTTCATAATTCAGTAATTCCTTCATATTATTCATTTGATTTATTAATTGTTCATTCTTTTTATTTAATTGTACATTAATGTTATTTAATTGTCCATTTAATCATATCATATTAAACAATTGTTCATTAATCATATCATATTATTAAATTGTTCATTGAATTCACTCAATTGTTGATTTGATCATTTAATTTAATTTAATTATTCATTAATTTAATTCAATTGTTCATTCCTATTATTCACTAAGACTTCCCTGTCGTTCATTGTTGATTAGTTTTTACCTGTTATTCATTGTTAATTGGTTCTTTTCTACTATTCAATATTTCATCATTTGTTCAATTGTTCATTTTTTATTCATTTGTACACTCATGTTATTTAATCATATTATATTATTCAATTGTTCATTAAATTCACTCAATTGTTTATTTCATTATTTCATTTAATTCAATTGTTCATTCCTATTGTTCACTATGACTTTTCAGTTGTTCACTAGTTCTTACCTGTTATTCATTGTTAACTAGTTCTTTTCTACTGTTCAATATTTTTTTATTTGTTCAATTGTTTACTCTATTGTTCATCTACCTATATATTGTTCATTCATTTTGTTCAATTGTTCATTCTTTATAACAATTGTTCATTCATTTTATTTAATATTTTACTAGTTTTTCATTGTTGTTCATTATTGTTTTCTAGTTGTACATTGTTCATTAGTTCATTTTTATTGTTCATTCATTTTATTCAATTGTACATTAATTTTGATCTAATATACATTCTTTGTCATCCAATGTTCATTGTTCACTTCATGAATGTGTAGAAGTGATAAACCAAATGTACCACTTGCTACTACCAAACTCTACCCACCAACCAAGGCCGCTACTAAGGGAAAAGCCTCGGCCACAGAGATCAAAACCATAAAACCTGTTGTTAAGAGCAAACCCCTGACTCAAAAGGCCAAAATCCTTGTTGCGAATTCACGTATAGTTGGATGTGAAGATGGAGGAAGCGCGGTCCAGTTTGAGGATATGAGCTAGGTGATCAAGGCAAATCCCGTAATAATGGGGAGACGTTAGGGCTTATTGGCGTCCGTTCCTTTATTTAGTTAGATAGTATAATTATTGTAAAGACGTCATTTGTATATTTTACAACATTTTATTCTAAGCATTGTACTCACTCTTCGGAATCAATAAGAATATTTGCTTCTATTTATTTTCGTATTATTCTTAAATCATTTCTCACCGTTCTTTATTTAATTCATCCTAATTGACGTTATTGATTCATCTGGTCAAAAAGAAATAACAACTATAAATAAATGAAAAAATAATTATTACATTTCAAATCAATGAATACTAATCTAGAAGTATACTTATAAATGAATGAACATCAAATCGGGAATTAAGAATAACTATATTCATCTAATGAACATCTAAGCAACACATAATGAACTTTTGTACAGGCTATATGTACAATTGAGCAATCGTCATGAACATTGATAATAAGTTGTTAAACATTATCGATACCAAAGTTAATTGATAACACTACATGAACATTAGAGCAAATACAATGAACATGTGTACTAATAAGATGATCATTAGATAGTAATTGACAATACATAAAAAATGGTTCCAATACATGAACATTAGATTAAACACAATGAACTTGTGTACCAAGTAGATGAATCATTAAGCAAACATAGTGAACATTAACAAGAAGTACTTTGAAAGTTATCAATACAAAATTAATTTATAACAATTCATGAACATTATAGAGCAACCACAATGAAAGTGTGTACTGATAAGATGAACAATGCATCATATATAATGAACTTTGATAATAAGTACTTGAACATTAACAATCCAAAATTTCATTGATAACAATCCATATCAAACAAAATGAGCTTTTGTACCAAGTAGATGAACTTTTGAACAAACATAATAAACAGTGATAATAAGTACTTAAACATTATCAATAGAAAAGTTCATTAATATTAATACATGAACATTAGAGTAGACACAATGACAGTGTGTACTAATAAGATGAACAATAAATCATACATAATGAACTTAAACAATAACTATTAAACATAAACAAAAGAGAATTTCATTGATAAATATATCCCATTGCCCATTTTCATAAATTAACAATATATCCCATTGGCCAATTATACTCTATATATACCAACAAATGTTTATTTTTTGGTTGTTTACGAATATTGTCCATCTTCTTTTTTAATTATTACAAAATGTTGTATATTTTCCCATTCATATGTTCATTTTAAATTAACTATTGTTTCTTTATCTACTCATTATGGAACTCTATTCCTCATTTATACATAAAATTATATAAGAATAGTATCCTGTTTGTTTAATATATCCATGGGTTCATCTTATGATAATTGATGTTCATTAGTTATTGTATAACTGGGCAAGACGAAATTTCATTTGTTTCTCATTCATGTACATTAGTCATGGGCAAAACACTTTTCTAGCAATACTACATGTTGTTTGTCTTTTTCCAATGTTTATTTATTTTCAACAGGTGTTCATCCCGTGTCAAACATAAGGATAAGGCTGATTTGTGGTTTGTTTTTGTTTTTTTCTTCTCTAATGTTCATTTATTCAGGCATGATGTTCATTCCGTGTCAGACACAAACTGAGCTGTTTTTTCTTGCTGCGTTTTGTTCTGTGGCTGCTGCGTTTTACTTGGGCGCACCTACCTGTCTGTAGGTGCGCGTCCAAGATGGAATTTGCGACATTTTGAGGAGAACCAACTAGGGTGTTGAAAAACATGGATTTGATGTTTGTAGAGTAGAGATAGTTGAAAAGTAAAAGGAAAAAGTGGGTAAATTGATTTTTTAGGGCCTGTTATCGCATCTTATTTTCAGTTCTATTCAGCTTAAATCATTTCAGTTCAGTTCCTATTTTATTTCTCAGATAATAAAACTACTATATATTACGATTAATATTATTTTATCATATTGTTATTAGTATAGTATTAGTATCAGTATTATTACTATTACTATTACTAAAACTATTATTATTACTTTTATTAATATTATTATCATTATTATTATTACAGTTACTATATTATTATTATTATTATTATTATTATTATTATTATTATTATCTTGCTAATTATTATTTTTGCTAATTCCTTTTTTCTATATGATATTGCTAATTATATTGAAAATAATAATTAAAGCATAAGAAGTACACATTTCAATGATATTCGTCATTTCAATAATATATTATTAAAAACTATTATTATCATCAATTAATGTTTATAATATTATATTATATTATTATTACTATTATTTTTTATTAATTTATATTTATTAATTAATAATAGCTAAAAAGGAAGGTGTAACAATTTAAAATAAACGGACAAAGGATGAGTACATGTTTTGATAAAAAAAAGCTCTCCTAGTAGTTTGATTTTTCAAGAAGTTATAAAATCTTTTGTTGACGTAGAAAGTAATCTTTCGGTTACACCATTACTATCCATGTAGGTTTTGGTAGCATTCAACTATCCGTGCTTCAGATTAAAGTCGTTACTCTCAGTAGCGAGTTTAAGGTAAAAGTCGCTAATCAATGTAGCAACTTCTGGTTGAAGCAAAAAAAATGCAAATCTGAGCTTACATGGACGATAATGGTGTACATATGGTTAATTCCGACACAAAGTGGAAGTTATTTGTTGGTTAGAATTATTCAAAAAAAAGCGCCAACTAGACACAAAATCGATATAAACCGAGTCATTTGCCATCTCTAACAATTAATAAATATATTTGGTCCGTGTATATGATATTTTTATTGCTCTAGTGGTGCTTTTGAAATAGATTAAGAAAAGTAAGAACGTTTTTATATTGGAACGCAAAAGTGCAAAGTTTGAAGGCCAAAGACTGGATGTGCAAATGTGCTACAACTTGGATTGGGATTGAATTGTATCGGCCGATAAATCGGCAAATGCCCCGATTGGACTAGTTGAACCATTTAGAAGTACTACCTTCGTTTTTTTTAATATGCATGTTTGCTTTTGCGCTCAGACTAAGGAAAAAGTACAAAAGTAAGAGAGAAGGTTAGTAAAAGTAAGGAAAAAGTGAAAAAGTAGGAGAGTAGGAAAGAAAAAGTAGGAGAGAAGTGTAATAACTAGGTGGATCAACCTTCCATTTATGGGAAAAGGTAGAAAGGTACCAATTTAAAAAAAAATCCAAAATGGAAATAAGTGCATGTTAAAAAAACGGTGGGAGTATATAATAACAAAACTTATGAATTAAGGGTTTGTTCGGCAACTATAGCTGTGGAGATAGCTGTCAGCTATAGGGGTAGCTATCAGTTGTAGTGTGTTAGCTGTCAAAGTAAATGCGTAAGATATTAGTGTTCGGTAAAACTAGCGGTTGGAGTAGCTGTTAATAAATATTTCCTTTATTATTTATTAAAAACTTTATTATATATTTTCCAACCTCTACCTTCAACCACTACCTTTTTTTCGCTTTCACCAACCACTACCTAAACTCTACATCTACCTCTAACAGCTACTTTAACCACTAAATTGCCAAACACATAAATTTATAAATTAAAATTTTGACCTCTACTTTAACTATTACCTCACCTCTACCATTACTTGCCGAACACGCGCTAAGAGATACTTTAAATCAAGGAACGAATTTACTTTGATTTTTTTAGAAAATACCTATCTATATATATAGGAAAAATTGATAGGAATAATCCCACCTTTGGCCGGTCTTCCACCACTGGTACCACCTTCAATTAATCCAGCAATAATCGCACCTTTGACCCTCATATTCTTCCATTGGTCCCTAACCTGTTGGTGACCTACAATCATGGGTAATCTTCCTAATTACGTGATTAATAGAGAATTAAGTATATTTTAAACTTAAATTTCTAATTAAAGTTTTAAATTAGATTTAATTAAAAAAACATTAAAAAGAAAATAAAAACCCACCCCTCCCCTCCCCTTCCCCCACTGCTGCCACCCTCTCCAGCCCCACTGCCAGCCTTCCCTTCCGACAGCCCCACCGCCAGCCTTCCCTTCCGACAGCCCCACCGCCAGCCTTTCCTTCCGACAGCCCCACACTTACCAGCCCCACCACCCACCCTTCCCGCTCCCCTAAAACCACCGCCCTCCCCCTGAAATCACCACCCCTCCTTTCCCACTCCGTAAAATCACCGCCCCTCGCCCTGCAATCGTTTTCCGACGAGTTCCGGCAAAAAAGAAAAACAAAATCTAGGGAACGGGAAGAGAATAAGAGGAAGGTGAGAGAGGGTGGTAATTTCGGGGGTGGGGGAAGGGGTGGTTTTTTTTAAAAAAAGTCAACGGTTATTTTGGCCGGTCAAACAGGTTGCCATCATCCTGTACCAATGGGAGAATATGAGGATCAAAGGTCGGATTATACCTGGATTAATTGAAGAGGGTACCAGTGGTGGAAGACCGACCAAAGGTGGGATTATTCCTATTAATTTTTTCATATATATATTAAAATGCGTAAGCAAGCATTGTAATCTGACAGATGTCGCTCCATGTCACACGTTGTTATAGCGCCACTGTACATCTCACATGGCGATCCATTCTTTTTTTCACCTTCAAAAATGCATGTAAGAAAGTTCAAACCCGCGACCCTTGATTTGGAATATAGTAACTCTACCACTAAGCTACATCATTTTTTGTTGTCATACTTCAAAAACTAGTCCTTTTATCTTACTAAAATCCACAGCTTTAAGTAAACACGCATTGTAGTCTGACACGTATGTAAGAGAGTTTGAACCAATAACTTATCATTTAAAATGTAGTAACACTACCACCAAACTACATCTTTTTTATTGTCATACTCCAATTACTATCATTTTATTTTAAACATAATTTTGGAAAAAAGGGATTATTTTTTTGTCTATTCTCTTTGTTTTACTAAAACCCACAAATTTAAGTCTTCTCCACCATTCATCCCCAATCTTCTCCCCATTCTCTTTCTCATCCTCTTAAATTCCTTTTATATTTTTGTATACTTCAAAACCAAAGTCCTGACGCTAGCAATCTATTATTGATCTAATGAATACTACAAATGAAATATACAACAATTCTCCCCTCAAATATACATCCTTTCATTTCCTTCCTTAATTGTTCAAGTTGTTGTCACACTTTGCCTTTCAAAATTCAATTTCAATATAATTACAAATTTACTTGGCAATTATTGAAATTAGTTCATAATATTATTGCATCATTTTTTTAATGTAAGACAGTAAAAAGACCACGGGGCATCGCCTGGGCGCACAAACTAGTTTTGTTGGATGCTTGACTTTTAGAGTATTTGATTGATTAGACTCATACAATATTAATGGTTGTTTGGTTGACAATCAAAAATGGGGGAAGTGGAAATTCATGGGAATTGTTAAGTGGCAATTTGTTTGGTTGAAACAAAAAGTTGAAAATGGAGGAAATGAGAATTCAAGCGAATTTCCACTTTCCACAAAACATGGGAAATAAATTACCAAGTCCCCCTTGGTCACTCAAAATTCATGAGAATTTCAAAATCCCTTATATCAACCAAACAAGTTTATGAAATTCCTAGGAATTTCTTACGGGAAATAACTTTCCATAAAATATAAATCCCATTAGATATTTACTTCCCATGTAAACCACATAAGCACTTAGTTTAAATCAATTAGTGTTATCAAATAAACAATGGAACAAGAGGAAACCGGATAATTACCACTCCAAGGCACGGAAACTACGCTTTCCTATTAGTTTTATTTCGCCCCTCTAGGATCACCGGGTTACACGAAACAACTAATGAGATACAATGTAGTAACAATTCACTTCTATGATCTTAGAAGAGAATCCTAAAGAACTTGTGTTTGATGTGTTTATGAAGAACACTTAAGAAAGTTAATCAGAAATTCTTAAGCAAGCAATCAAGGTTGTTTTTAAGGATGGAGATCACCTCCTCCTTTTATAGTCACATATGCAAGGGCCCTCATTAAGGACCTTTAATAGGCACCTTAATGAAGTCCTTAATTCAGAGAATAAAGCCAGCCATTAACCATGTAATAACCAAGCAAAAACGCTTCAACGGATATAAACGGACAAAACGTGAACTGAAGCGTCACAGAGCAGTGCCTGGTCGCGACTCGCGAAAACCAGTCGCGACTCGCGACCCAGCTGCCGCGAGCTGCCTGCTCCCTCTTTTCTCTTGTTTTCCGGAATTAATTCTACAACTTCTATTAATTCCCCCATATGTGATTAATCCAAACCCATTACCCTTACAAATGTTCCAACAATACTCCTCCCATTTGTAGGGTAATGTTGAACGGTTTACCTCATGCAAAATCATAAACAAACATGCTCATGCATCACAGAAATATCTAACGATTGAATTTCCACTAGTATATGTAAACTTAACAACAATTAAGATTGAGATGATAGACTAAGCTTTGAATCATTCAACCACTACAAATTATTGAAGTTACAAATACACATAAGCACAAAAACTAATGTTCTTTAAAAACCTCCGACACCTTAGTAGCCATGGTGTCCATATCCATTCATGAGCGTTCCAAGTCAAGCCTAGACTTGTTGAAGCGGCCAAACCCCTAACTCATATAGGTAAATCTTTTCGCACATGCTCCTGCAATTGAGCACTTTATCAAAGATTTATTAAGAACTTACATTCAACCTCCTTTACATTGCAGTATCAAGCACTAACCTTGGAATGTATATCACACAAGTGCTTCCAACCTTTAAAGAAAAGTACTATCCTCATTGAATTTGAGATCTAACGTTGTATTAGACATCAAATTGAGTTTTCCTTAGTTAAAGGTTGATCAATAGGCTTAAGACTCATCCCTTTGTTCATTTTGTTCACTAGTTCCCTTGGCAATGGTTTTGTAAACGTATCCGCCAAGTTTACACTAGACCGAACAAAATCAATGGTTATACAACCATTCCTTATCATTTCACGTACATAGCTATGTCTAACCCCAATGTGCCTTGACTTGCCATTGTAGACTTCACTATTCGCTTTGGCTATTGTGGATGCACTATCACAATGGATAGCTAGAGGAGACATTGGTTTGACCCATAAGTCAACCTCACTCAACACATTCCTTAGCCATTCTGCTTCTTGACAACAAGAAGCTAATGCGATGAATTCCGATGCCATAGTGGAATCGGTAATACATGTTTGCTTCTTAGATGCCCACGAGACGGCACCTCCTCCAAGAAGAAACACCCATCCACTTGTGGAAGAATAATTTTCCTTATTGGATATCCACCTAGCATCCGAGTACCCTTCAATGATTGAAGGTTCTCCCGTATAAGTTAAACCATAATCTTTGGTTTTGTTCAAATACCTTAGTACTCTTCTCAAAGCTTGCCAATGTATCATACTAGGTTTACTAGTATACTGGCTAAGCTTGCCAATAGCAAATGCTATATCCGGCCGAGTGCTAGTCATAGCATACATCAAGCTTCCAACCAAGCTTGCATACTCCAATTGAGCAATAGGAGTACCACTACCCGGAACCAAGTGAATACTAGGATCCATAGGAGTAGCAAAATGAGACGAGTTTGACTCATTGTACCTCTTTACCACTTTCTCAATGTAATGAGCTTGTGATAAAGAAATAGTACCTTTACCTCTCATTATTCTAATACCAAGAATAACATCCGCTTGACCCAAGTCTTTCATTGAGAAGCTACTTGAGAGAAAAGCTTAAGTATTTTCCACTTGTTCCAAATCAGTCCCAAAGATGAGCATATCATCTACATATAAGCAAATTATAACTCCTTTACCGTTATTATCAAATTTGCTATATACACATTTATCGGACTGATTTATTTTAAATCCATTAGCCAAGACTACATCATCAAATTTTTGATGCCATTGCTTTGGTGCTTGCTTAAGTCCATACAAAGATCCAATCAACTTGCAAACCTTAGACTCTTGACCTTTGACCACAAATCTATAGTATTCACCACCCCTATCCGTTCGAATAAGCCTTTTAACTTTTTCACTAAGTTGAAGTTCCACTTCGGTCTTATAGATCTTAAACTTTTCAAGTGCTTCATCTTTTGAGAATAATAAATAAATGTAACAAAACCTTGAAAAATCATCAATAAAAGTTACAACATATTTTTTATTTCCCAAAGATGGTGAACTATGAAAGTCACACAAGTCACTATGCACCAATTCTAGCAATACCGATTGTCTTGTCACACTAGGAAAAGGATTCTTTGTAATTTTGTTTAACATACATGTCTTGCACTTCTCTAAATTCAAATCAAAGGAAGGTATTAAACTTAACTTAGACATGTCATATAATCTACGATAGTTCACATGACATAACCGATTGTGCCATAGAGAAGAAACATCAAGCATGTAAATAGAACTAGCAATTTTATTATCAATGCTAAACTTAAACATTCCATTACAAAAATAACCTTGACCAACATAAATACCACTCTTAGACACTATAAATTTATCGGATTCAAAAACAACCTTAAAACCAAACTTATTCAAAAGTCCTCCCGACACAAGATTTTTCCTAACTTCCGGAACATAAACAACATCCCGGAGAGTTAGAGTCTTTCCCGAGGTTAACAACAATTCTACTTGGCCAATTCCCTTAGCCTTTACCGTAGAATCATTCCCCATGTACAAAATTGGACCATCATCCAATTCCTTCAAAGACTTGAAATGGTGCCTATTATTGCACACATGTCGAGAAGCTCCCGAATCAATCCACCAAGAGTCATCAACCTGCACAACATTAATTTCAGAAATCATAGCAATAAAATTCATTTCTTCAACTATGTTTTCATGTGCAACCATACCTTGGTTTTGACCAACACTAGGTTGATCTTTATTTGTCGTCTTCTTTTTCTTCCAAGACGGACTTTTCTCTTCAAATGAGGACCATTGCATACCCAACAAGTAAGAGTTTTCCTCTTCTTGTTTGCAACGTTGGTTTTAGATTGAGCATTGGATTTCTTGGTCCCATTAGACCCACCAACCTCTTACCATATTAACGGTAGACTTAGGAGCACTAGAATTTGTGTCCTTAACCCCATGTTGAGCCCGGATCCCTTCTTCAATACGAAGATGAGTTCCTAATTGCTCCATGGAAAGATCCTCTTTCTTATGTTTCAAAGTATGTATAGTGTCTTTCCAAGAAGATGGTAGTTTATCAATAATGGAAGCAACGGCAATTGCTTCATCCATTACCATACCATGTGACTTTATTTGATTTAAAATGTGATGAACTTCGTGAAATTGCTCCATTATAGGCCTTTCATTAGTCATTTTAAACATATTAAAATTACTAACAAGAAACTTCTTACTTGAAGCATCTTCCGAGATGTACTTGGCCTCTAGAGAATCCCAAAGCTCCTTTGCACTCTCCACATTTTGGTAAAGATCAAACAAGGCATCCGAAAGTGCATTGAGAATATGACCACGACAAATGTAGTCATCATTCTCCCACTTTGTACGCCTCCTCGTAGTCTCCAAAGGTTCCTCAACCCCTTCTTCCGGATAAGCCGGAATTGGTGTTGTAAGCACATACACCACATTAAGAGGAAATGTATCTTCTTTTGCCAACGACGAAAACCCACACCTTCGAATTTGTCCAACTTTTGGAAGTTCAAAGTAAGGTCTTTGAGTGATGAAGCCATATCCGTAAAGAAAGTAAAACTAATAGATTGTTATCAAATAAACAATGGAACAAGAGGAAACCGGATAATCACCACTCCAAGGCACGGAAACTACGCTTTCCTATTAGTTTTATTTCGCCCCTCTAGGATCACCGGGTTAATTGTTGGAACATTTGTAAGGGTAATGGGTTTGGATTAATCACATATGGGGGAATTAATAGAAGTTGTAGAATTAATTCCGGAAAACAAGAGAAAAGAGGGAGCAGGCAGCTCGCGGCAGCTGGGTCGCGAGTCGCGACTGGTTTTCGCGAGTCGCGACCAGGCACTGCTCTGTGACGCTTCAGTTCACGTTTTGTCCGTTTATATCCGTTGAAGCGTTTTTGCTCGGTTATCCTTGGTTATTACATGGTTAATGGCTGGCTTTATTCTCTGAATTAAGGACTTCATTAAGGTGCCTATTAAAGGTCCTTAATGAGGGCCCTTGCATATGTGACTATAAAAGGAGGAGGTGATCTCCATCCTTAAAAACAACCTTGATTGCTTGCTTAAGAATTTCTGATTAACTTTCTTAAGTGTTCTTCATAAACACATCAAACACAAGTTCTTTAGGATTCTCTTCTAAGATCATAGAAGTGAATTGTTACTCCATTGTATCTCATTAGTTGTTTCGTTTAGTTATGTTGTTGTAACTTTAACTTCATTTGATATTATGTTTATTGTGGACTTGGTCGGTGCCCCTTCAAAGTAAAATCTAAGGATTTGCATTTGGATATAACTTCCTTAAAGTTGCACTTTTTTATTTTGTTAACCAAACAACTTCATGTTTTTCAACTTTGTTAGGATTTATCAGTCTCCATATTTTTCCAGGGGTGTTAGAAGTTGGGGGACTATCGGTTTTATTTATGGTTATTTTATTTTATTTCTTTCACCAATTGTTTGTACTAGTTGTTTATGATGAAAGTTTGCATGTCCATTCGTTATCTGCAAATATAAGATTTAGCAAAACTTACACTGGAGCTATGGACTAAATAATAATACCTCCGTTTTATTTAATCTCTATCATTTCTCTAGGCATGTTAGCATGTTAGCCAATGTACAACTTTGAGACTTAATATATTTTATTTTGCATAGTTAAAAAGTGTAAAAAATAATTTGAAAAATATATATGTAGACGAAGTTAACAAGATTTGATGTAAACAATATTTTTTTATTATGTGTAAACCATGCATAACATGATGGTCTACCTTTTTGCCAAAAATAAAGAGGATGGAGGAATGTTTTTAGAAATCAACTACTCGTCTGATTTGGGTTATTGCTCAAAGTCAAATATCATGATAATCCTATTGGGCTAGCTTCGACCAAAATGAGCAAGTTGTGCTCTATTTTGATGGGCCACCTGATGCTAACCCGACAGCCCAAACCCAAGATATCTTAGGCTTAGACTATACAATTGACTGTTTCATCACTTCATAAAAGCCCAATATTTCCATTTAAACTATTTGGTTCTTCGACTATTCATTTTGTACATAGTAGTAAGGCCCTGTTCTTTCAACTTATTTTCAATTTTTATCAGAAAAATTAAATTCCGTAAGTTCAAATAAGTATTATTTTTCATAAGTTCTAATAAATTCAGATAAGTTTTAATAAATGTTAATAAGGGTTGACCCTTGATACACTTTATGTAGGCTTTTAGCCTCATTTCTCCTCTTGTTTTATACTCTTTTAGAGCTCTTTATTGTGAGATTTGATACGTTTGGGTATGTTTCGTGTTGTTGAGCTTAATTTGTGCAGATTAGGTATTTGATACTTTTTTCCGTCATTTGGAAGCATTGCCCAGAGTGCATAAGGATTCGGAGTAACCCGAGAGCTATTCTGGAGCTCTCGGGATGAAAAGATGCAAGAAAGGAACATCGTAGTGTAGGCCCGGCCACCCAAGCATGGGCGCCCGACCGGGGCTGAGAGCAATTTTTGTCCATTTGAAGAAAATCGCCCAAGTACATTTCGCACGGCCACCCGGGCGCTGGCGGCCCGTTCGGGCCATTTAGCCCGGCCACCCGGGCGGTTGCTGCGAGAAGAGTGAAGAGTGCGTTGGCCGGCCGGCCGGGCGATTTCTCAAAGGGCTCAAATTCTCCGGTTTTTCTTAATTCCGAACTATTCCTATAAATACTAAAATTTAATTTCGATAAGGGATCTTAGTTTATCTTAGTTTTCGAATTAGTTTAATCCTAAACACTTAGTTTTTCTCAAGTTATTTAGTTTGAACTACATTTGATTTCAATAAAGTTGATTACTTTCGCATAGATCTGGTAATCCTTATTCCATTGCTTTTCATCATTTTGATTATTGCTTTCATTAGATCGTAATTATGTCATCTTTGAGTATTATTACGTTAGTTTTAATAGTCATGTCTAAGTAGTTCCTTTTCTAGGGTTTCTAGGGAGAAAAGTCATGCTTGTATTATGATCCTGTTTTGAATGTTTTAGCATTGCTTAGGTTGTGATTAGAGCAATATAGTGTGATTTATTCTTTATGCATGATTCGTGTTAGTGGACAATTTCATGAATTGCGTCTGGCAAATACTAATTTGACCCGATCGTAGGCTTATTAGTAGAGGCTTAGAACACACTATTAATCCTGATTATGTTAGCGGTCGTACTGCATATGTTGGATTATGAGCGTTATGACCTGATAGTAGGCTTAACACCTGCTTTAATTGCTCAACACTAGACCTAGGTTTTGGTTGTGTTTTGAACCCCTGTGATTGATATTTGCATGGTGGACCGAACTAGTACCCTAGACTTTTATTTATCTGATTCACTCTTCGTTTAATTGTCATCCTCATTAGTCTGGTATTAGTTAATTGTTCATCCCTATTTTCCATCTGAAGTGACTTTTTAGTTGACCTTTGGGTACGAAAACTTGTCTCCCTGTGGATTCAACCCGTACTTGCACTTTTAGTTGAACTTTGGGTACGAAAACCTGTCTCCCTGTGGATTCAACCCGTACTTGCAAGGCTCTGCTAACAACAGACACCGTGCACTTGTCGCATATATTTTAAAACCCATCAACCTCACACCGAGTGAACTACCCACCTCTAAAAGAGAGTAGTATTCCACCAGTCTCATTGTATTCGCTACATTTGTTTTTCACAGTTTTCGAAACGCAACTTCAAAAATTAGTAACTCAAATTAGGTATAGAAAAATTATAAAATTATATATTTGAAAGTACCCATTGAGTCGAATCAAATAAGATACCATTGAGTATATTTTTCATTATATAAACTCAAATACAGTTAAAGTTGCAATTTGTATAGTGATCAAAGTCACTATGGGCGTGTTCTCTTCGCCATAATTCAGCTGAACTGAACTGAATTAAATTGAGTTAAATTAATTTGAGTTTAATAAATATATAAATAATATTTAAACAATAATAATATGAATATTAAATAAAAATTATAATGATAAGTAATAATAATGAATAATAATAGTACTCCCTCCGTTCCTTTTTGTTTGTCTTGTTTCCCGAAATGGAATTCCTAAATGTTTGTCTTGTTTAGAATCTTTTCCACTTTTAACATCAACTTTATCCACCTTCTATATAGATTAATGAACCATATTTATTATTTTTCTTCCATCATATTTAATAAAAGTCAAACCACTATCTAAATTACTCCACAAAATTCACTTTCCAACACACATTTATTACATTTTCCCATTATACGAAATAAAAAAGTCAATAACTCTCTTTTCAACTAAGAATCTTATTTAATTAACACATCCTCTTAATGAAAGATTCATTTTTCTTAATTCCCACCCCGATTTCAAACAAGACAAACAAAAGGGAACGGAGGGAGTAGTATTTTGGATATTTTTAAATGATAGTCATAAATAAATAATATTAATAATCATAAATTAATAATAATAATAATAATGATTAATGATTATAATGATAATTAATAACAATTATTCTATTGTCTTTGTATTAATATATTAATACTTGATGATGATTATATAATAACAATAATATCTAAAAAGTAAATTAATATTACTATTTTAATAATTAGATTTAATAATATAATAATATTCAATAATAAAATAATGATTGGGTCGGACGTGCAAAATTGCATCATAAACCGTTTTGAAGTGACTTGATTGGTTTATGTTTTTAACCTAAACCATGTTCCTCCCTAATGATACTAGTTATAATAATGAGTAAAGCTATAATAAAAAAATAATATATAGATATAATAATAATAATAATAATACTTAATAATAATGATATAAAAATAAATAATAATAATAATAAGAGTAATTAGTAAAATAAATTAGACCAACATAATAATAATATTTAACAAAATGGTTATAAAAGAGAACTGAACTGAATTGAATTGAATTGAATTGAACTGAACTGATTGGAGCTGAACTGAACTGAAGTCAACTGATTAGAGCTAAACTGAACTGAACTGAATTGATTAGAGCTGAACTGAAATGAACTGAAAATAAGCTGGCGAGAACATCCCTATGTAGCAAATAAAATGAGACGGAGGGAGTAATGAAAAGTAATAGTGAAATCGAACTCAAAATATTTGATGGCATTTTATATATTGTACTACTTCCTCCGTTTCACAATACTCGCAACGTTTCTTGTTTGCACATTATCCAATGCAATACTTTGAACATTAATATTTTAATTATTGATAAGTAAAAATCATAAAAAGTTAAAATTATAATAGTATGCATTAAGAAAAATCAAATAAGACCTCACATGTCTATATTTTTTCTTATACACTTGAGAAAATATACAGCATAAGATTAGTAAATGAATAATGGTTACTATGCTAATGTTACGAGTATTGAGAAACAGAAACAGATGAAGTATATATTAGTGGTGGGTAAACTAACTAGTGGGCAGATGTAGCAGTGTCTGTCATATACTCTATTCATTTTCTAATGTTTTCTCTTTTGCTATTTCTATAAGTAGAACTTTCGAGAACGAATTAAAACGAAAAGTTGGTAACACTTTAGATAATGGTAGTCCATTTTTGGTGCTCCCGGGAGCACGAAGCATGGTGCACCCAAATATTAAAATAAGTCGTCAGAATGAACATATAGTGAAGTCTGGGAGAACGTAACATTAAAAGGTCATTAAAAAGGACATATGGTGAACACTGGAAGAACATAACATTAAAAGAACATATACTTGAAACAAAAAGAACAAAATATGAAATTTTAAAGAACAAAATACTTTTTTATAAGGACAAAGTACAAATTTCAAAAAACATACACACAAAAAAAACCATCAATTTTAAAAGAACATATACTTCAAACAAAAAGAACAAAATATGAAATTTCAAAGAACAAAATATTTTTACAAAGAACAAAAAACAAATTTCAAATAACATATAATTTTAGAAAAACTGACAATTTTAAAAGAACATAAAGTACTATACAAAAGAATATTTAAAACATGTTTTTTAACTAACATTAATGGAACATTATGCATTATTCAACAAAGCATACACACAACACATCCAAAAAATGGAAGAACACCTGGAGAAGCCGTAGTGAGAAGGAGAGAGAAGGAGACGCCGGAGTGAGGAGGAGAGAGAAGAGGAAATGTCGGTGACGACTTTGCCCTAACCTTAGCTAGCCGCTTTGCCCTAACCATAGCACGTCGCTTTGCCCTAACCATAGCACTCGCTTCGCCCTAACTCTAGTCTACCGCCGCTTTGTCCTAACCCTAACTCGTCGGTGCTCCCTTCTCCGCCACTTTGCCCTATCTCGGTGCAAAGAGCACTATGCTTCGGAGAGCACTGAAATTTTTTCAAGATAACGGAGAGAATAACATCTTATCTTTTTACATTTTACCGAGAAAAATTTGGGATGAGCTCAATTTCCTTTCCCGATCCTCAAGACTTCACGTGTTACAACTTTACAAGCAAACCTCCATCCATAGACCTCTACCCTCACTAATCTACAAAGTGAAGGTAATAGTTATAGAGGATGATTACGATTTGCTTTATTTGTCTAGCTTTGCGGTGGAAAAGACCCCTTAACTCCGGCGATATAAGGGCCGTAGAGATGGGCAAACGCATAATCGAAGAGAAAAAAAAGGTTCTTTAATGAGCATGCTTACAAATTCAATTCAAAGGAAAAGATTTTGGGTGGGACCCCAATGATGGAGATGGTCAGTTGAGTTATGGGTATCTCCTAAACAATGGATGTCTTTTTATTCTTGATGACTTGCAACGTCTTCTGACACCTTAGCTATGGTTTTGAAAATTGTTTTGGCCATTTTTATTTTTAATTTTTTTTAAGAAGGAGTGGTCTGTACAACTGTACTCCGCTCGAGTTTTAATAGGCATTTGAGAATAGAGAGAAGGGTAATGGGAATCCCTACTCTCAAAGTACCCTTAGTGAAATTTAAACCCATAACCTTTAAATTGGAAGAGTGTTATTCTTACCACAGATCAAGTATTACTTGAAATTGTTGTTGGCCATGGTATTATTTGATTGTTAGCCATTAGTCTCTTTGTTCCTATTTAATAGTTACACTTTATTTTATAGGACAATCACATATACGTTTGATAAATTTGTGTGGGAGAGAGAATAATAGGAATTATAATATTAATGTGTTGCGATTAATTACAATTGCATTACTTATATAGAGAGCATAACATAAACTTAACCTAATAAATTTAACCTAATGGGCCTTGCCCATAGATATAGACCTATGGTCCAATATCCTCTAACAACGTTGATTAGTAAGGGAGAGACGGTTGAAAAGGTAAGGTAGATAGGTACTCAGTAATGTTAAGTGGGTTATATGATCGTGACTATTGAATAAGTTATGTATCCAAAATTTTGGAAAAAGAGGAGAAAATGGTTTGTCATTTCAGCTAAAGTAGAATAAGTAAGAGTGTAAATATTAGAAAGATACTACCTGTGTTCACAATAGATGCATCATTTGCATATTGTGTACTATTCACACTTACTTTGATTGACTTTGTTGATCTACATTTTAGAAACACGTGATCATATAGGATCTTGTTTAATTCATCTCAATGCATATTTTTTAAATATCTATTTTTCACTAACTCCGTCCCATATTAGTTGCAACAGTTTGACTGACATACTTGTCAATACATAACTTTGACCATTGATATATCTAACTACTATTT
The DNA here is from genome assembly GCA_947645195.1 of Patellifolia procumbens. Taxonomy (NCBI): domain Eukaryota; kingdom Viridiplantae; phylum Streptophyta; class Magnoliopsida; order Caryophyllales; family Amaranthaceae; genus Patellifolia; species Patellifolia procumbens. The sequence goes on along the minus strand of CANSGD010000502.1, from coordinate 2,100,439 downwards.
GCTAAAAATTATGAAAATTATCAAATTTTCAAATTTTACATTGAAACAAATCTAAGAACATCTTATTTACTAACATTTGATTTTATATGGTATTTAAAAAGAGAAGGTATTGGGTCAAACGCGTCCGACCATAACATTTGGTCGGACGACTTTCAGTTGGTTTCATTTTTGTTTCAGTTGGTTTCATTTTTGTTTCAGTTGGTTTCATTTTTGTTTCATTTGGTTTCAATTTTTGTTCAGTTGGTGTCAATTTTTGTTCAGTTGGTTTCAAATTTTGTTCAGTTGGTTTTAAATTTTGTTCAGTTGATCTTTTTATTTCAGTTGGATGTCTTTTAAGTTCAGTTACTTATTTTATTGTTTCAATTACGTGTTTTAGTCTAACTGAAAACAAAATTTAAGTTAATGAAACAAGATAACTTCTAAATGAAAGCAACTTAGTTTTCAGTTACTTATATTTTTCTTTCAGTTGGTTTTATTTTTGTTTCATTTAACAACTAACTAAAATTTAAAAAATAAAAAACACTAACCTCTGCTTTCCTCTCACTTTCTCCTTCTTCTTCATCAATGGCATCAATGGTAGAAGTTGAAGTATTGTTCATTAAATTAGCATTGTACTCCTTCTTCTTCTTTGTCTACGTTTCTTGCAGTGAATGATGAAGCAATCACCCTTTAGTGCCTTTGAAGATGATGATGGACAATCTTGATTCTTGGATTTTGATGATGCCATCGAAAGCCATCAAATTAGTACTTCATGATGGAAATGCCAGGGGTGAAAGTAGAAGATGGTGGGATCGGTGGTGTCGGCGGAGAGGAAGGAGGAAGGAGTGGTGGCGGCGGCACTCCGTCTGACAGTAATATTGGGTCAGACGGTCTGACCCAATAGTTTCACATTTAAAAATCATGGTCAAAGTAAGACATATATTGTAAAAGTCAAACTGTTGCAACTAATATGGGACAGAGGGAATATAATTTTTACTTATTGATAATTAAAGATATTAATGCTTAAAATATTGCATTGGCAAGTGTGAAAACAAATGATGTATCTATTGTAAAACAGATGAAGTATAATCTAAAAAAAAAAGTGTAACCATTAAATAAAAACATAATAAAATTCATTATGCCACATTATACATTATACAAATATGAAAGTTTAAACTTGACTCTGTTACATAGATAGGTACTTAAATGGATATATCTTTACATTTTGGAAAGTACATACTAGGAAAAGATATTGGTACTCGCAAACAATCTGCTCTTCTGAGCAAGCACAAGTGTTCGTGTAAATATAGTGTGCTCATCCGATCAAATGAGCTGCTCGTCGAGGGTCAAATTCTAGAATTTTCAACCTCGGCCATCGTCTTTTCCTATATTTCCTCCACGTACACTATACTATGTTCTTTTGGACTAAATGGAGCTGAATTGAAGTAAAATACAGAGACACGTGGAGCTGAATTGAATTGAACTAGACTGAAAGTAATGGAGGTGGACCGAACTAAACTGAGCTAAATTAATGACAACTAATCCAGTCCAAAAGAACATGCCTTTATTTTCCCAGTGCCTGCGAGCTATCCAATCGTGTTGGACTTGTTCGACTTCCACATACTCAACGACGAAGTAGTTATCCACTCCATCTATAGATGTTGGAGTTATTAAGTCCCATTTGGGTATCTATTGGAGTTTGTCTTTACTTATAAATTCCAAGATATTTTGCTTCAAAAGAATTAAAACAACTAGAAGTCTCATATAGGTAGTTTCATGAGCATTTACTTTCTTTATTTATCCTCTAATTAGTGGGAGTTATGTTTGGAGTCTAGTAACCACCACACACGCGTAGGGTCGGGCTGAGGTCGTGTGGTGTACATGTTGGCACGATCCATTCATGGGTTTGGTTGGGGTTTTTTTTTTACACCTCAGACCAATTTTGTTCTCGGTAAAAATTGGCATTTTCTAGTTTGAATTCTTGCTTAATTATAAATTGTTACTGTTGTTTTCTTTTCATCACTTCCTTCTTTCCGAAAAAACTAAACCACGCGTTGTCGTTGCAGTTCTATTGGCTCCTCTATATATGTTTGCCAGTTTTCCTATACAACGCACATGAATTCGAAAACTTTCATTATATTGCATCTTTTCTTCTTCTCCCTTTTGATGGGCAATATTCAAGAGTGTTCTAAATCTATTTTTGTTATGACAGATTGAATAGACAATAAAGACAAAGGTTGAGATCAATAAATAACACACATAAATAACGTGGTTCGGTAGTAATGTGCTAGCTACGTCCAGCAAATAGAAGGTTAATACTTCTATTATGGGAGAGAACTGATTACAGATGTGTTAGACAACACCAGATTGAATTGTGAAATGTTAGAATTAATGAAATGAATGGTCCTTTACCCGTTGGAAAGACTAGTCTTCATAAATTAAAAGAATTCGCTCTAGGCAGAAGTTAACTCCAAGGATTATATAATACCTTTAGCAATTAGGGCCTAGAAATCAAAAACTGAACATAAGGGTTAATAGCGAGACCCTCGATGCTTGGTTATTCGAGCCAACAAATAATTCAAAGCATATTCATCAATTTTCCAGTTAACACTGAAAAGATAGAAGTCGTGTATTCCTGGAGGAGCTTGATTGCTAAGAGGTCGTATGTTGTAGTAGGATAAATTCACTTTCAAGACAATATTTCATTCACGCTACGATTATCGGATAGGTTTGTTCAATTGACACCAATTTTTATTCCTACCATAAACACCTAAGCTATAAGGTTAGACCGGATCATATGCGAGAAACCCCAATTTAACGCTGAGATAGGATCGATTATTAAATTGTTTCTTGTAGAATAGAGTATGAACATGTAGTATCAATTGTTTCAAATGGATCTTCTGCTATGGAATTTCGAACAGTTTAATCTTGTAGGATTTTCTACTAATCTATTGCAATTCACAGAATAAAAATGTTAAGTCACATGATGCAACAGTTCACAAATCACAACATGCATATATTCTAAGTCCTTAATTATTCAACTTGCTATTAAATCCATAGGTTAAAATTCCAACTATTCTTATTCTACATTATCCAAGTACTGAATTAATCTGCTCCTCTGTATTTTTTGGTAAGTAATGGTAAGGGAAAAGGAATCCTAAGCTAGACAATCTCCACTTCCAAAGTTCCAATATTGCTGGGCTGATTATTCTATCAACTGAAATTCTCTTGGAGTCACATGATCGAAGTCACGATGGCAAGTTTTAAAGATAATACTTCATTACACATCAAAGAATTATGAATTATGGAGTCAAATGGAGCTCAAGTTCACTACTAAGAGTCTAAATGTTTAATTAGTAGTTACAAAAACTACTTTATATAAGGGTCATTTTGTGGGATGGAGCTCTAAAATTTCGATGAGCCCTTAACATAATTTGTATAAAACATACACAAAGATGGTACGAAGACACTTGGTGAAATATTGGGTTGAGTTGTACATCATAACTAATGGTGCAACAGTTGCACTCAAAAAAATTCGATGTAAGTTTATAATACCATATAGTACCGAGTTTAATGATAAGATTTGTATATCACAATCTTAGAATTTTGAGACAAACCCTACTTATAAAATTGCGTTCTCTTTAACTTTAAAATGATAAGTTTTAGGTATGATCAAGTTCAATTAGGTGAAAACAAAGGTAAATAGGAGTGATTAAGTCCAATCAGGTCTAATAAGTTCAATTTTGAGAAGTTGACATGAAGAGAATGCGTTCAAATCTTAACTCTTAAGAACACTTTAGGGTAGAGACTCTTTTGCCTTTACCTTATTATTTCTAAGAGATCTTGGCTATTGAATCGGCTCACATTAACCTTCAAAATATTCTGATTCAATAAGACACTTTTCCTTACCAACTTAAAAAGGATCGCTCGTCGAATTTGCTATCTTTAAACTAGGATAAGGAAGATTTGTGGCTAGAACATGTGAGAATGTGCAGGCGAGAAAATCAAGTGTTCGTTGGTCACAAACTCACAACTCACAAGTTGTGAAAATATGCACTCATTTCAAGCTGTGTAGAGGCGATCCCCTAATGTGCAGGCGAGAAACAAAGCACATGTTGTACATGTGCTCAGATTCTTATCTAACTTCAACCCCTCCTCCCCATCAATGGATACTAAACTTTTGGCTACCCAATTTGCTAACTTACTCCATTATTCCTATTTTTTGGGGTATGATGATTGACAACATTATTGTAATTATGTGAAAGCTAATGATGGAAAATGTAGTGCAAAATAATATGTTGAATGTATTTTTTTCCCATCAAGGTACTAAAAGAACAATTTTTAGAAGACCAAATGTTTAGTAATTAAGAGTTATTGGTTGAGATGTGTTTTATCAATGTTTTAGTGAGAAAGAGCACCAATTTGACTATTTGAGCCCTAAAATTATATTTATACTTTAACGAAAGAGAGGGGTGGACACCAAAAATAAAATAAGAAAACAAAACTACATAAATCAAGAAAGATAAAGCTGTTATAATCAAGGAAGGTAAGTTTTTAGTTTCTCTTTTTTTTTTAACAAAAATGTCAATCTTTTAGCCATATGTTTCATTTCTCCAAAATTCTTATATGTTACTATTTCGCACGCATAGCGTGCATATAAGGCTAGTGTTATATATTGAAAGATTAAGATACAAGCTGCCAAACTGACATGTCAATGTTAAATTCAGATCGGATTAGAAAAGTTCAAATAAGAAGGAAAGAACGCAGCTCTACTTCTTTTCCAATTTTCTATGATTTCTTCTCTATTTCTGACACCATCTAGGTTTAACTTATACCCATTTTGACTTATGAGCTCCAAGGTTACTTCTTATTTCGGTACATGATTAGCCATTATTTTGAAACTAAATCGAGTAGTCTTTCCTGCTATATATCTCGGTCATGGGCAACTAGGTTCTCCTTGGTATCAATTTTTTGAGACTACACTGCTAATGGATTTATTTCGAAAACTATAATTTCACTTTCTTCCAGCTCCTGATCTCCAATCCTGTTGTCACCTTGAGACTATAATTAAATTTTTCTGGATATCTTCTAAACGTATGTATTCCATGTCTTTGGGTCTTATCAATCCCATTTGTCTGCTGATATAAGTCTTCTTCTATGATAGTATAATTATCTTCTTCGTTTTTAATATCTGAGACAACCCATTTTGTGATATTACACTCGTAATTTGATTCATGTTTTCTAAGCCAATTTCTCTATCAAATAAATCTTGTACTTCTTCAATACTCAGGCGAGATAGGGTCATTTATTTTCAAGGTTCTCTTAACTAGATTTTTGAGCTTTCTGTTTTTGAACTCTATTTTCTTGTTGTTGAAATTCCATTAAGAATTACTCATCTTATTTTGATTCTGAACAGATAGTTATATTTATAAGGGGTGACTTTACCTGACGTTTCACCTCGTTGTGACTCTTGATACCTAATTTTGTCGGCTATAGAAAGATTTAATAAATCTATCTTTTCTTAAACTTGTTTTATTTGTTTTTCAATGTAAACTTATAGTCCTCTGATTTTCCTTTCAACATTCATACTCCGAGCAAAAGCATTTTATGCTTCTAATTTTATCTCCACAAAATGATCGAATATATAGTTTAAGACATGACAAACTACATTATTATTGTATGATAAATGATAATTATGACATATTCGAGTTTTTTTTTGTATTCAACACCAGGATTAGTATGCTCCGTATTTTTTACTTATACCAGTTAAACAACTTGGCTCTGATGCCAAACCAAACGTGTAAAAATACTAAAAATAGTCTAATTATGCTTTAACCATACTTAACTCGAAGGTTTTAAAGTTATAATATAGTTTAAATGTGGATAATTACCTTTTTGCCATTTATGAAAGTTCAATGGCAAAATCGTAAATAAATTAACTATGTCCTGATAATAGGTTTAGATGGCAGTGATAAGGTGACCCTAAGGATGGAAATTCAATTCGACTTCGACTTGAGTCCGATTCGATTTGGAGGGAAAATTCCGTCCAAATCTGAAAACTTAAAATCCTAATGAAATCTGATAGGAGTTAGTCCCAGTTGGACTTAGGTAAAATTCGATCGAGATCCGACTAGAATCCGATTATTACTTGTTAATTAAGGGTAACTTTTTATATATAATATAAGTATGCTTTTCATTATCTTAAATAGTAATTTAATCTGAATTCGAAACAATCTGAAGGAATAGGTTCGAGTCTGTATCCGAGATATATAGTCTGAATCCGAATAGGAGAGAAAATTCCGAGTCCAATAAAGGTGGGGCGGACTTGGAGTTTAGTAAGTCTGATCCATTGTCATCCCTAGGTGATACTAAGAATTGACAACTCTCACGTGAGAGATAAAGAAAAACCATAATCAACCGTTTGGTATCAGTGTGTTTTTCAGTTTTTTGCATTTGAAAGTCATATGATTTATGCCCTATAATAAATAAAAAAAATACAAATTTATTGGAAACATGATGTTGAAAACTGAAAATAAAAAACGATAACGAATTTGCCCCAATTTTGCTATGCTATCACTATTTTGACAACTCTTAGGCTTCGTTCTTTGCAACTTATTTTTGCTTATCTTAACTTATCTGAACTTGTAAAGACTGAAAATCTTATTAAATCCTATTAGACCTTATTCAACCTTATTAAATCTTATTAAACCTTAATAGATCTTATTACATGAAATCTAATTAGACCTTATTAAAACTTTCCGAATTTATAAGTAATGAAAATAAGTAGAAAAGAATGGGCTTTTAAGGTCATCCAAACATTTTCTATTTAACAATTGTGAGTTGTGAGCTGCCCAATCCACGCTTTTGAATTTGACTCCCTAAAACTAAGTACACAACACGCCTCTTCCTCTTTCTATTTAACCCCTTTCCATTTCATACAAGCACCCCTTCATTGACACTTCCCTTTTGGAAGTTTACACCTTTCTCTTACACTTCATTTCTCCCAAACTTCACAAACCCAAAATCCCATTAAAACCCATTAATATTTCACCAGATTCTCTCACAAAAATCCAATCTTTAAAATTTATTTCCCTCATTAAACTCATCTTTCTCTCTCTGTATATAACCTCAGTTTCTGGGTCATAAAAAATGGTGCACTATCAAAGATACTATTACCAACAAATGAAGAAAGGAGAAGGATTAGTTAAGAACTTCATAACAGATGAAGAATCACAAATTAACCTTATTTATGGAAATGGAAGCTATTTTAAAAGAGCAATTAGACCAAAGCTTCTAACTTTCATCTTTATATCTCTTCTTTCATGTAGTCTTATTTGGACTCCTCAGTTCTTTGGCTTTCCTTCCACTTTCTCTCTACTTTGTAAGTTACAATACCCATGTTTTTTTTTCTATGACTTTTGTTTTTGCATGTTTCATATTTTCATGGTTTTTGGCAATTTTTTTCTGTAAAATTTTTTCCTTAGAAAACCCATTTTAAATCAATACTCATTTTCGCAGTACTCGCAATATTTCTTGTTTACGCACGCTATAGTCAATAAACACTATTCAATATAATATTTTGAACCTTACTATGTTTAATTATTGATATATAATAATTATAATAGTTGATATTATGAATATATGTTTAAGATGAATCAAATAAGACCCATTGAGTATATTTTTCTTATATAATTGCGAGAAATATGATATAAGATTGGTAGATTAATAGTAATTACTGTGCTAATCTCGCAAGTATTGAGAAACAGAGGAAGTAGATGTTGTTGTGGGTATAGATACTTGAACACTTTATTTGGGCTAAAATCATGGAAATTTTTCGCAAAATGGTTGGATGGGATATTTGGACACGTGCCTGTGTTTGATATGGGTACTCGAGTCCGAGTAACATAGTTGATTTAATCTAATTTTTGTTTGAAAGCGTGTTTTAATTTTCTAATTTTCTGTGTAAATTATGACAGATTCACTAGGAGCAGAGAATGAGGAATTGGGTTCAAAGCTTCCCTTGTGTTCTTCCGTCTCTAATGGTTTGTTCTTTCTCTTTTTCTTTATATTATAACAAAACTTCCGTTTCGATGAAGGGGTGGTAGCTCAGTGGAGTACTACTACTCCGGATTCGAGGGTTCGAACCCGGAGTTTAAGCAGTCTTTGTATCTTTCTTGATAAGTTAGAGAAAAAAACTTTCATTTTACCCATCAAAGATAGTAGCTTTGTTATTTTTGTAATTTTTGTAAATTTTTATTAGGTAATAGTATTTTTCTTATAACTTGATTAAGATGGTATGAGTGTTGAAGAAAAAGCTTGATATGGTAAAGGCAAAGTGAATCGTAATGCGCAAATTCTATCCTACACACGGAACCATGTAGAGCTACATGCGCACAACTCAAAACGCGTCAGTTAAATGAACATAGTCAGTGAACAATGAACATCACCCAATGAACATCACCCAATGAACATCATCCAATGAACATTACCTAATGAACAATGAACATCACCCAATGAACATTAGTTGGACATCACTCAATGAACATCACCCAATGATCCACCTAATGAACAATGAACATCAGTTGGACATCACCCAATGAACACCAGTTGGTTCTTTTGATTTACTTTTTTGTTCATTTGAGTGAACTTAATGTTCTTTTAACATAAACTGATGTTCATTGGTTGACATTTTCAAATTTTCAAAAATTTGAAAATTTTCATTTCAAATCAATTTTGGAGTCTTGTTCATTGGAGAACTGATTATTGTTCTTTGTGTGTGAACTTAGTGTTCTTTTAACACAAACTGATGTTCATTGGGTGATATTCATGGGTGACGTTCATTGGGTGATGTTCATTGATGTTCATTGGGTGATGTTCATTGATGTTCATTGGGTGATGTCCAACTGATGTTCATTTAGTGACGCTCATTGTTCATTGGTTGATGTTCATTGGGTGATGTTCATTGGACAGTGGGTAATGTTCATCGTGCGCATGGTGCTCACCATAGTTCCGTGTGCAGGATCTACCTATTGATCGTAATGCATTAATTTGTCATTAAGATAGCTGTCAATTGGTAAGTCAATTGCTAGGAGATTGCGTAAAAGAGTTTATATATGCCAAAATATAATCAAACACAAAAAAAAGGAAAACTTTTTCTTTTGCAACTTTTTAATGAATTGCTGCTTACATCAGATGATCAGTTTGCACTTTGAAGTATGTGGGATTTGCATGGATTAGTAAGTTTGAAATAGTCAGATACACCAAAGTTGTTTAAATGCATCAATTTGTTACTGTCATAAGCATTAATTTGTAACTTTGCGTTTGAGCGAAAAAGTGTCACTTGAAAAGTAGCGTAAATAAGAAGTGACTCGTTAAGATTAATAGTGAGACGGCCTTGTGGACCTGTGGTGGGACTTGTTTGATTTGAGGATTTCGTTTTTGTCAAATGCTAAAAACTACAAATCCACAACATATATGAAGAAAAAGAGAAGTGCAAAGGACAATATGTATGACAACCTTGTGTTGATGATCTTTTAATGCTATTATTTTACTGTTTACTCCTTTTAAGCTGTTAAATGTGTTTGCTTAATAGTTATGAATTTTAATTGCAGGAACAATATGCTGTGACAGAAGCAGTATTAGGACAGATATCTGTTTCATGAAGGGTGACATAAGGACACATAAAGCTACTTCTTCAATCTTTCTTTATAATGAAGATGATCCAAGAGGTTTTAATCATAAATGGGAAAATGGGGATGAACTTGCTGAAGAAAACGAATTCCAACGCGAAAAGATCAGGCCTTACACCCGAAAATGGGAGACTAGTGTTATGAACACCATTGAAGAACTTTCCCTTGTGTCAAAGCACAAAACCAGCAATTCCGAGCATAAATGTGATGTTGTCCATGATGTTCCAGCCGTCTTCTTCTCAACTGGAGGATATACTGGAAATGTCTACCACGAATTCAATGACGGTATAATCCCATTGTATATCACTTCTCAGCATTTTAACAAGAAAGTTGTGTTTGTTATCCTTGAATATCATAATTGGTGGTTAACCAAGTACGGGGACATTCTTTCACACTTGACTGATTATCCACCAATCGACTTCAATGGAGATAATCGAACACATTGCTTCCCGGAAACCATTGTAGGTCTGAATATTCATGATGAGCTTGCTATTGATCAATCCTTAATGAGAGAGGACAAGTCAATTCGGGACTTTAGAAACATCTTGGACCGAGCTTATTGGCCTCGGATTAGAGATTTGATATTAGATGAGGAAAGAGAGAAGCAACTCTCACAATCTCCATCCTCAACTCCCTTGCTTGAGCTAGATTATGTACCAAAGAAACCAAAATTGGTCATACTTTCGAGGAATGGGTCCAGGGCAATACTTAATGAAGATTCATTAGTGAAAGTAGCAGAAAATATTGGTTTTCGTGTGGAAGTGGTAAGGCCTGAACGAACCACTGAGTTAGCGAAGATCTATAGGGCGCTTAACTCGAGTGATGTGATGGTTGGAGTTCATGGTGCAGCTATGACACATTTTCTCTTTGTAAAGCCAAGTCGTGTTTTCATCCAAGTTGTTCCCTTAGGAACCGATTGGGCGGCTCAGACTTACTATGGGGATCCTGCGATGAAGCTTGGTTTGAAGTATATTGGGTACAAAATTCTTCCAAGAGAGAGCTCATTACATGATGATTATGATATTAAGGATCCTGTTCTAAGCGATCCTGATAGTGTGAACAAGAGAGGATGGGAGTACACTAAGAGGATCTATTTGGATAAGCAGAATGTGAAGTTAGATCTTAGGAGATTCAAGAAACGGCTCGTTCATGCGTATGATTATTTGGCTCTTAGGCAAATTCGAGGATCTCTCTCTTGAGGTGTTGATTCTGTTGAACTCTGCTGGTTTGCCTCTTCTTTTGGTTCTTTGGTTCTTTTGTTCATTGGTTTCAAAAATGACTTGTGGTTGGATCCGCCGGTGGAGGTAGCCGACCCTTTGCGCGCCCACCTCCACATGACATTCTTCTAATGGTCATCTATTGATGGATGTTGTCCATTAGCCTAATGCCACATGGCTAACGCGTGGTGGAGGGTTGGATACCCTGTGACTACATCCAACCATAACCTTTGAGAAACAAAATATTGTAAATGAATACTATAATTAGATGGTTTAGGAAAAACTTATTTATTCATTTAATTTTCTTTTTGTAGAGATTGTAACCTGTCATGTAAATGCAAAGAATAATATTGGTTTGTCAAAGAGAAACACCTTTTGCTGCCCCATTCATATTGCACTATGAAGAGAATCTCAGCTTTCCAGATCAAATTGTATTGGAGATGCTTCTGCCAACCTTAATAATCGAACTATTGATACCAAACATGACTTGGTGGGGGTTGTGTTTTCTCCCCTTAAGAAAATAAATAAGTTCTTGGTTTGAACAAGTCTAACAAGGATTGACGAGGTCCAATTAGGTACGGATATAAGGTGAAAATGATATGATTAGGATCAATTAGGTACGTGTATAAGGTGAAATGATATGATCAAGTCAACTAAGTTTTGTTGATATAGGTTCAGGGCTTTAGGCAAAGAGAACACATTCTAATAATATTTCACCCGTTTACCAAAAATTGCAATCTTTTGACTTTAACACTTGCCAATGCATAAAAATATAAATAATCTAAAAATAATTATTGCGCAAAATCCAATAATATATTACTTGCTAAAATTTTATTATCTATAATTAATCAAAAATCATGATCAAAGTAAAGTAAGTAAATAATGCAAAGTTTAATTTTTGCAATTTTTAAGAAGTAGAAGTAGTTTATATCCACACTCTAAAGTCAAACCTACACTATAAGCACATTAGGGGCGGGAATTGTTTACACTTTTCTTCTATTCTCAAAAGCCTTGTTTATGTATGCGTTCTCCTAAATTACAAAGATAAATTTCATGTTTAATAAGTTCATGTAAGTTTAGATAACTCGTAATATAATACTATATTTTAATAAATACTAATAAATATTAACACCTTATAAAATGAATTTCAAAAAGTTCAGATAAGTTCTAATATCTCAAGCTTTATATGATACCGGATTATTTTGTGCAAGATTCTAACATGTCACTCTATCTATCCAACCAGAAAAAAAAATTCTCCAGCTACTGGTGTGTTGGTGCCAGTAAGATAACATGGCTCACTGCCAAAATAAAAAATAAAAATAACATGGCTAGTTGCTTGTAATTCCTATAAAATGTCTGCCAGCCTATTTTTAAGAAAAAATATTCATATTGTAAAGTCATTGTCCCACCTAGGGATTGGATCTTCATCAAAAATAGAGCAATCCAATTAGATAAACACTGTTTTGATCTGGGCTTGGTCAGCTTGGACCAATAAGTATACAGCTAGTCATTTTCTTGAAAAACTAGTTTCATTCACATAACGGCTATATGCATGCAAGCACCAATAGTGACATGTGCATATAAATCTAAAATTATTCTGGATTACATAGTACATAAGATAAGGTGGTCATACATGAAAAATACTTGTCATTTAACTTTTTCATTCATGCTACTCAACTAAATGTAAAAACTTTGTATCAAACCATATGAAGCATATAATTAGAGATAAATAGAGTATTAATATTTTGGATAAGGTGTCTAATGCAGACACGCGGATTGGTTTTTAGTCTTGTCATCTCGGATTTCGTGTCAGTTATGAATCGGGTGGGATAAGCTTTGACCTCTCTAATTGTGACTGTTAGCAAGAGCTAGTTTTTACCCCGGTGTGCTCTGCACGAGTTTATGAAACTTGTCTTAGATGCCTAAATGTTAATGTTGATTTATTGAAGTAATATAATCTAGAAACCAAGTAGTATTCGGTGTAGTTGGTAGGAAGTGTAGCTTGTGATCACAAGTCCAACTACTGTATAAACTCCTTGGGGATGGAGATTTCTCTTATCCTTTACCCCACTCCGATATCCAAGAGTTTGGTCTAAAAAAGAAGAAATAGATTTACTCGCGAGAAGTTCTTAGGTCATTGGGGCCGTTCTTGTTACCATTTAAACTTAAAATAATACTTACAAATTACATTTTCAGGGGTTGAATAAAGCTTCGACTTTTTCCATTTAGATTTCTAATTTTTAGCTATTTAGCCATCCTCTATATAATTTCATCTCTTAGAGGTATGTATAGAGAGGTTTGGTGCAACATGTAGCCAAACCACATGGATCTACCAACGGTGGATTTTTCATACTAAATGAATTAGCAATATGAGCATGCATTGATGACAAAGATCTTTAAGAAAGCAGATTACATAAAATATGAGTAAGAACTGGAAATGTTCGAAATGCTCAACAATCTACAACAGAATGAATACTTTTTATTGAAGTATAAGTATTGCGAATATTACAACAACAACAACAAAGCTTTAGATCCAAAAATGAATAAAAAAAACGAGTAATTGGAAAAATTGATATTGAGGTGAAAACACCAAATTCCCATTGTGGTGTGGTACATTTTCTAATTTCTATCTACATCAATGTCATCTAGTCCCTCAAAGTAAAACCCCTTGAGTGAGTTCTACCCTCCACTTAAAGACTTAACCTATGAGCTAGTATGTGCTTCAAGTCGAAGCATCTTGTATCTATCATCTACCCATTGAATTTACATCCAACGATTTGTTATCTTAGTTGATGAGCGCATTGGAGGCGGTGTTTTTGCATTCCTACTGTCATTTGAACCTACATAAAACCAAGATAAGAATGTATAAAAAATAGCTCATTTTCCTGCAAAGCATTTAGAACTAATTCATCCACATTGGATGCTTCATGTTTCTACTTACGAGCATCATTCGATGTGCCTCCAAGAGAAGATCTTCTATCTGAACCTGGTGGTAGAGGAATGCCAGTTAGTGACTGTCTCCTCTGAGTTCTTGCTTTAGCTGTTGAGGGTGATCTTGCTTCATCACCATTATTTTTTCCCTTCAACGCTGATGATTCCAGCTTTTGTTGCTGGTTCCTATAGTTTCACAAAGACCCTTCAGATAACTAGACAGTTGACAGCAAAAAACACTCACAGAAATGATAAAGATATATATGCTAGTCAAATTATCAACATTTACCTTTTCTCAGAACCATTGATCAACTTCCCTATACTTCTAAGTGATCTTTTGATTTGAGATCCCTTCCTATTTGTACTTTTTGCAATGCCAGGAGTCTGCATCTCACCCCGGTCATGTTTTTGCTGCTCTGGTGTTTTTAATGGTTGTAATGATGGAAATTTTGTGGCACAGTCTGTGAAAGTTGGTCCAGTTACACAAGCAGCCGCTGGTAGTGGGCTTTTAGGAAATTCCATAATGCTGATATAATCCTTAGAACTCACAACAACATCAGCTGAATGCAAGGCCTTTTTTGTACAATCCTTTGAACCTTCCAAGCTTAACCTTCGAACACGAACAGAAGTCTGTGGTGTTTTAGTGCTCTTTCTGATGTCAGCTATAGGCTTCATAGAATTGGGATTCTCAATGCTCAGTCGGCGTGATCTTAGAGGGGTTTGCTTTCTTAGGGTGGTTTTCCCTTCAAAAGGAGATTTGAGTTCCTTCAGTTTTTGTTTTTTATCACTTCTGTTAATCATGGGATTTTCGATGCTCAGCCTCCGGGATCTTGGGAAAGACCCTTCAAGCATTTCTTTCTCACCTGCTGTTGTATTAGTGAGGCTGGGGTTTTCTGTTGTTTTTCGTTGCTTAAAAGGCGAAGTTGCCAGCTTTTCAGATTTCATGCTTCCTGTATTCTCCATGCTCAGTCTTCGCGTTCTAACAGGACTTTTTGCGATTATTGTTCTGGCTTTATCACATGGTGATCTCAGCTGCCTATTAGGCTGTGGACTCCTCGCGTCTTTGTCCCCTAGTGCACTCTTAAGGTTCTCAATCTGCATGTTAGATTCCATAAGTTTCATACCATTGCTTCAAGTACTGTAGCTTACTTAACAGGATGTGCCTCAAAACTAAAGATGAACCTCACATTTACAAGGACGAAAAAGAAGCAATCCCTTCAAAAATTTCACTGAATAAAATCTTATATACCTCTTGTTTTAGTTCCATTACTTCTATGTTCTTTTTGTTTGACTGAGCAGCTCCGAGCTCAATAGTTGAGATCTTTTGTGCGAACTTTAAGGTACTAACTGTCTCGGTGAAGTTAGCTTCTTCTGGAATTACATGTGCGAATACCACTACCTTCGCATTTCCTCCTACAATTTTACATTGCCATATTAGATATACAACAAGACGTCTATATAATATCATTATGTGCAGGAGTTTTCAACTTCTGAACAAAGAAAGAAAGTATTACCTAAAGCATCTTGCAAAAGTGATGTAAGTTTACTACTAGCTCTTTGATGAATGTTGGAACTTTTCTGAGAAAGTGATGTGATGACATCTTCCAAGCAGGAGAGGGACTTGTCATCTTCTCCACTAGCAGCGAGATCTATCAAGTGAAGGCAACCACGGAAAATATTTCCCGATGTATCCTTGCCATGTACATGTACAGTAACGACACTACAAGAGAAGCAAAAGGATTATTACTGTCGGAATGCAAGAATATCATCCATAGCATAAAGAAAGTTTTAGAGCCCACTGACCTATGATAATGAGTGTTTAGGCTGTTTATCTTCGAAGCAATGATTTCCTTATGTTTTCTTTCACCACATTTAACTAAATTGATAGCATCAATGCTTGACTTCACAGAATGGAATATAGCATCTGGAAGACTTGATTCACCATCAGATTCCAAAAGGTCTTGTATTTGTTCATTGTATATCCCAACCATTTGAACACGCACGTCATAATTTATGTCTTGCCTCATATCAGCTGTTTGAAAAAGGTCATTTAAAGCAAAGAAGTTGACGCCCATCTCCTTATCCGAGATACCTGATGAACCATACTAAAATAGAGGGATTCAAGAATAGAGCTTGATGATAAAACACTGACTAGTCATTTACATTGGCTGTTACAGCAAAATCTAAACAAAGATGAGCAATGCCTACCATAGTGTGGGTCTTGCCAGATCCAGTTTGACCATAAGCCAAAATGCACACATTGTAACCCTCCATGACAGACCTGATCAATGGGTGAATTTCCTTGAACAGCTCATCTGTTTAGGAAAGAAGTTTCAGCAGCCAGAGTTAGAACAAGTAAAGCATCCGAATTAGAACAAGCTACACACTCAGTCATGTACCTTGAGTAGCTGCTGAGCCATACACTCGATTAAACTGAAAAGCTTTTCTTCCATCAAGTCTTGGTTTCAATGGATCAACAACCACTAGCGAACCATCCTGCCCTATAAATTCTACCACATTCTTTGCTTCTGTATTGAGAATGGGTCTGATCCTGCAGTAAACTCTAACATTTCCTGGAAAAGAAAAACATTAGGAAGCAACATTCTAATGGCTTCTAGCTTCAAAGGAAATTCTTGGTTTCTCAAAATACGAATTGACATCCAAACTCACCCTTTAAGTCTTGGGCCATGTTGTATAGCTTCCTGTTCTCTTGGACAACTTTTTGGTAACTTCGTGCAGGAGCGGACATCTCTTCGACCAGGCTTCCTGAATAATCCAAGGAATCATTTCACCAACTAGTTGGTACTTGAGCAAAGACACAACAGAATTCAATATAGCTTGAGTCGAATGGCTCACCTAATTGCATAAAATCATTCAACAGCTGAGATTGCAAGTCTTCAAACTCTCTTTTTGTATCGCACCATAAGGCTTTTATATTCTGCAATATAGATAATGTCGCTTAAGGAATCAAATCTATCTAGGAAAACGCTGAAGCAAAATATGTTTATAATTTCCCTGAAGCTTTTCTCAATATGATATTGAGGGGGTCAGAATGCACACCGAAAGGTCACGTTCTTGACTTCGGAGCTTATGCCAATGATCCGTGCTGCCTTTTCTTGTCCAAGTTCTTTGGCACTGCAATGGCTTTGAGGAAGTTGGTTTGGAAGGAATCAGTCATCATAGTTAAGAAAAAATACATCTTCAGCATGTACTGCATAACAAATGGAAAAACTTCATAGTCCCCTGAGTGACAGATTTAGATGTTGTAACACCTCCTAAACAGTGAGCTGAATAAGCAAATGAGCATAGTTTATGGTGCACGTTTCTAACATGAACATACCTCATCAAATAGTCTATTAAGTATATAACAAAACAAAGGGGTTATTTTGTTTGCCATAACATTATTGCATGCTTCCGATAGATATTTCTTTGGTGATCCAACTCAAATGATTATAGTGAATTCTAGAATAGATTCTCCCAAGGTTATTGTTAGACCACTTCAAAAGTTTAGTTCAAAATTAACGAGGACAAAGATATTTGAACTGGAAAAGCCTATGTCTTCTTAGTCTTATACATGCTTGTTACAAATACACAGCTGAATAAACTAGAATCAGGATGCTCTTAGCTAAAAGCTTAGTTGTTCAACCAGATTAGGTAGTCTAACCATTGAGGCGTTGATCATCTCTAAAATGTACAACTTCATCAATTACCATTTGCTCATGCTAGTTTCCCATTGCAATCTTATGCAGAAGTAGTTGCTGCCAGCTAATCCAATAGACATGAGTAATTCATGGAGAAACAGTATTTTGAGTTGCAAGACGAAACAAACCTCTGGGCTCGTCAGTATAGATAAATTCTCCTTAAGTACAGATGCCGGAGCATGTGAAACACCGGCTTCTCCAGAGCTATCTTGAGAGCAAGATTTTAGCTGAAACATAGTAAGCAGAATTCAGATTTTTACTAGAAATAAACTATGCATCTAGGTCCATATATATTAACACAAGTAATACTAACCATTGGATTTTTATTTCTCAATTTCTCCTCCAAACACATAGATAAAATGTCACTGAAGAGTTGGACTGGATCCTGCCAAAAAGAACCCGAAAGTGAGTGTAAAATTCATGAAATACCATTTTTATTTTGTATCTTTTGGGTGGGGGGAAGAGACAGGCACTTTACCTGGCTTCCATCATGGAAGTAAGTAAGAAAATTGTCATTGATATTTTCCTTTGAATCAACAATATGGCTTGTAAGTGCCTTGGCAATGGAATCTACAAAAGCCAAATGAAAGACAACACTGAATCCGAGTGAGAGCAGGAATCAAAAGATGGTTGCTTGGCTAGCAAACTGTACTGCTGATGAAATTAAGGTCCTGTGAAATGGTGTCTCTCCTAGATATTCCCCCAACGCCAACTAATCTCACCGATAAATCTACCAAGAGAAGAAAACGAAAAAAATCCCAAGATAGCTTGACAGTTGACATTGAAATGGTTTGCCTAATCTCCTAATCAGACTGAATATCATTCTTGCATCTAGCCTTTAGCACACTGTGTACTAAATAGAAGTTCTAACATGAGGAGAGATGTCAAGCTCATAAAGCTTCATTTGAACTGAAATTCTCAATGCTATAAGAGGCGGCTGCTAATTTGTGAAAGATTTGTTAATTGTAAGATTATATTAATGTATAATAATTCCACAAAGGACTTAAGTAGTATACTTGCATTTAAAGTGAAATACTCATCAAATTAGTAAATTCTTATGCATGTACTAGAGCACAAGCAATATCAAAACAAGAATAAGGCGAAAGAGTACCTGTAAGCGACTGTTTCTCATCCGGAACAGCCATGTCTAAACGCTTACAAGGTTGTCCAGCAATCATGCTTAGGGGCCTTGTGAAGTTCTTAGCAGCAGATTGCAGAACTAGTGGAGATTTAACTGTTACATGCTTGTAAACTCCGTTCCCACCACTCCACTCCTTCCACTCATGATAAGATTTAAGTGCTAAAACACAATCAGCTATCCTAGCTGCAGATTCTGCCTCAAAATTTTCCTGAATTTATAAAAGCAAAGATTCACATTTAGAACATCAAGTAGAAGATTTTGATATCATGTATCAAAGTTGTGAGTTAAACAACTAATCTAATTATGAGCAATCAAACTTTATGAAACATATTCTATGCAAACATCAGTTAATACCCTTTCGAGGTCAGAAGCTTCGAAAGCAGGAAGCTTCAATATTTTGACTGCCATGAGGAAATTCCGAACATTTTCGAAGTACTGATAAGCAGGCAATGGCTTTGAATCCCATAATGTTGATTCTGATGCCACAGGCTCATTATTGTTCACAACCTACAAATCAGCCCCCAAAAAACAATACCATAAGAAACTTCAAAACAGCCAAATTATAACCAAGAGTTACAACATCAGCACAAAATGTTACTCCCAAAATGTAACCTTCAAAGATTAACGAAAGCGAACACGGATAAGAAGGAGGGAAGTAGACACCTTGGGTATACATCCAGGTTGAATTTTGTTAATGACATTGCAGAGAATTATGCCATTTCTCAAGCAAGAAATGAACTCTCTCACAGATGGTTCACTAGGAATTCCAAGTGGACCCACAAAACATTCTAGCCAGTGTACTGCCTGATATCTCCTAAGAGCTGCATCATCATCACACATTTTTTTTCACAAATCAAATTCTTAGCAAAATCAGGAAAAAGAAAAGCAGAATGATTAGAATCTGAAGGAGGGATTTAAAGAAACAGAAGTCTTCAAATTTTATATTAAGGAAATTGTATTAAAATGTAAATAAATATTGAAAATCTTATCAATTTTAGGAAACAAATATGATTGTTGAAATGTGAAAAGAGGGGGAAAATGAAATGAAAGTAGAACCTTAATTTTCTTCCATTTTTATACAATATAATAAGGGTGAATATGTTGCCAAGATAATTTTTGACAATGTTGAGGCAAATATGAATGAAAAATGACTAAAACATTTCCATTTCTAGTATAATTGCTTCGTTGCCATCAAAAACTGTCTTGGCAATAGCTTTACTCTATAAGCAAGAGGAAGGGTGGACACCGAAGATCAATATTTTTATTTATTTTTTAATTTGCATAACTTCATCCATATAATTATATGACTTTGCTATTACTTAATTTTTTATAAATACCGTAAACAAAAACTATACATGTTTTCGTACATCGTGAGCATATAAGACTAGTAATACAATATGCAAACCAAGAATATAACTTCGAATTACCCAGAATACAAATTATGCAAGTTTTCAATTTTCTTCCATTTTTATACAATATGAGATATTGCCAATGCAATTTTTGATGGTGCTGAAAAATGAATAAAAAATGTAAAATATTTCCATTTCGAGTATAATCGGCTTGGCGCCATCAAAATTAGCCTTGGCAATATATTCAGCTTAGAGTATAATAATTTACAATAAAAATAAAACATCAATTTTTTGGCGCACACCCAGAAAATAAATTTATGCAAGTTTTCAATTTTCTTCCATATTCATCTTTGGCAGTTAGCATAATTACCCAGAATCAATTAAGATCAAATTGGATTATGTACCAAAACAAGACATCATGTATATTTCTTTCCATTTCAGTCAATTTATAGTTCATAAATTTCCCCAAAAATATTAAAAAAGAAAGAAAATAGTACCCGCTTCTTCGGCTTTTCTTGAAGCTAAATGAAAATCGTGAAACTCCCCACTTCTAGTAGTTTCCGCCATTAATGACCTGCAACTCCTAACATTAAAGAAGAAGAAGAGAACAATTTTAGCTTATAGTAACAGATTATAGATGAGAGAAATCAAATTGAAGGATCAAGAACTCACATTTTTCAATTTTATGATATGATTTATGCAATTTTATGGGTATTTTAGGAGGATTATACTGATTTAATTAAAGTACAAGCATGAAGAAATCAAAAGGCCTAAGTTGAGAATAACCATCTCTAGTTACCGTTATAGTTTCAGTTTTTCTTTTTGAATTCAAATTGTGGGGCCAAAGGCTTAAGTTGGGTTTATCCGTTTTATATTGGATAATTGGACATTCTAGTGTTGGGCTATTTTCTTGGATTCATGGTTTGACACACACACATTCATATTGACAATGGCCTCTTTTCTAGTTTCATATTTAGGCTCTGCTCTTTTGAACTGAACTGAACTGCACTGAACGGTAGCGAATTGAACTGAAGTGATATTATAAGATGAATGTAGCTGAACTAAATTGAAATTTACTTAACAGAGTTCAATTGAGTTGAACTGTAATATTTTTCAATTAATCCAGTCTAAAAGAACATGACCTTATTATATGATCTTATATGGATTAATGGTTTGACATACACACATTCGTATTGGTATAGCGTAAAGTGCTTGATGACGGATTTGTTCGGCCCACTTTTAGATGTGGTCGAATTTTTGGCATGATTTAGGCTTGACAACCTGATTTTCTACATAAAAGAATCGGTCCAAGGGGCAAAACAATAGATATACCACCAAAAAAAATTAAATCTAAAGTGAACCGTCATACTCTCGTAGTTAACCATCAATTGCACAATATCTATTTTTGGAAAGTTTTCTTTCTACATAAGAGTATGACGTAGTAGTTGTGGTCCCTCTCTCTCCTATGTGTTTTTACTTTTCTTAATAATTGTGCAAAATACATATGATGTAATAGAAACAAAAAAAGCAAAGGAAGTATAAGTTATGAATAATTATTTTAAATAAACATTGGCAAGCTAACACAGGTTCATATTATACTATTATTTTTATTTTCGTTGATGTTGTTGTTGTGCCTAAAATAAAATCTTGCTATAAGTAAGAATCAATGTCAACAACTTGGTAAAAAAAAATTTAAGATGAAAATTTCAGTCTCAATATATGAGAATCAAATTGACATGTTAATTTTACATCAATAAAAAGATCATATCAATAGAAAGATCATTTGAAGTGAACACGAGCTTACTATAATCATACTTATTTATAAAAGAGGGAATAGAAAATTAATTTTACTGATGCCCATATTTTTCTAATTTTTTTTTTTAAAAAAAAATCAAAGACTAAAACAAAAGCCAAATGATGAACATGGCCTAGGATGCGTTTCCTTCACCTCGTAAACTAAGTTTTTAAGTCCAAGAAATTCAAAAAATTTCTAATAATTGCCAATAAATTGTAATATGTTTGCACATCTTTTAAAAGGACCTTATGATATAAGATGCAATAGATAAGTTCCAATAAGTTCTAAAGTCCTATTTAGTATTTATTTGACCTTAAAAATAACAATATACGGTAAAGATAATTTCATTTAGATAAAAATGAGCTTAGTTCAAACCAATATCAATAACTATAAAGAATAAAAGTAAACGTAAGTTTTATTTAGTAAAATTAAGTTCATTTCAGTAAAAATAAGTTTAATTGAAGTACAAATAAGTTTTATTCAGTAAAAAATGAGTTGAAGTGTACATGGACTGATAAGCTCTATTAATTTCCAATAAGTTCGGAAAAATTTCAAGTAAGCTTAGGGGAAAAAAGGTGAAGAGAAGACACCTTTAGGCCGTGTTCACTTCATCTTATGCTTATTGAACAAAAAAGGTGAACTTATTTTTACCGAAGTGAGTTTATATGAGCTGAATAGAAGTTACATTTACTTATTCTCCATTGTTTTTCTTCTTTGTAGTTATTTATTGTTACTAACTTGGACTTATTTGTACAGAATTAGGCTGATTTCTCCTACACTAAAATTATTACACTTAATTGAACTTTATTTAACTGAACCAAATTTATTTGCATTGAACTTATTTTTTTTAACTGTATGACACTTATTTTTACCGAATATTATTACTTTAAGGTTAAGTAATAAGGATTTTGGGCTTTTTCTCTTAGTCTAATTCTAGCTTAACTGAACTTATTCGAGTTGAAGTGAACTCAACTTATTGGAGGAGAACTAAACTGAATTGAATTAGATTGAATTGAATTGTGATAAATATATAAATAATAATTAAACAACGATATTATAATGCTAAGTAATACTAATTAATAATTAATAATTATAATAATAGATAATGAATAATGATAATATTATTTTTTATGTTAAATATAATGCTAGTAGTAATGAATAGTTTTTCGGTATCACTGTGGGTTTTTGTTTTTTGTTTTTTTGATTTTCAAAGTCATATGATTTATGTCTTATAATAGATAAAAAATTAGTCAAATTTACTAGGAACATGGTGATTTTGAAAACTGACAACTAAAAAGTGCAAACCACTTTTTCTGGTTTTGTGTTTTTGGTTTTTAGTTTTCAAAAAAATTGAAAATTGAAAACAAAAAACGATAACGAACAGACCCTTAGTTTTTTTGCAAGAAAAAACCTTTCTTCATTTTCAGGCGTTGACCCACAACCTTATCGGCGTTCTTTGGGATATTATATCGGAAATACCCTTAAAATAACGTGTTATTGTCATTAAATTGACCTTTTTTAGGGTTTTCCTCATTTACTTTTCGCAAAAAATAGAGGTCATCGCTAGAAAAACCAAAGTCAATGCCGAAAACTAAACTTTGCAAAAAAAAAAAAACCTGAGTTTAAGGTCTTTTATTACAAAGAATGCTTCAACATGTTTTTTTTTCGCAAAAATGGCATTTAAAAGGTGTTTTTTTGGCAAATTTTCCATGAATATATTAATACTTGATGATATTGTATAATAACAACAATATTTAAGAAATAAATTAATATTACTATTATAATAATAATTATTAAATATAATAATAATTAGCTAAAAACATGGCTTGGTTTGTACTTATGACCAAACCACGATTTATGATTTTGGGTTGATCTATAATATTAATAAACCAAACCCCACTACAAACTGCCAAATTATCGACAATGTTATACCTTACTTAGTAATATTATTAAAAACTTTGTAAATTTTCATTATCTTCTATCTTTTTGTAGGTTATTTATATGATGTAATAATGAATATGTAGTCGGTAAAATAAAACAACAATCGCAATTACTCGTATTGAGATAAAATATGTTTAACCGTATACCAACTGATACCAAACTCAACCATAATATTAATAGTAGTAATTATGAGTAAAGATAGATTAACAAACAAAATAATATAAAGCAATAATAATAATAATAACAAAATTAATCAGACCAACATCAATAATATGAAATAAAATGGTTAAATAATGAATGGAGCTGAACTGAACTAAACTAAACTCAATTGATTGGAGCTGAACTGAATTGAACCGATTAGAGCTGAATTTAACTGTACTAAAAATAAGTTGAAGGCCTGTTCACTTCACCTTATTTTATTGCATTGAAATTATTTGTACTAAACTGAAGTTTTTTACTGCCCTGAACTTATTTTACTTTATATTATTGTTTTAAAGTAAAGTGAATAAGCCATCAGACATGTTTATTTCACCTTATTTTGCCTGAACAGAACTTATACTCTCTAAACTAAAATAATTAAAACTGAACTGTACTTATTCATACAGTGAACTTATTTTCATTGAACTGAAATTACTGAATATAATTGAAGTGATTTGATTTTTTTACTAATTCTCTATCCTTTTTTCTTATTTATGTTTACTGACCTTTGCAAAACAGAATATATTTTCACTAAACTTTATTTATTTGTGATGAACTGAATTTTTTTTTTTGAATTGAACTTTTTTTAATAAATGTTTTTGTTTTAATGTGAAATGAACGTTATCTTAGTTTGTGAGTTTGCATCTACTAATTTCTGAATAAGACTCATTTTAATTGAAAATGGACTTACTTTTGCTTAACTTAGACTCTAAACACTTCACATAAAATAATAAGGGATATTTCCTGAGTCACCCTTGTGGTTAGGGCTGATTCCTCGGGTACCCCTCTCGTTTTCAAGCTAGTTCAAATGCCACCAGGGAGTCATTATTTGTGGCTTAAATGCCCTCATTGATAACGGACATTAAGTTTTTCTTATTATAATTTACTTTTAGTTTAAAACAACATAAAAAAAATTAAAAAAATTAAAGGAAAAAAACCCCACCCCACCCCTGCCACTCTCTCTCCTCCCCCCAACTCAGATCTCGACCCACCCTCGCTGCCACACACCGCCGCCAACAAGCAAACGACACCACCCCACCAAATCATGACACCACCCCCACAAACCCCTTAAAAAAACCCTTCGAACCATTATGAAGCAACGAAACTAAAGCGACCACCCCCCAGATCCACCCAAATCGATCACCCAAATCCACCGCTCTAAATAAAAACCTCACCGACAACGACACTCCTCCACCTCCTCCGCTTGAGTTGAGTTTAAGGAGGGGAGGGGTTGGGGGAGGAGATCAAGAGAGAGAGTGGGGTGGGGGCAAGAGAAAAGAGAGAGATACCTGTGTTGGGGGTAGACCTGTCAAACGGGTCGGTCGAGTCGGTCAAAATAAAATATTTCCGAGTTCGGGTCGAATAAACCTTGTTCAAGACCCATTGTGTTCGGTTTCGGGTCGACCCAACGGGTTAAGGGATTTGTATTTGCACTTTCTTTCATTTGGTTTTTTAGTCATATATGTAACAAAATATACACAACATACGTTTGAAATAGTAAGTTATATAAAATATAGTCATTTATAGTTGAATTCAACCATTAAAATTACATCCACATTTAAGAAAATTCATTTTTGGAACCAAATACTCTAGTTGAAGCTATTTTTAGCAATAAAATTCCCATAATTTCATATTACTTATTTCTAAAAATATAATGATTTTTCGGTCGGTCAGGTAAAAAACGGTTTTCCCGGGTTCGGACACAATCGGGTTCGGGTCAAAAAGTTGTGTTCAAAACCCACTATTTCCGGGTCGGGTTTCGGGTCGGGTCGAATTTTGACAGGTCTAGTTGGGGGGTTCTATTCTTTTTTTCATTTTAAATTTTTTTCTATTTTTAAATTAAAACTAGAGAAACTTAACAGAATACTTAACTTCCGTTAGTAGTAAGGGTATTTAAGCCACATGTAGTGACTCTGGTGGCATTTGAGCTACCTCGAAAACGAGAGGGGTACCCAAGAAATTAGCCATAATCCTAAGGGTACCTCGGGAAATTTCCCTAATTTTAATGGACATAGGCATAAATGGAAAGTTCGTATAAAAAAGGAAATTACAATTTACATTAAATTTTTTAAAAAAGAAAGAAATCAGTTTAGATCTTGAGAATTAAAATCATCATAGTTGCACTTCAAGGAGACAAATCTTTAAAACTTGTTTTTATAGATTGAAGCTGATTTTTGTGTGATTTTCTAGTGATTTCTCTTACATAGTTTACCGATTTTTATTTAACAGGGACATTTGTACTTTTGCATGTGCCAATGCATATGTATGACCACAAATATCTCTACTTGCACGTGAATAAATATTATAAGAAGTTGATATAATAAAACTACACAATAAGATGAATTAAACAAGATCCGATATGTCTATATTATTCCCCATGATAAACAACATGAGATAGTCAAAGAATAGAATGTGAATAGTAACCAAAGTCAAAACAACAGTGTCAAATTAAACGGAGGAAGTACTTTTTTGAAATTTATTTTGCTGAACATATGAAGTTAAAGTGAACAAAGCCGTAGGACTTGTTCTCTTTAACTTATTTTCAGTTCAGTTCAATTTTCTTTAATTCGGTTTAGTTCAGCTCCATTCATTATATACTTTTTGTTGTTGTTATTGTTATTATTATTATTACTATTATTATCATCATCATTATTAGTATTATTATTAGTAGTAGTATTTTGTTTATTATATCTCTATTCATTATTATTGGTATTATTAGGACTGAGCATGATTTTTGGTTGGTGCAGTTTGCAGTTTAACCATATTTAATCTCAATAAGAGTATTTTAATTTGCAATCATTGTTTTCTTACGACTAGATATTCACTAATACATGATACAAATAAGCTACAAAAAGGTAGAAGATATTGAAAAAAATACAAAGTTGCTAAAATATTTACTATTTAAGGAATAAATTGTCATTAAGTTGAATACTAAAGATACTTTGTCGATTTATGGTTTTGATTTATAAATATTATAGACCAACCCAATTTCGTAAATCGTAGTTTGGTCAAAAGCACAAATTAACTCACGATTTTTAGCCCATAAACCAATCAAATTGCGCCAAAATGGTCATTATGTTGCAATTATGTTACTCACGATTTTATTTATTTATTTATTTATTTTCTTTTTGGTATCCACCCCCACCTCTTCACTTATATAATAGAGATTATCATTGATTACCATTATTATTAATTTATCATTATTACTATTATTTATTTATAACTATCATTTAGTAAAACCTCAAATAAAATTATCATTATTCATTAATATAACTCCCTCTGTAGTATATTAGTTGGAACAATATGACTTTTACACTATTTATATGCCTTACTTTGACCATGATTTTTAACTAACATATAAAACCAAAATTAATAAATAAGATGTTCTTAGATTGTGTTAATGCATAAATTTGACATTTTAATTTTTCATAATTTTTACTATTTAATAGTTAGGTATATCAATGGTCAAAGTTGTGTATTGGCAAATGTGTCGGTCAAATTGTTGCAACTAATGTGGGACGGAGGTAGTATTACAAATCTTAAATTTTTATTACTTATCATTATAATTTTTATTTAATTATTATTTTTACTTTTTTATTATTTTTTAATTATTATTTATATATTTATAACCATTCAATTCAATCAATTTAGTTCAGCTCAGCTCCAAGGCCCTTGTGCACTTCACCTTATATTTACAGAACTGGACTTATTTTACCGAGTTGAACTTATTTCTACTGAGCTGAACTTTTTTTTTATTGAAGTGAACTGAACTTATTTTTACTGATTCGTGTTCTCTTTTCTTCTTTGCATTACTGATTTTTACGAAACTGAAGGGTCCAAACAGTTCAGTTTAGTACAGTTTAATTCAGTCTAACTAGATTTAAACATTGAGAACAAAGCCTTAATAAAATTTTGTCCTCTTTTTAAAATTTGAATTACAAACTTACAAAACAAAAAGGGCAAGTTAATTGAATTCACACCCAAATATGGAATAAAATATAAAATATGAATATATTTTAATCTACCTTAAAACTTCAATGCATTATTTTCTATTTTAGGCCAACATAAATGACCACCAACTTTGATTGGCACTCATATATGGATAATTGGCAAATAAGGAAATTAGAATCTGCAATTAATTAGGAATTGGAGAAAGAAATCATTTTGGATTCTAAGACCATGATAGATTGTTAGTTGCACTCTTTGAGGCACAAAAAACTCAAACTACTATCCTATTCAATTCACCTTATTTTTGATAAATTGAACTTATGAATATTTAACTGAACTTATTTGCATTGAATTAGGCTTTTTTTAGGCTACGACCTTATTCAGTTCAAATTAAAGAAATAATAACCAGCAAAAATAAGTTCAGTTCAACAAAAATAATTTCAGTAAAAATAAGTACAGTTCAGTAAGGATCAGTAGTGCAAAGCAGAAAAAACATAAATCAATAAAAATAAGTTTAGTCCAGTTAAAAAAAAGTTATGTTCAGCACAAATAAGTTCAATTTAGTAAAAATAAGTTCAGTTTAGTAAATATAAGCAAAAATAAGGTGAAGACGTGAAGTAATTAGGGCCTAAACTGTATCTAGGCCCCGTTCACTTGATCTTATTTAACAAATGGACCTTTTTTTTTTTACTCAAACGAACTAATTTGTATTAAACTGATCTTATTTGTACTGGACTGAACTTATGTTTTCTGAACTAAACTTATTTTACCGATTTTCTATTATTTTTCTTCTTTTACACTACTAGTTTCTAATAATTTTACTCTAAAATTGAATCATTATTTTTTACTTAATTGAACTTATTTGTGCTGAAATGAACATATTGAACTTCTTTTTACCAAATAATAATATTCAGTGGCGGAACTCAACTCCCCCCAAGTTCTAAGAATGCAAGGTGGATGACAATGGAACTGAAAAACGGGTAGATCATGTCGATTTAGTATCAAATTTATACGTTAACAAGATGATTCCCTAACTATGAAGGCAATGTTCACTTTAGTGTAAGACAATAATAACATTAATGAAAATAAGTTCACTTTAGTGAAAAAAGTCTACTTCAACAATAATAAATTCAAATTAGTAAAAATAAGTAACTTCAAAGACCAAAAAAATAATAAAAAATCAGTTAATACAAATCCTTTTTGGTGTGTATATATATATATATAAGTGAAAACCAGGTAAAAGGGGTACAGGTATGTTAAACTAAAGGGGGTATGCGTGCATTCATTAATGATATTTTTGTAAATACGGACAACTTTGATGTTAGCAGTACAACTTTGATGTTAGAAGCACGCGTATCCTTAAATCGTAATATGTATACCCTCATAAATCTTATATGTACCCCCTTTTTTCCAATGTGGACTGTTAGTTTTCATTTTTCAGCAAACCATAGGTTTGTAGCAAAATCTGACTCTAAATGAACATGGCGTAATGCCGTCAACCAGTTGGAAACCTTCAACCCTAATTCAAACTGTATGCTACATCATTATAGAGTTGGTATCTAAAATTGGAAATTGAATATCATCTACTCCCTCCGTCCCACAAAGTTTTTCCCACTTTTTTAATATATGTGAGGTATAAAATAATAAAATGGGAAGAACTTTATGGGACGGAGGGAGTACAAGACTACAACAATCCATCCAATCTCTCTTTATATACTTCATCCGTTTCTCAAAAACCTTCTTACTTTCCGTGTTAGTCCATTTTTAAAAACTATTCCACTTTTAGCTTTATTCATAATTTGATAATATACCATTTTCGTTTACACCCAATATTACCCATTGTCGCCCCTTTATTCCACACTTTCTCACAACTACATTCGCTCTCGTGTTTAAAAACAAAAAATTAAAGGACTTAGGGCCGGTTTAGATTTACTGAAAACAACTGAATTGAACTGATTGGAGCTGAACTGAACTGAACTGATTGGAGCTGAACTGAACTGAACTGAACTGAATTGAATTGAATTGAATTAAATTGAATTAAATTGAATTAAATAAATCTATAAATAATATTTAAACAATAATGATATGAATATTAAATAATAATTATGATCATAAGTAATAATAATGAATTATTAATGAGTAATAATAATTGTATTTTGGATATTTTTAAATGATAATTATAAATAAATAATATAAATAATAATAAAATAATAATGATTAATGATTATAATGATAATTATTAATAATTATTTTATAGTCTTTGTCTTAATATATCAATACCTGATGATGATTATATAATAACAATAATATCTAAAAATTAAATTAATATTAATACTTTAAATTTTAGATTTGATTATATATTGATATTTAGTAATAAAATAATGATTGGGTCGGACCGTGTAAAATTACATCATAAACCATTTTGACGTGATTTGATTGGATTATAGGCTGAAAACGCCGGTTTATTTGTGCTTTTAACCTAAATCATGTTCCTCCCTAATGATAGTAGTAATAAGAATGAATAAATCTATAATACACAAAATAATATACAGATAATAATAATACTTAATAATAATGATATAAAAATAAATAATAATAATATAATAATAATAATAATAATAATAATAATTGTAATTAGTAAAATAAATTAGACTAACATAATAACATTTAACAAAATGGTTATAAAAGAATGAAGCTGACTTGAATTGATTGGAGCTGGACTGAACTGATTAAAGGTGAACTGAACTGAACTGAACTGAAATTAAGCTGAAATGAACAGGCCCTTAATATACTATATTTTTCCTTCCTTTGATTTCTATATTGCTACAATAAACAATAAGATTTTTGAGGAATGGAGAGAGAAACTATCTACTCTAGTTATATATCTATATCTCTATACTATAAGGAAAGAGGATGGGTGGACACCAAAAATAAGAAAAGAAAAAACAAAATAAATTAAATTAAGGAAGAGCCGCTAAACGATCGGACCAGACAGGTGCCGGTAGCTTCTCAAATTCAATAATTAAGGAATTAAGTTTTATTTTCAATCTTAGACATCAGATTTTTAGCAAAAAATGTTTAAAACTTCAAACTAAAATATCTGAAAATCTATAAACTGAAAATAATTTTAAAAAATATCAATGGTCATATTTTTTTGAGATCTATAAACAGACACCCACTTTGCTATATTTTTACATACTTTTGATTTTTTTTATTTTCAAATACACGAGTAATTGATTGATCATGAATGGGGTGCATTTAATAAAATTGATCATGAAACATAATAAAGTATTTAAGGACGAGTGAGAAAGTCGTAGTGAGTGGGGGATGATGTATTTCTTTTACTCATGAGTGATGATGCTCTAAATGACATCTTCCACTAAACTTTGGTTGTACTTTTTTATGCATTTATGTTGTTTCACTATTTAAACTCTTTTGAAACTACAATTACACTCTCTAAAAAATTAAAATAGCTAAAACTAAACGATTATTTTTAAAAAGTATGAAAAATATTCAGTGGAGAAATTACAATGTAATTTCGCTACCTTAGGACCGTTATAGTTACGGCCGCGGTTCACTGGGGATTCGATCGCCGGCTCCCCTGTCATCAGATCACCAACTTCCTTGACCTTCCGGCACTCGGCAGGCGTCAGCCCCCATGCATTGTCTTACGCCTTTGCGGAGACCTGTGTTTTTGGTAAACAGTTGCCTGGGCCTGGTCACTTCGACCCCCTTTGTGAGGGAGCACCCCTTCTCCTGAAGTTACGGGGCTATTCTTCCGAGTTCCTTAGAGAGAGTTGTCTCGCGCCCCTAGATATTCTCTACCAAATTATTACATATTACTCTTCCGTACGAGGCACGCATCGCGTGCATATAAAGCTAGTACAGATATATGTGAGCACACAGTCATGTATAAAGTTACTTAAATTTATTAGAGGCCTTATTCTAATTATGAAGAAGTGCTCCTAAAAGATCCCTCTAGTTAACCTCAAAATATAAAAATATAGTTAACCTCAAAGTATATAATAGTTATCATATTAATTCTCCCTCCATTCCCTTTCATTTTCCTATTTTCATTAAATCATCCCTAAAAACTCTTCCTACTTTGATCCATCTTACCCTTTGGGTGTGTTCGGCGGCAGCTTTTTAGGTAGCTTTTAGAGGTTAGACTAATTCAAAACGCTACCCTAAAAAATTTGAGTGTTTGGCTGGGTAGATTTTAATGTAGCGATTAGAGGTAGAGGTAGCTTTTGACTAGATTTTCTACAACGTTATATTTTATAGCGTTGGAAAATTTCAACAAGGGTTCAAATTGCAAAAGGTTGTTGCTTCTCCCCTATATCTCTCCCCTATATTTCTCAATCAGTAGACCACCTGATTCATCGACATTTTTCCTTCTCCCATCACAAATCTTCTCCGTCCATAGTTGCTAATCAGAAGAAAAAAATTCTACAAGTTAAGGTATGTTCTCTCTTCATCCCCATTCTTATTTTGATCTGAATATACAACATTATAAAATCTGAGATCAATCCTATCAAAAATTTTATTTTTTTTAAACACTACAATTCTGATGAGGTTTATGTATGCCATGGAAGAGGTTGCTGGTAGTTCCATAGTGGACTATTGAGAAGATAATGCTCCAATAGTCAGCTTGTGTATAATTTAATATATACCTTCTGATTTGAATGAGGATAAAATTTATTATACATTTTGATTTTTCTAATAAATGTTTTTATGATTATAAATTTTACATTCTAAATTGAATACTTACGTAGGTAAATATTACTTGGTTGATAAGGGGTATCCAGATCGAAATGGTTATTTAGTACCATATCCAAAGATGAGGTATCACAAGTCGCAATTTCAACATACACCTCCGCAAAATGAGAAAGAAACTTTTAATCGTTCACACTCATCTCTTCGAAGCTGTAGTGAGAGATCTTTTGGAGTTTTGAAGCAGAGATGGAAGATACTTACAAAGATGCCACAATTTAGTATTGAGACACAAATACAAATTATAGTTGCTACATTTGCGCTTCATAACTATATATATTAGGATAAATTCGCCAGATGATCCCCTTTTTCGAGTGTTAGAAGAGTATCCTAATTTTATACCTTCATCTGAACTTCCAGATATTCATGGTGTTTCACAAGCTGATGTTGCATCAGAAAGGTGTACAAAGATGAATGTTATACGTAACCAAATAGCTAATTCTTTTTGGGCAAATAGACGACGCAATTAGATTATCGTATGAAGGATTTGACCTTTTTCATTTTATGTAGCACATTATTTTTCATTGTATGAAGGATTGGATTTATTTATTAAATTTCTTTAAAATAATAATTTATGTCATGTACTGCTTTTTAGTATATGAATAAGCTATTAAAAATAAAGTAATGTTATTTTGTAAAGATATAATTGATCAAATTAAAGTTTATATTTTAACAGCTAGTTTTGCCAAAAACTCATACTTTTGCCAGCTATCTTGACAGCTGACCTCTGAAAGCTACACTTGACAGCTCACAGCTACTCAAAAGCTCACAGCTCACAGCTACAGCTTGTATTGCCGAACAGACCCAAAATCAAATAATTACTACACTTTTTCGCTTAACACGACCCACTTTAAAATCTTTTACTTTCCAACAACCCACTTTTCTTTCTATTTCCGACTTTTCCAAAAGCAAAAAAAGTACAAGGACAATTTAAAATTGACACTGTTCGGTATTCAGTGGATAACTATTAGCGGATTATTGATTTATTAAATCATCCCTAAAATATTAGTTTATTATCCTCAATACGCTATGAATTTCGCTTGCTATCAAACGCAAAAATCAACTTTTTGGTTGGTCAAGTCTTTAATATGCTCCCAATCCAATAAAAGCTCATAAAAAGCTTACCACA
This sequence comes from Patellifolia procumbens, assembly GCA_947645195.1. Classification (NCBI taxonomy): domain Eukaryota; kingdom Viridiplantae; phylum Streptophyta; class Magnoliopsida; order Caryophyllales; family Amaranthaceae; genus Patellifolia; species Patellifolia procumbens. Next base: position 2,066,648 of record CANSGD010000502.1, on the reverse strand, counting down.
AAATAAGGCCATTATAAATTCTATGAGTTTCTCATCCACTACTATTTACATTGGTTTTTCCTTTACTTCCAACTAGGAACATCAAATAGAAACGAAGAAAATGTTATTTTTATAAAAATAATGTGCCTAAAGCATATAAAGCACTACAATGTATTTAAGGATCATGCATGCACACACACAACTCCCTAGGAGAGATACGTATGCTAGATTTGTAGTATGTATAATAAACTAGTAAACAAGTTCATAATTTTCAGACACAAAGTAATAGTACTCTCTCTGTTTTCAATTGATGTTATCATTTGAGATATGGAGGAAATCCAGTGCAAATTATAATGAATGAGAATCTTGTTGAATTTATAATATTTAACATGTAGGAGTATTTTTGTACCTTTTTGCTTTTGAAGTAGTAGGAGCTAGGGAAAACGAGAAGTAGTAAGAGAGAAAACGAGAAATAAACATTTAGAAAATAAAAGAATTTAAAGCAGGTCATGTGTAAGCCAAAAGTGAACAAGTGTGCTAAGTAATAGTTAATTAGTTCTTCGATGATAAGATGGGGAAAAATATTGTCAAAGTAGAAAAGCTTAAAATTAGGATTGGGCTAAAAAAATACGATGAACAAAAGGGAACAGAGCATTACTAAAGAATTCATATTTGTATATAATTTTTGTTAATATGAAACTAAATATTCATAATTTCCTACTTTAATCTAGATTTTATACCATAGTCTAATTGAATAAAGTTTATCAGCCTTTTGTTAAAGGTAAATATATATTTTTATTCATTAATATTAACATATATAAGAAAAATTAAAATTGTCAAAAATAAATTCATATTCCATGGTATTTAAATAAATATATAAATTAGTAATTCTTTCTTTTTTTAAAGTTCATCGTATTAACTATACCAACAAATACTAAGACAAATAGGAGGAAGAGTGTGAAAATTGTGTGCTTCATCGTTTTATCACTTGCAACTCAAGGGTACGTGTATAATTTTATCTTAATATGTATCACTGATACGTTTACAATTATAAGCACCGGATTAGTTGTTATGAATGATATACGATCTTTTATTAGTTGTGGAAATAATACGGGACTCATCAGAGAAAAAATATTCCAAGCATATTATGCTATAAACGCTGTAAAAAAATAAAATAAAATATTACAAATATCCCATTCGTCAACAAATTTAAAAAATACATAAATTAACAAAAACCTTCTTTAAAGTGTTGTTTTGATATATTATTAGAATATTCTATCGTCAATAAGCCCTATATTATTCATCACATCTAAGAGTAAATTGTACTCCCTACGTTTGTAAAATCATTGAAATTTTTGGATAATTTTACCCAAATATGGTTGTGAAAGAGTATAAAATATGTGGACCCAATGAGTGGAGTATTGATGTCAAAAAAAGGAGTGGGGTAAGACAATATGAAAAAAACACATAATTTAGGAAATTAAGAAAAAGTAATCAGCATTAAGAGCTCTAAGGAACAAATTTAAACAGAAAGTAGAAAGAACTTTAAAAATTTGAGGGAGTTTAGCCCCAAAATGACATTGATGTCATGAAACAATTTGATGACCGGTAATTAGATAATATTTAAATTAATGGAGATATATGCTCTATATGTATGAATACTTGTCGAAGAACCAACTGAACCAAACTCTTAAGCACCAGTCTCTTCATACCTAGAGCTAAATATTCCACTTATAGAAAAAAGTGTGTGAGATTTGAATCTGTGACCTTCTATTCACACTAATTCTTGATACCACGTCAATGATCCAACAACTCAACCAAAAACTCAAGTTGATTGTTAGAATCTCATGAATTATTTTATACTCTATCAATACTTTTGAATTCAAAATAGTTGAGATAATATATACTAATAATATTTTTAGACTCAATTTTATAATTTAACCATTATAAAGACCTTGAAAAACTAATTCATACCGATTTATCAAACCCATCTCGAATTATACCCCAAATTTCAATACCCTGACTTGACTAGGCGCAAACAAATCCAACCAGAAAATTATTATATATAATATACTTCCTCTGTTTCTTTTTAAGTGCTATATTTCTTTTTTCACACTTGTCGAGACACATTTTGTATGGTTTTTATCTTTAATTATACATTTGTAAAAATTATGACAACAAGATATTAAAAATGCATACATCGAGACGAATCAAACAAGATCCAACAAGACTATATTTTTTCTTATGCATAAATTGTAAAAGCCAGTCAAACTATAATGGATGAATAGTAGCAAAGTCAATATGTAGCACTTAAAAAGAAACGGAGGAAGTATATCATAAATAAGCAAATTGACAATAAACCAGAACACGATCCGACCTAAATGAACCCACTTTAAACGATCCAAAATTGTGTTGACTTACTTATTCTCTACCTCCAACCCTAACCAAACCTAATCAAAACGACTTAGTTGCCACCTCAAATCCATTACCTATCAGGGCCGGTTCTGAGGGTAGGCCTCGAGTGCGACCGCCTAGGGCCCAACTCTTCAAGGGGCCAAAATTACAAAATGTCATATATATAGTAAAAAATTTGCTGCAATGCGGGGATACTCCGAGAATACCGAAGAAGAAAAGAAGAAAGAGAATATGTAGGGACCTTTATTACTTTCTTTTTCCTAAACTTTCACTTCCTAATTCAAATATTTTGTCAATCTCATGAACTTCTTCGTATATTCCCAATAAATAATCCCACCTTTAATTCAAATGGAAAACATTATTTTCCCCAAAAGGTTCAACAATTAATAGCAAATTTTTGTCCAATATTCCCATTGAATAGCGATAAAGAATTTTATCATCTATAATTTGTACAATATCACACTCCAATTCATATTAGTTTCAATCATCTAAAACAATTTTACTAAAAAAGAAGTTATTGAAGAAATGAACTAAAGCATATTAATAGTACTATATTTCTATAACAAAATGCCCTATTTGTTTTTGCATAGTTTTGAGACACAACTTCAAAAATTAATATCTAATTTCATATATATGAAGAAAAAAAATCTATATTTTTGGAGCCCATTTTTGTTTTTTCGCCTAGGGCCCCCAAAATGTCAGGAACGGCACTGTTACCTATATAGGAATAATTTCCACTAATTGCTTTCGTTCAAAACAAGAAACGGATGTTTTGTTTTCGTTGTGGTTTCTTTCTAATTATTTGTCACTCATTTACAAAATTGGCATATTTCCATAAAAGAAAAGGCGCTAAAACCAACACAAATAAAACCTAAAAATATTGAGAAAAAATCCCAATTAAGTTTCCTATATTTTTTCCGCTATATATGGGCCCTTTTTCCCATTATTTTCTTGCTAAACTTAGTGGTTACCTTCTTCTATAAAAATTCTTACTACAAATATATCTTATTTTCCACCCTCCTTTCTTTTCACTTCTATAAATAAAAACCTACCCACCTCACAAAAATTATAACCTCAATAAATCCCCTCTTTCAACTCTCTCTATTTCTTGTTACTATACCAAAAAAAAAAACCTTATTTTCTCTATTTCTGCCATGGGTAGAGGCAAGATTGAGATCAAGAAAATAGAGAACACTAACAGCCGGCAAGTTACCTTCTCAAAACGACGAGCCGGGTTGATCAAGAAAGCCAAGGAACTATCTATTTTGTGTGCTTGTGATATTGCTCTCATCATCTTCTCTAGCACAGGGAAGAAGTATGAATATACAAGCTCTACTTGGTAAATTTCTCAACTTTTTTCTTGTTTTTGGGATTTTGTTACAGTTTTTTCATGGTTGTTTTATATGCACAGTAATGATTTTTTTTAACCTATCATGGCATCATGCATTGTCGTCTTACCAAGGAAAAATATTTCGTTCTTGTATCAATGGTAGTCTGGTAGATAAAATAATCGTGTTCTTGTTTTTCTTAGGTTTGACTGATTTTACTAAGTTTTGTGTATTTTTTATTAAAAAAATCTTTTTGCCGGATTTTGCAGATTGGTTATCGTTAAATTTGTAATTTACATGCGGTTTTGTTCAATTTGGTTTTCTTCTCCTTTAATTTTAATGGTGTAACCTAAACTAACTCGATTTTCTTGATTTTGTATGTGAGGAGATAAAGCTGTTTCCAAATAATTCTATTTATCTACGAACTTTATATTTTTATCTTGTTTCCTGATTTTAACAGATTTAGATGGTTTTCTATCTTTATATTTTTCCTCTAATATAACCATTCCATTACTGGTTTATTTTTCATTTATATATTTTTTTGTTAAGGCAAATAGTTTTATGACTTCATCCCCTTTTTTCTCTTGAAGATCCTTTTAACTAAATTTAAGAGATTTATTCCACAAGAGTAAGGTATATTTTTTTTGTAGAGAATTCTTATGTGAAGAAGTTATATCCTAAAAAAAATTGTTTATTGCAAGTGTTTTTTTACTATATGCTTCCATGCGCTCTAGAATACATGTTCTAGCGCGTTCAACACAAGCCATATATAAATTTAGCGAAGTCTTATTTTATGACTTCATATTTATAACTTTTTTTATTGGTTATAGCTTTTTTGTTACTATATGCTTCTATATGCCCTAGAGTAGATGTTCTAGTGTGTGCGATACATGCCATATAAGTATAAATTAGAGAAGTCCTACTTAGAGGCTACATTCTAATAAATTTTGTTGGTTGTAGTTATTTTTCGACTATATGCTTCCATGCGTTACACTTCTAGAGTACATGCGCTTGCGCGTGCTATATATGCGGAACATTAGAGAAGTCTTTTTCAAGACTTCATATTTTATCAAAATTAATTTTAGTTTTTTCTGGACGTTACTCTTTAAAGCATTAGATGGTTTGAGGTTTAATTTTTTAGCATGTGTGAAATCTCGAATATATATAGAAAGTAATTTCATGCACCCTAGTACACACTTCTAATGCATGGGGAGCACGCGCCGCTAAGAGCAACCACATAGGTGAAGCATATAGGCTCTCTTCCCTTAAGTATCTACTATTTCCTATAGATTTGGATGGTTGTAAATTTTTGAGGTTTTTTGGCACTTTGAAAAAGTTGATCTACCACCATTTTAAATTTTCTTGCGAATTTCTATTTAGTATGCATTAGAATGCACGCATCAACACGTGGAATACACACACTCTCGTGAAATCACGCGCTCTAGAACATCATTGGTGATAGTTTTATTAAACTTTCTTCCCTAGTTGATTCTTTACCTATTTACGATAGATTTTGTTGGTTGTAATTTTGGAATCGAATTTGCTCTTAACATACTTTAACCCGTTTTTTTATATAAAACACTCACTTACCTTTTACATTGTTTTTCAACATACAACTTTCATGATTGATTATCTTAGTTACACCTGTCATTATTAACAAGTTTGATTACATATCAGTAATTATAATGAACGATTAAATTTTAAAATTACAAGTAGTTCCTTTAATTAATCAAAAACAATGTAATAGAACTTGACTATTTAAATATATAGCTGAATGTTAATGTGGTATGCCTTTGACTTCTTGTCACTTTTGGCCTAACATGTAGGTCCTCTTCTCATTGGATTCCGACTCTACGTATATACACACGTTACAATCCTAATATTGTGTTAGTGGCTTAATGTTGTTGCAGTATACATACAGTTCTGGATAGATATTTGAATCATAAGGATACAGTTTCCCCCAATGACGTCCCAGCAAATTCCTCTAATGCAGCAACTGGACCTCAGCATGTGATTGTGGTAATTATATTTCATTTGATTTGGTAATTGCAATAATTAAAGTTCTATTTTTTAATTAAGGAGTTTTTTAAATTTATGATTTGCCTCATTAATATAATTGGAACAGGATCCTGAGTCTGATCAGGTGAATGCTATGAGGGAAGAGCTTACAAGACTTCGCGAGTAAGTTACTATCTTTTTTTTCTTTTTTTTGGAAGAGATTTATACTTTTAAAGTTTAAAATGACTTTGTTTAACTGTATGAGGCGAAGACATATAAAAAATTCTAGGATTTTTAGATTTGATTTGCCTAAATTTTACTTAGCTAAACGGGAGATAGGAGAGTTCTCGGTCAGAGGGGAGGTACGAAAATACATACCTTTGCTAAATTCTTGAAATAAATTTTTTGTTAAACTAAAATGTAGCAAATTGTTCAATGTTGTAGGTTAGCAATACACAATAATCTGAAAAATACTCTCATTTAGGGCCTGTTCTCTTCAGTTTATTTTCAGTTCAATTCAGCTCCAATTCATTTATCTAGATTTAGACGAAGAGGACATGACCTTATTGCCTATTGGGCATTTTCTAATATAACCCTCTTGAACTTTGTACAACTCTTTAGAAAATTATCTATAATAGCCTTTAAGAGATCTTCTTGTTGTGTAAGTTTTTTTCTATTTCAAAAAACTTTTTAAGGTATGAAATTAGAATATATAATCCCCTCCTTTTTTTTAATTACTAGGGTTGACAATGAGTTAATTCATCAATAAACACTAAGTAATATTGCAAACAATAGGTAAAATTGGAGTATGTGAGTGGTACAACTTACAATAGGTCAAATTATAAACGGAGAAAAGACCATTGACCTTTTCAAGCTCAATTGTATATCTGACCTTAATTGAATACTTAATTATGTTGTCATATATGTTTAATTTGCATGAATATATTGCTAATTATATTTATGAACTTAATCTGTAGGCAAATGAGGGGACAAGGATTGGAGGGCTTGAGTTTTAGAGAGCTTCAACAGTTGGAGCAGCAGTTATTTGAGGGGTATTTCGCTGTCAGAGACAGAAAAGTATGAGTTAAATAACAATTAACTTGATTAAGAATTAATATAATTACTGAATAATAATATGACATGTAGTAAATTGTATTTATTGTAGGAACAATTGCTTCTGGAACAGTATGAGAAATCAAGACTACAGGTATGCTTATTGAATTCCATTTTTGTTTTGTTTTTATTAAGGATGCTAATCGAGTGAGTCAAGCTCGAGCTGAGTGCTGCTCAACTTTACTCCATTTGAATCCCAACTTTGCATGCTCGACTCATGATCTATAAGTTGAGTATACTCTTGCTTGATTCATGCTTGTTAAGGTATACTCGTAACTTTAACTCGAGCTTTGCTAAACACTCAAGTTGAGTTTGAGTTCGGAAATAGTCAAACTCAAATCGAGATTTGGCCAAGTTGACTAAGAGTTTGAATAGTAGCTCAAGTCGATTAGCACTCTTAGTTTTTATGAAAGGGGGAAATATGAAACAAAGGATATTATCAGATTTATCCATATTTTCAAACATTTTTAGCTGATATTTTCAATCTAGGAAGAAGTTTGTAATTGCCAAAGATCAATTTGCCCACACATTAAAAAGAATTATGTATTCTTTGTTCATGTGGTGATATATGGTATTTTATGTGTATTATTTTCTTTTCCTTTTTCAGGAGGAGAAGACAAAAAAGGAAAATGAAGCATTGCGCAAAGAAGTATGTGTACATAATTATCCACATTAAGTTTCTGGTGTTTACACTATTTCCTTTAATTAGATCATGCAAGAAACATATACTTATGTAGCATCAATATAATATTTCTTTTCTGGGTTTAAAAATTATAAAAATTCAATATATTACTCGCGATTGAATATTGTACACAAACTTACGAGTAACGTTACACTAATGTCTACTTGTATTTATTTGAGAATTGACAATAAAAAACTAAAAACTGTCGTTAATTTTGAACCCTTGTTTTTGGTTTATAAAAAAATGACAATTGTACCAAAAAAATCAAAATAAAGAGGCCCTTAAACTTAAATATCATCAATAGTGATGCAATTTGTTTTTTCTTCTTTTATCCTAAAGGTGTTCAATAGTATGTCCTTGTCAGTTCACCTTATTTTTTAATTTGTTTGCTCAAGTGGACTTAATTTTATTGTATATTTTTTTTTCTTTGTAGCTACAGATTTTTACTGAAGTGAATTTATTCTTAATGAATATTATTGTTTTAAAGTGAATTCAACAAGACTTTAATGTTACACGAATCTACTTTTTTCTTTCTGCTATTCAAGTAGCCCGGTCTGGTAAGTAAGGACTTTGCTCTCAGTAATTAAACAAAAAAAATGACACATAATTAATTCATTGAATAGGTCGAGCAGCTCAGGCAAAGCATGAAGTCATCTTGCAGTGAAAGTAACTCCTTAAAGAGAAGGTGTCTATCATCTGATGAAGGTTGCATTGCCGAGAAAGAAGTGGAATCTGAAAATTTCCTGCGTTTAGGGTAATAATCGATCACCAATGCTATTTTAGATCAACCAGTTTTAAGTGGGGCGGATTTAAAACAATTTGTTATAAGACATAAGAAATAAATTTAGGCTCTTTTCAGTCCATTTATTTACACTGAATTAAACTTTTTTTATTTACTGAATTACAAAATGCTATTGTTTGTAGAATGAACTAGACAGAGCCTTAAAAATATAGGTAGGGAACATACCTTAATATAAAAAAGGACACTATTTTATCTTATGATGAATTATTGTGAGGTCTTGTTCAGTTCACCTTACTTTTGATGAAGTGGACTTATTTTTATTGAATTGAACTTATTTTTATTGAATTGAACTTATTTTACTGAACTGAACTTATTTTTACTGAACTGAACTTATTTTACTAATTTATGTTGTCTTTTTTCCTCTTTGCACTATTGCTTTTTACTGAGCTGAAGTTATTTTTACTGAGCTGAACTTATTTTTACTGAACTGAACTTATTTTTGATGAACAGAATTTATTTTTACTAAATATTGTTATTTTGAGGATAACTGAACAGGGCTTAAGTCTGCCTTATATAAGATTTCATAGGATTTCTAATTAAATCTTTTAAAAATTATATATCTTGGAATAAGAAAAGGAAGTTAACAATTCAAATGAATGATTTTGTTACACTTTGTTGTAGGTTGTCAATTGCACCAAAGACAGAGAGTACCTCCGATGATGGTTCGACTGCTCAAATGATTGTGTTTGGATCAAACGAAGCACCAAATAGTTAGTCGAGTTGATTAGCTTAATTAATTACCTCCTTAGCTAATGGAATAGTTGTTTAGGGTGGTGATTAGAGACTTTAAATTAAATGTTGTAGAATTTAATACCAAAAGCTTCTATAGGTTTTCTGTTCTTATCTTTAAGTTATATAGTTTGTTGGAGTAGTTGTTCAAGGAGATACACATCTTTGTCTCCTTTTTAATAGCAAAAGATAATTATCGTCTCCCCATTTTTTTGGTTATTATCTTATAGTAGTTCTTTAATTCTTGAGCCCATTTTATTTTAGGAACAATTGATCACAAATTTTGTAACGAACTATGGACCGTCTGTTTTTGGTAATCCTAAAATAAATTATCTTTTTTACAACTTTTTGCCAACAATAAAGATTTAAATAGATGAAGTATCTTTTATGAGAAGAAATCTAATAAAATATTTTGATTGCGAATAACGACCCAAAAAGTTGTTAAAAAGGACATTTAAAAATATTTTGGTTATAAACAAAGATCTATATCTCATTTTCGATAGAAAAGTCAACAATTTGGCCATTTGACTGTCACAAACTCTATTGCCTTGTTAAATCTTTTCACTTGATGCATACCTCAAGATATTCTTTCCTCTTCCTCTGATGGCTTCCTCTGCCTCATACTACCGTTGTTTCTATTAACACAAATTATTAAAATAGACTGCATAATTTTTACTTTAAAATTAGATCAACTTAAGCCCACATTATATTAACAAGTCCATATCATTTAACTCTAATCCAACACTATTCTTCGACATTTAACACCAACCCAGTCGTCTCTTCTCATCTCTTTGATTCACTTTTAGTCTCGAACTACAATAAATTTTTTACTAAAAAAACATCAGACTTACTGAATGAATTAAACTCGTCACTAAATGGATTAAACTAGCCACATAATGAATTAAACAGTGTGATATTTGAATAGATTAAATAGGTCACAGAATGGATTAAACAGGTCACAAAATGGATTAAACTAGTCACTAGTTTCGGAAAGACAGTTTGTTCACCTTTTAATTTTGGGCTTGGGCCAGCCTAATTTTAATTTAAAAGTAGGCGGTCTTTTACAAGACAAGTTGTTCTATTAATTGGTTACACTCTGACTTTTAACACTATTTGCAAATTTATTATTGACTATCATTTGTGATTTATAGGTAAAAGAATTATAGTCATGTGGAATCTTGTTTGATTCGTCTCGATATATAGTTTTGAAATATCAATTATTTTTAATTTTTACAATTACAAATTTAGAGATCTTGATGTGCAAACAATTATATTGACAAGTGTGAAAAGGTAGAGTGTCACCATAAAATAGAAAACGAGCTCATGTTCATTCCGGTGTTATATGTTAAGAAATTCAGCGTGCTTTGCTTTACATTTGTCTGTGTTTTTAACCTTACGCACGATGAGCGTTGTAGGTTAGCATGTACTGTCTAACCTTTGTAAACTAGGCGTTGTTTGAGTTTTATGATTATTGGGTCTATTGGGCTCGTCTGATACTTATGTTAAATGACCCAAGAATTTGTATAATTTAAATTAATTTTACTCTGGTTTGGTTAAGTTGAGTTCAAACCAGCTCCTGTTGAGTGAGGATTTTCAGATTGTTTGAGTTCAGATAAATTTAGTCACGCTTAATTCAGTTCTATTCAGTTCAAAAGAATAAGGCGAATTACTTTTAACTCTTTTAATAATTTGTCATCCTCTATTATGCGAAATGACAAGTTAGGTGGGCCAGGATAACTTGATTTGTTGTTTCCTTATTGAAACAAAAGCTTGCTTTAGACTCCGTTATTTACACATAATTTGCTTTGGGCTTCAAGACATGTGAGGATCCGGGCCTACTTTACATACATTGGTAAATGTCACTTAGCTAATGTCTTTTCTACAAAATCATACTAATACTTTGTTGTTCCACTTACTAAAAAGGTGGAGCAAAAAATATTCTGGGATGATGGTGATTATCCCTCTGAACCTGGAGCTTTATGTTGCTCATTCTTGTCAGCTCACTACTACTTCTCAGTTCTCACAATCGCTTGCCCATACCAAAATTTGTCTAGCCAAATACATACACTTAATTCCTACACTTTCTCTAGAGTAGTTGATGACTTGATGTACAACAAATTTTAACTATGACATCTATTTTAGGTAGGTTGGTGTGTTCAAGTTCAACCAGAGTCACATAGTGGTCTTATAATTCGGACGCTTTTAAGAAATTTATCGAATCGACAAGTGGCGGATCCAGGATTTTTATACAGGGTAGACACAATTAGAATAAATATAGACTGCAAAAGAAACTTTAAAGCTATAATTGAAAACGACAAAAAATTAAATAAAAAGGTAAGTTATATTAAAATCCTACAATACCAGGAGTTTAAAAACATATAATATCTAACAAAACTAGATCTAAAAAACACTTCGTCTTATATAAATTACAATTATTCTCGCCGAGTTTTAATATTTTAAAAGCAATTTAATATATCTTCGTCGCTTATTAACTTGTGATGAAATCATGAAAATATTACCTAAGTAAAACATTTCAAGATCCGTGCAAAATTAAGAAAAGCTCCACTTAAATCCTTACTCTTTTAAAAGAGAGAAGTCTCACTACTGTTCTTAAGAACAGTGTTCTGGGTCTGTTTTGGTTGAAATTCACTGTTCATAAGAAACAAATAGCATTCCTTTGTAAAAACGACTTCGTCACCATCCTTCCTCCCATTTCCTCCTTTCCTCCTGGTTTTCCTCTCTGCCACTCATCTCAGTTTTCTGCACTCTTTACCTCCCCATATAATCCCACATCTTTCTCTCTCCTCAAACCTTGCTCAGACTTATCCGATCTAGGGTTCATAGTTCTTGTTCCCTCTATCAACGGATCAGGTATCTCTCTCTTTACTCCGATCTTCTTTACTTCCCTTAGCTTTTCTTTATTTTTTTGCCATTATTTCCATAATTCTGTTTCTTTCATCTTACTTTCTCGCGTTGATCTTTCTTCTGTTTTTCAAGGTTGTGCTTTTGTGTAATTGATTGATTTGTCTTCGATTTCATGTGATTTTGAAGGATTTTTGTGCAGTTATCTCCTTAGATCTATACGCATGTTATTCTTTTGCTGTAGAATTGATTTCATGGATTTTACTTGTGTGAATTTGATAGATTAGGGATTTGATGCTGTTTAGCTTGTGTGATTATGAAAGATAGGGATTTTATGCCATTTAGCTTCTGTGATTATGATCGATCTTGTTTTTTATGATTTAGATTGCCTTTCAGCTGAAATTTAGTTGATATGTCTTCTCCAGTTTTCCTTATCCATCACTTTCTCTCAGTTTTCCTTTCCATCACTTTCTCTCAGTTTACCATAGTGGATGGCAGCAAGAGCTTGAGATTCGTCAAATCCGTGGCTCCTTCCTTCTTCGTTCTTCGTATTTCTCTCTCGTCTCCTTTTCCGCCGTCTTTTCGTTTACAAACTTGCGCTTCTTCAAGGTACATAAAAATCAATTTCAATTTCTTCCATTTATTTGATGTTTTTAGGTTTTAATTACTGCTATTTTGTTGTTGCCTTTGTCGATTCTGTTTGGGTTGTTGGACAAATTAGGGATTTCACTGTTTTTGTGGATATCTGCATCGATTGGTGGTGGAAACTGCTAAATTAGATTGGGATTGGGTTTGGGTTATGGGTCTGCTCATGGAGGTGTCAAACACGGCAATGTTATCCTCGGCATTGGTGGGTTTTGGGATCGAATGGGCTTGGGTTTGTCGTTGGGTCACTCCTCCTAAACACCATGGAAGCCGCAGCAAGTGCAGCAGCAGTCTCAGCAGCAACTTCACTATCAACCTTGAATACACTTCTTGGTGTGTCCATGTCTTCTGCTCTATCCCAACAAGCATGGTCTTTTTGTGCATCTCCCACCTTCAATTAATTTTACCAAACTATGATAAAACAATTCTCACAATGGATGAATTAAATTGTTAATTCATGTTATAAAAAAGAAACCTGAACAGAAATGGTGTCTGGATGAGCAGTGGCTTTGAGGAGATAATTAGTGGACCAACGAATAGCTTATTTGGCATGTTGAAGTTCTTCTCTCATAAGAACACTAAATTCAATCACACCATGATAACATTGTGGTTGTGAATGCCATTGGAAATCCAAACTTTACATTATAACCTGCATCATAATATCCTCCTACTAAATCAACCTACATTTTTTTATTTTATTTTATCCAACAGATGCTCAAATGAATAGGAAAGGACCATGGTTTCTCTTCAACGCATGGTGGCAGTGATGGTGGTCATGTTTCTTCATCTTCTAGAATGAACGTAAGATCATGGTTGTCGTTCTTCTAGCTTCAAGTATGGCAGTGTGTAAAAATAAAATTAAAAAAACTGGTTTGATGCTTCAATCTTCAGCCATGAATTGAATGAGTTTTGAATTTGAATTATAATCTTTCTATTTCTTCTTTTCGATAGGCAGAAAACCTTCCAAGTTGGCAAAGCCAACACAACATTAGGGTCGTCCCCTCCGGTCGGGAGAGTAGAGGACCGATCGAGACCCGGGTTTTCACGACCGGATGAACCATATCCATGAATCAATATTTCTTAGTACCTTTCTCGGTAATTATCTAATTGGACAGATCAACAGAACTCACTCTAGAGGAGAAAACAACACAAGGAAAGCAATAAAAAAAGGTTAAACAATCTAATCCTATAAGAAGCTAATAGTATTCTAAAACATAATTTGACAGTGTTTCCAGCCATGAAACTTACTAATTACCCTCTACAATTATTAGTCTTGCTAATTGTTAAAGGAAAAGTAGATTTCAACTAAACCAGGGGAAGTGTTGCTCAAGGGTAACTGTATTAGCTCGAGGTGGTTGAGGTTATAGAATGGCTGTTCCCAAAACCAAGCATGATCCTGAAGCGGTTTTTTAGTACATCATAGAACGGTTATGCTCTTTTTTCTTGTAACTTTTCGTGTTTACTATTAGTACGTAAATGCAGTGTTATGCAAAGTGAGGAGTCATGAAGGCTAAAAATAATGAAATGGCATGCTATAATCGAGATTGTTGTCCAAGATACAACAATCAAATTTCTTAGAATGGTACATTATTCAACTCAAACGACAAGTTTGTTCATTGATCTTGAACTTTCTTGAATTTTAAATGCCAACGAACTTTGCTTTTTGTTTTGTTTATTGATCTACACTTGTTGCTCAAACCATGTCAGGTTACTGAAAGAGGTGAAATTAGGGTTATCATGGACAATTTTAGAGATCAACAATCCTTAGGTTTATGAGCTAACTTTGGCCATGCAGCGGATACACCCTTGAGGCCCACATGCATGTAGTGTGTACAGGTGATTGAACAGAAACCATTTACAGCAAATTACATCTTCTTTGCGCCTTACGAATCAGACCTCATCAAGAAGTATTGTTTCATACCCAAAATAATTACTAAATTGAAGCCAAAAGTAAATTGTGGAGGGTTTTGCTTTTGCAGAACTAGATGATTGCATTTGTCTTTTATAGTTTACCTTCTCTTTCTGGTTCGTTGACAAAATTGTGAAAGAACCCAGTGGAAATTACCGATCAGGCCCTAGGTTTTTTTCCTCTCGTATGCTCTTTTATTTGTGCACAAGATCTGATTAGTGATTTCATCCGATTAGCAACACTTCCACAGTTTTAAAATATAGGCAGTAGTTAAACATTTTACTTACCACCTCACTATGGTTGTTTGAATTTATTCATGTCTCCGTTCTCCATAGCTTATGATTAGTGTCTAAATGATGTCATTATAATTATCATAATGTGATTTAATATGCATGTTAAGGTGATTTCTTTTTGTCGGGATTAAATTTTTGCTTCTAATTGTATGGTTTGTAACAATTTGTTAAAGAAATCATTATGTTGAGGTTCTTTTGTTTTTATCTTGCAGTGTTGTTTGTGTTTTTATCAGAAAATATGGTCAGAGCGATTTGATAAACCCAACATCCCAAATTGGTACTCTTATTGTTTGATTAAGGATATAGATTTCTTAGGAAAAATGAGAACATATTGAAAGCTGGAAAAGGAGCAAGAACAAATCGTTGTAGTTATTGCTGTTCTGATTCTTGGCAGACTTTTGCTGATGTTTGGTTGAGTTTTTATAGCAATCCCGAATTGCCATGCTTACGTGTCTATTATGTTACAACTAGAGATATGTGTGCCTCGAACACATACGAACTTGTAGCGTTTATGACTTAGTGCTCAAAAAATTGTCAAGAAAAAACCATCCTATCGTTCCTGATCTGTTTGTGTGTGTGTGCAGTGCTGTCATAGGAATATGTTCTAATATTGAACTTTCCGCTGCAGGTGACTTTTTTGACGGATGTCAAATTACAGTAGGTAGTTTTTATTTTCTTTATAAGGTAAAAGTGATAATTGTGTGCCATTTCTTCTGTCGGGCCAACATGGGATGTCTTTTTGTTTTTAAACTGGTGTTCATTAAAAAAGCCTCCTTTTTTTCTTATCTCTGCTCAGTTTCTGTGTGTTGGTTGTTGCAGGTGATTTCTTTCAAGATTTACAGGAAGAATTTTAAAACTAGGAAGCATCATCGATCACAAAGGAAACCAAAGAGCTTGTGGGAAGAGTTAGTTGTGAGCCTAAATTTCTTATCATGTTTTTTTTTCATTTTGTACAAGAAGAATTCTCTAGGTAACAAGTGAGAGGGGGGAAATTTGGTAAAGTCACTTGACGTGGACTCGACCCCCAATTCCTCTCGCTTGTTCATTGGATAACTAACTAACTGTTCTCCATTTAGCCTTTTGCATATTGATATTGTCCTCAAAGCAGTAGGTTAGTACAGAAGGGGCTAAATATGATCTATCATTATGTTATACAGGAAATATGTGAAGGGTTTGTCGAAGTCTGGGAAAAGGAACTTAACTGGGTAGAGTACTATGCAAGTACCCATTTACGAATATGTTTTAATAGTGGCTTGAACAACCCTGCCCCCCTCTACATTCTCATCCATGATTTTGAAAGCTTGTGGGTTCTCTTTATATATATATATATATATATAATTATGATGCAAAGTCGTATGTTTTTCCCTTTTCGGCGCTTGCTTTTTCTCAGTAGCCTAATAGCTCAATTGGGTAGAGTATTACGCAATGTTATGGGTTCAAATCCCACGTAGGTTTCTTTTTTTTGCTTTTTTATTATCAGTTTAAAACTATAATAAGCTTGTTATGTTTGTATATCATATTTGGAAGATGAACATGTCAAAGCCAAAAAACATTACGCTAGGACAAAATCAGAATATTCTTCTCACCATTTCAAGCATCTTTGTTTATATGGTTCTACTTTGAATGTAAGTCTCTCATTTTTGTTTTTTAAATCATTAATAAGTTAAAGTTTTATGAAGACTGATTTTGTAGGTCATACTTGAGTGAGGCATTTAGTTTTAGGACCAAGGCTAAGAAGTTTTGGTCTTGTAGAGGAATGATGTAGCTTAATATCTACAATATGCATGAAAATGCACCATTTTGTTTCCAAGTATCAACCCCAAAGAAAAAGATCCTTAAGAAGCACCTCGTCATAATTTGTTAGAACTTATTATAACTTCAGTGCTCTCACATTCTTTTCTTTTTGCAGGATCATTAGATGCTATGTCCACTTTGTAAGAATATGTGCATAATAGTACTTGGGATAGTCTTTTGATCAACAATCTATTTTGTGAGATACATTTAGCTTCAATTTTATTCTAAGCAACTCTTAAGAGGGCTTAGTTGATCCATGATTTATTTGGAGATCAGACAAAGATATTACTCTCTAATGTAATTCAGATATTACTCTTTAAATACGAAGTCTCGTAATTCATCATTGTTCACCATAGAAATTACTGCAGATACTTTGGTACTTCTAATGTGATATTAGATACTACTCTAGCTAGATATGTTCTTGCATATTGCATTTACTATCTTTAACAAAAACTATTTACACAACTTAGGAACGACTAATTAAACGACAAGTAATATAACCTCGCTAATTACATAACCATATTGGGGGGCCGCGCGCGCGCGCGCGGTCCAACAACTAGTGTTGAAAATAGGAAAAAAGGTAATCTTTGTTTAAGTGTGATGCGCCTGTAAAGTTGGTTTCATCTGTTTCTCTATTGTGCCGTCAATCCGTTAATTCTTCCGATCTGCTGGAGACTTATGTATATGGGCATGGTTTATTTTTTGTTTGACTTTATGGAATTATGATTTTTTTGGGTAATAAAAAGTGACCCGAACCCTGCTCTGATCCTAATGGGTCCTAATGGGCCAGACACTTTAAGAGAGGGGGAATAAGGGAAATCTTACTCTCACAGTGCCCATAGTAGGGCTTGAACCCCCAACTTCAAAGTTGGAAAGCTCTCTCTTTTCCACTATATCAAGCCTTGCTTGGTTTATGGAATTACTAGATTTCTATGCACGCGATGCGTGCGACAACAATTTTATTATGAAATTTCATAATCTACAATAGATAATTTTATGGATAGTCGCATCTTACCACCTAAACTTTTCATGTTTTTAGAAACTCCCACCTTTCCACTTACCATTTACAATTTTATTGAAAACTCCCACCACTTAACGGTTTTTGTCAAATTTTATTAACAAAACTGTTAAGTGGGTCCCACATATATATTTTGTTAACAAAATAGAACTTGAAATAGTTGCAATTCTTTCCAAATAGTTGTAATTCGTTCCAAATTTGCTCTAAATTTGTTGAGGATTTGCCTTTAAATTGATGAAATTGACTTCAATTTCAGCGTAAACTAATGATAAAATGCATATTTGGGACACTTAACGGTTTTGTTAACAAAATTTAACAAAAATCATTAAGTGGTGGGAGTTTCTAATAAAATTGGAAATGATATGTGGAAATTTAAAAGAAAAATTCATTAAGGTGGGAGTTTCTAAATACATGAATAGGTGGTTTTGAACAAAAAATCCTAATTTTATTTGCATACGATGTGTGTCTTGGCTGCTGTAACATGATAACATGTGAAGGTACACAACATATTTTATTTTCAAATTTGGCTCATATTTCTTTGAAAACATCCCTTACTCCCCACCATCAACTACAATTTTTGTTATACAGTACCCGGTAAGGTATTTTTTGCTCATTGTCCAATAGAAAAAAAATTCAAAAGTACTTGAAAATACTTTATCATGTTTCTCATTCATGCTAAAATACTTTATCATGATCAAGTTGATCAAATGTGCCTTCACTCATGAACAATCAATTACTCATGTATTTCAAAATAAAAAATTTCAAAAGTATATAAAAAAATAGTAAAGTGGGTGTCTATCTATAGATCTTAAGAAAATATAATCGTTGATATTTTTTTTAATTGTTTTTACTTTGTAGATTTTTAGATATTTTAGTTAGAAGTTTTGAACATCTTTTATTAAAAATCTGATGGCTAAATTTGGAAATAAAACTTAATTACTTAATAAACTCATTGATTTATTTTATTTCTTTTTTCTTTTTTTCTTTTTGGTGTCATCCCTCACCTCTTCACTTATATAATAGAGATGATGGGCTACAGGCCTATAGCTGTATTTTAGTACGTCTTTCCAACTTCTTTTCTTTAGTCTTCCCTAGATTCACGCATAAGTTTCATCTTTTAGTTTAGTTTTAATTTTTCTTTTTATAAAAAAATCCAGCCTATTAAAGTTTTTTTTTCAAAAAAAAGTTGGGTAGACATATTGTCTAAATAAACCCGCCCCTGGAATCGACACCTTTCACAAGTGAATTCAGTCTTATTTCATAGGTCAGATTCCTAAAAAAATCTAGGATTGAGCACTGTAGGAATTGAACTTGTGATCTCAATACAACAGAAAATACTTGAGGGATTTCTCAAGCTTACAAATTACAAAGATGAAAGAGTGGTGGATCTAGGATTTAGAATCGTTTGGACTTCTTTTTACTTCCAAAATTGTTCCAAACTTTCATCTTACACAACTCGAGGCTTAATATTGCCAAAGATAATAGTGAATCAGCTAATTCATACCACAAAAGTATATTAACATAACCTAGGCATAAAAAGACAATTTGTCAAAAACCAAATACAAACTTTTCGGATTTTTAAAATAACCACTAATTACTTTTTAAAAACAAAAATAAACTACCATAACTTTGATAAAATTTATGAAACACCACTGATAGGCTAAAGTCGTATCACCTAGTCAAAGATAAATCCTAAGTCCTCTAACAATGATAGTCAAGGGAAGTAGGGTTGAATCCACAGAGAGACGGAGTTCTAAGTTAATATTCAACTAAACAGCTACTTCAGACAAGATCAGACAAGAATCAGCTGAACTACTAATTAAACACTAGAAAGCAATATAAAGAGAGATTCTAATCTATGAAATAAAGGACTAGGGAATTAGTTCGGTCTACCATGCTTATACCAATCAAAGGATAAAACAACTATTAGAACCTAGGTCACAAATTGATAGATTAGAGCACGTGTCAAGCTATGGTTAAGTCTCAACGCCCATAATTCAACATATGCAACATGTTCACTAACATAATCAGAATTACTGATGTGTACTAAGGCCTCTAAAGTAAGACGGATCTGAACTGCAAACAATTATTAACCACAAGCAATCAATGAAACTGCGCAATAACATCAATTACACATCAAGAACAAATCACACCATAATCAATCTAATCAAAACCTAGAAACTAATAGCAATTCAAATATAAATCATGGTATAAACATGGTTTTCCTCCCTAAAACCCTAGAAATAAGACTACTCAGACATGATTGAATCAACAATAATAAACCTAATATAAAAACCTAAACTTTGCATCATGAATGAATTAAATAATAAACTAAGCAATTAAGAATTAAAGAAAGGAATTAAGAGTGAAGAATAATACCAATTGACGGAAAGCAGTAACTTTTATTGAAAATAATCCAAGGTTCAATCACCTTTGGAACTAATCTAAAGTGTTTACTCTAAGAAAGCAATTAAAACTAAACTAATGAAAGCTGAAAATAAAGTAGAATAAAAAGGTCTCTAAAAATAATGAAGGATAGCTATTTATGATAGCCCCAAAATCTAATTAAAAATGAATAGAAAAAGACAGAATTTCGGAAAAAAGAGTTGTCCGTGCTTCAGGCCCGATCGGGTCAATTCCCGCCCGATCGGGTGGCTAAACTGCAATTTTGCATCAACTTGCGAAGGCCGTATCTCTCAAACCAGAAGTCCGATTGGGGCGTGTGACCTATCATTGGAAGGCTCTTGAAGTCTAGAATCCAACCCAATTAGAATTTATTGATTATAAATTTTCTATCAAAAGTTATAATGAAAATAGTGAAGGTGTGTCAGTTTTGGCACTTGTTTCACTAACTCTTTGCTTCATTCCAACTCAAAATCGTCCCAAACGGATGCATTGTGATCCTTGTGCAAGCTAACTTCATCTTCAATGATTAATAGGCTACATCCTTGGTACTCATGATCCCTTGTATCAAAATAACCTGAAAATCATCGAAACACACAAACGAGGAGTAGTAGAGCACAACTTATGTAATTCATGTCAATATGCACCTAAATGCTCAAAAAGGAGTTCTAAATGCAATCTAAATGCATCTAAAAACTATATATAAATGTGATACATAAACCACCTTTTTAACAAAAAATGTTATATGTGGTCCATTTAGTGGCACGCTCACCATCTTCATACCTATTGCCACCACCCTCCCAACTTCCACCCACCATCACCATTTTCACCACCACCCACCTTCGAAATGCCACCAGCCACCACCTACCTTCGAAAATATTGACCCCTAAATTCGGGTAGGATCTGACTCCCTATTTTAGAATTAGAATATGAACCGGGTCTTAAATTATTTCCCGACTCGAATCCGTTTACCCGTTTTTAAAAGTTATCTTTAAAGTCTAAGTAAAAAACCCTGACTTTTGCCATAAGAGTATTACAACTTTTAAAACCTCTTACTCACTCTAAAGTATGATCCCAATACCAAGTAATACTTGGTCTAGTGGAAAGGAGAGTACCCTTTCAACCTGAAGGTTGAGGGTTCAATCCCCACTAGGGGCACTTTAAGGGTAGAGATTTCCCTTACCTTTCCCCCTACTCTCAAGTGCCTGACCCAATAGGACCGGAGCGGATTCCGGGCCACTTCTTCTTACCAAAAAAAAAGCATGTAACACCCCGTATTTTTATATATTGTTAGTAGATATTTTTATTAAATTATTTTCTTCCCTACTTTGACTTTATTTTAGAATAAGCCCAAAACTTATTCCTAGTTTGACTAGGTTAGATACCCATAACCCATTAGGTTTAGTTAAATCTAGATTATAAAAAAAAAAGAAAAAAAAAAGTAAAGAAACAAATACATAGCACTTACCTGTTACTTAGGCGACACTACCTTCGACGCCTCCACTATTTCTTCACCCTCTGCTTTGCTTCACAATTGTGCTCCATTAAACTCAAGAGCTTTACTCCATATTTATAGAAAGTATCCATCACCATCATCACCAGACACATCCATCATCATTACAATCTTATCTTGTTTGGGCGGCTTTCAAAGGAAAAAAAAAGGGTTTTGTTGGGCAACGTTTTTGGGTCGAATTTCGGGTCAAAGGAGACGAATTTTGGATCTTTTAATACTATTCTATATTCCAATCACTCTATTAATCAAGTAAGGTTCTTTCCCATATTTTAATTTCTGATTTGTATTGATTTTCGAATTGGGGTTTTTATTAAATTAGGGTTCTTGAGAAAATCAATTTGGGGGAAATTTATACTATGTTCAATTTGTTTAATTGGCTTATGTTTTATGTATAATTCGAGTTAATTAGCATATGTATGAGTTTCGTTTGCAAAAATTAATACTTTATAAATTATTATGAATTCTTGTTATATTAGATTGATGATTAGTTTCTTATTTTGGGTTATTAGTTGAAATATTGTTTAGATTATTATAGTTATTGTGACTTTAAATATTTTGAAATTATTGAGTATATTGGATTAGTTCTTAGTTGTTAGTTTTAAATCCTAAGTTGAAGTTTTGGCATATAGTTGGTGTAGGTTGTTGTTGTTGTAGTAGTCATAGTTGTTATTGGTATAGGGTGAATGAGAAGGAGTTAATTAGTGGGAAAATAATATGGATGATATTAGAGTCAAAATCCGTTTGACTTTTGTTGACCAAACTTGACCAGTTTGACTTTCGTTGACCAAATTTGACTAGTTTGACTTTTGTTGACTTTTTGTCCTATTGACGTTGAGTCGTTTTTAAAATTAGTCAAAGCTCATTAACTAGGTTAGGTTATTTGTATGTGAGTTATGTGAAGTATAGTCAAGTGACTTATACTATACTTTATTATATTGTAGATTGTGGGTTCGTAGAAGAACCTTATTGACTTGAGATTACATTTGGTTGGTTGTGGTTGCGGAAAAGGTAAGATTTCTTACTAAGACTTGTACAAATTATTTTGAGAATTGGATGATATTGGTTTAAAGTTTATATTGAGTTTTAAAAAGGTTTTGTGTGGTTATATATTGAGATTTTAAAAAGAGTTTTACATTATTTATATATTGAGATTTAAAAAGGTTTTACAATGTTTATATAATGAGATTTAAATCGTTTTGACGATATTTATTGTGAAAGAAAAATGAGATTTATTTATGAGATTCAAAAGGGAGGAAGTTCCTCATATACCAAGTTGGGATCTAAAAGGGAGATGTTCCTCGTTGCTACAGGTTTTGAGTAAACTAGAATGTTTCTATGTTTACTTAATTATGATTTATCATATTTTATAAGAATGTTTTTGTGGGGTTGCCGGTAAGCGGTATTCCTCGGGTTTGGAAGTATGTTGAGTTTTGTCTCAACCATTATTTAGTAGTTGGGTGTATGTTGATCAGTACACTTGCCATTTGTCTTCCTTCTTGGTTCGTTATCAAGTTAGGGGTATGCATACTAGGGGCTTTGGTGTTTACCTGTTTCGTGAGCCTAGCTAGCTCATTGGACTTTAATACTTCCTACTCACAGGTTTCAAAACAGTTACATTTTAAATGTATTTACAGGATTGTTTTAGAAACAAAGGAAGTTGAAAGTTAAGATTTATGGGAAGGTTGTTTTATTTTATATATTTAATTTGTACAGGTTGGAAATGAATTTGTAAGATATTCCTATATATCTTACCTGCACATTGGATAGTTTTGTTTTAGTACAGTATGAAATCTTGCTTAGCCTTTTGGCTGATACTATAGTGTTCAATGTGCAGGGACTTGAAGGTGGTTAGCTCACGGTTGGGTTAAAGAGTGCGATGGATTTAGTTATACGTTAGTAGGTTTAATAAGACTTCCGCTGTTATTCTTTTGACTTTAGTATTTTATTTCAGTCTGTAATAATTATTTAGAGTCTAGTTAGTTTGATTAGAACCTTTAGCCTTGCTGTGGTTATTATTAATTATCGCGGCGTAGCACCTTTGGAGTTTCCTTAAATTATTTATTATATTACATTTTCAAAGTAGAGGAATTTCAGGGGTGTTACAAAGCATGATCCCAAAGTCTGATATATGCATTTTATATAAGTTTTTAAACCTCTTTTCCCTGGCTATTTTGAGATGTTTTGAGTTCCTGCTTGTGAGATTTGATGTGTTTGGGCTTGTTTTTTGTTTCTGAGCTTTATTAGTGTTGCTAAGGTGTCTGATGTCTATTCTTGGCCTATAAAGCTAAGTCTCAGTACACAAGTGTCGAGGAAGAAATCCTGGAGCAATTATGGAGCTCCTTGATCAAAGAAATGAGGAAATAAGCAAAAAAATGAATCCGCTCGATGGGATCGGGAGCAATTTTTCATGTTTCGTACCCGGTAATGCCATAGTTGTCTTGTTGTAATTCGTGAAGACCTCCCGATTAGGCGGGTTGGCCCAATTTGATCGGGCGCTATGTAGAAAATGACTGGTTGGGAATTTCAATATGGGTTTCATCAGGTAAGGTGTGCCCAATAGGGCGTTAAGCTCTGGAAACCTATCTTTGAAATTATTCCGGATTATTTGATTTTGTTTTGAGACTTCTTCTGGGATTAAGTATAAAGAGAACTCCTTAGTATTTTTCTTGATACTTTTCATTATTTGTCATTAGATTTACACACTTTATAGGTTTCTTTCTATAGATCTAGTTAAACACTTTAGAAGAATATTCAAGTTCAATAAAAGTTCGAGTTTTTCCCTTCGATTGGTAATTTCTCTTTTCATTGCTCTTATTGCTTTCAATTGTTTTCTTCTCTATTATTTTCTATTCTTCCAAGCATGAATCATTTCACATTTTTTGTTGTTGTTTTCTTAGTCATGAGTGAGGCCCTGTTCTCGTCGACTTATTTTAAAAAGTTTCAGTAAAAATATGTTAAGTTCAGTTCAGTAAAAATAAGTTCAGAATCAGTACTAATAAGTTCAGTTCAGTACCAATAAGTTTAGTTCAATAATAATAATTAAGTTCAGTTCAGTAAAAATCAATAGAGCAAAGAAGGAAAAATAACATGCATGATTCAGTAAAAATAAGTTCACTTCAGTAAAAATAAGTTCAGTTCAGTAGTAAAAAGTTATGTTCAGTAAAGATAAGTTCAGTTCAGTACCAATAAGTTCAGTTCAATAATAATAAGTTCAGTTCAGTAAAAATAAGTTCAGTTCAGCAAAATTCAGTTGACGATAACAGGGCTTGAGTAGATCTTTTTCTAGGACTTAGTAAGGGAAGCCATGTTTATGCCATGATTATATTGCACGGTTTGTTTTCTTATAGTATTTAGGTTGTGATAGACCAATTCTAGAGTGATTCCTTTTAATGTGTGACTTGTGTTAGCTAGGGGCCAATTTCATGAAGTGCGATCTAGCTAATAATTATTAATATTAATCAATTGTACTCTTAGAGGCCTAGAACAGACTGGTGAGTCTGATTATGTGAGCGACCATACTGTATAAGTCTATTTGAGAGCGAGGATTAACAATTGCTCTAATTGCTCGAGTAGAAACTTAAGTATTGCTAATTGTCTGAATCTCCCTCATTGTCTTAACATGGTGGACCGAACAAATGTCCTAGTGTATTTATTAATTGATATTTTCCTAAGTTAATATGCTTTCTTTGGTTCAGTTCATAGTTAGTTTTTCTCCCTTTTTGTCTAAAGTAGTTAATTAATTAAACTTAAACTACGAAAGCCCTTCTTCCAGTGCATTCGACCCGTACTTGCAAAGTCTCTGCTAATAAAAGACACCACGCATTTGCGGTAGTATTTAAAACTAATCAATGTCCCTAACACTCTTTCGTTTTTATTCTTAGCTTCACTCTTTCAGTCTCCAGTCTTGAACTTCTAATGTTTCTGTTGTGTTAAACTTGAATGCTTGATTATTTGAACATCAACAAATGGAGATGCGAAATTATTTTATTTCGTTGTTTAAAATCTTTTTATTTGAAGAAAGTATGCAAAGGCCCGTTTAAAACCCCATGGATCTGGATCTCGGTCCATATTTTTTAAATTACCAGACGGATCTAATCCTTGCATGAAAACGAATTTGGAACTGGTCCTAGAGGAACCTGTCTAGATCTGACCTTTTGCCATCTCTAATTATGTCAGCTAGGAAGCTAAGATGGAACGAGAGATATAGAAAATCTAAAACGAATTAGTAATTCGCAAATTTGAACACACGATGTGGTTAATGTGAAATGGCAAAACACGGTTACCACTGAATCAAAGTTGCTACACTCCATCTCGTTGCGTGTATTTGTTTTAAGTTTTGTCTTTAAAATTAGTTTTTTTAGAGTTAGCATTGGTTCAGCTGAATCCATCAAGCCTATGCTAGATCCGCCCTTGTAAGTAGAGCATAGTGTACACCAACAAAGGTTTGGCCGAGTAGCAAGGGTTTGTTCTCATGATTTCAAGGTCGTCGAAATCCCACTATAGATATTTGGGATGGAGATGTCACCTTACGTTTTCCCTACTCTCAAATATCTGACCGGAAAATATTTGAGATCACATAAAATATAATGTTAAATATACTGTCTCGTGCATGTGTTGATAAAACCAAAAAGGATGTTGATGCTAATGAATATTGTTATTGCTAATGGTTATAGTACTATACACGTAGTACATGGTCATGTCATCCAAAAAAAACTAAGCAAATGTTAGGCCACCTATATAATAGCCAACAGGTCACAGCTTATTACCTCAAACATACATTACGCATATATATGGTGTTTGGAACCGTCCAATTGCTAATTAATTTAATAGGAGTATCAAAATCATCATTAAACCAAATCATATTATAATTTTGTTATCCTTTCCCAAATGAATGAGGAGTGAGGGGACATAGACGTAGTCATGACACATAGTGGTCTACTAACCTTTTACCAGTTACAGCCATTCTCATCTATTTGGTACTCAGTCACCATTAGTGCAAGTTTATGATGGAGTAATTGAAACCTTGATAAGTTAAGTGGAGACTGGAGAGTGGAGACTGGAGACTGAGGATGTGTTCTTTTTTTAAAATTTATATGAACTGAATTTATTAAACCTTGTTAGAAATAGAGTATATTTTGGTATAAATGAATTGAATCGTATAGAACAAAAAAATTGAAAATACTTGAACTAAATTGAATTCGACTGTCCTGAATGAAAAGGAATAATAAACTGTGAGAGTAAAAGTATTTTCCATAGCTGAATTGAACTAATTTGAAATTAGGTTGGGAAGAACAAACCCTTAATCACTTTTGATCTTACCTTATATTTACACTTGCTTGGACCTGATGGCCCCTAATTAAATTGGATTAGACTTGAACCATCTTTCATGTAGGAAGAAAACAAAGCCTCAAGCAAGTATAACTTGGTGTAGTTGATGGATAATTCACATTATGATATATCAAGGTCACAAATTTGACCTCTACTAGTTGCGATTGAAAGTGACTCAGATGGGATTTCCTTTACCCTTCCGGCCTTCCCTATTCCCAAGAATATGACCTACAAATAAGATTAAATTTACATGTGAGGTTCATGTTTAATAGAACTTACCATATAACTAACCGATATGCGACTTCTATTACAAGGTCTTGACTAGAAATAAAAATGGTAAATATAATCTTAAGACTTAGCGGTAAGAAATTAAGATTTACGGTTCTGTTCATTCTACCATATAAGTAGAATTAGTTTAATTATTTCAATTATTTCAATCAGTTTGAAAATAGAAGATGGTTGTTATAGCTCATAATATTAACAACGATAGTAATAGTAATGATAATACTACCTCTGTTTTTTTAATATATACATTTGTTTTTGTGCGCGGACCAAGAAAAAAGTGCAAACGTAAGAGAGAAAGATAGTAAAAAGTAGGAGAGAAGTGTAATAATTAGGTCGGTCAACCTTCCATTTATGGGAAAATGTAGAAAGGTACCAATTAAAAAAACATCCAAAAATGAAAAAATATGCATATTAAAAAAAATGGAGGGAGTAGTAATTGTAATAATGATCAACACCAAACAAATACAAAATAGTAGTAATTCTTGCAAAACAAAGTAATATAATATATAACCTTCAAAAAAAATAGTATAATATATACACCAATTGTCAAAATTTATGTGATTTTAATTGACAAAAGTAGAGAGGTAAAGTAGTAATGAAGGGAGAGAGGTTGAATAATATCGGATTCCAATTGTCACGAGTCTGAATTCTGAGTCAGTAAAATAGATTTTGTGTGAAATTCGATCCATCAATTTCCATGCAAAAAGATTTTTATTTTCTTAAAAAGCAATGGCTATAAGCCATAAGGTAATTATTCTCATTTGGACGGTGGCCTGTGATAATATTTATTTACAACATATATGATCTGTTATGTTGCGGACTTGCGGTCAACTAATTTACAGCAACACAATTATCTCAAAAACTATTTAAGGATTATATAACTATATCATCCTAAATTCACAAGCATGTTTACTACATACTATCTGTCAAACGTAGCACGTCTTAACAAACTATAATATTGTAGTCAAAATTATTATTTGAGTGTAATTAAGTTGGTTTGCCAACTATTGTCACAACTTCGAGTAGTCAAGTGACGAGGTTAAATTTTCGTGGATATAAAACATGGGGTATTAGGGAGCCAGGAGGAGGAGGAAGCTAAGGGGGTGTTTCCTTTGGGTTCGACATAGACTCTGAGGAATAGTTCCGTTTGATAATCGTTATACCTATAAAATTCACTCTGATACGATAATACTTAATAAAAATAATTTTATTGTAATTAAATTAAGGTTATGTTCACTTACTTTCATCTTATTTAAAGTCTAATTGTAAGAAAATTTAGGCAGCCAAGTATTTTAAAGCTACCATTGAGAAAAATCTTACAAGATCTCACATGACTAATCTTCTTATAAAATAATGGTGAGAACCCATGATCGAAATTTACAAAGTTTGACCCTGAAAGTGAGTATTGAAAGATAGTGGAGTGGAGGACATATGACCTAGACTCCATAAGCATATGAGTACTTCATTATCATGCTATTATCGACCACTATCCCTACCATCTTTCAATCCGTTACATCGTTTTTATCAAACATCAACATTAGAGGACTTGACCGGTCAATATTCTAAACACGTCAAAACCTTTAATTTAAAGTCAACTCTCTAATTGCCTAACAATATTTTGAGTCTAAGTGTTTTTGCATACATTAGTTTGCAACCGAATTTGGTGATTAGGGGATAACTGATAGTTGTTATCTAATAGCATTAACTGATAATTGGTAGATTATTGTGTTGATTAATTGATTCTATTAGTTGTTTGTACACAAGTATTTGATGATTAATAATTGATCATATTTTAGCATAACTAGCATTTCACCTCAACATATCCAGTCCACTCCCACCAAAAAGCTCTTTCTACCAACTATTTCAAAATTAATGTATAATTTTAGGTCCCAGCCGGTCTTCTAATCCAAACACCAACATTAGAGAATTTGACTGATCAATCCTCTACAATGTTCAAAGCCTCTAATTCAGTTATAATCCTTTGTTTATCACATATTACCGGCATTTTCTTAGTTTGGTAAAATACCTTTACAAACACAGACAAAGCAAAGAACACAAAAGGAGATTTGATGACCTAAGTACAATCAAATTACTTAATTAGATCATATTGAAAAAGCAATGCTAGCTTCCTTAGCTCCACAATTATTAATAATAAGATAATCTCAAGTATTCAACTCTCTCACGGTGTGTCACCCTAGAGAGTATAAATTAAACATTATTACAAAGCAACAACAATGATCATTGATTATTATCAACACTCCAACATATTGGACCACCACAAACCCTCCATTTCTCCCTCCAATCTCCTTTATTCATCATATTCATTTGTCTCCCCTCATTTAAAC
This sequence comes from Patellifolia procumbens, assembly GCA_947645195.1. Taxonomy (NCBI): domain Eukaryota; kingdom Viridiplantae; phylum Streptophyta; class Magnoliopsida; order Caryophyllales; family Amaranthaceae; genus Patellifolia; species Patellifolia procumbens. Next base: position 2,037,207 of record CANSGD010000502.1, on the reverse strand, counting down.
TCATTCTACTATAACCCTCTTCTTTTTCTTCCTCTATTTTCTCTCTAAAATATGAAGCAAGAACAACTTTCTCTTAGTAGAAGTAGTAGCTACAATTCTTGGAGTTCAAAGAAAATCATCCCTTCTAATTTTACTAGATCAACTTCTTCCACATTTTCGCCCGATAGCCCCAGAGAAATCTCCAATAAGCCGCCCGTCGAATGTATTAATACTAATACTAATACTAATACTAATACTAATAAATCACTCGCGGTGTCACGAGTGAGTAAGACGCGTCTTACTTTGTCAACCTTTCTCCGCTCTCTTCTCCATGTATTTTCTTTTTCTACATCGTCGTTTTCTACAGTTCCCACGTGTAGATGGTTGACTATTCCGAACCGGGTCCTTTCACTTTCCTCCCCTACTCCCCTAGGGAGGAAGGTGACGGGCACGCTCTTTGGACATAGAAAAGGTCATGTAACGTTTGCCGTGCAAGATGATCCTAAAGCGGACCCGGCTTTATTAATAGAGTTGGCAATCTCTACCTCGGCACTTGTACGTGAGATGTCCTCGGGCCTCGTGAGGATTGCCCTAGAGTGCGAGCGAGGCTCGCACACGGGGCGTGGTAAGCACGGGCCTAAGCTATTTCTTGAGCCCGTGTGGACTATGTATTGTAATGGAAGGAAATGTGGGTATGCAAACTCACGCGCGGCTAATGAGTTTGATTGGCACGTGCTTAGTACGGTTCAAAGCGTCTCGGTCGGGGCCGGGGTTATTCCTCTAGTCGAAAACCGGACCGGGTCCGGTTCCGAAGGCGAGTTGCTTTACATGAGAGCTAAATTTGAACGAGTTGTAGGGAACCGTGACTCGGAGGCTTTTTACATGCTCAACCCTGATGGTAATGGTGGACCTGAACTCAGTATTTTTCTTCTTAGGTTATAATCGTCATTTCATGAGTTAATCATGGTTAATTAAAATAGAGAAAATAATTAAAAGAAGAATTATAGGGGTGTTAGGGTAATGATTAGGGGTAATATGCAAATGGAGGAATGTGATTGGGTAAATTAGTGATCAATTTGACATTTTCTATATTGTAATATGTTAATTAAGGGTGTTGGTGTGACCATGTGATTTTGTTTATAATTCTAATACTTTTTCTTGGGATCATATATTATATAGTTTTTTTTATATCAATTGATTGTGTTTGATGACAAAAGCTTTAGATTTGTACCTCATCACAAATTTAATTAATGAAAATTGAGAAAGATTTGTAGTTTGGAATTGGTTGTTTGGAATTTTTTGTTTAAAAGTGTTTATCATCTTTCATGCCTTTTATTGAGTGCATGCGCATGCACGCCACCTTATGATCATTTCTCCAAATAATTGTTCTTTCTTTTGTGTTTTATTGCCTAACTTTCAATCTTTTCTTTAGGACATCGATATGTTTAACAAGTAGATAGATGATTCACGATATAGTAAGTTTGAATCTATTATAATTAGTCGTGAGATCGTATTCATCTGGATAGAAAAAATTTATCTCTTCTCTTGTAACGATATTGTGCTCGTGGTTTCATTTTTTGGACACAATTCTCAAATGAAGGGCAGCAACTGCTTACCATGATAATCATGAAGGTCCAGCCAATTTCGTAGGGATGATTATATTGGTTTTGAGAAGACCAATTTTCGCTCAGGTGCAAGGAACAACATCGTACCCAACTAAACGAGGTGTAATGGATAACACAAACTATATAATAAAAGTTATTTCTAATGACATAGTCGCAAATTATTACGTTTTTTTACTGCCTATAAGAAGCGACAAAGGTAGGATGAGTCGATCCTATAATCTAGCGAAATCAGGAGGAATTTTTAACCAATTGATGAGTGATTCACTCAGCCGCAAGATACATTTGATTGCGGTAAATTATCCTTTTTAACACATACTTTACACCCCTCCTATCGACACCAACCTACTCACCCACCAAGCCAGATCACCTCAAAAACTGGTGGTCGTAGGATTGGTTGTACTGGTAGTCGAGTTAGGGGGTATCAAGTAAGGAAGGGATATCGTGGTGGTGAAATGGAGGCTTACAATGTAGACTTGGTGGGTGGTTAATGGTTAGAGACTTAGTGTGGGTGGCCATGTTTGATGGTCAATGTATTGGTAGGAACTAGGAAGGAATAAAACTTTGTTGAGAAAAAGGGAATTTTAATTTCCTTCTGAGGGTAAGCTGAAAAGAAAGAAGAAAAGATTCACCAATTATTATTCCCTTTTTATTTAAATGAATAGTCGCATAGAATTGAAGATGTGTGCATGTTTTTTCTTTTGTATGGAGCTTATTGAATTCAATTAACCATACTAACTACTAATCAATCATATATTGTCAATCAATCGTGTCAATAAGGGATTAAAACTAAGAAGATTCACTTCATTTACATTACTATAGTATACGTATGAGTAGTTAACTATTTTACTACTATTCGTTAAGGGTCTTTTACGCATCTATTTTATATTAAAGTGTTGACTAATGATCTCTTTCTATTTCTTGGTAGACAGAGTGAACAATTAGTATACCAAACTAACTTGGTTATGTGTGCCAAATCATGGAGGAACAATGAATGACAATCAGCCTACTTTGCCCTACTTTAAGAAAAGCCCTCATGCCTCAATCTAGTTAAATTTCCTACTTTTAGCTGAAAAATGAAATGCATGCACGAGTCAGGATAATTTTCAGAGAAAGCAATAGTATGTGAGAATGTGACTATGTGTGTATCATATTCTTGGAAATGAAAAAGTATTAGTCTCGTTGTCACATTAAGCGTGCAAAGGAACAAGAAAAGGTAGCAAACCAAGCATGCATCACAACCTTTTGCCACTAAATAGTTTGTCCTAGGAGAAAACTTAAAGTGAAAGTAACGAATCAGATTGTCTGATATATTGTTTACTGTCAAACAGGCTGAGCCCAATACATCTAATAATTACTTCCATCACCCAGCACCACGCCAAACCAGACGCCACCAGACGCATTTTCCCTCTGTTTATACCCGCTACACTCCCCCGTCTCTCTGTTCTGTTTGGTGCTCTGCACCAGCCCGCAACCTGCACCCATTCGACCACCATGCCCCACGGCCACCTATGGTCACTGCCACCACGTGCTCCGCCACCCACAACCACCCAGACACCCTCCTCCTTCTCGTTATGTTGTCCGTCGCCCAACAACAAACACCCCTTGCCTTTTTCTTCTTGCTTGGTCTCTCCAAAATATTTAACTGAAACTCAAATCTAGCTAACTAAAGCTAAAATACATCTAATTGAAACTCAAACATATAGAAAAGCATCCAACTGAATGAATAGAAGGTCCAACAGAACTTAAAACACATGCAACTGAAAGAATAGAAGAATCCACTAAACAACTAAAATCAAAATACATTCAACTGAAAAAAACTGAAACAAACTGAAATGCTCTGACCAAATTAAATGTTATGGTCAGACGCGTCTGATACAATACGTTCTCAAACTTAAATTACCTTTGATTTTGCGCCCCGCTTAAAATTAAGCAATGCAATACTCTTTGTGTCTCTTTATTTGTCCCATTTTCCTTTTATATAAATGTCATTTTATTTGTTTCATTTCCTTTACTAATATGCGTCCCTCATATCTATTCTATTCAATTAATTATATTTTTATATCATTAATCAATACTTTACCTACTTATTCTATCATTCGGTTTCTAGTCTACCAATAAAGTGGTGGTCTCCATCGCCTACCAACACTCTCATAAGCAATTCCTTAACTATTGTATCCAATCAAATGGAGCCACTAAAAAATAAACGAAGGGAGTACTCATTATTTTTAATCACTAATTATCTCAATTCTACTTCCTCTGTTATTTCAATATTGCATCATTCTCATTTATGACAATTGTATATTAGTTGCATCATATCCACTTTTGGAAATTTTTCTTTCTTACTTTTGTATGAAGTAGTTGTAGTCCCCACCTCTTCTCTATTTATTTTCTTTCTTAAAAATTATGCACAACTCACAGGATGCAATAGAAAAAAAGAGAGGAAGTATAAGGGAAGAAGAGGGAGGCACAAAAATGGATGGTTTATATTGAGTAAGCGTCCATTATTTTCAACTTTATCTCAACTAATTTGAAATTATAAGACCTTATGAGACCTTACTGAACTTAAAAGAGCTTATTTAAACCTTATTTGTGAAGGATCAAACCTTATTTTTGCTTATTTTTACATATCTTTATTTAAACTTCTTAGACGTTAATGGACCTCATTATAACTTATCATATGAATTTATATTTTTTTTCCTGATAAGAATTGAAAACAAGTTGAAGAAACATGGCCTACAACTAGAATTTTCCTTTTCAATGCTCACATCATAATTGTCACCCACCCTTTTACTTCACTATCTTTTTGGCACGCATTTATCACATGCATGTGAGGCTAGTATCTTGGGAAATTAAGCATATAGAAACATGTTTTCGTGAGAATATTACATTTATGTATTGACAAGGAGTACATTGAACTATGAATTTCCACGCACAATCTCATTATTATTTTGTAGTGAGGCCTGTAAGGAAAAATGAAAAAAATAATTAAATTATCTTTGGAGTACATCAAATCTATACATTCCAAAATTGGACATTACATTGTTTCTATACTACCTTGTTTTATGTTTAGATTCCATTTCTTTTTGGCATGTATATGAAGGAGAAAGTTATGTGAGTGAGAAAAATTGATTAAAAAAAGTGTATGTATAGTCATATGAGTGAGATAAATAATTTGAAAAGAATTAAGTGAACTAAACAAAGCTTCCAAAAAGGAATAGGTCATTTAAAAACAATGGGAAGATAATAGTTTTATATTGAAATGTCTGTATATGAAAATAATTAAATCATCTCCAGAAGTTTATGAATGTTGACCTCAAGTACTATCAAATATCAAACGGGTATTTTTTTTTTGCGAATAGGGGAAATATGACCAAAAGGTCTATCCTTCACACACCAGCAAGATGCGCATGGTGCACTTACCCATAATGCAAGCAAGTGAACATAAAACGTAAGCAAACAGATTGACCAAGATAAGGAATGAACACTTAGTTCATTACTAATTAGCAACACACAAAATGAAAAACTAGTTCATTCCTAATGAACAACGAAATTTCATGTTTATCCTCATCAATGGATGTTCATTCTCCTATTTCATGCTTTTATATTTATTCATATTGTTTATTCGAGTCTTTGTTAATTTCTTGCAACCAGATGTTCATCAAAGTTCTTTTGTTCATTGTTGTCTGACCAAATTTTCAGTATTTTATTAACGTGTTGGTTTTGTGAAACTAGATGTTCATTATCTATCCCTTTCTTTACTAAAAAGGTCTCTTTTCCATGTTCATTTCTTTCTTCATATTGTTCATTCCCTGACCTTCTATTCATTGCTTTTCAACAAATGTTCATTCACTTTGATTACTCTTATTCATTTCTTGCAACCAGATGTTTTTTAATGGCCTTTTGTTTATTGTAGTTGACTATATGTTTATTATTTCTATTCACGTGTCCCTTTTTTGCAACCAGATGCCAGTGCTCTATTCTTTTCTTTAATAAAAAAGGTGCCTTATTTTCCATATTTATTTCTTCATATAATTCATTCCCACATCTTCTATTCATTATTTTTCAAACAAATGTTCATTTATTTACCCTTGTTCATTTCTTGCAACTAAATGTTCATTATTATACAATAAAATATTCATTTTCACGTCTATTCATTAATGTTGTTGCCTATATGTTCATTCTGTGTCTTGGGTAAGTGGTTGCCGTGCCTTTTGCGTTTTCTGGTCTGCGCTTAGGTGAATGCACCATGCGAAAGAATTTGAGAAATTTGACTATGTTTTTATTAACTTATTAAAATAGATTTTAGTTAAAATAAGTTAATAGGTTTTGTAGAAATAGGTCACATTCCACAAAGTAAGTTAAGTTTAGTAAAAGTTCAAGTAAAAAAAAAAGTTGGTGAGTGATGTTTAGAAAAAAAAAAATTAAGTTCAATAAAAGCAATTTATTTTATCAAAAATAAGTTCAAGTTAAGGAAAAAATGAGCGAGGAGAGTAAGGCCAATATGGTTGACGTTTAGAAGTACTAGCCATATATGCACGCGATGCGTGCTTCGTGCAAAAGATTAATATGTAAGGATTTGGGAGAAATTAAATTGTAATTTCTCTAGTGAAGTGTATATATGTTTTTCATATATATTTTTAAAAATAATCGTTAAATTTTGTTTTTTTAGAGGGTGTAATCGCAATCTCAAAAGATTTTAAATAGTGAAATAATTTAAATACATAAAAAGTAATAAATATTATAGAGTAGATTATCAATAGTGATTTAAAAACAAACGCCAAAAAAGACAAAAAAAAATCTTACAAAAGATTAATGGAAGATGGGCCTGTTCTGTTCAGCTTATTTTCAGTTCAGTTCAGTTCAGCTCTAATAAGTTCAGTTCAGTTCAGCTCTAATAAGTTCAGTTCAGTTCAGTTCAGTTCAGTTCAGCTCCAATAAGTTCAGTTCAGTTCAGTTCAGCTCTAATAAGTTCAGTTCAGTTCAGCTCCAATAAATTCAGTTCAGTTCAGTTCAGCTCCAATAAATTCAGTTCAGTTCAGTTCAGCTCCAATAAATTCAGTTCAGTTCAGCTCCATTCATTATTTAACCATTTTGTTTAATATTATTATTGTTGGTCTAATTTATTTTACTTATTATTATTGTTATTATATCTTTACTCATTATTATTACTATTATTATTATTATGGCTCAGCAAAGTTTGGGTTGGTGCACGGTTTAACCAAATTTTATGTCAATACGAGTATTCTAATTTGCAATTGTTGCTTTATTTTACTGAATAAAATTCACTATTACATCATACAAATAAGCTAAAAAAGCTAGAAGATATGAAAAAATTACAAAGTTGCTAATAATACTGCAGTACTATTTAAAATATAACATTGTCGTTACGTTGTATATTAAATATACTTTTGGCAGTTTGGTGTATTTCTATCATAGACCAACCCCCCACAAATCGTGGTTTGGTTAGAAGCACACATCAACCCATGTTTTAAGCTAACTATTATTATAATGGTAATACTATTAATTTACTTCTTAGACATTATATTATATCATCATCAATAAGTATTAATATATTAATACTAATAATTGTAATTACTCATTATTAATTATTATTATTATCAGTAATTATTATTTTTAAAATTAATTTATTATTATTTATTTATTTATAACTATCATAATAACATCAATAATTTTATCATTATTCATTTGATATTATTCTAAATTATTAATTTAATTATTATTACTTAGAATTATTATTACTTATTATTTAATATTCATAATAATTATTATTTACTTATTATTCATATACTTATTATAATTTAATTCAATTTAATTCAGTTCAGTTCAGTTCAGCTCCAATAAGTTCAGTTCAGTTCAGCTCCAATAAGTTCAGTTCAGTTCAGTTCAGTTCAGCTCCAATAAGTTCAGTTCAGTTCAGTTCAGTTCAGTTCAGTTCAGCTCCAATAAGTTCAGTTCAGTTCAGTTCAGTTCAGTTCAGCTCTAATAAGTTCAGTTCAGTTCAGTTCAGTTCAGTTCAGTTCAGCTCCAATAAGTTTAATTCAGTTCAGTTCAGTTCAGTTCAGTTCAGCTAGAATTAGCCGAAGAGAACAGGCCCGATGTCATTAGCATCATCACTCATGAGTAAAAATATGCATCATCCCTATCCCTCTACGACTTTCTCACTCATCCTAAAATACTATATCATGTTTCATGATCAATTTAATTTCACTCATGAGCAATCAATTACTCATGTATTTGAAAATTAGAAAAAAAATCAAAAGTATATAAAAATATAGCAAAGTGGGTGTTTATTTATAGATCTCAAGAAAGTATAACCATTGAAATTTTTTTAAATTGTTTTTACTTTGTGGATTTTTAGATATTTTAGTTTGAAGTTTTATACATTTTTTGCTAACAATCTGATGGCTAAGTTCGGAAATAACACTTAATCACTTAATAACTTCCTTGATTTATTTTATTTGCTTTTTCTTTTTCTTAATTTTGGTGTCCATCCCCCACACCCCCCCTCTTCCCTTATAGATACTCCACTGGTTTTTACTGTTTTTTGGTAAGAAGAAATGGCCCGGACCCGAACAACCTGTTTGGGTCCTAATGGGCCAAACACTTTAAGATAGGGGGAATGATAAGGGAAATCTTACTCTCAAAGTGTCCTTAGTGGGATTGAACCCCCAATCTCAAGGTCGGAAGGTTCACTCCTTTCCACTAGACCAAACCTTGCTTGGTAAGTGGTTTTTACTTGACATACATTGTTTATAGTCCTAAAAGATGGTTAATCCCTTGATTAGGGTTTTTATTAGCCAAAGCAATATATAGGAGTACAACCTAGAATACTTACCAAAACTATACAACAAATTATCAAAATACTATCATTAACATAAATACAATATATACTCTAATACACCCCCGCAGTCGGAGAGGGAGGAGAAAAAACGCTCTGGCTGGATCGAAAACGAGTGAAAAGCTGTCGAGGCAAGCCTTTAGTGAAGATGTCGGCATACTGATGCTCAGAAGGGACATGCAACACACGAATGTGACCAACCTGAACTCTTTCACGAACAAAATGAATATCAAGTTCAACATGTTTTGTTCGTTGGAGCTGAACAGGGTTGCCAGAGAGATACACTACAGAGATGTTATCACAATAAACCATAGTAGCAGTACGAATGGGCAAGTGAAGCTCAAGAAGCAAGTTGCGTATCCAGCTGGTTTCATCCACAACATTCGCAACACCACGATATTCAGCCTCGGCACTGGAATGAGAGACTGTAGCTTGTCTTTTGGAGGACCAAGAGACAAGCTTATCACCAAGAAAAACACAGTAACTAGAGGTAGAGCGACGTGAATCAGGGCAGCCGGCCCAATCAGCATCAGAATAAGCTGTGAGGGAGTGAGACTTAGAGGCAGAAATACTAAGTTCACGCTGAAGAGTACCTTTGACATAGCGAAGCACGCGTTTGAGAAAGTGAAAATGAGGCTCACGAGGTGCATGCATGAATAGACATATCTGCTGAACAGCATAGGCTATGTCAGGACGAGTGAATATGAGGTACTGGAGGGCGCCGGCAAGGCTGCGGTAAAGAGTGTGGTCCTTTACAGGAGGAACATCAGTGGCACTGAGCTTCGATGTGGTATCAACAGGGGTGGAGACAGGATTGCACCCTGTCATGGAAGCACGAGCCAAGATGTCTTTGGCATACTGTTCTTGAGATAGAAAGAGACCTGTAGAAGTACGAGAAGTAGTAATACCAAGAAAATGGTGAAGAGATCCAAGGTCAGTCATAGCAAACTCACAAGACAGTGTACCAGTAATACGATCAAGAATAGCAGTGCTAGAGGCAGTCAAAATGATATCATCAACATAAAGCAAGAGGTAGGCCATGTCATTCCCATGCCTATAGATGAATAATGAAGTATCACAAACATTGCTGCGAAATCCATGGGATAAAAAAAAAATTAGCAAACCGTTGATACCAAGCACGAGGTGCTTGCTTAAGATCATAAAGAGATTTGCGGAGCTGACACACATGATGAGGCATAGAGGGATCAACAAAACCTGGGGGCTGAGGCATATACATAGTTTCTTTCAAATCACCATGCAGAAAAGCATTCTTGACATCCAAGTGATGGATAGGCCAAGAACGAGACACAGCAAGCCCAAGCACAGTACGAATGGTGGTCGGTTTTACAACCGGACTGAAAGTCTCATCACAATCTAGCCCAACCTGCTGATTCTTTCCATTGCTAACCAACTGGGCTTTATATCGAGCAAAAGAGCCATCAGAGTTAAATTTATGACGATACAACCACATACTCCGAATAATATGCGCACCAGGTGGCCGCGGAACCAAGTCCCATGTATGATTATCAATAAGAGCACGATACTCGTCCTGCATGGCTTTATTCCAGTTAGAGTCACGGAGGGCAGAGAGGTGTGATTTGGGTAGGGGGAAAGGGATGTGGGGGCGGTGACAAGTAGGTTTGTGCGGGTGCGGGGGTATAAATGCCATTACAGGCACTGGTGGTCATGGTGTGTGAAGGTGGAGGTGGTGGTGGTCGACGGCGTGGAGCTGGTGGTGGAGGGGGAGGTGGTGGTGGAGGAGTGGAGATTGGGGGAGTTTCGGTTTGTGGTGAAGAGATGGGGGAGGGCGATGGAGAATAGGGGTGGGTTGTGGAGGTTGAGACCTGCGTGTATAATGAATGATGGGGCGAGTGATGGGAGGGGCAGACGAAGTGTGACATGAGGAGGTATTGGGGTCAGTGGGAGTGGGATGAGGGGTAGTGGGCTGAGGGGGAGTGGGTTGAGGAGGAGTGGACATGGGCGGAGTGGGAATGGAAGTGGGAGTGGAATAAGGAGGAACGTGGGCAATGGGGGCCAGCGGAGGAGGATAGAATGTGTTAGAGTGAGTGAGGGGAAAAGTGGGAGTGAAGTCAGGATCCAAGAAGTGATAAGCGGAGGTAGAATGAAGAGAGGAGGGCATGTCATGGAAAGGAAAGACATTTTCATCAAACGTGACATGACGAGAGAGGATTACTTTGCCTGTGGAGAGATCAAGACAACGGTAACCTCGATAATTAGATGGGTATCCTAAGAAGACACATCTAGTGAAGCGAGGGGCAAGTTTGTGAGGACGTTTGGAGGAGAGATTAGGGTAGCATAGGCATCCAAACACACGAAGATGGTCATAGGAGGGATGCTTATGAGAGAGAAGAGAGGTAGGGGAGCGGGAGCGGAGGGACTTGACGGGAAGAATATTGTGGAGATAGGCAAAGGTATGGAGAGCCTCAACCTAGAAGGAGGGAGGGAGAGAGGCGTGATTGAGAAGGGAAAGCACGATTTCATTAAGTCGTCGAATCATTCTTTCAGCTTTACCATTTTGACAAGAAGTTTGAGCACACGAGAATCGAAAAATAAGACCATTTGTCACAGCAAACTTATGGAAGAGAGTATTATCAAATTCACGATCCAAATCACATTGAAAAAATTTAATAGGGAGATTGAATTGGGTACGAACATATGCACTAAACTTGAGGAATTTAGCAAACACTTCAGATTTATATTTGAGGGGATACACCCATACGTAATGAGTATAATCATCAATAAGCACAAGATAATACTTATAACCACTTTTGCTTAATAGAGGCGATGTCCACAAATTACTATGAATAATATCAAAAGGAGCAATAGTGGAGGAAGTAGAATCATAAAAAGGTAGTCGTTTGTGTTTACTAATTTGACATGAATTACATAAAGAGGATCCACGTCCTTTATTACATTTAATGCATAAATTAACTCTAAGATAGTCCATGACATTCGATCCGGGATGGCCTAGACGATCATGCCACAAATCATGAGAAGAATGAGTGATGTAGGCGGAGGGATGTGAAGATGCAGAAGATGATGACGAGACAGGATAGAGGTCCCCATTAATGTTGTTCCTCATAATAGTATTCCCACTCCGAAGGTCCTTCACAGAAAAACCATTAGGGTCAAATTCAACAGACACATGATTATCCTTAGTGAATTGACGGACATAAATGAGATTTTTAATAATTTGAGGAGTGTATAGCACATTTTTAAGGGTTAGGGGACGGGTAGAGGTCGGGATTTGGGAAGTTCCGGAACTCATAACTGGAATAAAATAGCCATTGCCAACATAAATAGAACGAATATTACTCAAATTAGACGAATGGACAATAGTACCTGGATCCGCAGTTAAGTGAGAGGAAGCGCCCGTATCCATATACCAAGAATCATCCGGTGGTTGCAAGGACATAGTCTGGAAAGCCGCACCAATATCCGTGGGCTCAAGTGCGTCAAAGTCAGTCAAATGGGCCTGACTCGATGAACGTTGCTGCTGTGAATAATGTGGAATAGAGCCACGCCACTGCTGATTTTGCTGAGGACGCGGCTGCCACTGCAGGGCCCAGCCACCATGTGTGGGGTTTGGACAGGGGGGAATACCCTAGTAGTACGGTGGTGGTCCCCACGCAGGGTGGGGTGCTGCTGTAGGATGATTAAGACGACTTGCTGCTTGTGCGGGTGGGGCGCGAGCCTGCTGTTGGTGTTGCTGCTGGTTGGGGCTGCGATTGTTGCGGCGTTGTGGACGGTTGTGCGTCCGCTGCTGCTGTGTAGACCGTGGAGGATCCGTCCAAGGTGCGGCATCAGATGGAGGGGAGGACGGAGCCACCAGGGCTGCCTGAGCGTGGACAGGTTCGTCACGCGCAGCCTTACGCTGCTGTTCTAATTGCAGCATGCTCCGGGCAGTCTCAAAGGACGGAATTTGCTGGTTTATGCCACCGTGTCAAATTCCGCGGGTAAGCCACGTACCAATTGAAGAACAAGTCGTTGTTGTGAAACCAGGCTATGAACATTGGACAATTGGCCGGCAAGGTCCTTAAGACGATGACAATAGTCATCAAGTGACGGCATAGATTCAAGTTTTAGATTGTTAAACTCATATTCAAGCGTTGCGGCACGAGAACCCTTGTTGTTGTGGAACAGTTCTTCAAGTTTCATCCACGCCGCATAGGCCGTGGTATCGGTCTCGAGTATGCGCACGCAAAGTTCATCAGAGAGGGATCCATAGATCCATTGGAGAACATGAGAATCAATTTCACGCCATGATTCGTAGTCCGAATCTGTGGTCTTAGGAGGTGGGGTGCCGTCAATGTGATTCATTACCTTGTATCCACGAGCATGGAGTTTAAATAGTTTCACCCATGAAGAGTACGTGACCTTTGTACCATCTAAGGTTCTCACTTTGTGAAGGATGTTCCCGACGGTATAAACGGGATGAAGACTTTTGGAGGAAGGTTGCTCGGGGGCGGCAGCCATGGCCGAAACAAGGAGGAAAGGGACGTTAGGGGAGGGATGGGCCCAGCCGTGGCTAGTGCACATGAGGAAGGAAGAGAAAAATTAGCCTTACTCTGATTACCATAAAAGATGGTTAATCTCTTGATTAGGGTTTTTATTAGCCAAAGCAATATATAGGAGTACAACCTAGAATACTTACCAAAACTATACAAGGCAAGTTATCAAAATACTATCATTAACATAAATACAATATATACTCTAATAGTCCGATACTCCCTCTAGAAAATGCTTGTGATGACCATAATATTCTCGATATTCTCCTCTAGTTGGATTAAGCATGCTATAAGAGCATTCTCATCTATGAGGAGTAAATTAAATTAAAATTCAGAAGGAGGAGTGTTTAAATTAAAATTTAGTGGCTGTTTGGTTGACATGAGAAAATATGGTAAATAGAAATTCCTACAAATTAGAAAATGAGTGAGTTGTTTGGTTGACACTAAAATGGCAAAATGAATGAATTTAGGTAAGTAGAAATTTCCGTGGAAATTTACTTCCCCCATTATCAACCAAACACTTTAGCTAAATTCCCATGAAATTAATAAAAGAACTTATTTCTTATTTAAGATTTTATGGGAATTTCGACTTTTTACGTAAACCAAATGACCACTTAGAGGTGTAAACAACTCCACTTTTCTTTAGACTTGTAATATGTTATTTGTAGCTTGAATATGTTGAGTAGTGATCTAGAGTGAGTATTATATTTGCAATTCAAGAAAAGTTGGTTAGATTGAGAAGTCACTAATTTGCATAGCACATGGCAATTGGCAAACACAATCTTAGTTATGTTGAAAAAGGCCAAATGTGTCGATGCTCTAACACTGATCAAATCACGTATATAGTTAAATATAGTACAACAACAAACTTTTTGGTGAAAATGATGATAATGTAAGATAATTTGCCAAAGATATTTTCAGATATTTACTGGGTGGCATGATACTTAATGAAGATATTTCTTGATATTTTCTAGCAATTATACCCTATACTCTTGCTAGCTAGCAAGTTTCTGCACCAACTGATCATATCTTTTGCCTCCAGTGAGGCATACTTTGGCATGCAATAAAAATGTGATTATAAAACAAATTTAGTTCCAAAAGAAAATTATTGTTCATTCTTGGTAATAAACTAATATAACAATTATGAACATATATTTAATTTTGTAAGGATAATCCTATGTTAATAATGCATACCAAATATCTGTTCATCTAAATATCTCTTTTTCTTTGTGAAAACCAAAGCCAACCATTATCATATGAGATCTACTATTGTGGCCTTGCCCCTCCTTAGCACCCCAAAAAGATTAGATCTGTTATTGGATGATAATAAAAATTCATTACATGGACATTGACTTGGAAGAAACAAAAATTACAAATGAAATTATTACTAGATAGTATATCTCTGCGATTAGATAATTATGTAATTATGCCTAGTGCATTATCTCTTGATAGTTTGTCATGTATAGCTTTCTAGTAAGTGATTATGTACATATAATAACGAATTTCAATATATATACCTCTCAACTACAAGTCTACAACCACTACTTCCTCTAATATATCGCAATAATGAATCGTTTGAGATTTTTACGTGAGTAAAGTATGGTCGAAGTAAAATCTATCTTTCTTTTTTATATAATGGTAAGGAAAAAGCGGGAGATAATTAAGAGACCCTCCGCTTGAGCAGTACTCCTAAAGCATCATAACATAGTATAGAGGACAAGGAGGAGCGGGTCTAATCTGTAATATATAAAGAATCTGAAATTAGATGTCTTACATACATTTGCGATTTAGTCTGCCGCGCTGTTTGATTCTCTATAGATATGAACAATTTTGAGGTCTTCGAAGCGTTGGAGGAGGATATTGGTATCTTCAAAAATGTTTGCGATTTTCCATGGAGAGCTTGTTTTGTGGTTGACTGGAACTGATAACGAGTGCGTTGTCTCCTTCTATATGAAGTTTTGAGCAGGTGAGCTTGGATACAAGGGTCACCCCTTTTTGAAGGGTTGTTGCCTCAACAACTAGGAAATTTGTGCAGCCTAAGTTGTGAGTGCAGGGTGCTAATGCTGCACCGTGATGATCCTGAATGACGTAGCCCTTAGTTGAGTTGTTGTTTTTTATGAAGCCGTCAAAGTTGAGTTTGGGAGTGTTTGGAGGGGTGTTATGAGGGAAAAAAGATTAATCATACTCGTGCCAAGCTTGGCTCAAAATCTACTTGAAATGCAGGAGCTACTTCGCAATCCGACAGAAAATTGGTTCTGGGAATGGCACCTTTTTTGTTTAGACGACTGGTGTGCAAACAACATTTCAATTCTAATTTTAAACTTAGATCCTTCTACCATAGCAAATATCCAACTTAAGGTTCGGATGCTATCCGGCCAGATATGAATTCCATGCACTTTCTCAATGAACTTCTCCCTCCTCACATTGTCTCCATAATCGAAGGCACTCCCCCTTCCCTCTACCCCTCCAAAAGATGACATTGCTGGGGTTTAACCTCATATGAGAAGTTTACATTTAAATTTGGCACACAATCATTGTTTTTTCAGCACATTAAAATGGCCATTACACTAGATTTGGAATGCTGACATTCCCCCGAGATCAAAATCTTCATATGACAACTCCTCCACAATGGCCTTC
The DNA here is from genome assembly GCA_947645195.1 of Patellifolia procumbens. Taxonomy (NCBI): domain Eukaryota; kingdom Viridiplantae; phylum Streptophyta; class Magnoliopsida; order Caryophyllales; family Amaranthaceae; genus Patellifolia; species Patellifolia procumbens. The sequence continues at coordinate 2,021,578 of CANSGD010000502.1, read as the reverse complement.
CTACTAGGCACAACTTAGATAAAAGAAATGTTCCGATTCCAAATTGTTGTCTCATATGTCAAAATCCTAATGAAGACACAAACCACTTGTTTCTACTGTGCCCACACACTGAAGTCTTTTGGAAAGATAGTGCTACATTAAGCTTCCTCCCATGCCCTATAAATGAAACAACCCTCCCTTCTCTGTTCAACACTACCAAAGCCCAACCCAAATCAATTGTCAACAAAATTTTCCTACTCCTTTATGGAAAGAACGCAATGCACTAATTTTTTAAAAAGCGAGACCTCACAGCCAAACCGCATACTCCATAGAGCAAAACACATGTACTTAGAACGACAACTATGCCATTCTATTGACACTAACTCACACACTTTCACCCCTCCCTTAACGAAACCATCAACCATCATCCACGTCTGTTGGACCCCCCCCCCCCCACACACACAAACATCAAAGCCCAATCAAACTAAACTTTGATGGATCAGCTACCCAAGACTCGGCTGCAGCAGGGTTGTACTCAAGGACTCTTCAGGCAAATTTGAAGGCAAAAGCCTACAAGTTATAAAAGTCATCTCCTCTCATCGCTGAAACCACTGCCCTACGTAATGGCCTTCTCCAAGCCAAGAACATGAAAATTCCAGACTTAGTCATAGAAGGGCACAATTTGATAGTCATCAAAATCTTGAACGGCAGATACAACACTACATGGTGGTTGGTGCATACAAACTCTCATTGACGACATCAGACATATTCTCACCATCTTCAGGACTACAACGATAACTCACATTTTCAGGGAAGCTAACAGGGTAGCCGACTACCTCTTTAAACAAGGACATCGCATAACTCAAAAAGCCCATGATTTTGGTGTCATGACAGATAAAACCTTATATCGTTTTTCTCTTTTAGATAGCTTAAGGTTCCGTTCGGTATCACCGTGGTTTTCATTTTTTTAGTTTTTTTGTATTTGAAAGTCATATGATATATGTCCTATAATAAATCAAACATTAGTTAAACTTATTGAAAACATGATGATTTTAAAAACTGACAATTAAAATGTGAAAACCATTTTTTTGTAGTTTGTTGTTTTTGAAAACTGAAAATAAAAAATGATGACGAACGGGCCGTAAGAGAATTATGTCTGTTGGGCCTTTGTTAATAGAATCAATTTTCTCTGTGCCAGTTCTCCAAAAGCCCGTTAATTCTTCTGTTTCTGTATTTTCCCCTCCTTCCTCCTTCAACCTTCTCCAACTCTCAAAAAAGGGTTTTTTCCATTTCCACCATTTTCCGCCATTAACAAACCTCACTCAAAAACCTTCAAAAATGGGGATATTGAAGAAAGGATTAGGAGAAATGGCGTTCAACAAAGGAGGAGGACCTGTCAACTGGTTCCCTGGTCACATGGCAGCTGCTTCTCGCGCCATTAGAGGTCGTCTTAAGCTCGCTGACTTCGTTATCGAAGTTCGCGATTCTCGTGTAAGCTTCCTTTCTTCTTCTCCATTGAATTTGTTTTCTGTGATGTAAATTGACGTTTTTAAGTTTGATTATGGTGATTATATTTACAGATACCATTATCGTCCACAAATGAGGAACTTCAGCCTTTTCTGTCTGGTAAAAAGCGTCTCATTGCTCTCAACAAGAAAGACTTGGCTAATCCTAATATTTTACCTGTATGTTCTTGTGTTCTTCATTTTGTTTTGGTGTGATTTAATGATTATGCTTGTTGTCTTTGAATTAGTTGTTGGTTTAGTTGAAGTTAGTTTGTACTTCATTGTTTAGAGAGCTAGGTCGTGTTCTTTTGGACTAAATTGACGGATATTCACTTCAGTTTAGTTCGGACCAATTCATTTCACTTCAGTTGTACTAGTTTCTTGTCAGAATTTTCCTTTCTAATAGATTCAGTTCAGTTCCGACAAATTTAGTTCAGTTCAATTTACTTCAGCTTTTGCTGCTTTTTCTTTAGTAGTTTGTACTCCATTGTTTAGCAAGCTAGGGGCTGTTCTTTGGACTGAATAAATTAAATTACAGTTTAGTTTAATGCGGACAAATTCATTTCACTTCAACCGTGCCCTGTCTTTTGGACTGAATAGAGCGGAACTGAAGTGAAATTAATGGAGCTGAAGTGAACTGAACTAAAATCCTTGTCTCAGCAAGACCTGAATTGAAAATTAATGGAGCTGAACTGGACTGAAATCAATTTACATTAATTTAGTCCAAAAGAACCGGGCCTTTAGTTTCCTATCAGAATATTCCCCTAAATAATTTCTGTAAGTTCGGATGAATTAAGTTCATTTCAGTCCATTTTCAAACAATAGGGCCTAAGTTTAGCTAAAATTGGTGCTTGTTCAGTAAATTGCTTTTGTTGTGGCAGAAATGGATGCGATATTTCGAGGCCTCCAAACAAGATTGCCTTTCGATCAATGCACATAGCAAAAATTCTGTGAAAAAGGTTAGTTGAAGATAAACTTTTTGTTTGATTGCTTTGTTTGGCTGTTTTTGCTGTAACCAAGTCATATAAAATACCATATAATGCTTCAGAATGTCGTACAAAAGCCTCTTTGTTGTTGTTACTTATACTGTTTGAATATTAGAATGTCTAGGAAAATTAATCACTTGCCTGAGCTGAATGTGTCTGTATTGAATTTCACCTTAGCAGCAGAGTACGTTGTTGAAAACAAGCTGAAAGTTTGTTAATAGAATTTATGTATTTTGCTTTTTCTTGTTTTTACTGATTGTTCTTGTTATATGTGCTACATTCATTATACTTGGAAAAGGTTGGATATCCAATGGGAATGATTATACAAATGTGTCTATTGTGCAATTTAATTTAGATAGTTACTTAGACTACTAGAACTTTTATTGAAGCATGAGAGGTGAAGAGCTGTGAAAAATGTACGAGATATCGCTTGGACCAACCTACAACGTGGTTTTATTTTTTCTCCTTTACGATGCAGGTAGTATCGGTTCGATTTGATAACCTTTACAACGCAGCCGATGCTATAAAATGAGGCGTTGTTTTGACACACAACCTAGATGATACTGAAATTGAATTCTTTTTAGAAACTAGCTATTGTTTCACATTCTAATATAAGATCACAAATACAAGTAGAGGAACAGAATTAGCCCTGTAGAATACTTTATTAAATTCACAAAGCATCAGGTTTTCCATAGTTCATAGATCTTTTCCTAAGTGAGTGGTCTTCCGTCTTTGGAGTGTGGACATTGTGAATTACCTCTTGCGCTTTCCTTATTCGTTATAACAGACTTGAGGTTGATAAGTCGGCATCTTTCTTTTTCCCGCCCTGCCCTCAAGTTTAATTAGTTGGTAATGCTTTTCTGAACGTCTACCTTAATTTCTATGCTCATTTCAGCTTGTTACCTACTTGTCTTGAATTGACCGGTACTTTGGGAATAAATGCATCTATAAACTTTGGAACTTTATGTATCTTGGTTGTCTGAATTTCTTTAATGTCTCAGTTGCTGGGACTCGTGGAGCTGAAGCTTAAGGAGGTAATTTCAAGGGAACCCACACTACTTGTTATGGTAGTTGGTGTTCCGAATGTTGGCAAGTCAGCTTTAATTAATTCCATCCATCGGATTTCGGCTGAACATTTCCCTGGTAATTCTATGCCTAAGTTTTTTCTGAATTCTGCAGATTTCCGAGTAATTATGAAGTCTAATCTGGTTGAAATTTAAACATAGTTTGCCTAATTGAACAATCACCTGGATATTCCTCATAGTGCAGGATAAGATGAAAAGAGCTACAGTGGGACCATTGCCTGGAGTTACTCAGGATATTGCAGGATACAAGGTCAACTGTGCTCTCTTTTTAACGGCGTTCTGTAAAGTTATATAGATAGAGGACTACTTTACCAGTAAAACATAACACTGTAGATGAACTGAAGGAAAGGAAATTTAAATGTTTTTGTTTATCCATTTTCTTTTTTTACACTTACGCTTGAATAGTAATGATGTATTGAGAGGTAGGGGATAGAAGGAGGGAAGTGAGAGTAAAGTTTTGCATTTTCCTTCCAGATCTTTTCAACATCGGAAGGATTTGGTTTATCAAAAACAAAATTGATCTAATCCCTTTCTTTTTCTTCCTCCATGTAGCTAAGTGAGAGAGAATGAATTCCTCGCTTACCCTTCTCTTCGCCAGTTTCCCTACATCACAAACTATTAGTGTCGCTAAATTTTGAAACATAGTATGAGTGCGTTTTGAAGTGGGTAACACTAAAATTGTTTTCTTTTTTAACAGATTGCACATCAGCCTAGCATCTATGTTCTTGATACACCAGGAGTGTTGGTTCCAAGTATTCCAGATATAGAGACAGGCTTAAAATTAGCTGCAACAGGTTCGTTTCTGCCTTACTATCGGTAGTGGTGGATTGTTGATCTCTCTTCAACCATGCTTTGTCTACCTATCATAGTAATCTTTGAAGCACTTTCTTCATCGGCTGCCAGATAATGTTTATGTTATTATGCGATTGATGTGCATTATTTGCTCTCCTGACTCCAATATGGATTGCCACTTAAGCTGTTTATGTCATGTTACTGAAGGAATGAGATGGCCACTTCTGCTGAAGTCTTAGCATTGAATTTATGGATATTTCTTGATCCTTTTTATTTGGTTCTGATAACCTGTCAAGGAGAATCTGTATTTTTCACTTGGTGATTAGTGAACCTCAAGTCAAGGTTACTTTCTTTTGTAGGGGTGCATTGCCTTATATGTCACCGCAAATTCTAGAGTTAGAAGTTCCATTTTGCCCTTTTCTTGATTCAACTATAATTGTCACCAAACTTGGGGTTGGGGCATGGGGCTGGATGGGCGGGCTATTTTAGGCATACAGTTTCCTAGATTCAACCAGTAGTTATGGAGATTGTTCAATTTTGCTCCTTTATTGTAATGTCCGGTTCAAAGGAGGAAAAAAAAAGGAGTGCTTGCAGATCTTAGGTTCATAAAAGACATGGCACTCGTACATTGTAAAGCTAGGGTATTTGTTGTTTTTTCTATATGTGTAATACTTCATCAATGTAATTCCTATTAGACCATCCATCTATCTATCTACTTAATTGAAATACTTTTGAAATGGGTGAGAGTTCTTGATAGTGTTCATGGATAAGGCAATATAGGGCATAAAATAGTGGGAATTGTGTGCACAGTGCACCATGAAATGCTCCAGAACCCTGTGTTCTAAATAGAGCAGAATGTTCATGTCAAGAAATCTACCTAAAATGTTCTCCAACTATTTGGGATGAATGCTGAAATTTGAGGTCAATAGTAATAATGCTAAAATTTATAACAATGGTTACTATTGTAGATCTCTTGCAGCCAACTTGTATCCCTATTAACAAGCAGCAATGCAGCAAAACCTCTCAAAGATTTTCACATAAAGCACTCTTTCACAAATTGTTGTACTGTTCAAGAATCATTGGACACTTGAACAATTGATAAGAGATCTTACTTGTTTTCATCACCTTAAAGTCAGTCTGATTGTCCAACTTCACCTAAACCACCTTAATTCATTGCTTGGTTTTTAGTTCTAAATCACAACTAGGGCACTGTGTACCACCATACACCAGATATATTACCTTTAAACCCCTCTTTATAGACTATAAATCCCCTAAAACCTATGTTGCTCAGACTCAGATACGGGTGTCGTATCCGAGTAGGGATCCGAGGATCCGACACTCTAGACCTAAAATTTTAAGGATACGGCAATACGGTCAAAAGAGTGTCTTGACTAATTTTCTAGACACGGGTATCTGATAAGTGTCGGGAAAAGATTTGATATTTAGGGATGTGGTCCTAATAATACATGTACTTTGAATTAAAAAATAAAATAAATAATAAAGAGTAACAAATTGTTGTTTAGTAAGCATATTCTTATTATATAAAAATGTGTTAAAGTGGCTCATTTTTATACAATGGCAACTTCTTTTGAAAGAGAAGCCCAAATATGGCTTAGCCCATTTTATAGGATAACAGCCCATGTCTATAACTTTTAGAAGAAAAAAAAGTCAAAAAGAAAAAAGAGAAAGAAAAACAGAGAAGGGGTGGGCCACATCAGTCATCAGTTTCCTAACAGAAAGAGAGAGGGAAAGAGAACGACATTGAACGGCAAAGTGCCAGACGGAGGCCGGAGCTCCGGTGAACGATATCATCGGAGATGAAGCCACCATCTTGCTCGGAATTTCTCGTAGAACAAAAGCCCCATGATAATTTATGCTAGTTCTAATCTTTTCCTTGTCAATTTTCAGATCTAGGTTTTCGATTCAAACCTAGATCTGCAATTTTGCATCTTCTTTTCTCTCCTCCTCTCCCTCTTTCGGTCCTCTTGTGTCAATCGACGACGACACTTGAAGAATAGATTCGACAATTTCCCGATACGGGTGTCGACACTTCCACACAGGCGTGTCGAGCGTCGTGTCGCGCGTCGTGTCGAGTCGACACGCGATAATCCGGGGGAAGCAGGGTATCGGAGCAACATAGCCTAAAACTTTTCAATTGGAATCAGGAGATACAACTTTCTATGTGCCTCTGCTACAATTTTAGGAGAATCCAATTCATCTAAGAAATCCACTTTCGTAGTCTCTAAATGCCTTACTGAGAAATTATGAAATGAGTTAAGCATAATATCTTGTAAATTAATTTGTAAATGCATTGCTTATAATCTAGGAATGAAGTTAAGCATTTTGTATCTTGTTTTTTTTTTTATTATTATAAATATCAACACTTAGCTTCGAAAAGCATCCATGGAAATGTGTGACCTCTAAATAAGACCCAGCCATGTCTCACGTGCCTTTCCGCAAGCTATCTACAGCAAGTTAGCAATAGGCAACAGCACAGGCTATGCAGCAGTGTGCGTAAGGCATGGGCCGGCCATATATGGCCTTGGGGGTTTTAAGTAATTTACTGGAATGCTCCTCCATTGTGTATGTCTGTATGATGTCAACCATTCTTGCCCCAACCAAATTTTGGAAAAATGTTTTAATTATGTATTCATGGTTGATGGTGTCCTTGTGATTAGGATGATTTCCTTTAGGACTTGTTGCGTGAGATGGTCACTAAAATTGTTTGCTCTGTAATTGCCACAGTGCTCATATTTTCCACCTTATTGAACTCATTGACGTGCTCTCAGGATCGGTGAAAGATTCAGTTGTTGGTGAAGAGCGTATTGCTCAATATCTCCTTGCTGTTTTGAACAGCCGGGGGACTCCACTTCATTGGAAATACGTGAAAGAAAGGAAGGAAAAACTTCAGAATGGCGCTGAGGAGAAACATATATATGATATTAAAGATCTTTTGCCAAATAGAAGGAAGCCACCAGATAATTCTGCTGTTCATTATATTGAGGTATAAGTCGCTACTCTAATCAATCTTTGTTCTCAGTCTCAGCAGTAGAGTACTATGAATGATGAAGCATATACTATTTATATCCTACTTCATACATGATGTGCTGCTTCTTTGTCAGAAATAGTCTGTCCAAGCTAGAGTTCTGTCTGTTATCATGCAATATTAAGCCCCTAATCTGCGCCGTGTTTGCAGGATATTGTAACCGAAGTGCAAAGTGCACTCAGTGCTTCTTTCTCAAAATTTGATGGCAATGTTGAAGATGAAAATGACATGGAGAGCCTCATAGAATTGCAGTTTGAAGCATTGCAGAAGGCATTTAAAATACCACAAACTGCTTCAGAATGTCGTACAAAAGTTTCGAAAAGATTTCTGACTTTGTTTAGGACGGGTAAACTTGGTCCTTTTATCCTTGATGATGTTCCTGATGTATGCCAACCTTCACAATAAATGATGAACGGAATATCTGCTCTCTTTTTTCCTTTGGCTCATTTTGTTTGTGGTAATAAACATTGATAATGGCAAAAGGAATAGATCACCGATTCTTAAGTGGCAATAGATATTTATTTAGAAAAACTTTTGGCCATTATGACCTTGTCAGTTGTCACTAGATACTGAGATGGGTATTCCCTTGGAAATCACCCCTCCCTGTGTTCTTTTTAAGTGATACTAAGAGGTGTTTGGTTCTCATAGGATAAAGGGAATGAAATCAGGAAGAGGGAAGAAAACAAAAATCATTAGATGTAAAAAAATTGTTTGGATAAGTTTATAGCCGTGTTTTGTGCTTAGCGAGTCGATTACATTAATTGATCGTATCAACTGAGTTGACTATTAACTTATATTGAAGTGTTTGGTAATCTAAACGATAATTGATTACTATTTGGTTTTTTGAACTCAAAACTGACTTGATAGAGTTAAATTCTAATCATCATTTTGATAATGCTCCAACTAGGAGCTTTTTCAAAATAAACTTATTCTCTTCAATTCGTTCATAAAATCCGTTGGCTACCTAACACTAAAAATAAGCTTATAAGATGGTAAATCTTTAATATGGTTTCAACCCGTTAAAAGCTCATAAAGAACTCATATGTCTTCCACCTTTCTTCCTCTTCTTTACACCGTTGTTGCAACAAACTTCGGTTGCCACAACTTGCTCATCCAAATTCGTTCGCCGTTTTCTCTCCCAGATCCAGTCGCCTAACTCTTTTTCCTCCTCTTCTCTTGTTTTGGGTTGTGGTGGTGCTTGTGGTTACTTCTTCCCCGATGAGTACACTCCTCTGCCTACTTTTCTCCTCCTCGCCTTTGAGTTTCCGGTTAGTTTACATGGTGTGAATGGTTTGGATTTGGGGGGTGTTGCGTTTGATGGGGGTGGTTTCTTAGGATATGAGTGGTTTAGGTGGGGGTAAGGCCGAGTTTTGAGGGTTTATGGGATGTTTTCATAAAACGTGGGTGGTTCCGGTGGAAAGGAATAAGTTCCATGGGTTTCTAAGGTGGTTTTCGTGAGTCGGGCTGGGTTTCGGTGGGGTGGGGCTAGTTGTGATGGGGTTGGAGGTGGTTTTCGTGGGATGCAATGGTCATGGGTGGGGTGGTCATGGATAATTGGGGTGGTGAAGATAGAAAATTGGTGGTGAGGTAGATGGTCCGAGGATCTTATGGTCAGCTCCAGGATAAAGTGCTCGCAAGCCTTGTGAAGAGTATCGCGGGCTCGGCTGAGATCATGCTATTTCCGTTGGCTTTCATGATCTTCTTGATTCAGGCTAAGTGGGAGTGTTGCTTGTTGTTGTTGTTGTTGTTGGGCTTGATACTTGGTTTGCTAATCAAATAATTGGGTCGGATAAGCTTTGTTCAGACGGTTTGAACCAATACTTTCACAAAAAATTAAGTTCCAATAAACCCCATAGATATCAAACACCCGAAGCAAGACCAAAAATAAAGATGAAGAAATTTTGGAACTAATTACTGACAATTTCTTCGACAAGTGAAATCTAACAATAAAGCTCTAAATTAACAGTATACAACCAATAAACACAAAAAACTCTCCAACAAGATGAATCAACCAAAATACGGCAACACCAAAACCGACACAACCTTGAAGGGGAAGAAGAGAGGTTGATAATATGATATGGATCCTACCTATATCGATGAATGATAGAGGCAAAGGCAATATGTATAGATGATTAACCGACAAATACGATATGGATCCTACCTATACCGATGAATGATAATGACTACAATTCCTAATTACGTCAAGGGAAATGTGAAACCAATCAACGTAGATTGACACACTTCGATGAGGGTGAGAAAACAGGGGGATGAAGAGAAGGTCGGCTAAGACCCTAGGAATGGGAAGGGAAATGAAAGATCATGCCATAAGATTGTTTCATCCATGTACAAATGGCTTTCGAGACAAGACTAGAAAAAACTTCCCCTACTTGAAATTTAAAGATTGAGACAGTGGTAAATAACAGTGGAAGTCTCTCTGAATCACCATTCACCAGCCGAGTTTTATTTTAAAGTGGTAAAAACAAGTTCATTTCCTCTGCCCTTTATCTCCATGAATACCGTTGCAAGTTTATGATATTGGTGAATCTTCCACAATGACGATGTTCTGCTCAGTTATGCTAGCAGGGAAGGTCGATGAGCATATTTTTACACAAAGGTGCCAAGTAAATGCTCAAAATAACGCACCTCCACTTCTAGAGGTATACAGGTTTTTCATAAGTGATAATTATCACTTGAACTTATTGTAGACATCAAAAATTTATAATTAATGGTGTCAATCTTATCTTTCACAATATAAGTGAAGAGATTAGAGATTTAGGAGATAATATCTCATTATATGAGATAAAATTTAGATATTTAGGAATAATAGCTATCTTTATCTTTTTCACTAAGTCAATAGTCAAGTCTCCTTTATAAAGGAGATGATCCCAATTGTTTCAATAGGTTTTCAGATGGAGCAAGTCATAGAAGACCCCATCACCTCCCTACTAACAAAAACATTGTAGGTGCAACCCCTAGCCTTAGAGAGAGAAATCAAGAGATATTCGAGAGTTGAAATACCATAAATAATCAATAAAAATATATTGTTCCATATTTCCATAATTCTCGACTCTTATATAATTTGTAGGTTTGAATTTTTTATGGTTAACAGACTCAACACCCATATCTAAATGGTATGGATGGTATAATAACTATATAAAAACACATATCCAACAAAAAAAAATGATAATTATACTTCACTCAAGGAAATGCTGCTTATGAACAGCATCCTATAGGTGAAAGGCAAAGATAAACATTAACCATAACAGAAGTTTAAGACTAAAAATATTTGCTCGAGAGCCATTACTAGCTACAATGTTGTTACCTCGAAAGAAATGACAACAATTTGCAAACACGGTGTCAAAAAATTGAGGGCGAAAAATGCCTACTATACGAACATGGTGTGTATAAATAATTCTCCTTAATGTACAAATACAACACCATTTCGGTCAAGAATAAGGTCGACAAGGTACAAAATTGAACCTCAAAGCAATGTTATGTGCCAAGATGAAGAGACCTTACTTATTTGCCTCTATAAATTCTCTGTACTCTTTCTTCATTTTGACTCCTGGAATGGACCTGGATATGCCAAACAAAATAGTTGTGCTTTTTAAGGTTGAATGTAATAGATTTTTCTCGCAGCATGTATACAAAAATCTTAGAGGTACTTTGCAATATGAATTTGAACATTTATATACCTCTTCATATTTGCAACAATATTTTATTATAAATTATCAAAGCTCAATCTCGAAACTTTGAGCATCATATACTATGAGAGGAAGAGAGAAACGTTCCAACAGTTGCGGATAAAGGTCAAGTCAAAGGAATACGAACCAACATTGTGATTGAAAATGATGTTTCACACGCTTAATAGTGAAAGAAACAACTCTTCAGGTTAGAGGACCAACCTTATCATTTCCTTATTCTTGAAGAATTGTACGCAAGGTGTACCCATAATTCCAGCTGCCTCTGCTATCTCAGGATCTTCCTCAATGTCTATTTCAACTAAATGAACACTCTGGTCATATTCATCAATTACCTGCCATTTCAAGAGAAGATTTATGCAAGGGAAAGGATATTTATCAAAGGTTTAGTACAAGAACTCCTCGAAGACGAGTAAAAAGCAAATGATATGACTAATGTATCGAGGCTTCCCAATCCCTTAACCCTAAACACAATCTCTTTGATCAGTGTCTATGTATAACAAGATGGTAATCATGCCTGTACACAGATTCTAACAAAGGATCCACTCAAGAGGGGTCCTGGGGAGGTCAATTTATGAGGCCTCCAAACTAGTAGAGAGGCACTTTACGAAAAACCAAAAAGAAAACAAAAACATTATTGAAAAGGAAAATGGAAACTAAAGAAGTTCCATGATTGGAAGTTAGAACAGCCCAAAATATTATTGACAGGAATAGCCCAAAATTAGGGCAAGGAAGTAGCAACAAGGCCTAAAATGGACAGAAAAAATAATAGTTTCTGCGATGGTCAAAGATATATTTCGAAGACAAAAAACAGGACAGGATCCTGGGCTGTTAGTACGCACTGTTTCAGGGACCTCATAATATAATTATAAAAGGAGCACACACACATACATAGGAGGACCTAGTGTGTAGAGCCGGTTAATGAGCAAGGTGGCCAGTATAAGGAGCGGGACAGGTTAGAAGGGGGCTATTATGGGGACTAGGACAAGATCATTGAAGACAAGGCCTTTATCGCCATACAAAAATGACATGTCAATCATTTTGTAAAAAAGACAAGAAATTTTCGAAATAAATGCACACGTGGCTTAGTTTTTGCATGCACTCATTTCTCTCACGAGTACCCCTTTCTCTATGCTCCTCTATTGGCCCACTCATCATCAACAACTTACCTGGCCTCGCCCGATTACGCTTCCTACCAAAGTGAGCCCAGTGTCGATGACCCACACCGACCAGCCCATTAACCATATTTATTAGTGAGTGAACTCTTAAAAATGGGTACAAGTCTTAAAATGTGTATAATGAACCTTCAGTTCAGAAAATCAATCTTTCATATTCGATAACATACAGATTTGAAAATATGGCTGCCTTGTTGCACCACATATGCATTACTCATTATCCCTGCATTTTACTATGTTCTTGAACTTTCTCGATTATTTAGGGGACCAAATTATAAAACTTGGCTCCCAAATAGATGAGATAGCTTGGGGAAAATTTTTACTAGGAATAGCACCTGACAGATATATTAGCAGACAAAGAAAAAGACATGAACATCTTTCTTAGTTCGCCCACCACCCAAACACATGCCAAAATAATCAATTTCAATTTTCAACACACTCAGATATACAACACTGAGCACTAGGCACTTTTACATGGCAGCATCAAAATCTTTATAGGCAATCCAACCATTTAACTTGGAAAATAGTGAAAATACAAACCGTTAACAGATACATACTGGAGAATCAAACAGACTTGGAGCAAGCTTACCTTGTTAAGTATTGGCTTCAAGGTCCTACAGGGCCCACAAGTCGGTGAAGTATAGAGAACACACATAAGCCTAGGGCTTTCATGATACAACTTCCGTAAAGCATACTGCCAGTAGAAAGCAGCATAAGTAATCAACTGGCTGAACCCAAGTAACAGGACTAAGATATAATCAGAAGATCACCACACACAGTAAGAAGGTTGTGAAAACACACCTGGCCTTTGTGCTTGGTAAGGGTAATATCAAAACCCTCTTGTACATCTTGAGTAGTGAGTTCCTTCTTAACCTCTTCTCTTTGTGGCTGAAGTAATTATAATGATCATAGCATGAGTGTCTGCTAATTTCCAATTTTTTATCTATAAAATCCCATAACCATGACAAGGTATGCATAATTCATGTTGGCTTTTGGTCATATAAGAAGGCATTCTTTGAAATTGACCAATAATGCAAGAAAGTACGCAGAGCCGCAGAGGTAATAAGATTATAAGACTACCCTTTGCTATATATGCACCATGACATGGCACATCAAAAATTAAAAGGCAATCTAATCTGATTTCCTGTTTACTAGCAGGCAAAGCGGCCTAAGATATTATGAAATTAATCAAATGTGATAGGTCAAGAAGATTCTTAAAAATCAAGAAAAAGGTATAGAAGTTAGGTTTTAGTACAGACCATCTTTCTAGCATTGGAATCATTTTTATTAATAGAACGTGATAGAAGACAAATGGAAGATGTACTACTTTCTACTTATTTGGTAAAATATGGAGTTAAAGTACCATGATGTTCCCAAGGTAAGTGAAACAATTGGAGTTGAAGTACCATTTGTAAGGTAAGTGAAACCATTGAATACCTGGTGAAACTCAATAAGAAGATTTTTGCTAGTAAGATATCTTTCAACCGACAAAGCGGCAATGCATCCAGATCCAGCAGCAGTAACTGCTTGTCTCCATTCATGATCCTGCTTATCCAAAATTTCACATTAGACTTTCAAACTAAGATAACTAACTTAAAGTATGACACAAACGCATTATGAAGTAACCACACGTTTTCTTCTAAATCTTTTTTCCCCAATAGTTAATGTTTAGCATCATTTTTATTCATATCATAAAAAGCATTTCATATTCACATATAAGCAACTAAAGCTCAGAAGACTAGGTTAGTTGAGTGAATTGGTTTATTGAAACTTGGTAAGTTCAGCAGAAATGCAGCATAACCTGCAGACCAATGAACTCTTAATAGCATAAGAAAGCAAGGTGCCTCAAAATCTGACCGATGGTCTCATCCAGCAGTACTTGTGTTTCAGTCAAAGATGGCAATGTCATAGATATAACTACGTTAGGAGTATTTTGAAAAGTGTACAAAGACTGCAGTGCAGGTGAGATAAGCTTGAGCAGAATGATTTTGGTATATCTTGAGCAACATCACAACCACCATCATCCAAAGAGCACAAATTATCCAAAAAGGCTGCCTAATTTTAATGTTAAAATTAGGCAGCCCAAGCCCAAATAAATTCACAAGGCCCAAAGAAGTTTAACCCAGCTGCCATCTCCTATTCTACTCCAACACGTCATCTTCCTCATTTTCAGTGGTGCCAAAAGAAATAAAATGGCCACGAAATAAATTAAACTGGTGCCAAAAGAAATTAAACTGGTGCCAAAAGAGAGTAAATTGGTGTCAAAAGAAAGTAAACTGGTGCCAAAAGAAATTTAAGTGGTGCCAAAAGAACTTAAACTGACGTAGCAATAACGGAAGCGTCGGTTCGGAAAGGAGAGAGTGGGTGGGCTGTTGGGTCTGCCTAATTTTATTGGGTTTGGGCCTGCCTAATTTTAACATTATAATTAGGCGGGTTCTTGCAAGACAAGCTCTCCAACGAGAGGGCAAACAATTACCAGATACAGGAATATCTTACACATTACCAACGAGCTGAAGTTTCTGGAAACAATAGCTAATTATTTTTTACATAATTTAAAATTTGAAAAACATTCTGAACTTCAGATTATATTTCATATTGGAATCTTCCAATCATGGATGACTGGATGAGAACCTGGATGATAGCTGTATTATCACCTCAAACAAAGCTATCTTATCCTGAACCAACCTTAATAACTCCAATTATATAAAAAATTTATCAAGAAGTTTGCTAAGTCACGGCCAGAAATATTTCAATCTTACTCCGGTGCAATTGAGGATAATTTAGAAATAAAGAACATTACCTGTACATCTCCAGCAGCATATACACCCTCTACTGACGTGCTTGCGGTGCCATCCACTAAAATATAACCTGCACTATCAAGTTCAACTTGGCCTTCCAGCAATTGGCTGTTTGGAGAATGACCAATACCGTAGAATAGTCCTTTGACCTCGAGCACCGATTCCTCACCAGTATCAATTCTTCGAGTCAATACGCCAGACATTTGACCTTTGGCATTGCCAACAACATCAACAGTTTCTGTGTTGAAGTGCACAGTGATGTTTGGGTTGTTGAAAACTCTGAAACATTCGCCATAATTAACCTGTTAAACAAACATTCAGATAGTTGGAAACTCAATATATCAACTTTCTAGTAAACTAATCTAGACACGATAACACCAAAAACAGATTGAAGAATTGCGACGATATGCCCTTTGTTCTTAGGGGCAGTTTCTTAGCTTTTGAAGAAAGGAAAGAATAATATTGTTCACAAAAATTTGTAGAGAAATGTAAAACAGTTTTTTTTCTTCTTTTTTGCACAAGTAACCCCTTCAACCGTTTCTAGGGTAAATTGATATAAATTTCCCCTACTTTTCCAAGCTCTTAAGTCTAACTTTATCTCCATCTCCTCTAGGATGTGAGAACTGAGTGTACAATTCCCTTGCTCCCACTTTCACCACACTCTATCCCCTTCATCTTACTATACATATAAAATTAAGCCACACACATATATACCTATCTTTTGCCATATAAATATTATGTGCCCTGATCTCACCAGAATCGCCACCACTTCCTCTCACCATTCCAATGTACTACTCTGCTCGTCTCTCCCATCATCACTACCATGTATCCATCCTTGCGTCATGATCAATGTATCCTCCCCCCCCCCCCCGGTACCCCTTATACCTTTTCACTTCTTTGTGGATGGTGAGCGCAAAGAGTGCAGACATGTTATAAAGGATTGAGAATGTCTTAGTAGACTTTCTCTTATGTATGACGCCCTTGTCATGTTACAAGGGCCGGTGGTCCACAATCCACACTTTGCATTAACATGACTAGGATAAGGACTCCCCAAACCCACCCTCTCACTCTTACATGACAGGGGCTCATGCAAACCCCTCAGGAAAATCAGGTGGAAGTCGTGGAACTTACTAACAGAAAATGTATATATAGCCTATCAGAGGTCATCATGCTCCAAGGGCCTGTTCCTAACTTGGAACAGATTCTTCAAGCTAGATTATCCTTGTGTCAGTTTCTTATAGGGTTTGTACTTCCCATCACTAGAAAAAACCATATTGTTTCGTGTCATTATCTTTCAAAAGGGGGGGGGGACTGCATTCTATACATGAATTTAACCAATGATCTAAAATAAAAGATGATCGTTGGCTATAAAAAAAGAGATAAAGACACTAGAAAAAGAGAAGTTGAGACTTAACATCAATGTTATCCAATCGTCATAATTTGTATTTTAATTCGAAGATTTCCACGTCTTAGGAACAAGAAAAGCTCACCATTTTAACAGATCATTAATGCCTAAAAGAAAGGTAAGATAGATCATTTCAATATCATGTGGTGACAAGTTGACAGCCAGACAGTTCATGAGACACTTAATAGCCATCTTCCACCCATTGTTGGACACTGATCGAACTATCTCTAAGCAATGGTGTGGGGCTACTACAAATTTCATCAGGATTGCATAGCCCCTACCAAAAAACCCTTGGTTCTACGTCCACCCTCATTCGCCAAAAGTCATTTAGTTCGCAAAACCTCGTGGTAGGAAAAAATGACTTTTTGCTAGACAATCTCGTTTCACATTATATGAAAATAGCCTTTATTGGAGGTAGAGGGTTGCAAAGTTGCAAGTTATCATTGGTAACTATTGTACTTAATAGGAAGTCCAAAATGAGGCACTGAACTCTTTGAGCACTTGTAATTTCTAAATAAAGTAGAAAGCAACAGGACTTTAACAAATGTCATTAAATCAATTACAGCGTGAACTCAAAAGCCCCACGACATCATTTTGAACAGCAAAATCTTAAATCTTAAAGATGACAATCATAAGGATGGCAATGAGTAGGCTAAGGGTTGGATCTAACAAGACCGGATCCATACCCTATTGTTTTTGAAGTCGACCCATTCCATACTCGCACCCAAAGGGTTTTGAAAAAAAAATCAGATCCTTACCTGTATCGCAAAATGTGTACCAGATCTAGGGTAGAGTATGGGTCCACCAACTTGTTATTTTCCAAAAAAATGATCGAATATCTTTCTATATGTATATATGTCATACCAAGGGGCAAGGGCTAGTGCTCATACCAAATATCGTTGATTCCTAGCTCCATTAAAATTCAAAGTTTCATATATGCATAATTCTAAGTGTTAAATCATTTAATAGACAACAAGAAGATAAAAAACTTGTGTGAAAACAGTGAGGAAGAAACAGATGCAGAAATAGAAAGAACTTCCGAAATGAAGGAGACTAAATAGGAAGAAGAGGGATTCACTGAAGAAGATCCTTCTCCGACCCTTTTTTCGGAAGAAAAGGAGGATTTGGACAAAATCAAAATCGAAGAAACTGAAAAGATCTGGGTGAAAGGAAAGGACAAAAGAGAGGATGAATTCCAATCACAATTAAATTAGTGAGAGAAAAGATAAGAGAGGAGGCACAAGTAATTAAAACTGATGATAGATTATATATGTTAGTACAATTAGAAACTTAGGGTTTTTCCATTATATAATACCAAGAATAATACCCTGGACGTCTAGGATCTAAAAAGTTAAACTCAAAACCTTCATATACAGGTGTAGGGTCCAAGAGCCACTTCCATTCCTAGGCAAAATCACAATATATGTTTTCCCCACCTTATTTCACAAACTTAATACTTATTCTTCTTAGAATTAAAGTGCAAACTAATCACAAAACACAGGTCTAGACCAGATTAGACAGGACTATACCTTATTTTAAAATATCATTTACCAAATATCTTTTATTGCCTATTGATAAAACTACTTCACCCCTTTTGTAGTTGTTTTGCTTTGACTTCCACACAACTTTGACGATCAATATCTTAAACTATGTATAAGTGCAATTTGTAAAATGTTGAAGTTTAGAAAATATACATTAAAACAGATCTAATAACAATTTATACAATATTAGTTTTTATATACAACAACAACAACTAAGCCTTATTCCCAAAGTGATTTGGGGAATAATAGTTTTTATATATTAGTAAAAAAAAAATATTTATGGTCTGTGTGAGCTATGTAATTAGTGCAAAGCAAAGGAAGTATGAAGTTTTCAATATTTAGAAAACACACATTGAGATGAATCTAATAAGATCTCACATGATAATGTTTTGTCCTATACATCATAAAAGTGTGATTAAAGTTTAGCTCAAACCAACAAACTCAAACCAAACTACACCACACCTTAAATATCACCTTATTGTAGAGGAAACGAACATAACCTCACACGAAATTCATTATTGACCAACAAGAGGATCCTTTCTAACAATTACAAGAATGAAACCATCACAAAAACGATTGAAGAAGACCTCAAGCACTTGGCCAACATTTGAGTATCTAACATGAATTGTTTCAAATAAATGATGGTGCCGAATACTTGAAAACTTAGGGGTGGAGGGATAGGGACATAGGTACTCTCATCATTAGGCCTGCCCAAATGGATCTAATGTCAGAATTAAGTACACCAGACAACATCATCTGTATTAGGACATTAAAATGTCTCTCAAATTATAATTCATTGCCAAAAAAAAAGGAGAAATCTAGGAGGAGGCATATAGATATAGGCAAAACAAATGAATAACAGGCTCACAACTCCTAGTAATCATTTAGCGATGGCCACAAATGTTGTGTAGACACACATATCAATGCAATAAGGAGGTAAATTATATGAAGGCAGATATGGGTGCAGTACAGCAATACCGACCTATCTTGCATAGCTTTAGATGCCCTCAATTCATCCTTGCGCACAAGTAAATGAACATGACAAGCATATTTTGTCAGATATATCGCTTCCTCCGTAGCTGTATCACCACCTCCAACAACAGCAAGAACTTGGCCCTTAAACAATGGTGATGCACCATCACATATTGCACATGCACTTATCCCTCTACTCCAGAATTCCTCTTCATGAGGTAACCGAAGCCTCTTAGCAGCGGCACCCGTGGCAACGATCACAGAATGGCATTTTATCTGAGAATGAAAACAACTAAAACGTTTTCATCAAACTCAATCATTGCCAACACAGCAGAAGATCCTGACACCAGATAACGAATCTAAAATATCAAGAAAAAATCAACTATCTACTCACATACAGCATATTAATGATTTGCTCAATCACTGTTTACAAAGTTTAATTTACTAAAGGTCAAGGACATGGAGAGCACAGCTTACACCCCTTCTGAGCAAGTGCGTAGGTACCAGTAATTGTGTTCATTTGAAATAGAAAGAAACTAACAGCTTGTTTGGATAGCTAAAATAGGAGGGAAAGGGAGGGGAGGGGAGGGAAGTTGACCAAAATCCATTGTTTGGATACCAAGTGAGGGGTGAGGGATTTGGAGGGGAGGGAAATGGAAGGATTAATTTGTAAGAAATCCCTCCCTCCAACAATGGAGAGATTTGGAAGGAAAACTCATCCTTCTCCCTTCCCCTCCCTTTCTCTTCCCTCCCCTTCCCTTCCCTCCCTTTCTTTTCCTTCCCCCTTTTGTACCCAAACAAGCTGTAAAAGTTACTAAAAATCATAGTGCAATAAACCCAAATCAAATGTCAAAAGTTCATCTATCACATGAAGTTACAATCAAGACCAGTTACAAGATGTCAAATGGTACAAAAATGGGTAAGACAATAATTCATTTACTTTCACTTCACTGTTGCCAAACTCTATGGTCCTGCTACTTCAATAAAAAATTCAAGTCAACTGTCAAGAACAAGTCCTCTTCTTGGTTCTCTACTTGAAGCACAACGTTGAGTAACTTCCAGTGCACCAAACTCTCTTTTCATATTATACATTGATGATCTATGACTGCCTAATTCATATTCACGTCATACTAATGCTTTCTATCTTCATGAAGTTACTCTTCAATTTTGCGCTTCAAATGTCATGTCTTATATACTATAGGTTCTACAAGATCATCACGAGTATACTCATCCACATGATTGGTTAAACTATCGAGACAAGAAAGCAAGAACCATATTATCTTCCCCATTCTACAGAAAGACAGGCTAGATGTAAATACAACTTAAGGGGAGTTACCACCCAACGGAAAGAGGTCTATAAACAGAATCTGCATACAGCTGATTTATGTGAACTAAATGCCTACATATCCGTGCATTTAAAAAAAGATGAAATTATGAAAAGCCTCCTTAATCAGACTGGTCATTTGATAGATACGGTAAAAGTTTTATTTTACCACGAAAAACACTAGGGACAACACTTCATCAACCCTCAATGGCCAATAGATACTTTCTTAGAAATCAAAAGTAAACGGGGCAATGCTTGAGTTTCATAAAAGCCACGACACCTGAAATCTTGCAAAAGAAGCCCACACCACGAAAAGTCGATGCCACAGCAATGCAGCAAACAGGAAATGCTAAGCTCTTAAACTAGACACAAAATACGTAATTTCTAAAACAGATTAGAGCTTGACAAGCGGTGGGAACCAGGAGGCGAAGTCCCTAACAAAGTTCATCATAATTGTTACTAGTAAAGACACTGAAAGAGTCTTCCACCCTGATCTCTTATTAGTTAGTCATGGATTCTTCAGTCTATCATCTCCAATAAACAGTTAGATCCCTAATTCCCGAAGTGGATTCTTCTAAAAGTAAGTGCAAGAGTCAGATTCATATCCTTAACAGAGAAATCTGAGATAGTTGTGTTTGGATTAGTCTCACTAACAAGAAACCATGAAAGCCAAAAGAACCTTGACATGAGTAGCAGAAAATACAAATGCCATATCAAAAAGTATATACAAAAATGTTATCACATGCTGTATTGTAACTGATGTTCAAAATAGAACTCTTATAAACACCACATAGGCTGGTCACAAAGGGAAGTCTCAATCCAGGGGTATAAGAATGCAATGCAGACACACCTAAGTGCAGAATAACTATTCAACCTCCTTTCCCCCACCCAAACAAAAGACGAAAAACGACTCCACAAGGAAAAAGAAACAAATAATATTCACAAAAGGCAGTAAACAAACACATACTAGCATACATAATACACACCCTTCAATTTCATGGTTTGACCAGAATTCTGGATGAGAAAAATTACCTCGCGTTCACTGCTTCGCACAGTAAAAGGACTATTTTTTACATCAAGCCATTCAACATCTTCTTGGTGTAACTCTGCTCCCCATCTTTCAGCTTGCCGCCGCATTCTACACCATAAGAAAAACTTTGCAACTTTAAAAAAGAAAATTTTCTCCTCATCAAACATGTTACTCAAAAGTTAGATAATAGTAACAAAATAGCCCATTCAATCTATTATTTCTAGACCTGTCCATTAAATCAGGGCCAGTAATTCCATCAGGAAACCCTGGAAAGTTCTCCACTTCCGTGGTAGTCATCAACTGTCCACCAGGCACACCACCTTTTTGGAACCCCTCAAAGACCACTGGTTTCAAATTAGCACGTGCTGCATAAATTGCTGCTGTATATCCAGCAGGACCTGAGCCAATTATCACCAAATTCTCAACACCTGCGCCTGCAAGTTGGAAAGGAACATATATTATACAAGAAAGCAATTTAAACCACTTGAAGGTTCGTCATGTGAAGTTTAGATTAGCCATATGAATTATGGAGGTCAAACAGTCCAAGACAAGTCGAAGCTTAAACAAAGTTGAATGTTCAACAAATCATCTACCACTTTATCCATAACATCAAGGGATACTGATGAGAACAAACAGAGTAAGTGAACTGAAAGGCAAGAGCTGATCTGATAATCCTGATATGCTGAGATGGAAGAGGGAACCACTGAAACGGAAACGGAAGGAGGAAGAGAAGGAAGTCGGTTACAAGTAAGCTGAGCTTGCAGCGAGAATAACGGACAGCTTGAAGAATGTATGGTTCAATTCCCTTGGATGATTGATTGGTCTCTACACTTTTTAGCTTTTAGTTGAATTATGACTTTGTCCTATTTAAGCTACAATCCACACCATGTGAGAATGCTGAAATCAAGACATACACTACTATCCTCTCCTTCTCTCTCTCTGAAACACTCTCTGCCTTGAACCCACTTTCATCGAAATATTGCTTACTTCTTTGAGCTTTCCCTTCATTCTTGGTGGACTATATCTTGGAGATCCTAACTTGACCACTGTCCTCAACTGTCAATATCTGATTGAGGAAATGATACGGTAATCAAATCGGCAGCATCAGATATAGCTGAAGAACTCAAAACAAACATGATATATGCAACTCAGAGTCATTTGTAACAACCGCAAACACCGTACTAGTTTCTAGTTTCTACACACCAACATCTCTATATGCAGGTGAGATATACCACAGTAAGTTGCCCATAAAGTTTCGGCTTACTGGATCCATTGTCAGCAAATAGCTTAAATTAATAGAAAACTCTGGGATAAACCAAAAACTCACATCCAAATCAAAAATCATGAGATACGAGTGATCAATTCAGAGCTCCACAATTTCCTTGCTTATGGAACCAATGTACTTATCACATGATGCCACATCATCACATTGGCATAAAACACAACTCTAACCGAAAGCAAATCATCTATTCTCTCCGTCGACTTTATAAGTATCCTAAGTTTTAGAAATGATCAAAGTCAAAGGATCAGTGCCCATATTGCGCAGGATCCATCAGATTATGTTCCAACAAATCTCCCCATGGTCACATTAATAACAATTCGAAGAACACTACACACTTCTGGTAACAACTTATTTGAGTGAACATGATTAGAAGAACAATCAATAGTATTTGTGGGATTAGTGGATTACTAACTAAATAGAATCAACTCAAATAAGGAACCCTCACCAACAAATTGTATCATCAAAGATCAAACTATCACATAGCAATAGTATGAGCTACAACTATATTTTCATGTCTCTAATACAATTAAGAAAAATTCAAAAGGAACAAACACGTAGGATATGATGCAATTACTAGAGAAAGCAATCTATGCACGTGTGAAACACTTCAATAGCCAACAAAAAAAATACTTCCTCCTTTCTCACAAAAGCTTAACGAGAAGTTTCGTACACCACGGAGCACAGTGAGGATTGTGCACTGTATAAATGTGTCTTTTTCAAAACACTTACGCTCAGTCTGGTAGGGTGTAAACATTTTCCTCGAAAACTATTTTCCTCTATTCTCAGTTTAGATTGTTTGGTTGGCAAAGGAGTGTAAAATCATTTTTCCATA